>CM046663.1:52494097-53694097 GCA_025594165.1 Tamias sibiricus | reverse complement strand
AACCCATTCTTCAAACAGTAACTTTGACTCACCGAATCAAGATTAATTCATTCAGTAAAATGAAATATTCACTGAAATTAATCAAGTAATTCATTAATTAAGCAAAGAGACCCAGGAAATTGGGTTGGGGGTTAACATGTCTTGTAAGGCAACTGAGTAAATGAAGTGTCTAGCCAAGCACCAGTCACACAAAAGGTGCTCAATCCATATGCTGAATGACTGATTCCAGAGAATAAGCACAGGGACCAACAGGATCTGATGTGAAATCCAAAAGATGAGTCACTGATAGAACACAGACAATACACAACTAGGAAGTGACCGAATAAAGTCAATCTAATATATCAATCTCATCAGGATCAGAGAAGACCCTTGAGTTTCCCAAGCGTCTTTACTGCCAAATGGGTTAACCATGGCAAAGGAGGTGAAAGGGCAAGGTAAACAGGAACAGCCGCAATCCAAACAGGATTCATAAAACTTCTGTCTGGCCGACAGGCTCAACTTTGTCCCCACTGAACTCTGAACCCTAAACTGCTAATAAGTAGCCAAAATGACTTATCTGCCTTTAAAACAAACCAAAAGGAGGCATTTTTAAATGCTGGGATTAATGTTTCCTAAGTTCACGTTCTGTACTTGAGCAACATTCACATCAAAAACAACAAATGGCAATTCAAACACCATCCCACACAGTAGGCAAGGCGACTTGGGGACTGGTGCTCCTTACCACATTCAGCTGTGATGGAGGCCAGCCCTCCGTAGACAAATGGCTTCCAGTTAAGGGCTGACATTCTCGCTGTCCCTTCTCCTTTGACTTACACAAACAGGGTTTTTCCTGGGCATGAAAGGAAGAGGAGGGAAAGTTGTAACTTCTCACACAGGTAGCTTATTCTCTCCCTGGGTTTTATTTGAAACTATCAGGGCTATCACCAAACCCCTCTAGAACAATCCCAAGGTGAGCCTCACCTTAATAAAGCAAAGCACCCCTGCCTCTTAAGCCCCAAATCAGCAATTTATAATCTCACTTCATCAGTGGCCTTAATTTTCACTCCAGCCTCAGGAAGTCATCTGCCAGGCTAACATCTCAATGTGTGCTTATGCATCCAGTGCAGGGTGGGCGAGGCTGTTTTATAAAGTGGTCTATTTTATCTTAGATCTGTTCTTCATGCAATAAATATTTGCTATTCATCTGCCACTGTCTTAGCCAGTCCCTAAAGGGAGGCATCACATCCCTCAGGAGCCCTGGAGCAGAAAAGTGTTGCAAACCTATGTCATATAGTAAAATGATAATTACTTAAAATTACCACCATCTACTTCTTTCCTTAGAAAGATTTTTATATTTTTAGTTGATGATTATTTTATTCATTTATTTGTATGTGGTGCTGAGAATTGAACCCAGTGCCTCACACATGCTAGGTAAATGCTCTACCACTGAGCCACAACCCCAGCCCACGACCACCTACTTCCAATGGACACTCAGTTCTCTTGGTCACATGATGTTACTAGGTGGGAGGCGGCATAGTATGAAGGAAAGAGGCAGATCTGGTTCAGGGCCACATTCCTATTTCCAGGGAAGTTCCTGTTAACCTCTCAGTCTAGGTATTTCCTTCAGCAACCACCACCATCACAGGGGCCAACACAACAATTAAGGGTAGACCATATATATTTATTCATCAAGATAAATCATATGCCTAGCTATAGGCCGACTGTTGGGATTAAATATTATATATGTGAAAGACACTCAACAACCTTCTTCCCTTTATAGGTCCCTACTCACTATGGTATACACTCACATGCCACAGCCCAGCTCCTGCACATTTGAGGTATGTTCAACAGTTGTTACGTGATCTGAGTTGGTAACAATGGCCTTGTGCCCATTAACAGGAAACACAAATTAATGAGTGTATGTACTATCAACTATAACTTATCAGTTTAAAGTAAAATTCTAATTTATTACAGTCATTACTGGTAGTAATATGCCCAAAGTTTTTATTTTGTGTGTGTTTAGGAATTTCCCAAGTCCACATGTCCCAGAAGCCTACCCCAAGTCACTACTATCCAGAATGTCAGTCCTCAGCAAGGTCAAGGTCAGGGCCACACACCTGATTTATACAGAGGACTCTATGTAAATCTAATAATAGTAATTCTACATTTAGAAATACAAAAAAAAATCATAGTTACAAATGACTGGGGTAAAAGGCTCTTAAGCATAGAACTTGAAGGTCATCGTGCTTTTATAAGTTTTCATGTCAAAGAGCAAGACCTGCCCCACAAAATTCCTCTTATCTCCCTATTATCCTTGGAAACACTTAATACCTGTACTTAACTAATTCTTAGCTTCACTAAACTCATAACTAATACAATGATTAACATTACAAGTTACAGACTATAAGAACACATTAATAATAAATCTAATGATTCATTTTTTCAACCCATTTTTGGGTTTTGCTAATTGCCAAGTTAAAAATCAAAACACTGATTACATAACCCTAGCATGTGGAATACCATGACTAACAAAATGTCTTATGCAAATGATTTCAGTGAATCGCCCCAAAAAGCGTAGGGAGGAAAACAAATATACCATTCTCACACACAGGCTATAAAACCCAGTTAAAATAGTGTTACCTTAGATTAGGTAGAGGGAAGTGATGGCAGGGTAGGGAAGGGATGTGGGGATGGGAAAGATAGTGGAATGAAACAGACATTATTACTGAATGTATATATGTGACTACATGACCAATATGGTTCTGCAACATGTACACTTAGAAAAATGAAAAATTATATCCCATCTATGTAGGATATATCACAGTGCATAAATACATTCTACTGTCATGTATAACTAATTAAAACAAATTTAAAAATTTAAAAACAAAACCCAGTTAAACCAAGGTGCTCTGCCTAAATCCACACAGCTGGTGGGGGCGGAACTGGCCTGACAACCCTCTGTTCTGACTCCAGATGCAACATTCTTTCTGCTACAGCCTGAGGCTCTACACTGTCACAAGGTGGTTGTGATGGGTAAAGATATTCTCTTAATTTTAATAAGGGCAGAAATACTGCCAAGCAGAACACATCACATAAACAGGATGTATCTTATAAACAATAAAATGTTTCATTTCTGAGAAAAAAATCAAAACACTTAGAAGGTAGTCATTCTAAAAAGCAATAATTAATTTTTTCCAAGAAATAGTATACAAAGATGGTATTCACGTAATTTTTTGCAAGTTTTTTACTGAGATGAAATTCATATAACATAAATACACCTCTTTGAGGGCATTTGCAGGGTTGTGCAACCCCTGCTCTATCTAGTCCCAAAATGTTTTCATCATCTCACAGGAAACCATTAAGCAGTTGCTCCCCTTGCCCTCCACCACTGCCCTCCTAAACAATTTGTGTTTCGGGGGATGAGACACCATGCACACATCAAGAACCTCTGTGGAACATGGGATTCCTTGGTAGTTCTGAACCTGCCTGCAGAGCTTCTTGATAGGACAGCCACCAGGGCCTCACCGACTGAACGAGGATCACAGACACAGCCCAAGCATCTGTGTTGCTACTGAAAACCAGCGAACTAAAATAAATGATGGCCAATTATACCATGGGACATGGAGATCATTTAAATTCCTGTTTTAAGGAGTTAATTTTCAATGAAGACATTACAGCTGATTGTCATTTTCACTCATTTATTTACATATGATTTTTTTTCCCTACAAGGAATCTATATGTACCATGTGGATGGACACATACAGATACACGGATACACACACACACTGTAGCCTCCAAATATTTATGGGAAGTGGGAGTATAACTGATCTTTAATTTTAAAAAAATTTACCATATAACTTCATACCATCTCACTAATTAATTTTCTAGTTTTTGCCACTACTTTTAAGCTGCTTTTTCCTGTCAGTTTTTTTAAATTTAAATAATTTTATTAGTTTATTTCTATAATTGTTTTTGTTTTTTTGTTTTGGTACCAGGGATTGAACTCAGGGGCACTCAACCACTGGGCCCCATCCCCAACCCTTTTTTGTATTTTATTAGAGACAGGGTCTCACTGAGTCACTAAGTGCCTCGCCATTGCTGAGGATGGCTTTGAACTCGTGATCCTCCTGCCTCAGCCTCCCAAGTGCTAGGATTACAGGCGTGCACCACCGCGCCCGGCTTGTTTTGTTATTTTTTCCTGTCAGTTTTTAATTTTTTTTATTTGTAGATAGACACAATACCTTTATTCTATTTATTTATATGTGATGCTGAGGATCAAACCCAGTGCCTCATACATGCTAGGCAAGCACTCTACCACTGAGCTATAGCCCCAGCCCCTCCTCTATCCGTTTTGATATTGTTTTTAGTTAGACTATAATCCAAAGGCTCTGGGTTAATACTCATGCAAATACTCAACTAGAGCCATTGTGCAATTGCCTCTTTGCCATTTTGAATCACGTGGGATGGATCACATCTCATTAGCTTTCAGAAGTACTGCCAAAATAAAACATCTTCCACAAATGGTGTCCACTCCTGTGTCAGCATCCCTAGTTAAACTATACGAAAGTTCTTTTTTTATTCAACTACATTGTATTTCAAAGCTATCTAGTAAGAGATTAAAAACAACTTTTTGGCTCTTTTCTTTTCCTTTCCTAAGGAAAAGAAGATTAAATCCCTAAGATTAAATCCCTAAGCAGTTAAGACTACTGGGACATCCCAAGTTAATGTTTGCTAAAGAGAAAGAATAATTTGGTTTACATAAGAACCAGAAAGCCTCAGGAGGTAGACAAACATCCAAACAAAATAGGTCCCCAATAAGGCTAGAATAGGTCACCTGTGTCCACTGAACTGTACTGGCCACAGCAATTATCCTGGGCTAGAAAACTGTTCAGTAAACTAACTCAGTTCTTTGTTTATGAGCGCTCTTTGGAGGGGGTCACCTCACATACAATCCTTAAATTCCAATCAGTTTGGAATAAATTCCAACTCTATCTACTAAAACGTCTGACAGCCAGAGATGCTGTGATCAAAACAGTCAGAGATGGATATGTCGTTAACATCATCTCAGCCCAAGACCCTGGGAAGGGATTACAACTTTGCAGAAATTCAGGGTCGGGCAGTGTTTGTAGATCACTTCCCATTATGCTCCGTTTGCATCATACCCTCTAAGATAGACTAAAACCCATTATACTGCATTATGAACACAATACTAACAACAGCCGTCATTATTATAACACCTGATGTCAGACATTGCTACCCATTTTCCACACAAAGGATTTAACTGAATCCTCACAACCATATGAAACAGGTATCATTATGCACATTTCACAAGGGAAGGAAGACAGCCTCTGAGAAAAGAAAAGCAACTTTCCTCACTTCAGGGCTACAGAGCATTCAAACTGTATGTGCCTCTGAAAGTAACGTGATCTCCATGTACTACTTTGCAGCAAAACACTATCTTCCAAAGTCTGTTTTAAAAAATACTGCGGTCTGAGGGTAGAGCTCAGTGGTAAAGCACTTGCCTAGTATGTACAAGGCCCAGGATCCAATCCCCAGCACTCCCCAAAACACACACACACTGCCCCCTATATATGTATATACATACATATATATGTAGATCATATATATGTGTATATATGATCAGGTATATATATATATATATATATATATATCTTGTTGGGAAGGGAGGGAATTCTACACATTCAGAATAAATGTAGGATTTTTCTGCATGGGAGATAGAAAACCTCTTTTTTTTTAGTGTTTGTTGAATGGAAATGTCCGTACAAATTGAAAAATTCCAAAGATTCTCCCTACACTTAAGATACATGCTAGTTATCCATCCTCTTTACTATATTTTCTCTCAATGGCTACTTAATATTTATTTTCACCTGACCTTATTTGTATAGGTGTAAGGAGAGGTAATTAAATATAGCTGTACTTCTGAAAGGCTTTCCAAATTTCTCTAATTAATTCCTAATAAGTCCTTTCAATTTCACTTGTGATTCCTTTTCCACCTGTAGTTTTGAACTGCAATCAGTTTCTAAACTTCTGGATTCTCATAAATCTTTGTTCCCTCCTGGACTGCCTTTTCATGAACTTTTCCTATTTCCTATTCTTTTTAAAAGTGCAAAACGAAAAGTAAGCTCAGTACAGTTTACCAAACATGGAGCTAAAAGGAATCTTGGAAATTCCATCTCATTTCACTTGAATTAACTAAGCCCAAGGTCACAAAGATTGGCAGCAGCAAAGCCAAGACTAAAATTCATGCCTGTCAACTTTCTTACTGCACAAATAGAGACGAATGTAGAATCCGCAGGACAGTTTCAACACTGTTTTGCTCTTCTGGGGCAGAACAATACTGCTGATCATTGCGATTGCTTCATATGAAATTACACCTGGAAAGACCTTAAAACCCTGAGCTATGTTAACTTTCCCGATCAAATTCATTCGACCGGTTTTTGCAAGTATGAACCAACTTGGCTTGTTCCACGAGCAAGTCAAAGAGTAGTGTGTTCTTTCCCAGCAGCACACGAAGCCGGCCGGTGCTGGGGCTCTCCAGTCTGAATGAGCACATGAGGGGAAGAGACGCTCAGGCAGGAGGAGCTAACTGCTCCACCAAACGCGCAACGCTGAAATGCCAGAATCGGCTTCACGCTTGCATCCGGATGACTACAGAACAGGAATCACTCCACACCAACACCACAACCTCCCGACCTCGCGCACCATCGAGCCCAATCCTGCATGGGAACCCCAGAACACCCGCAGACCTGAGCACGCCCAGCCCCGTCGGCTCTCCGAAGTCCACGGCCCAACGACACCTCCAATTCTGAGCACCACGCTGTAAAAAGAACGTGAGCGAAGAGGAGCGGCCCAAAAACTTAACCACACGGCCACGGACCCCCACCTCCTCCAACGCAGGCTCGGATGCGGCCTGATAGGGCGGTGCCGCAGGAGGTGGAGAAAAGGCTGCGGAGCGCGGTGGGTGGCTTAGGAGCCAGCGCACAGCCCCGCCCCGGCCCCGCCCCCAAGGCCGCCGCACCCTCGGCTCCCATTGGCCTCTGCCGGCATCAGCCCCGCCCAGGATGTCCCAGGCTGCCCGCGAGCGGGCCGTAGGGGGCGGGGCCCGGGTCCGAGTTGCATCTGGACGTCCCCCTCCCGGCTAGGCTGCAAGCTGCCCCAGACGCCGCGGACAGCTCGCGTTCCTCCTCAGATCTCGATTTCTCAGGGAAAGAGAAACTGGGGAGCCGCTATAGCCGCGGAAAGGGCGCCTTCTCAGGCGTGGTTTCCGGTCCGCGGGAACCTCCACTGTTGGACGGAAGTAAATTTGCACTTATTTTTATACCCCAGCTTTTTAGTTGAAAAATATACAAACCGACCGATAAATGGAAAGAAGCATACTATGGAAAGCATGCTCTTTGGGTTACCCAGAGTTACCAAAATGATAACGTTTTTTAACATTTGCGTTCTCACTGTATTTTCCCACTCAACCACTGGAAAGTTGACATCACGTAACAAGACATTAAATACATTTTCAATCATATCAAATATACCATTCATGTTTAAATTTCCTTTCCTGTCCCCAAATCTCTCTCTCTCTCTCTCACACACACACACACACACACACACACACACACACACAGAGTTCAGGATCTACTGAGAATTAGCTTGATGCATTTGATTTCACATCCCTAAACTCTCACTTTTTTTTTTAATCCTTTATAGCTTTCACATATTTGAAGTCCAGGTCAATTGCCTTGCAGATTGCATCACTTCTGGATTTATGGAATTGTTTCCTCATTATTAAATTCAGGTTAAATATTTTAGTGCTTCACCTCAGGAGACCCACAGTGTTCGTCTGACATCATTATACACCATGCCAAGCTCTTTGCTCAAGGCTGATTCTGTCAACAAAGCTATCTGCTGCATTTGTAGTAATATCTGGAGGGATAGGCTGAAACCCAGTAAATATTTTGTCCCCATTTTCTGACTCTAAGTGCAGCAATTCTTAACAGGCTGAGGTGCTACACTGTCAAAGGAATGAGAACATTTTAAAAAATAAAGAACCCATAAAGAGGTTGTGATGATTAAAGAGATTTTATAAATTTTAGTTGAGGAGCACAATCAAAAAGGTACTGCTGATAGGATGCATCTTCTAAACAATAAAAAATGTGCTTAATTTCAGAGAGAATCTTAAAATATTCAGAAGTTGAAGTCATTCTTAAGAACAATAATTTATTTTTTTCAAAAACTAATATACAAAGATACCATCCATTCATGTGATTTTTTTTCCAAGTTTTTTATAAAGGCGAAATTCATATAACATAAAACAAACTTCTTTGAAGTGAACCACTGAGTGGCATTTGGAAATTAACAATGTTGTGCTATTACAATGACTAGAGTATACACTGATGAATACATATTCATTGTAATATGGTGGCTTTCCAATTCTACCATTATTTTCTACATTTTTAGCTGATATTCCTTTTTTTTTTTTTTTTTTTTTTTTTTGGTACCAGGCATTGAATTCAGGGGCACTCGACCACGGGGCCACATCCCCAGCCCTTTTTTTTATTTTATTAGAGACAGGGTTGATAAACCAGCCTAATTCCATCTTAAGACTGGGAGCCATCCTGTCAAAAAGTTATGAAAAGCCCACTTCAGTTTTCTATGAAATGCTAGGATTCTTATTTGGCTTGAGCTTATTGTCTGGCATTCATTCCCAGGCCTTGAGCTTGCTCAGGCCTGGCTTTCCTTGACCAGATAACAACTCTCTCTCTCTCAAACTAACGGTGCCTCATAAACTTTTGATGTGGGGTTTGACTTTTACTCCCCTTTTTTTCTTGGAATGCAATGCCATGTAGATATTAGTTTGCTACTTGCTTTGAATTACACCTGTCTGACCTTGTTAGCTGTAAGTTCCCAAGATTTTCTGTAACTCTTTGAACTATAAAAACCTTGTCTTCCCGGAGAGCGGGGCTGACCCCAAGCCCAGTGTTTGGGAGGGGCAGCCCTGGCCAGCTCTCTTTATATGTATACAATATAAGCTTGCTTTAATCTAAAATTGGAGTTGGTGGTCTTTTCTTTGCGTTGCGTCTTAGATCAACAAGGGTCTCACTGAGTTGCTAAGTGCCTCACCATTGCTGAGGGAGATCCTCCTGCCTCAGCCTCCCAAGTGCTGGGATTACAGGCGTGCGCCACCACGCCCAGCTTGACATTCCTATCTTAAAAAAAAAATAGGGCTGGGGTTGTGGCTCAGCAGTAGTAGAGCGCTCACCTAGCATGTGCGAGGCCCAGGTTCGATCCTCAGTACCACGTAAAAATAAACACATTGTGTACAACTAAAGCAAATAAGTAAATTTTTAAAAAAAGAAGTCCTCCCCATTTTCCCCTCCTCTCTCTTTCTTTTCTCCCTTTCCCATCCTCTTCCCCTTTCACATTTTCCCTCTTCTTCTTAGTTTTTGAGAAATGGTGTGGACTACTGGATTCTTTTTGAATTCAGTCCTTATAGTCAAATGCCATTATTATTTGTTGGTGCTCAAATTGCCCACATTTAACCAGATGAAGCCCCCTGGCCTGGCTCCTATGTCCTTTCAAATGTCTGAAAATCTTTTGAGCTCTTCCTTGCTTTCTGGCAAAAGATCTACTAGTTCTCCCCAAATTTCCTTGTATTGTGCACTTTTAGTTTTATATTTATAATTTTAGGGTTTTGTAAACCCTAAAGTCCTTTTTATACTTCACCACAATGAACAGTACAGCCTTTACCCAGAAATGTGTGTGTGTGTGTGTATGTATATATATATATATATATATATATGTTTTTTTTTTTTTTTTTTTTTAGATTGGATCTTGCTGTTTGCCTAGGCTGGCCTAAACTCCTGGGCTCAAGCAATCCTCCTGCCTCAGCCTGCCAAGAATCTGGGGCTACAGGTACACACCAATACCACTGGCTTCCCAGATCCCAGTATATTTTTAAATAATGAGTTCATATTGATACCTCCAATTCAAAATCCAACACCATAGGATTCATTCTGCTTCCTCCTTTCTATGTTTATATCTTCCATCTCCTCCAGTGAAACTCTTGGTTCCCACCAGCATCAATAAATTTACTCATTTGTTCTATTCTACAATTTACACAAGATACTTAAAACTTACACACCAGTACCACCAGCAGCAACAAACCTTCTAGGTTTAAGATTTCTTTGCTGTCTTTTTTGTCTTTATAATATATAATTTGAAATCATTCAGTTAGTGTACTATGCTCTGAAGTTGCTTTTCAATATGGTTATGTTATCAACGTATTATGTTATAGTTGTCATTTTTATTTGTGTCAATTTTAGAATTTTTTTATCTAAATGTTATGTTTTTGAATGTGTAAAACACTCATATAGTTTAAAATAAAATCTTATAAAGTTATACTCAGAGAAATCTTACTCCCATTCCTATTCCCTGAAATCCCTTCCTACTCACCCCTATCAGAAATCATCCAGAATCAGTAACCATCAGTTATGGTTTGGATATAAGGTGTCCCCCAAAAGCTCACACGAGACAATGTAGAAATCTTAGATATGAGATTATTAGATTATGAGAGCTGTGACCTCATCAGTGGGTTGATCCATTTGATGGATCAATAATTCAAAAGAACTATTGTGCCAGGTGGTAACTATAGGCAAGTAGCGTGTGGCTGGAGGAAGTAGGTCACTATGGGCATGCCCTTGAGGATTGCATTTTGCCCCTGGTGTCTCTCCCTACCCCCCTCTCTCTCTTTCTGCCTCTTGGCTGCTATGAGCTGAGCAGTGGTTCTCCATGACCCTTCCACCACGATGTTCTGCCTCACATTGGGCCCAGAGCAATGAAACTGATCGTAAACTGAACCTCTGAGACAGTGAGCCCAATAAACTTGTCCTCCTCTAAGTTGTTCTTGTCAGGCATATTGGTCACAGTGATAGAAAGCTGAGCAACATATCACCTCCTACCAGTTACCAACCACCATTAGTTTATAGATTATTCCCCCCAAAATTGAGAGAGAGAGAAAAAAAATGTGTGTGTGTGGGAAGGGGGGGGGGGGGAGATTGCTATATAACAAATCACTCCAAAACTTGGTGGCTTAAAACAGTAAATCTAGCCGGGCGCGGTGGCGCACGCCTGTAATCCCAGCACTTTGGGAGGCTGAGGCAGGAGGATCGCGAGTTCAAAGCCAGCCTCAGCAATGGTGAGGCACTTAGCAACTCAGTGAGACCCTGTCTCTAATAAAATACAAAAAAGGCCTGGGGATGTGGCCCAGTGGTCGAGTGCCCCTGAGTTCAATCCCCGGTACCACAAACAAACAAACAAACAAAAAACAGTAAATCTATATTATCTCGCAGTTTCTGCAGGTCAGAGATCCAGGAGCCACTTGGGTGGTACCTCTGGCTCCACATTTCTCATAGGCAACAGTCAGGGTGTCCCTTGGGGCTGCAGTCATCACAAGGCTTACCCCAAGGAGGATCCCTTGCCAAGTTCACTCAACCTGGCTGCTGGCAGGCCTCAGAAGATCCTCTTTCAAGCTCATTAGTGGCTGTTGGCAGGACTCAGGTCTTCTCTGGCCATTGGCTGATGTAATAGTTTCCTGTGGCTGCTTTCACAAATTACCATAAACTTAAAAAGATCAGAGCTTGTTCTCTCAGAGTTTCAAAGGCTCGAGGCCAGAAATCAATACTTTAGGAGTGCCACATTCTCTCTTAAGACTCAAGGGGAAAATTCTTCCTCACCACTCTCCTGGCACTTTATTTTCTTGCATGATGAACCTTTCCATACAACTACCCACAACACAGCACCTTGCTTTACCCTAGGAAGAAAGCCTTCAAGCTAGGCATGGTGGCACATGCCTGTAATCCCAGCAACTCAGGAGGCTAAGGCAGGAGGATTGCAAGTTCAAGGCCAGCCTGGGCAACTTAGAAATATCCTGTCTCAAAATGAAAAAAGGTCTGGAGATATAGTGCAGTTGTAGAGTTCCCCTGGCTTCCAACCTCAGTGACCCCCACTACATACATGCACACGCAAAGAGAGCCTTCAAGACAGAAATCACAGTCTTTTAGTGACAATACTGTAGTAACATCTTATTATTTCTGTTGCATTCTGTTTGCTAGAAGCAAGTCAATAAGTTCACCCTACATTCAAGGAGGAAGGGATCATATATAAGCATGAAGGCCAGGAGGTAGGAATCCTTGGATGCCATCTTAGAGGCTGTATGACACAATACATGTCATCTGAGGGCTCCCTGGCTGTATCACAACATGGTGGTGGCATCACATGGTGAGGACACATGGTGGCAGCTGAAGAAAGAGAGCTCACATGGCAAGAAAGAAAGCAAGAGAGCAAGCCAAACTCACTTCACAGCAACCATTCTCCCAGGAATTAATCTATTCTCATGAGACCCAACCACTCTTGGAGACAGCATTAATTTCTGAGTTTGGAGCACCCATGACCTAACTAGTTTCTACCAGGCCCCACACAAAAGGGTCCACTACCTCAACACATCACACTGGGCTCCAGGCTCCAGCACATGAGTCTGTGAAGATGAAGCATCTCCAAACCATAACAGGGCCTTACCTCAACACATGAGCCCTATAAAAGCAAAGAGTTTTCTCCATATGCTCACAGAAGGGGAAGTCAGAGATTCAAGCCACAGAAGGACTTGATGTACCCTTGCTGGTTTAATCATGGAGAAGTCTCATGGCAAGGAACACAGGAGGCCTCAAGGGGCTGAGAGTGGCCCCAGTTGACAGCAGCAAAGAAGCAGCAATTTAGTCCATTCACCACAAGAAACGAAATACTGCCAACAATAAAAAGAATATTGGGGGGCCAGGATTGTGGCTCAGTATTATAGCGCTTGCCTAGCACGTGTGAGGCACTGGATTCGATCCTCAGCACCACATAATTAATAAATAAATAAACAAATACAAATACATCTACAACTAAAAAATATATTTAAAAAAAAGAATAATGGGAGGAGGGCTGGGGTTGTGGCTTAGTTGGTAGGGCGCTTGCCTGGCACACGTGAGGCACTGGGTTCAATCCTCAGCACCACATAAAAATAAAATAAAGGTATTGTGTCCACCTAAAACCCCAAAATAAATGTTTTTTTTTTAAAAATTAAAACAAAGAGAATATTGGGAGGAGGAGATTCTCCTCCTCAGTTCTCTAGATGAGAACTCAGTGCAGCCAACATCTTGATTTCAGTTTTGTGGTACCCTGAGCATAGAACCTAGCCAGGCCAAGCAAGACTTCTGATCTGCATACTTGTGAGCTAATAAATGGATGTGGTTTTAAACTGCTAAATTTCTGGTAACTCATTATGCAGCAATCAAAAACTAATATAGATGGCCTATAGGTTGATTGTAATATAATGGCATAATGAATAAGCATATACGTAAGTATGTACACACACACACACACACACACACATATACACACAATAAAGCTATACCTCCTCCAACAAAAACAATGTATGTATGTACATGTATACACACATATTGTTTTTTTTAAAATTATTTATTTACTTATTCATAATGCACAAGTATATCATACACATATTGTTTTTATTGGAGGAGGTATAGCCTCAGGATAAATTCCTGGGAGTGGAATTGCTAGGTCAAAACAAATGCATAAGCAAAAACTTTTAACTATGGATGTATAGTTCTACTCTCCAGGAATACATTCATTGGTTCATTTAAGCCAAAGAAGTGTTAGCTCCATTTTGCAGATGAAGGAAGAGAAGATTTAAGTGGTAACTGGGCTGTGCCATGGCCAGAGCCTGAAGCCATCTCTCTCCCTCATTCCTTTCTACTGTTTCTCTAGATTAGACTTTGGGTTGAGGTAAGAGCCCCTTTCCTGCTCTCCAACTTGAACTCTAGGTGAGTCCCTGGGTTTTTGTCCACACAGAGTTTTGAGATCAATACAGCCCTAAATCCTGTCCATAAAAACAAACACAATTCCCAGTCTGTGGGGAAACTCATGGGAATGCTTTCCTTTCCAGGCTAGGGAAACAAGTAAATGCCTCTGTCTACCCCTACTTTCTCCTCACCAAGTGCTGACTCTGTGGCACATGCATACAAAGGTGCTAGATTCTCCCTTTCCTCTAGAGTCTTTTGTTCACCCAAACTCCACCACCATGCTCAGCCCCAATAGCCTGTGCCCGTACACGCATAGCACAGTACTTTGTGATACACAGGAATTTCCAAAATTCTAAGTATGAAAATCCCTTTGAGGGTAAATTGAATTTCTAAAATCTTGGAGTTTCTGTAAAATAGATGGTAGTATTTTCAGCATCCATTTTGCATATTGAATCTGAGGATCCCCTGAAGTAACCTTGGGCCCCCACGATAGTCTTAGTCGATGGGTTGGAAACTGCTTCTCCAAAGACTTGCAACTTGGTTATAGTAGCATAACCAATTTAGAAACAACCAGAATACAAAAAGCAGTATATGTAGAAATATTCCTACTAAATATTTAGTGCTTCTTCCTGCAGGACACAACTTTAATTTGTAGCTATTCTTTGCCTTCAATGTTACCCCCATGCCAGTTCTTTGTGTGTGTGTATGTGTGTGTGTGTGTGTGTGTGTGTGTGTGTGTGTGTGTTTTGGGGGGGGTTGTGCCGGGGGGTCAAACCCAAGGCCTTGCTCATGCAAGGCAAGCACTCCTCGACTGAACTGCATCTCCAACCCTGAATGGTTTTTGTTGTTGTTGTCGTTGTTGTTTTTTAATCTAACTACAGATGGCAACATAAAATGAAGACTTTGTTTCTATTCGGTCCTGGCTACAACTCCATTAGCTCTCTGACCTTGGTTAATTAATGTCTCAGTTAATTAAAGTTCTTAGTTGCAAAATGGAAACAATATCTACCCTGGAGAATGTTAAATGAGGTAATGTATGTTTGTCAGCATTCTATCACCATAACAAATACCTGAGACAATCAACTTACAAAGACAAAAAGTTGACTTTGACCCACAGTTTTGGAGGTCCCACTTTTTGGTCAGGTAGACACATTGCTTTCAGGCTTCTAGTGGTGGGGACCGCACATCATGAAAGGAGCATATGGTAGAGCAGAACCACTGCCCTTGTGGCCCAGAAGGAAAAGAGAAAGAGACTGAGGTCCTACAATCCCTTTGAGGACACACCCTCAGTCACCTAAAGACCTCCTACTGGGCTCCAGCTCTAAAAGTTTCCACCACCTCCCAGTAGTGCCAACCTGGGGACGGAGGCTTTAATACATATTGGCCTTTAGGAAACATTCCAGATCTAAACTACAGCAGTGTGCATGTTCTGTGAAATGTTAAGTTCTGTAGAAATATCTTCCAAGTTCATCTTGTCGTGTCACTTTCCAGTTTAAATTCTTCAATGGCTCTCCAGTGTGCTCAGGATTATGCATAAGCCCAGAGGCTGCCTTACAAAGCCCCAGTTTTCTAGGCATAGGGATTCAGTTTCCCATCCTCCTCTCCCTTTCACCTGCCTCTCAGCCCTGTATTCTGAAGTCTGACCATTTTGTGGAGTAGCGGGACCTTTAGCCTTCTTTCCATTTAAGCCTTGTGTTAACACACTGTGCATGCCACTGTTTGGTACAGCAAGGTTGCACAGCTATAAGCCAGCACTGCGCTCCCTGAGGTGGACAGTGGCATCCCTGTGAAAAGCTAGGCACTCCTCACCCACATGGTGACTCTCATCATCTCTGCAGCTGCATTTGCACGCTGAATAACAAATGCCTTGGAATCAGATGAAATTTGTGTTCAACTACATTACACTACCGGAACGAAGCTGATGCATTGTAATATGTCCCCCATCTTGTCAGGAAGGACTCTCTTGGGTGTTTCTGGATGCTTGGTGTAATGCACAGTGAAAGGCTTTAATCAGACCACTTTTAGCAGGAGTCTTCAGTGGATGGTGGAGGGAGGAGGTTGTATCTGACTGAGACATCTGGTCACCTTCTCCCCTTGACAAGGTGGGGCAGTAATTAGAGATAGCTACTCCTAACAAGAACACCTGTATAGACAAGTGTTCCCAGCTGGTGTACTGGGGTTGAGCCAGTGAAATTCTCTGTCATTATATCATACAGTGGTGGTTCTCAATCAGAAGATTTTGCTATTCAGGAGACTCTGGCAATGTCTGGAGTTTTTTGGTTTTTACAACCTGGCATCTAGTGGTAGGGACCAGAGACACTGCCAAACATCCTACAATGCCTAGGACAATTCCCACAACAAAGAATTATCCAAATGGCAATACACAGAAGTATGAGAAATACTTTTTTATAGGAATGTTGCTTTGGGCAAGTTTTTCTTGGATTCAGGTGCTTTGTTACAAACTCGTATTTATGGTACTAAAAAGAAATTAAAACAAAACATATATTTATCAGGGTACTATGGTATGCACCTGTATCCCAGCATTCAGGAGGCTGAGGCAGGAGGATCCCCTGAGCCCAGAAGTTCAAGACCAACCTGAACAACAAAGTGAGACAGCATCAAAAAAATAGAATAATTTCTTTTTAAATATGGAAGCAGGAATGCTTATTTTGTGTGTATAGAGAGTGTTTGTGTAAAATACCTACAGCTCCCCCAAACAGGCCAATACTCCCTTTCAGCTGTGGAATTTGGCATACGCACTTACTAAGTTCTTTCTCTTGTTAATCCCTTCTCATCCTTTAGGCCTGTTGGGCCACTATCTCCTTCAGCAAGTCTCTCCTCACTCCTGGCAGCTTGACAGGACAAACCGCCTGTCAATACAACCTCTGAATATGATCCAGGCAGTTTATATACTGAGCCAAATTCTCTTGCAGTTTCTATTTAAAATCACAAGTATAAAATCAATTGCACATTTCAAATTAAAATCATAGGATAAGTTGTCAGATTGTCTAAGGAGAATAATTTCCACCTTTGCTATTATATTTCACACAAATAATAAACCCATGCAGATTGTCTTACAATTTATAGCCAGTACTAAAAATATTAGTACTGTGAGTTTAATTTAGATCATCATTTCTATATTTAATCCTAAACCTTTCTGGAGTTACATAATCATATAACTAACAATAGATTTACCAGGTCAGATCATCTGAGTAAATGAATGATGGGGAAAATATCGGGACATAGATGAGGATTATTTATCTTGAAGAAATGTAAGACTGGGGGCCAGGATGTGGGAGCAACACTGTGATGTGGCCTTTCTTACAGAATGTCTGAAACATCAGCAGGGACCTCAGGTCTGAGCCGTTCCATTGGAGATTATTTTCTCTCCCTTCACCTCTGGGCACCCTCAGTTATACACTTACCCAATTTGTTTGTGTTCTGCTTTGACCTTTGCAGGCCAATTTAGGTACAGAGAAAGAAGCAGATCACATCTAAAGGATTAAAAATTAGATTAACTTCAAACTTCTCAACAGTAACACTGGAAACTAGAAAACAAGGGAGCTATGCCTCGTCTTGAAGGGAAAATTATTGTCAAACTGCAATACCTGCCTACCCAAAGTAGCAACGGGGCAATTAAAAAGTTACTGTTAAAGAACTGATTTTTCAATGCATGTATCATCGGGGAAGCTAAGGAGCCTATGCTTCCACAAGACTAAGGAATAAACATAAAAGGAAGATATGGAGCCTAGGAAATAGGAGACTAGCATAGGCGGGGAGGTGGGGAATCCCCAAGATGGAAGAGCAAAGAAATCCCAGGACAACAGCAAACAGTCGAGACTGGAGCAGGGGTAGATGAGATCCTGGAAATACACTGCCAAGAAAAGTCATGCAACGTCTCCATCACCCGATGTCTGTAAACATATTGATAGGAGAGCTCAAAGACAAATTAGAAATAGATACCTGGAAGGCTTAATAGCCTCTAAAAATTTTTTTTATAATGAAGACAATTATTAACTCCAGGAAAAACCAGAGGTTATATAGAAAAGGAAGTATGATGGCTCAGCTATGAATACCATTTATAAAGTCAGAGTAATAAAAAGACTATATGATTGATTTAACCAAAAATTGTGAGGCGTAGGTACTCCTCAATTTACAATGAGGTTACATCCTAGTAAACCCATTATAAGCTGAAAATATCACACATCAAAAATGTGCTTAATGGCATCTAACCTACCAAACAGCATAGCTTAGCCTAGCCTATCTTAAACCTGCTTAGAACATTTATATTGGGAAAATCATCTAATACGAAGCCTATTTTATAATAAAAGCTTGAATATCTTATATAATCTGTTGAAAAACTGTATCTGAAAAAAAAATGCTGGCAACATAGTACACTGTGGATTAGTGTTGTGTCCCCTGCGGATTACATGACTGACGGGGACCTGTGGTTCACCTCCATTGCCCACAACCCAAGAGACTGTGATGCTACATGTTGCCAGCTAAGGAAAAGACCAAGGTGCAAAGTATGGTTTCTACTGAAGGCAGATGGCTTTCACACCATCGTTAAAGTCTGTGGAGGCAAACCAGGCGCCATCTTTAACCAGAATTGGAGGACAGTGAAGAAGTGTCTGTGAGTGTGCACATGTGAGCACAATGGGGATGAGTGGGTGTAAGCATGAAGAGAAACCATCTTTAGTGGAAGGAAAAGTCTATTGGTGCCAAGAGAAAAGGCAAGAAATTGCAGATACAACAGCCGTTTAGAAATTAAAGAGGCAATGCCAGAAGAGACAGCTGACTGAGTGCAAGTGGTTCCTTCTGGGAATAAGGGATCAGTAAAGGAGAAGGATGGAGCAGGAAACTTATTTTCATTGTGAACCCTGTAGAGCAATGTTACTTTTAAAACTAAGAACACGTATACTTTTTTAAATTTTATTTTATTAATGAAAAAAATGCATTTCTCTTGTTCCTCCTTGGCCATCATCCTGGGCCAATCCTGCTCAGTCTTCTTTACTGATCTTCTTTCTATAGATTTTTTTTTTTTTTTTTTTTTTTTTTGGTGGTACCGGGGATTGAACTCAGGGGCATTCGACCACTGGGTCACATCCCCAGCCCTTTTTTTGTATTTTATTTAGAGACAGGGTCTCACTAAATTGCTAAGTGCCTCGCCGTTGCTGAGGCTAGCTTTGAACTCGCGATCCTCCTGCCTCAGCCTCCCAAAGTGCTGGGATTACAGGCATGCGCCACCACGCCCAGCTCTTTCTATAGATCTTTAAATACTAGAATGATAAGGTTTCTACTGAGCTTCTTCTCTCAAGCCACACTCTCTGATGGCCTCACCTAGTACTGTGGTTATAAAAACACCTGACAGCTGCACATTTAAACCTAGTACTGCTTTGTTTGCTCCTCCACACCCATATCCTTCTGCCTGTTAGATGCCTCTTATTGGGTATTCTTAGCCTCAAACCCAACACAGCTAAGACAGTCTCTTCATTTTGTTTCTGAATCCTATTCCTTTTACACTGTCTCTTAGTAAATGTCACCATCATCCTCTCAAGTGAAAGCCAAAAATTAGAACTCATCCTTAATTTTTGCATTTGCTCTCACCTTCAGTATCCATATTTGATGTCCCGTTGGCTTTGCCTTTAAAATGCACTCAGGCTGGGGTGTGGGTCAGTAGTAGAGCTCTTGCCTAGCAGTAGGATTCCCTGGGTTTGATCTCCAGCACTGCAAATAAAACGAAAACAGCCTAAGGTCCTATCCATTCTGCACTAGATGGCAGTGATAGAAACATTGTTACTATTTCCAAAGCAAAGGCTCTGGGTTGGATCCCCAGCACTGCAAACAACAATTACTGCATCTCAAATCTGGTTACTTCTGTCCATCAATGCTGCCATCAACCTAGTCTAAGCCACCACAATCAATTGTCTAGACTTTTGCAATAGCCACCTCCCTGCTTCCTCTCTTGCCAACCCTACACTGTGCCATTCTTCCTCACTATGCCCTACCTGGTGGCATTAGCTAGAAGTGCAGGTGAAGGCATTACTTCCTGTGCGCACATTCTCCAGCAGACACCCTCTTAGAACTCTTGTATGTTTGCACAAAAGCTGGTTGCATCAAAGGAGTTGCACCAAAGCTGGTAGCTTGCCATGAACCCTTCCCTAAGGAGAGCCTCTGGCTAAGCTTCTGGTTCCAGCCACACTGGCCACTTTTCTATTCCTGCTAATGGTCTCATGTTTTTCCCCACTCAGTGTTGTTGCATTTATTATTTTCTTTATTCTGAAAGCTCTTCCCTCCCCTCAGAGCTACTGCTTCTCTTCTTTCAGGCCTCAGATGAAATGTCACTGCATCACAAATGTCTTCCACGAGTACACTTTTTGAAATAGCATCCTTTCTACTTATTCTCTATTATTTTATGCATTTTGTTACCTTCATAGCTCTACTTGAAATTATTTTGTTTACTTGTTTGCTGTTTGTGTATTAATCCAAATTAGCTAACTACCATGAGTGATAATCAGTGGCTTAATGGAGTGAAGGTTATTGCTCTCTCTCACCCTTACCAATCATAATGGTAATGGGGTTCTGCTCCACAGTGTCATTCAGGGGCCCAGGCTTCTTTCTTCTTGTAATGCAACCATCTTTACACCTGGCACCGCAGATCTCCACAGAAAAGGAAGAAAAAGAACATGGAGCACACATACTGGCTCCTTCTCCACCTCTGGTCACAATCCATTGGCAAAAACTAATCATAAAACCTCACTTAAATACAGATTGCTGGAAGACATAGTATAACCATATATTTAGTGGGAGGAAATGGATTTTGGTGAACATACAGTCTGTGTTTAACTTTGGTGGAATGTAGTTCCATAGGGACAGGCATATGATAGCAACTAGTCACTCATTCCACTCTTCTCTCTCCTACCCATCTCCACAGTGCAGAGAGATCAGGATCAAGCTCTCCTGTTGCTAAAAAGCCTTTAACAACTTTAAAGCTATTAAGGAAATAGACTTCTTTCTGGGAAATAAAGTCAAGGAAATAGATTCCCTCACAGAGCCATCAGAAAGGAACACAGACCTGCAGAATCCTTGGTTTTAGCCCAGTGAGTCCCATTTCAGATGTCTGACATCTAGAACTAAAAGAAAGGAGATTTATATTATTATAATGCACTGAATCTGTGGTGATTTGTTATAGCAACAATAGGAAACAAATTCACCTTTCCTGACTCCCTGACTCCCCACCTCTCTGCCATGTTAATTGGAGGCATGTCTTATTTTCCGTGTTCTTCTCCCTTTGCAATCTCAGTGGGTCCTCTGTCTGCACCTTCTGGGAATGAACCTGGCTTCACCTGCACCTTCACTTCACCCAGTTTCACCCTAAACACTTAGAAATCTGCTGGAGTTTGTTCCCCCAAGTTATGTGTACCTGGTGAGTTGACAAGCAAAACAGTCAGGCAAGAGGGGTAACAAAAAAGTAGAGGTCCCTTCAGGAAAATGGCCAAGAGGGCTACTCTTGTCTGGATGAATTCTTTCCCTCCATGTAGATCCTGCAAAAGAATTTGGCATTCTAATAGTGAGAAACTTAAGAAATACTCACATTCTTTATAATTCTCAGTTTCTGAAAAATGAACAGTCATACTTTCTGGGGGGGGGGTGTAAGAATTAAAGGAAATAAATGAAATAATTAACAATACTCTGCATATAATAACTATTCCTATAACATATAATAAACATTCCTATTACCATTGTTATTATTGCCATTACCATTCCAAATGTCTCTATCATGTTACATACAAGGGATCCATCCCATTTAGACGAGAAAAAAATTGCTAAGTAGTTCAATCTTTTAATTTTTTCTCATTAGTTTATACACAGTACTGTTAATTATTTTTTGAGTAATCTTAATTCAAAAACCTTAATTGAAACCAAAATGATTACTTATTGTTATGGTTAGTTATATCTATGAGACATTAAGAAAACTAACTAATCCAACATGTTAAAAAAGTCAATCTAAGCCTTCAGTAGAATTGTCTGAATTATTTTTTAGCCTATTATCTGGCTAAATATTTTATTCTCCAACTTTCTGGCTTGCTTTTGTACAGATACTTGCCAGAGCAAACCATTGGACTTAATTTTTTCAGAAGCAAAATTTAAAAGGCAAATCTTAATCTCCAATAAATGGAATAATGACTTTTTCCATGAAAAAGAATTTAGGGAACTGTAAGTGATCTGAGATTTGCATAAGGCTGAGAGACTCAGCGAAAAAGGAACTAAACAGGTGGCTCCCATGGGGTAATTTTAGCCAGTGTGCTCTGCAGCATGCCTCTTGGTATAAGGGCAGTCAGCACCCTGGCCTGTGGCTGCAGAAATGCCCTGGGACATTCAGGTACATTCACAGAACAACCAGGGACAGCAGAGTCAGAACTGATACTATTTCAACAATTGGAAAATTGAAAAGTTACATGATCCTATGAGGACTGTGTTCTCACTTCTTGGAACTTTCCCTAGGAACAGACCATCATGTTCAGTTTTTGTCTCTGATGAAAAGTGAATATGAGCTTAGCCTGAGGACTCTGACCATACCCACAATGTTACCATCACGGTAATATAGGAAGGATCAAGGAGGCAGGCTGAGGCCCAGGGCTAGCAAGGAAAAAAAGTCTGAGCAATTCTGAATGAAAAATAACCATTTATGTGCACGGCTTTCCAACTGGCTAAACTGTAACCCACATTAAGAAACACCATGATCAGTGTGCATGTGTGTGTGCGCACACGCGCGCGCGCACACACACACACACACACACACACACACACACAAGCCCAGTACTAACAGTACTAAGGCAAACATTCCAGGAAGGATACTTACTACACTGTCATGTGCTGTGCTATTTATTATTCTGTTCTATCCTATGTCACTATTTGTTCATATTGTTCACAAAATTGAAAATCCACAACTTGAAATTTTCTGGTTATAAAAGCTCAATCAATGCATAGTCTTTCTGGGTCTGTGGGTATAGTTCAGTGTGCTGAACAATCCCTAGCACACACACATAAAATATTTTTAATGGTTATACCTTTTTCTGAGCTATTCTGTAAAAAAAAAAAAGCCCTCCTTCACAGCTCTGTAGAGCTAAAGGTGAATGGGAAAACAAGGCAGCCACTGTTAGACTGTGGGCAACACTTTTGGAGCTGGTTCCTCTTACCAGAAGGCGATACCTGGCCCACCTCCCTCATGGAGTTGTTGGGAAGATTTGATGGACGCTGGAAGATTCTGTGACAGTGACAAGGCAGTTGTTAAAGTTGAATGATATAATCCCAGCTACTAGTGGGCCAAGGCAGGCGGATCAAAAGTTCATGGCCAGACTAGGCAACTTAGAAAGGCCCTGTCACTAGATAAAGTTCTTTTAGAAGGGATGGGGATGTAATTCAGAGGCAGAATGTTCCTGATTTCCATCCCCAGGACCATTAAAAAAAAAAAAAAGTTGAGTGGTGGCTGATCCTCTGCTAACTCATATTGAGGCTTTAACCTGGAAAATTCCTCTTCAAATGGGTAAATCAAAGGAGAGCTTCTATTTTCATGTCAGACACAGTCACCCATGACCTTGATGGTGACTCACGTTGGTCATCATTTATTTAGTTTGCTTTTGGGTGAATCTAACTGCTAGCTAAAGCCACCATAAAAATATTAAACAATAAATGATCAGCAAACAATCTGAATCTTACAGCAAGGGACATTTGAGAATAGAGAGCAAGAGACTGGGAGAGTGGCCCTGTTACATTTGCTCAGGAAGATACCTTTTCCTTAAAGCCCATCAAAAAGATTAGTTAGTTCCATAAACCTGTACCTACTGGGGTGGTCTGGCAGGCAGCATTTAGAGTCTTTTCCATACAGAAGATGAGATCATCCCCAACATTAATACACATATTCAAAGAGCTAGGGAGAGGTGTTGATTGTAAAACAGTGTGAATGCACTAAATGCCACCAAATTTATGTACTTCCCCTTCCTCGGGTGCTGGGGATTGAATCCAGGGGAGATTTACCACCAAGACACATCCCCAACCCCTTTTATTTTTAAATTTAATATCTTGGTAAGCAGCTGAGGCTGTCCTTGAACTTGCAATCCTCCTGCCTCAGCCTCCTGAGTTGCTGAGATTACACACATGCACCACTGCACCTAGCCAAATTTGTGCACTTAAAATAATTAGACTTTATCTTATGCAAACTTCACTTCAATTTAAAAAAATCCTGTGACACCACAGTTATTTGTTTGTTTGTTTTTTTTTTGTTTGTTTTGTTTTGTTCTGGCTTTCTGGCACTCTGGATAGTCAAAGCAGAAAGCTTTTATGGCTTTAATTTTGAAGAAGTAAATAAAGAGGAATAACTCTGTAAATAGTGAAACAGCTGCAATATAAAAACAATGAAACAAAAAACCCAGCAGATGGCCTAGGGCTAACCTTTGCCCCATTAGCTCCTCTAGAAAGCCTCAGGAAGCTTAAGTCACCTACATCCCTCTGAGGGTGACCAGGAGTGGTTAGACAATTGATCCCCCACAACAGCCACACGTATGAACCAAGAATGCCCTTGGTAGCAGCTTGAGGTGCCTCCAGAGCTCCGCAACAGGTGCACCTCTACAGTCCGGTGAAGGCTGGACTATAGACACTCTCTTGGGACATTTGCTATAAGATACAAGGAAAAAGTCTTCTGAAAGGGCAGAAGCAGTCAATTCAGAGGCAAAATATTGGAGGCATCATCATACTGGAGCCCTGCTCTGGGGCTCCACAGTTGCCCAATTCAGAGGAGTCACCTGACAGGAATTGTGACTATATCACCAGAGCTGCTATTGGAGTAATGGGGCTACAAGCACGTCCAAGAGCACATCCTCTCTGGCCTCGCCATGTGGCCTGGGACAACTTCCCAACTCCTTTATTTCTCTATGTAGCCTTCTAATTGACCCTCATTCCTAGAAATAATCTGAGGATGTATAGGCACTTGGAAACCCAGAATCTAATTTATATTTAAATGCCATGAAAGGAAATAACCAAAAGGATTCTGGCCATTCCTTTATTCCCTGATGAAGGATTGGTGGTAACTTGGTAGCTATTTACTGGTTGGGCAGTTCAGTTCCTACTCCTCCTCTGCTTTGGCAGTCTCCATTATAGAAGCAGAAAACACCAAATATTTCTTTCCCGGCATTTCTTGAAGCTAAACATCACCAAGTGACAAGTCCTGCCTGAGGAGACAAAAGTGAAACTCTTAGGAGGACATTAAAGGGAGTGTTTGTAAACAGTTTCTCTTCCATAGTCAGCCTTCCATATCTGCAGCTTCAGTATCCTTGGTTTCATTAGCTCAGATTCAACCAACTTGGGAGAAAGGTTATTTGGAATAAATTCCAGAAAGCTCCAGAAAGAAAACCTTTCATTCGTCATGTGCTGAGCACTTTGCTGGATCCATGCAAATGCAGTGATGTGTAGGCACACCCTGCTGTAGTCCCTGGGCTTTTCACTGGTCCTCAGTCTCTCCAGCACTCTTCGGGAAATGTTTGCCTTGAGTCTCATTTGTGTGCTGGGTAGTTGGCTATTGTAGCTGTGTCTGTATTGAAAATGTGCACACTTTTTTTTCTTCTTCTCATTGTTCCCTAAACAATACAGTATGACAACTATATACATAGATTAGTATTATAAGTAATCTAGAGATGGTTTATATGGGAGGATGTGTGTAGGTCATATGCAAATACCAATACATTTTACATAAGACACTTGAGCATCTATGGGTTTTTATATCCTAGAGGGCCCTTGGGATACCAAGGACTGCATACGAAAAGGCCAGGCACAAGAACAGTGTGCCCTGATTCTGCCCCTTCTCCAAACTCCTGCCTTGAACATAAACATGGTAGCTGGAATAGTAGCCACCATCTTACTATTGTAAAGTAACAAGCATTTAGAAAAAAGTCTCAGGAACTAAGAAGGGTAGGACTGAAAACCAGCAAAAGTCAAGATTCTTATTGGGCATCTGAGCTAACACCCAAAACTTCCAACCTCCAGAATTCTTGTTTCGTGAGAGAAATACCACCCTGCCTGGGTATTGTAAACTTGCAGTAACTTGCAACAACACTATATATGTAAAACAATAGAACATGTATCATAAATTTATAATTTCCTAAGTCAACTTTTCAGCAAATCACACTCATCATCCCATGATAGAATTCAGTCACTCCAACTATTTCCTATAAAAATCTCAAGTTTTCAAAATCACTTTAGGTTTTGCTAAGGAGAGGCTTACAGGGGATACAGCCTTGTCATATGCCAATGCTCAAGTTCTCAGACATGCCTGAAAAGAACTGATTTCTATGAGAATGAGCCTCCTCTTACATGGACAGTACTCATGTGGCCTGGTGACATAGTTCCATGCAGTAAGAATGTGGAGACCTAAATCATACATGCAGGGAAGTCTGCTGTATCATTGATCCCTCTCCCATGAATCAATACCCTGAGCAACTTAGCAAGAATTGTCACTAAATAAAATATTATGGAAAAGAGCTGGGGATGTGGTCAATTCCTGGTATTCTACCCCTACCCCCAGCAAAAAAAAAAAAAAAAAAAAAAAAAAAAAAAAAAGCTCTTATTGAACAAGGATAAAAGAAATAAGGGTAGGCTAAGAAGAGAGAAGCTGGGGAGGAAAGAGGCACTGTAACTTAAAATCTAAAAATTCTACAAATGCCCTCACCTTCACCCCTCAGGCCTGTTTTCCTCCAGGCCTAAATCCTTAAAAGGTCCAATAAATCTAGAGTACTGAGCAGGGCACGGTGGCACACACCTGTGATCCCAGCACTTGGGAGGCTGAGGCAGGAGGATCGTGAGTTCAAAGCCAGCCTCAGCAATGGCGAGGCACTTAACAACTCAGTGAGACCCTGTCTCTAATAAAATACAAAAAAAGGGCTGGGGATGTGGCCCAGTGGTCAAGTGCCCCTGAGTTCAATCCCCAGTACCAAAAAAAAATAATAATAAAAATAAAAAAAAATAGAGTACTGAAAATCCAGTTAATTAGTGCCAATATACTTTATCTAACAGAATGTGTTTTTAGACTGATTAAAAGAAGCCAACAAGGCGCTATTGTTAGAGACCCAGGATATGGATACAGTCCAAGCACTATGTATTAACTTGATAATGTCAACCTGAAGATTTTTAAAAGAACCAGAGCTCCATCAACAATGGAAGGAGTCCAGCTTTTTCAGAAATACTTTTTAGTTATACATGGACACAGTATCTTTATTTTGTTTATTTATTTCTATGTGGTGCTGAGGAGCAAACCCAGTGCCTCACACTTGCAAGGCAAGTGCTCTGCCTTAAGCCCCAGCCCCAGCCCCAGAGCCCAGCTCTTTAGGCTGCCGCCACCCAGGTTATACTTGTCATGTTCACCAGTTACAAGGTTTCTTTTAAAAGAAGACTGGGATCCACAAAGTCCCCCCCCCTACCCTTCCTCCCCCGTGAGTACATATCCTGGTCTGTTGCTTGCTTTCCTGAATAAATTTCTTTGCTTTCCTAAATAAGTCTCTACTTGTGCCTCTTGTGACTTACCTTGAAATTCCTGTGTTGTGTAAGTCAAGAGCTTGCCACAGCTGAGCTGAGCCCCCTTCTCCCTTCTAGGGACCTCCTTGGACCTCACCTGGCCTCTCTCTCTCTCTCTCTCTCTCTCTCTCTCTCTCACACACACACACACACACACACACACACACACACACACACACACAAAGTCAAGCAAAAGGACACAAAGGAACTTTTGGAGATAATGGATATGTTTGTTACCTAGATTGTGGCAACGGTATCACAGGTCCGAAGTGCATGCCTTCAGTATGTACAGTTATTGTGTATCAATTATACCTCATAAAGCTTTCTAAAAATTAGAAAAAAGAAAAGGACCATTGTAGAATCTAACATGTACATGATGTAAAAAAAAAAAAAAAAAAATTAGGGGATTGCTCTTGTGGAAATACATAGCTATGCGTATATTCAGTATCTATCCCAAATGCTCAATATATTTATGGACTAAAGAGCTCATCATAGCTGACGCATGTAGCAGGAGCTCTAAATAGATCACTCAACAAATGCTAGTTAACTAACAAATTCCTGAGCAGAGGGGAGCTCAGGCAGCAGGCATAGTCAACTGGTGCTTGTGTAGACCTGACACCAGCATGGTGCTGGGTTTCTTCCCTTATCACGTCCTTCCCCACAGCTCAAGGTCAGTGCTCACTTGATGTTTCAAATCACATGGTCATGCATCCTCTTAGAGTGGACAAGTGCCAAATTTGTTCTATTGTGGTAGAGCAAAATGGGAACTTCAGCAGTTTAAGAGCTGATGGGGTGTGGTTTTGCCCACTGACACGCAGCAGCTCTGCTTACTGGTGTTTAACCCTAGGCTTGCAGTGGCTAACAGGTACCTATAAAAGATAACGGCAGGAGCAGAAGCAGGAAACAAAGCAACAGGGGCAGAACAACCCCCTTCTAGGCCTAGTGCAGTAAAAGTCCCTGAGTTGTATGAGCTCCCTAGGTTGTTGACAAGCTTCCAATAGAATGACACCAACTCTCTTGCCTTGATGTCCCCCAAACTTGCTTATGTACAAAAGTAAAAGCCCTTCTGCGCTTGGGGCTCAGACTATGGGAATCATCCCTCTGGGCCATGGCGCCACTAATAGTGTTGCTTCCAGATCTCGGTGTCCTGACCCTCGTCTCCCAATACACTATGAGCACCACAAAAGAGTGTTGAATTGATAGAGGTCTCTATGTGACCAGGAACCCCTGTCCAGATTTTGGATTTGCCAGCAGCTTGTGAAAAATTCCACAGCCAAAGCTGTAAGTACCCCACATTACTTCTGTCACCTTTTCACCTATTTACTTAAAAAGAGAGAACAAGACCTTGGCCTGAGCTTATTGATCTAGTTCAGAGACTTCCCTCTATTCTTTGACGTGGTATGTATATATATATATATTTTTTAAAATCCCATGTAAACAAACAGGATGACCTTTACCCCAAAAATGTTTCATTTAATCAGAGTTCATTGAAAGATACAAGCTAAGGAGGACACAAATGTGCTACTGTTTCTTGCTATGTGATGCTAAGTCACTTCCTGACTCTGCCAGAAAGACCATTACCAATTGCAGCCCATAACCTTCTACCTCCAGAACCAGAGCCAGAATGAATCTCTTTCCTTCATTAAGTAAAACAAGCAAACAAAAAAAGCTAAAGAGGATTTGACAAAGTGATTTATTTGTATGTGGTGTTCATTGTCCTCATTCCATGTATTCTAAAAGGAAAAAAAATCTGGATGGGCTGGGCAGATGGCTTTCCCAGTTGTGACTTTATCACATGCAGCATCACGTGAGTGCTCAACAAATTCGAAGTGACTAGCCATCAGCACAGCCAACCTGGAAATTGATAAGATTCAGCTGAGAACAGTGTTCTGTCCTTAGTTTTTTCTGTGAGAATACCACAGGGCCACCATCAATCACCCTTAGAATTTGTCCATGATGAATGTCTCCAACTTTAGACGCTATTACTTGCTCTCACCCTCCAACACTTCACCTTAAGATGAATCATAACAGCAAACTATTGAGCAAAGACAGGAAGGAAGGTAAACTGTCTAACTCTGGTAATTCTACAACCAGCCTCAGGAGGAACATAAAGAGACTCTTTCTTCTAGGACAATATTTCTGATTGTTTATTTTTGTCTGGTTTACAAATTCAATTTCCTTTGAAGATCTATATTTACTTAATTCTCTGGCTCATGAAACTAGAATTGAATTTCTAAGCATCAGAGTATACCCTGAATTTTTTTTTCTTGTGGTGCTGGAGATCAAACCCAAGGTCTTGTGCAATGCTAGGAAAGCTCTCTACCGCTGAGCTCCACCCCCATCCCTGCTCTGAGTCTTGAGACTTGTTTCTTCTTGGGTTTAGTAGATAATGAAACAGAAACACAAGAGAAAGGAAAACCCAGAAAAAAATGATAAAACTTGTGAAGAAATGGTATGGAGACTCCTCAGAAAACTTGGAATGGAACCATTATCTAACCCAGCTATCCCACTTCTCGGTATATACCCAAAGGACTTAAAATCAGCATACTATAGTGATGCAGCCACGTCAATCTTTATAACAGCTCAATTCACAATAGCTAAGCTATGGAACCAGCATAGGTGCCCTTCACCAAATGAATGGATAAAGAAAGTGTGGTGTACATACACAATGGAATATTACTCACCCTTGAAGAAAAATGAAATTATGGCATTTGCTGGTAAATGGATGGAACTAGAAAATATCATAAGTGAAATAAGCCAATCTCCCAAAATCAAAGGCCAAATGTTCTCTCTGATATGCAGATGCTAACACACAATGTGTGTATATGGGGAGGAAGATTACAAGTTCATTGGATTAGACAAAGGAGAATGAAGGGAATGGAGGGGGTATAGGAGTAGGAAAGACATTAGAATGAATGGACATAACTTTTTTATGTTCATATATGAATACATGACCAGTGAAACTCCACATCATGTAAAACCACAAGAATAGGAAGTTATATTCGATGTATGTATAATTACTCAAAATATGCTCTACTGTCATGTATATCTAAAAAGAACAAATTTCAATTTTTTTTAAAAAAAGAAAACAAACTTGTTGAAAGCTATAGGTAAACAAAGAAACATCCTATACATAACCACATATCTTACCATTTATTGTTTTGTTTGGTTTTGGTTTTGGTGTATGTGTGGTACTGAGGAGAGAACCCAGGGCCTTGCACATGCTAGGCAAGTATTCTACCACTGAGCTACTACATCCCTATATCTTACATTTATGGTTGGCCACGAAAAATAAACATTACTTTCTCACTTTGTTCACTTATTTACTCATGCATGTGTGTATTTAACAATCACTGAGTGCAGTCCTGGGTACAAGGATTTTGGGGGTGGGGTGCCTTTGCCTGTAGAGATTTATAGTCTGATAGAAGAGGAAAGAAAGAAAAACTGAAAAATTACATAATGGCCTGAAGGGGCTCTTGGAAATCTCCTGGGAGAGATGACACTGGAGCTGACCAAGTCTTGAAGCATAAATGTAGGTTCCCAGTGGAAGAGCTAAATTAAGACAGTGATAGTGAACTGAGGAAACAGATTCAAGAGAGATTAAGGAAGTAGAACCTATAAAACTGACTGATCGGCTGAGGATGTGGAGGAGAAGTGATCAAGGCAAACATCTGGGTTCCTGGCTTGTGGCAAAAGATGTCTGATGGAGCCACTCAGAGCACAGATCAGAGGAAAAGGGGCAGCTGGGATGTTCTGGTGATTCTGTTTGAGACATCTGAGGAGGCCTTAAGGAGATACGTTTAGAGTCAATTTGCTGTATGGGTCTAGAGCTCTGGAAATAGGTATGAGCTGGAAACAAATGAAGAATCATTGAAGTCACACAAGCAGAGACTGAATCTGTACATAGCTCCCGATGAAGGCTCCCAGAGGCAGTGAGATGACCAGCAAGGCAGGAAGTGCCAGCATGGAGGGTGTGAGCCAGCAAGGCAGAGAGAGGGGAGTCCCCCACAGCTGAGGAGGACTGCACGTCACACACAAAAGGACTGCTACGGGCTGAATGTTCGTGTCCCTCCCAGATGCACATGTTGAAACCCTCATCTCACCGTGATGGTATTAGAAGGTGGGACCTTAGGGGAAGTAATTAAACCAGGAGTGCTTGGTCCTCTGAATGGGATTAGTGCTTATAGTAGAGGCTGAAGGATGTACCTGGTACCTTTCTCCTTCCACCTCTTCCACTATGTGAGGACATAGTATTTACCCCTTCCATCAAGGTGCCATCCTGGAAGTGGGGAGCAACTCTCACCAGACATGAAATCTGTTTATGCCTGAATCTTAGACTTCCATCCTCCAGAGCAGTTAGAGAACGAATTTCTGTTGTCTATAAATTACTTAGTTGGTGTTATTTTGTGATAGCATCCAGAAAGGACTAAGATGGAAAGTAATCGTGTCTTGAGGATGGGACTCTCACGAGATTAGTGCCTTTATAAGAAGAAACAGGAGAGAGTTGCCTCTTTCTGTTGTCTTCTAGGTAAGAATAGAAGGAGAAGGCAACCATCTGTGAGTCAAGAGGAGGGCTCCCCACCACAGTCCAGCCATGCTAGCACCCTGATCTTACACCTCCAGCCTCCAGAACTGTAAGAAAGCTTATTGTTTCAGTCACCCCGTCTATGGTAATTTGTTAGAGTAGCCCAGACTGACTAAAACGGGACAAATAGGTAAACGAAAGAAAGAAAAGCAAAGGACAAAAGGAGAGTAAAGGGATGATTGAGAGAGGAAGGAAAAGGCAAATCATAGCGTCAGAAACACAATGGAGATAAGATTACATGGACAGTTCATGGAGTTGAACAACAAAACATTTTCATAAAATACAGGGAACCATGACAGAGATGAGGGTCGGCTCTGTCACTAACAGGCTGGGTGATTCTGTGCAATGGCAAATTGGAGTGACCTCTAAGTTTCCTTCTTCCTCTAAGAGCTTGGACTCTCTTGTCACTATGCTGCTCCAGTGTGCTCTTCATTGGCCTTCTCAAAGACAAGACAGGTCCTGCTGAGCCCCAGAAACCGAATCCTACCAGGTGCAGTAGTGGGTAGGATGGGGCCTGTTCACATGGGTCTCCTGAAGGGCAAAACATCACACTGGGGACAGCCATGCAGCCAAGAGATTTATTCAACAGCCTTTGTGGCTGGTAGCAAAACTGGAGAAGAGGTGCTCTGGTCGAAGGTTGAAGAGGTGCTGGGAGAGGGGAGTCAGGGAGAGGGGAGTGTGCAAGCTCTGGACAGAAGGTGGGTGCTTGGTCGTACCGGCTAGGATCTCTGGAGCTATCAGCTAAAGCAGCTGCTGTCTGGCTGGAGGATGGAGCTGTCAGCTGGGAGCGGCCATCGGGCTGAAGGAGATGGGTCTGGAGCTGTCACAGTGGCTTCCTTCTCTCCGCAGGGTCAAGCTGATGTGTCTGAGTGGCTTCCTCCTCTCAGCAGCGAGGAGCTGATGTGTGTGTCTGTGTGTTCTGAGTCTCTCCAACAGGGCCCTATATAGGGATTTCTGGTGGGAGGTGCACCAGAGCAACCCCAACGCCATTGGCTCTTTGCCCATAGAACAGGGCAAACTTTAAGCCTATTGGCTCTTGCCCGGGGAAAAGAAACATCCTGCCCGGGGAGGAAACATCCTACCTGGAGAATGAAACAAGGTTGCTTCTCTCAGGATGTGGAAAACTCTGGGGGGTGGGGGGGTAGCCCATCTATCATCTCCCACCCTGAAGAACCTGGGGTTCTGGCATTCTGATTGTGATAGGAAGACCCACCACAGCTGGGCAGAGGCCCTGCCTCCGCAGTTAGAACCCAGGGTGTTTGCTATGTGAGTCATCGCTGGTGCAGGCCCCATGGTTTTTGGTCTGCAAAGCTACAGAGAGGCTGGCTTCAAACAGGTGCCACAGTTCCCACATTGCTCTCAGCTTTCACACTGTGCCTCGAGATCGTCCCAGACCTTTATCCTGAATATCGTGCCAGGTTCCAGCACAACAGAGACCTTTCTTGACCAGAAAGTGAAAGCAACTGACCTTATTTTGCAGAGTTCAGAGCTGCTCTGTTAAAAATTAAGCTTCTCAACAATTTCCTTTCGTTGTGGCTATTAAAAGGATCCAGGTCTAGCTGATCAGTTTGGAAGAAATGATTCAAATGATTTACTCACAGTCCCGTAAATCCATCTTGGAATTCAGTGCCTCTGTTGACACCCCCGTTTTCCTCTTTTCTCCTATTATTCAAGACGGGGTGAAACTGCCCATCCTCTAGAAAACCTCACCAAATGGTTTGTTCACCATGAGACCTAGGTCCTGAGATGCCTAGTGTTGATCTAAGACGCAAAGAAAAGACCACCAACTCCAATTTAAATTAAAGCAAGCTTATATTGTATACACACAAAGAGAGCTGGCCAGGGCTGCTCCTCTCAAACACTGGGCTTGGGGTCAGCCCCGCTCTCAGGGAAGACAAGGTTTTTATAGTTTAAAGAGTTACAAAAAATCTTGGAACTTACAGCTAACAAGGTCAGACATGTGTAACTCAAAGCAAGTAGCAAACTAATCACCTACATAGCATTGCATTCCAAGGAAAAGGGGAGTAATAGTCAAACCTCACATCAAAAGTTTATGAGGCACCGTTAGTTTTAGAGAGAGAGAGAGAGAGTTGTTATCTGGTCAAGGAAAGCCAGGCCTGAGTGAGCTCAAGGCCTGGGCATGAATGCCAGATAATAAGCTCAAGCCAAATAAGAATCCTAGCATTTCATAGAAAACTGAAGTGGGCTTTTCATAACTTGTTGACAGGATGGCTCCCAGTCTTAAGATGGAATTAGGCTGGTTTATCATTCTCTTCCTTTTTTTTTTTTTTTTAAATCTTTGAAAGGGAGTAATCATATAGGCTAATTTTATTGATGGTATATAATAGAATTAAGTTGCAGCCCAATAAACCGGAGCATATAGTTAATAACACATGGGACAATAACTAGTATGAGAAGGATATAAATTATAGGACTTAAGAGAGAAGTTAACCATGGAAACTAATCTCTCAAGCCTAACCAATAATTACTCGTTTTAATTTTGTTAATTTCCTGTCTTATCTCATCTACCTGTTGTTGGATAACGTTAGAATAATCTGTAATATTAAAACAGCACATGTCTGGGAATTGTTGGCAACCCAAGTGATGTTTCAATAAAAGAAAATTAATAGCCGCTCTATTTTGTAACATTGAGGTTCGAAGTTTTTTTATCTTTTGATTAATTTCTGTCAAAACTTGTGCAGTAAGATTAGGTGTTTTGCTAAAACTACAGGCTAATTTTGTGATTTCTCTTTGTATTTTTACAATTAGACCCGGAAGTGGCAAAAGAAAACCTGCTGTAATTGCGGTGTTTAGTGGGTCCAGGAGGATTAAATTGTCATCGCAGTTGGAGGGCAGACTTCGGGCAATTCGGTGGGGAGCCGTCAGGGATGGCAGTAAAGGAAAGATCCGTCCAATAGAACAGATCTCAGAAAAGTTTGTAGGCAAAGCCTGGAAGTTTGCTTTGTTACAGAGAAAAACCCATCTTGTTGGCAGTCATTTGCCATTGGGTAGGGAGATATTTTGTTCAATGGAACAATTTCGGGGGGGGGGGGATCGGGGAAGGATGCAATCTATGTATAAACAATGTTTTTGAATAACCAGTGAAGCTGGCAAAGCTGGCTCTGCATGGTATACTGGCCAGTCTTGCTGTGTTGTTCTATCACCAGTGACTTTAACATAGTATATTTTACAGATAGACTCATAAGATTGTTAGCTAGCAATTGATGGATGGAGTTTCTTTCTTGTATACAGAAGGAACTTTTGTCTATAGTGTCAACAGCCAATTGTAACTAAAAGTTTTGAGTAGTTACAGAATTTAGGGGACTCACAGAAACATCCACCTTTAAAGTGGATTTTGAATAAACAGTATCTATTGGGGCCCCTTTTTTTAGCTTAGTACAGGAATACTGTCCTGAATCTTGAGGGTGAGCAGAGTATTTATAGATTTTAAAATTTATATTATCTCTTTGAGATTGGTCTGTAAGATTTTTCCATGGTCCCTCTCTGAATACCTGACTAAAAATTTCTTGGTTATCTTTATATCATTTGATAGGGCCAATTACTGGATCTTGACAAGAGTAAGTACAATTTAGTATTAGTGGAGATCCTGCAATAGCAGGTCCTTCTTGGGCTACAGATGGGGTACAAGGTTTGTTGAGGCCAGCATAGCTAAAACCTAAGGATATATGTATACTCTAACAGGCAAAAATTATTAGCATAATGTTTATAATAACAGGAAAAGCAATAAGAATCTAGTGACAAAATATTAAACCTTAGTAATTTTAACTTTAAAAGGCCCACGCTCAGTCATTTTTCACCTCTGGCTGTTGGATTTTCTTCCAGTGGGTTCTTTCTCCATGGTTTCTGTAGGTGCCTTCTTTAGCTGTGAGTGATGGATCTAGGCAGGAATACTAGCAACTTTGACGGCAGTAGGAGTGTGGAGAATCACGATGTAAGGGCCCTTCCACCTGGGCTCAAGGCTGTTAGTTCTTAAACGTCGTATCAGCACAGCATCGCCTGGTTGGAATGAATGATCGGGCAGTCTGTGTCCAACGGGCTGAGCAGCCTGGACCTGGGGAAAGATCTTATCTATGATTAGTTGTAGTCTTTTGAGTGTTTCTGAGATTGGAATGTCTCTCACCAGATCTTGGTGTACTCTGGGAACCAAAGGCGGTGGCCGCCCATAAATTATTTTATAAGGGGTAAATTTTTTCCGGTAAGGAGTGCAATGGGCCCTCAAAAGAGCAAAAGGCAGGAGATCAACCCAGTTACCACCAGTCTCAAGTTTAATTTAGTCAAAGTTTTTTTAATGTTTTATTTATCTTTTTTATCTTTTTTGAACTTTGAGGATGGTACATATAATGTAATTTCCAGTTTATATTAAGGGCTCTTGAAATTAATTGAGATAATTTGGCCGTGAAGGCCGGGCCATTGTCAGACCCCAAAGTTAGAGGAAGGCCAAATCTAGGAACAATCTCAGTTATTAGTTTTTTAACTATTATTTGTGCTGTTTCTGTTCGAGTTGGAAAGGCTTCTACCCAGCCTGAGACAGTTTCAACAAAGACTAACAAGTATTTATATCTATATAGTCCTGGTTTAATTTTAGTAAAGTCTAATTTTTAAAATTTACCAGGTACAGTACCTTGACTTCTGTTTCCCTGTGGAAGATGGTTCTTTTTAGCATTTACCTGTGCACATGTCATGTAGCGATTTGAGATGTTCTAGAGTATCCCTCGGTGTCCCGGGAACCAAACGTGGGGTGAAATTAGTTCTGAAGTCTTCTTGGGGGATAAATGTATCGCCTGACGAAGATCAGTTAACCATTTTTTTCCTAAAAGCTTAGGCATGTAAATTTTCCCATCTGGGAGAGTCCACCAGCCGTGACAGTTTTGTTGGGCTCCCATAGAGGAGAGTATAAGTTTATCTCTTTAGTAGTGTATGAAGGAGTTTTTTTTTTTTTTTTTCAATTTTAACTGGGAGTTTTGGGCAATTTGAGAGTTTAAGAATAGTTTGGCATTTTGACTCTCCAAGGGCTATTTCCCTGGCTGTTTGATCAGCCAAGTTATTACCTTGGGTCTGGGGGCTATTGTCTTTACGGTGTCTAGGCCAGTGGATAATAGCCAGTTTATCTGGCAACCAGATAGCCTCTAGTAATTGAAGGATTTCTTGTGTATTTTTGATAGTCTTTCCATCTGAAGTTAAAAATCCCCTTTGTTTGTATATCTGTCCATGCACATGTACTGTAGCAAAAGCATAACGGCTATCTGTGTAAATGTTTACTCGTTTTCCTTCTGCCCATCTCAATGCCTGTGTTACTGCAATGATTTCTGCTTTTTGGGCTGATGAGCCTCTGGGCAAAGCCTGTGCCCAGATAATTTCTTTTTGGCCCGTAATTACTGTCGCTCCTGCATACCTTATTCCATCTCAGACATAACTGCTACCATCAGTGTAAAGGTCTGCGTCTCTGTTGGTGAGAGGAATGTCAGTCAGGTCTGGTCGGGTACCTTGGATGACATCCAGCATCTCTGAGCAGTCATGAATCGGCTCCTCTGGGTTATCATCAGGCAGCAGGGTTGCAGGATTGATTGCCAGGGATTTACTGAAGGTCAATCTGTCCTTGTCTAGGAGGAGAGCCTGGTACTGAGTGAGACGGGCATTTGACATCCATCGATTGGTGGCATCCCTCAATAGGGTTTCCACTGTGTGAGGGGCAGTCATAGTGAGAGTCTGCCCCAGAGAAAGCTTATCTGCTTCCTTTACCAGTATCGCAGTAGCCGCTATGGATCGTAAACAAGGGGGCCATCCTGAGGCTACAGGATCCAGTCTTTTTGAAATGTAGGCAATTGGTCTTTTCCATGGCCCTAAATTTTGGGTAAGAACTCCTTTAGCAATACCCTTTCTCTCATGAACATAAAGATGGAAGGGCTTAGATATATCAGGGAGGGTTAAGGCAGGGGCCTGAACCAGAGCCTCCTTTAAATTTTTGAAGGCCAATTTATTTTCTTTAGTCTAAATTAAAGGTGATTTACCTCCTGCAGTTGCAGTATATAATGGCTTGGCAATTTCAGCAAATCTAGGTATCCAAAGGCGGCAGTATCCAACTGCCCCTAGAAATTTCCTAACCTGCTTTTTAGTGGTTGGGGTTGGGATCTTCATTATGGCTTCTATGCAGGTTTGGGATAACAGTCTTTTCCCTTCCCTCAGCTCATATCCCAAATAAGTAAACTGAGAGGAACAGATTTTTGCCTTTTTCTTGGAGACTCGGTACCCCAATTGAGCCAAGGTTCCTAGCAAACCCCGAGTGGCCCTTAAAGAGTCCTCTTTGTCTTTTGCTGCTAACAGGAGATCATCCACATATTGGAGCAAGGTTACTTCAGGGTACTTACTGCGAAACAGTCTCAGATCTTGATTGAGAGTTTCATCAAAGATAGTGGGAGAATTTTTAAATCCCTGAGGTAGTCGAGTCCAGGTCAGTTGTCCCGATATCCCCATCACTAAATCAGTCTATTTGAAAGCGAAGATAGGCTGACTCAGTTTTGACAAAGGGATGGAGAAAAATGTGTCTTTCAAATCTAATACAGTATAAACTGTATGTTCTGGTGGCAACAAACTGAGCAAAGTGTAGGGGTTAGGGACAGTTGGGTGTATAGTTTCTACCCGTTTGTTCATTTCCCTTAAGTCCTGTACTGGTCTGTAATCTTGAGTCCCAGGCTTTTGGACAGGCAACAAGGGGGTGTTTCAAGCCGATTGACATCTAATTAGTATCCCCACTTCTAGGAGACGCCTGATGTGGGTTTTAATTTCTTTTTTGGCTTCAAAACTGATGGGGTATTGTTTAACCCGGATGGGCATAGCCCCAGATGTTAGTTGTATTACAACTGGTGGCACATGCTCAGCTAGCCCTGGAGGGTTATCCTCAGCCCAAACTGTAGGAATTTCTTGAATTAATAATTTTTCCCATTTTCCTTTTGAAGTTTGGATAGGATTTTGAAAAAGCAGATACTCCTCACTTAATGGGCAGGTTATAGTTAAGGCCTTTGCAGGATTTCCCAATTTTAATGTAGGCTTATCTCTAGAAAATGAAATAGTTGCCTGAAGTTTGCTTAAAAGGTCCCGTCCCAGCAATGGGAAAGGGCATTTAGTGATAACAATGAAAGAGTGAGTTACAGTTCCTTGTCCTATGTTAACAGTCCAGTCTGTAGTCTATTCATATTTTTTAATTTTTCTTGTTGCCCCTTGCACTTTCATGGTTTTATTAGTGAGGTGTCCTATGGGCTTCTGTAACACCGAATGTGAAGCTCCTGTATCTACTAGGAAATTTACAGGTTGGCCCCCAATTGAGAAAGTTACCATGGGCTCTCGGGAGCCTAGTTTGAAAGAGCCATGGCCCCCCTATTCTTCTAGAGTTAAAACTGGTTTTGGCTGAGGAGCTCTGGCCTGTGATCGGGGCAAGCTCTTTGGATTACGTTGGGGGCACTCATTTTTTCAATGTCTAATTTCTTTGCAATAAGCACACTGGTTTTGTAGCAGGGAAGACCACTTTTTGTTTCTGTTGTATGTGGTCTGCCTTTGTCTAGGATTTGAGGTTTCAGAAGCCTGTAATGCGGCCACTGTGGCCCTGTTTACTTTTCTTATCAGTCGATCATCTCGGCTATCTCTACTTTCAAACACCTTTTGGGCTATTTCCAATAATTTTGACCTGGTTTTTCCTGCAAAGCCATCTATCTTTTGAATCTTTTTACGGATGTCTGGGGCTGACTGAGTCACAAAAGCCAGATTAATTGCTTTGAGGCTTGTCACGTCTTCAGGGTCTATAGGAGTATATAGACGGTATGCCTCCAGGAGGCGCTGAAGGCGATTCATTTGGCCCCTGTTTTACATCTGCTACCTTAGAAAGATTTGTGGGTTTTCGAGCTGCCCTCTTAAGGCCCTCTAACAGAGTCTGGTGGTACTCACCAAGTGCTCTCCTACCTTTAGTTGTCCCATAGTCCCAGCTTGGTCTTTTTCTAGGTAAAGCTCGTTCAATCACTTCTGTTTTTTCATCGTTTGTAAGAGCACTTATCCCAGGCAGCGCTTTAGCCGCTTCTGCCAGGATTCGCTCCCTTTCCTCCGTGGTGAAGAGAGTATGGAGAATCTGTTGACAGTCATCCCAGGTGGGGAGATGATTAAAGAAAACGGAATCAACCAGAGAAATCAAGGAACTAGGATCCGTGCTAAAAGGGGGATTTTGGTTTTTCCAGTTATAAAGGTCTGTTGTGGAAAATGGAACATACACATAGCGACCTTCTGGAATCTGGCGGAGAGGAAGAATGGGGGCTGGAGTCGGCTCCACTTCAGGGATATTAATAGAAATGGAGCCGGCAGGCCGGCCAGGGGAAGCAACTGAGTCAGGCCTTCCATAAGGGTGGCCCTGTCGGGTATGGGGAGGAGAAAGAACAGGGGCTGGCTCCTTTGGGAAGACTAGAGTTGGAGGAGTGGTTGAGCGGGGCGATTGAGGAAGCGGTTGAGGGGAGGGAGAGGGAGATGGTGGAGTAGTTAGTGGAGCAGCTGCGACTGCACCTGCGGTAGGAGGATAAAGAGGAGCCGAAGCATCTGGGGGAAGGAGAAAATCCTCCGGAGAGTCCTGTAGGACAGGGCTCTTAGTGGATTTATGGTTTGTGTTTGAGGGACCCTGGGGAGTTCTCCTAGCCATAACCAGGGCTTGCCCTCCCTGTCCGTTCCGGACCATCCAAACCTTCATCTAGGCGGGGGAATTAGTTGTTGCTTCCGCCCAGGGTAGAATATATCCTATTTGATCTGGGTGGCCAGGATTACCAAGAGTGATGTTAGATATAGCCCATGCCACTTGGGGATCAAAGGTGCCCTCAGGGGGCCAGCCGACTCCAAAGGTGGGCCATTCTACCTCACAGAATGTTCGGAGGTATTTCTTGGTGATGGGATAATCATAATCCTGCTTAACAAAATGGGGATAAAGTTTGTCGAAATTCCTTAAAACACAGTTCAAAGGAGTATCAGGCTTACTTGTCTTATTACCTAGGTTGTTTAATTTTTACATTTACAACAGAGAAGACACACAATGAGAAAGCAGAAAACAAAAACAAAAAAACAAAACAAAACAAAACAAAACAAAAAACACATCACAGGACAATACACAAAAGAACAAGAACCAGGTGCCAAACCAACCAGGGAGCAGTGCAATGTCTTGCTAATGCTCCGGACAAGAGTGCGTATGTGCCTCGTCAGGCACCTCTCTGTCCCCAGTGGGAATTCCCGACCAGAACCAGAAAGCAGTGCTACCTTTCGCTACTGCCCTGGACAGGAGAGTATGTGCCTCTCCAGGCACCTCACTGTCCCCAGAAGAGATCTCAAAACCAGATACCAGATGTTACTAGGGCGCCACTTACCTGTGGAGGTTTTTTCCACTGGATGCTTGCTAATTTTTTTTTTGATGCGGCAGTTCACTCCAGTAGTCCGAAGGACTGAAGGCACACCGTGGGGCCTTGGAACGTCTCAAGGTGCGCACCCCCTAGGGTAGCACTCCGCCCCGGAGTCCCAGAGTGAAGGTCCGGCTTCAGAATTTGTAGTGGTCTGAATCTCGCTACGGCCTCCAAAAATGTTGATCCAAGACGCAAAGAAAAGACCACCAACTCCAATTTAAATTAAAGCAAGCTTATATTGTATACACACAAAGAGAGCTGGCCAGGGCTGCCCCTCCCAAACACTGGGCTTGAGGTCATCCCCGCTCTCGGGGAAGACAAGATTTTTATAGTTCAAAGAGTTACAAAAAATCTTGGGAACTTACAGCTAATAAGGTCAGACATGTGTAATTCAAAGCAAGTAGCAAACTAATCACCTACATGGCATTGCATTCCAAGGAAAAGGGGGGTGTAGTCAAACCCCATATCAAAAGTTTATGAGGCACCGTTAGTTTTAGAGAGAGAGAGTTGTTATCTGGTCAAGGAAAGCCAGGCCTGAGTGAGCTCAAGGCCTGGGCATGAATGCCAGATAATAAGCTCAAGCCAAATAAGAAGCCTAGCATTTCATAGAAAACTGAAGTGGGCTTTTCATAAATTTTTGACAGGATGGCTCCCAGTCTTAAGATGAAATTAGGCTGGTTTATCACCTAGCACCAAATATGTCATGAATTAATGAATCTGACCTCATAAAAGGGTTTTGTTGATGCTATTACTTCAGTAATTAATATCAACAATCTACGTGTCTTGGCACATCTCACATAATTTCACTTTATGTAAGTGTGTATCTCATCAGCTAGGTCTAGTGTTGACAGCATCTCTTTGGGCTTTACTTTAGCATCAGGGAGCACAGTATGTTGTTCTTGTTTGACAGAGAAGTTCGAATTTTGCCAAAGGCTTTCCTTCCCCTGGACCCTTTTCAGACTCAGCTTTACTCTCCACCCATTTTTCCTGGGACCTTAAATACAACCCTCTAACAAGCATCTTTCTCATCTCCAGAAAAACCCAGAATGATCCAGAGAAAAGAGCAAAACTCAGAGCAGTTAAATGGAATGAAGCTTCCCTGGGAAAACATTCTGGATAAATGAAATCATGTTGAAAAGAAATCTTCCAGACTGAAAAAGTCCTGAGGCCAAATCACTACTTTGTGCTGTAAACTGAATCATGAGGCACTGTAAACTGGGAGATGACCTTGACATGAGTAGTTAGAGCAGACAAAGGCAGTAAATTGCAAAAGCTACAGTGGAATTCACCTCGAGAGACAGTTCTCTTAATGTTTTCCAGGGACTTACCAGAACACCAGGTAAGTTCATACAAACCATACCAAGCCAAACACTACCTCAAGGAGGGTTTTATAGGTGACTTTTCAATCAACTTTTATGTATTACCTTTATTAGGTACTCCAGAAATCACCTTGACCAGGTTCCAATTTTTCTGACTTCTGAACTTATCAGATCTTATTGTCAAGAATGCACGTATCTGACATAGCTATTCATAGTGTTATTGATTATAAAATTATTCATACTGTACTTAGTGGTATTGATTATAAAATTATTCATACTGTACTCAGTTTAAAATGTACTTCAGCAATTAATTCTTAGGCTCACTGAATACACACACACACACACACACACACACACACACACACATTCAGCTCCATGTTCTATGTGTGTTTCATATGTTATTTTGTGTAGTCCTTGTAACAACTCATGGGAGAAAAGGATTATTACTCTCACCTTCCAGACATGGAAACTGAGGCTCAGGAGATGAAATTATCAAGTACCCTGATGCTTAGTCAACATTCTGTGTAGCTTTGCTTATTGAAAAGAAGGCCCTGAGCAGTGACTGTATGTTTCCTAGCTAGTCCATATTTTCTATTGAACATAAAGTGGTATTCTGGATTTTTATATGTCAGACTCTTGTGAGACTGTTTGATCTGTGCCGAAGTCCGACTTCAGCAGGGGGAGGGTGTCTCGATAGGGCTAGTGAAGGAGTCGGTGGGCAACGGTGGAGAAACAGCACACAGACACGAGAGTCAGGCTGCTAAATTCTCTACTTTACTTTTCTCAGCATGGTTTTTATATATCCCAGCAAACACAGCAATTCACATTACAGCTTTTGAAGTTTACATTAAAGAATTTCAAGGAATTTCAGGGTCATATAATCAGGGGAAAACAAAATATTTATCCTAAGTACATACTACTGATTAATCTTATCTATAGACAGAAGAAAACATTCTAAAATTTGTATTTATCTAAACCTATACCAAAGATTCCTCAAGTCTAGGCATGCTTACTCATAAGGTTTTACAGCTAAATTGCCCTAATATTTTTTTTCTTTAAACTTCAACTGGGCCTAGACTTCCAAGCTCCTTCTCTGTCCCTATAATGACTTTGTTTTGAGCTTAGGAAGAAAGAAGTATGGTTGTCTATATCCTAAATTTATTTAAAAGATAAAGAGGAGTCCTTATCAAACACAAGAAGACATTTAAAGCTTTTCTATGGAATGCATGATTACAACAAGGAGAAGGTTAAACAAGGGTATTTGCTGTGCTCATGATTACAGCAGGGAGGGGTTAAGCAGTAAGCATTTGCAAAAGCTAATTTCTAACTAAATACCTGTAATACTAGTTCAACTTAAGAATTTGTTTTTGAGCTCCTGACTTAGATTCCACAGAGTAATAATTTATTGTGGTCAGTTTCATGCTTAATAACCAATCCATTATGCCTAGTGGTCATATAGAGGAAGACAAGACAGTAAGGATATACACAGACAGGGTTAACTTTCTCATTGCCATGTTTGTGTTACATCTTTCCTTAAAAAAGGGAAGAATGCTTTGCTTCTTTCCTTTATTCGATGATGAGGATGCTTTGCTCACTCAATCAAAGGAAGATGTCACAGATCTGAGCAGTTTTCTGTAGCTAGATCACATCAAACCAGCTCTCAAGATGGGCCAAGCAGGAAGTGGTGACTTCAAGAGCCCCGGGTCCAACACCCACCTCAGAATTTCCATTCACAGGGCACCAGGCCTGTTGGATCCACTCAAACACACCTTGAAGCTGGGCTGTGTTTGACGGCACCAGGAGCACAGAAGTCTGTCCTTTGAGGACAGGCAGATTGCCATTAATTACTCTGTTTCTTTTCTTAGGTAACTCAAGATGACAAAATTCTGAAAATGTGCCTGGTATTGAACTGAATAAGAAGTGCATCCTTCTATCAGCCCAGGCCAATGTGGAGTTCTTTCACTTCTCTGAATAAATGGACTGACCTCCTTTCCTTAACTGCTGACCATGAAGCCTCCGACCACTGGTCCTGCCTGGATTACTGTTCTCTACAAAATGAAAAGATATTTCAAAAATGAATTTATGCTCATCTCCCTCTTCTTCGTGTTTCCCTGATGCCTTCCACGCAAAATCCAAGTGCCCTAGCATGGCACCCAAGAGCCTTCGAGATCCAGCCTTTGTCTTTGGCTTCAAGTCCCTCTAAGCTTGAGCTCTGGTAAAGCAGGAGCATTTTGCTAAATGTGCAGCACTGAGCCTCCTCCTACTCCTCTGTCCTGGCTAACTTCTTGCTAGATTCTGTGTAATAACTGCCCCCATCACTTCCTTCTTGGGATCCAGGCCCTTTACAAGGTGCCTCTGCAGCTTGTGTCTGAGAGATGGAGTCTGTTTCCATGGACCTGGAATCTGGACTGGCCTGTGACCTGCTGTGACCGAAAGAGTGTGCTAGAAGTCCTCTGTGTGGATCCTGAGCCTGGCAGCCACCATTGGCTCTTTTGGATCCTTGCCCAACCACTGCATGAACCTGAACTTCATTTTTGGATATAAATAAATCAGTATGAAATAAGGCTTTAGATATGATTCCTGAGCAGCCTCTGAGGAGAGGTTGGATAGAATAAAGCAGAAGTTCTGGGGTATTAATTGCCCATGGGTGAGCCTTGACTGCCTGGGAAACAGGAAGAAGCCAGACAGACACATTCCCCCCACTTCCCCTTTCTCTCTGAGCCATGGATCTTCTTTGTAACCCTCTGTGTGAGTGGATGTACCTGTTGAGCAAACCCGTGGTGTCTCCTCACAGATTCCTGCAAATCAGTGTCCAGGGCTAGGTGTGGTAGTGCATGCCTGTAATCCCAGTAATTCAGGAGGCTGAGGCAGAAGGATTGTAAGTTCAAAGTCAACCTCAGGAACTTAGCAAGGCCCTAAGTAACTTAGCAAGAACTTGTCTCAAAATAAAACATAAAAAATACCATGGCTCAGTGGTTAGGCACTCCTGGGTTCAATTCCTGGTACCAAAAAAAAAAAAAAAAAAAAAAAAAAAAAAAAAAAAAACCATAGAATTGAAGATTAAATAAAACCCTTCCATGATAAACCAAAGCTAAAAGGATTCATAACCAGAAAACCTGAACTATGAAGCATACTCAATGAAATATTTCACGAAGAAGAAATGAAAAATAAAAATGAAAACCAGCATAGAGATGAATTACACTAGAAGAATAGTCAATTAAAGGGTAATAAAGTCTGATTTAAACATTACATATACACCAAAATAGCACAAATAAAGAGCGTCTCTTTATAATAACATTGAATATAAATGGTCTAAACTCTTTAATCAAAAGACACAGATTGGCAGATTAGATTTAAAAACAGAAGAAGAAAAAACAAGACCCAATGATATGCTGTTTGCAAAAGACTCACCTCACAGACAAAGATATCCATAGACTGAAGGTGAAAGGATAGGGGGGGAAACCCCCATTCAAATGATACTCTTCAGTAAGCAGGAGCAATTATTCTCATATCAGACAAAATAAATTTCAAGTTAAAATTCATCAGAAGAGACACAGAAGTTCACTTCATATGCTTGAAGGAATCATGCAACAAGATATAATATTTGTAAATATTTATGCCCCAAACAATGGTGCATCTACATACATAAAGTAAACCCTTCTCAATAATAAGTATCAAATAGACCAGAATACAATAATACTGGGTGACTTTAACTCACCTCTCTTACCGCTAGATAGACATCCAGATTCTACAGAACTAAAACTTATAATCATACTATTCATAACTGTTGATACAAAGATGTCAAAAATCATACTGTCATTAAAATTATATAAAATTACATAAACAAGTGTATTATTTAATCTCCAGGCGTTAGAGTGATTTCATACTATGATTATAGGTTTTAGTTCTGTAGAATCTTCTTTAGAATATTTACCCATCAACAACTAAATTTACCTACTTCTCAGCAGCACACGTAGCATTCTCTAAAATAGACAATATTTTAGGTCACAAAGCAAATCTTAGCAAATACAAAAAGATAGAGGTAATACCTAGCATTATATCAGATCATAATGAAAAGAAATTAGAAATTAATGATAAGATAAAATGATAATTTTATCTTGAAATGATAATTAATGATAAATTAATGATAAGATAAAAAACAGAAATCACTCTAACACCTGGAGATTAAATAATACACTTGTTTATGTAATTTTATATAATTTTAATGACAGTATAATTTTTGACATCTTCGTATCAACAGTTATGAAATTTAGAACAAATATGACTCTTAAAAGTAGCTTCTGGGGGCTGGGATTGTGGCTCAGCGGTAGAGCGCTTGCCTAGCACATGGGCGACCCGGGTTCGATCCTCAGCACCATGTACAAATAAAATGCATTGAATAAAACGCATTGTGTACAACTAAAGCAAATAAATAAAAAATTTAAAAAAAAAAGTAGCGTCTGTGGAATCCTAGAATTAAAAAAAAAAAATTGCATACCTGAGAAAAGTCCCACTTGATCATGGTGTATGCTCTTTTCAATGTGCCCTTGGATTCCATTTGCTAGTATTTTGTTGAGAATTTTTATATCCATACCACACCTTGGTTTGTTTAAGGGCAGGGCCATTCAGGTGGGCTCACCTGGGTACAGTGCAGCATGCCTGTGGCTGGGTGTCTGTACAGGTGAATTATTTTTATTATATTTTTATTTGTTCTTATTAGTTATACATGATAATAGAATGTATTTGATCTATTATACATCTACAGAGTATAACTTCTCATTCTTCTGGTTGTACATGATGTAGAATTACATTGGATCTGTAATCATATATGCACATAAAGAGTAATGTCCAATTCATTCTACTACCTTTCCTATTCCCACGCCCCCTTCCTTCCCTTCATTCCCCTTTGTCTAATCCAAAGTACTTATATTCTTCCCCCCAGCCCCCATTGTGAATTAGCATACTTATATCAGAGAAAACATTCGGCCTTTGGTTTTGGGGGATTGGCTTATTTCACTTAGCATGATATTATTAGACCTTGCTTAGCAAAATATTCTTCTAATTTTCCATTGTGAAGGCTCTTACTATCTGAGTAACAAATTTAGAACATTAAATACTATGGCCAGCAACCAGTGCAGACAGGAGGAACTGGGGTTAAAAGAGCTGGCTGTAACATTAAGCTAAGAAAGTGGAGAGAAACCACATGACACAGTAGTTTTCAAATTGAGGGAGGGATGGTTCTGTGACCTTAAGGGTCAGCTTCCACGCTGGAAAGAGCGCTGGAGAAGAGAGCGTGCACCTGGAATCTCTTTATTTTTATGGGGGGACTAACAAAGGAGTTTCAATATATTGTTCTTCGCCAAATAAGGCAGGAGATAAGGTTTCAAGGATGGAGTCTTGCTTTGTGATGTCTTATGCTCAGGAGATTGATTGACATCTGGGCGAGTCACACCCATCTCAGGTGCTGCCTGGGATCTTAGGCAGAGCTCGAGAGGGAGGTGCACCTGCATCATGTGATCTCTCCCTGCCGGGGAGCCTGCAATGGCAAACCTATCCCCTCATATGGTTACAAAGCGCAATAGCTCACACACGCAGCACAGGGACAGCTGGTGACAAAAATATCATGGGTAAACCTCCCTCTATTCCCATCTCAGAATTCCTTCCACAGAGCCAGAGAGGCCTGGGATGTTGAGACTTCAGGCAACACAGAGTTTGGAATCTGAAGCTGGGTAGGTTTGGCCATGGGTGCCAAGGCATGGCCACTTGCAATGAAAAGTGGATCATACCAAGGGGAAAGGAGAAAAAACAACACAGACACTTTAAATTAACACAGGGCCTGGGTTTTAAAAAAAATCTAACTCGGTCTTTACATCTTACATTGCAACTCCTCTCCCTGCCCTCTTCCCCACAATCCTGCCAGGCTGTAAGAGTACTCACTGCACTTGTTGTATGTTTGCCTTTTTTTTTTTTTTTTTTTTTTTGGTGGTGGTGCTGGGGATTGAACTCAGGGACTTGTGCATGCAAGGCAAGCACTCTACCAACTGAGCTATATCCCCAGCCCTTGCCTTTTTTAAAAAAAAGATAATTCAGCTTTCAAATATAATTTAGTTGCAACATTCTACAATTGTGTAGAACAGTAAGCAATGCCAGCAGCATAGGAACTAGTGGCTGGTGTTTAGTTCTTGTTCTGCAAGTTAGGGATTTTGAAAATTTGCCCAAGACTCAAATTCCCAGTACCTCAGCTTTCTCATCTCTTAAAATAGTGATGAATCCATATGCCCTCACAGAGATTCAAGTAAGACATGAACCAGTTGTGTGACTCTAAGGAAGTACTTATGCTCTTTGGATTCCAGTTTCTTCATCACAGAATGAATAGGTTGCAATCAGGACTCTAAGTCATTTCTAGCTTGGAACCTGATTATAACTACATTAAGAATGGGTTGAAAAAATGTGAACTACCACTCAAATAAATACACATTGTGAAAATAAAACAGATGAAAGGAGAATCATTCTACATATTTACTATGCATTTTTGTAAATTCCTGGCATTTCTATGGCTATTTTTGTTTGTGTGCTTTACAACCGCTCACCACCTGAAATCAAGGAAGCAAGTAAGTTGTTTGAGAAGAGAATTTAGAATGAAAAGGACAGTGGCCCAGGAGGGAAATGCATCTGCAAAGGAGACTTAGGTGGAGCAGTCAGGAGAGGCAGGAGGGAAATTGAGATGAGATTATCATGGAAGCCAAGGGAAAATTGAGCTACAAAGGAGTGTCCTGAGTTCAGTGTAGCTCACAGACCAATAAGACGATGACTGAAAAGGGCACCCTGAATTTAGCAACACGAAGGCTTCTCATGACATGAGCAAGGACTACTCTGCAGAGAAGGAGGAGGAGATGAAAGTCATAGATTGAGAGGTAAGTGAATGGAGGTCTGGCAGTAAACACATGCATGTGGACACTTGTTTGAAGAGGTTTTGCTGAGAACAGGGTTAGAATTATATAAGTTAGAGTGAGAGTAATAGGAGACTTGATCTTTGGGAACCATGAGACTAATATCTGAGAATGTGGGGGAGAGTCGTTTGAGGTCTGAAGAATGTGAAGACTGTGTGAGACTGTAAAGACTAGGCTTAAAAGACTCCTCCTTTTCATCTCAAAAGAATTTCCAAATACGCTCCTTGAAATGGAAGTTTTGGGGTGAATAACTATCTGTTTGGAGATATTAAGTGCTAGACAGAAGTTCTAGGTCTGAGAAAGAGAAAAGGAGGCTAGATCAGTGGAACCTAATGCTACTTTCTGTACAAATTGCAAGTATTCCAACATGAGGACAACTACCCTGCAACTGGTACCTCCCAGAAGATGAACCTGAATTTCCCAAACGATGTTCACTCCTCTGGGCTTTCACAGAACACTGAAAATCTTCATATTGTGCTTTGGGCTACAACAGTCTTATCAATCCACTTAAACTATATCCATTGCTAACTTCTAGGCTCCTTCAAGTCAAGAGTCCTTAGTTCACAGCTGTGTCACACAGTGTGTCATCCACTAAAGGCAATCTGTGAAATGGCTATTTAAGTCAAAGAGGAAGTATCATCTGGTGTATACAGATTAACTTTACACACGCAGAGTAAGACTTATAGCACTGAGTGAGGTATCTTTTTAAGAACAAAGGGTCTCCAGAAAAAGCAACACAAAAACAATGTGGGCCAGCCAAGCACTCTCCCTCTCTCTCCTGTGTGTGGTGCTGGGAATTGAACCCAGGGCCTTGTGCATGAGAGGTAAGTACTCTACCAACTGAGCTATATCCTCAGCCCCAAGCAACATGCTCTCTATGAGAACTGCATGGCCACTCAGTTTTACAATTTTTTTCATTTTATTTTATTTGTTTATTTATTTATTTTTGTGGTGCTGGGGATTGAACCCAGAGAGCCCTGGGTAGCCTAGCAAAGAAAATTGGAAATGAAGCAACCCCCTCCCATGCTCCTACACTTCTTAGGTACAAAAGCCAGATAATTACCTAAAAGCATTTCCCAAAATGAACAAAATGGAAAAGTGACCTTTGAGTCTGTGACAGCCTATTCAGGACAATGTTTTTTTTTTTTTTTTTTTTTTTTTGTTTCTGTTTTTTTTTTTTTTTTTTTGAACATGTAAGATTTTTTTTAATTTTATTTTTATAATTTTTAATATGTACAACTCATAGTGCATATATTTAGTATCTTTTTACATACAACTGTTTGTATACAAAGTATATTCGTACAATTCAGGTCTTCAATCATGCATTAAGGAAAATGATACAGGACAATGTTTTAAACATGAGCAAAGCACTGTCCAGGCTTAGAGAAGCTCATAGGAGCCAACTTTTGCTCTCCCTTAAGTACATATGCCATAAATTAAAAAAAAAAAAAAAAAAAAAAAAAAAAAAAAAAAAGACTATCAGAATCCAGAACCCAATGGCTCCTAATCACCCTGGGGAGTGATAAAATTCTCCTGCTGGTAGACTTACATAAACCAAGATGGAAAGAAATTTTTTAAGAATACTCCCATTGCTCAATAAACCTGGATGTTTTAAACCTGAAAGATAACCAGACTAAGAAGGAAAAGAAATCAATCTGGCCGGCGCAGTGGCGCGCGCCTGTAATCCCAGCACTTGGGAGGCGAGGCAGGAGGATCGTGAGTTCAAAGCCAGCCTCAGCAATGGTGAGGCACTTTGCAACTCAGTGAGACCCTGTCTCTAATAAAATACAAAAAAAAAGAGCTAGGGATGTCGCCCAGTGTCTAATGCCCCTGAGTTCAATTCCTGGTAAAAAAAAAAAAAAAAAAAAAAAAATCAATCAGGCAAAAAAAAAAAAAAAGCAATTATTCAAAGTATTGGTAGATTAAGTGAAATACATAGACTATCATATTCAGTGATGTAGAAACTATGCTTTGCTAGTTAAAAATCACCATTTTTAATTTTTTTAATTGGCTCTTTGCCAATTTAAAAAAATACACTAGAATAGCTTTATCTAGTTATTCAGCTACTTAATGCTAAAATTGGAGCTTCTGTTCAATTTCTGATTTCTCTGTATTCAAAATAGAAGATACAATAAATTTCAAAGTCTGAAATTTTAAAAAGATTTATCTGTTGTTCAATTGCAACTGAAACAAAAGCATTTCCCCAGATCATAAATCAATCCAGTTGATAATCCTGACAATAATGAAAATGGAGAGGCTTTTAAAAAAAGAAAGTAACATTTCTACAGTAACATTTCTATTTTGTTGAAGCAAAGTATCCAAACAATTGATTGTTTTATTTAAAAAGAAAACCACAAAAACAATTTTTTAAAAAAAGGATAGGCATTAGCTTAAGGAATCTATTTGAAAAGTCCTCCTACCCAGTCCTAATCTCTGATAACCACAGGGATTACAACAAATTGCTAAGATAACAGTACACTTTCCTTCTAAATAGCCTTTGCTTTGTTCCTCCAAGGTATGTATGCATGTTTCAGTCTTTAGGCACATGCTTGAATGAAGACAAAGGACTAGGAGGACTGGCAGGGGACTTGTGGTGTTTGTGGGCAAGGTACAGATAATCAATAGGCTGGAAACATTTTCTAGGGAAAGGGGTGTACTAGACTTGCAGTACTTACAGGAAAAAAAAAAAAGGTAATCTTAAAAATTAACGAAACAAAGCAAAACTGAAATATGAATTCTATGAAGAATAAGTCCCAAAGCATTTGGAGAGACCTACTGGTTTTGGAAAAATGAAAAAGCTAGTTTTAATAGATTACTTAGAAATCTCTTTAAAAATGTAACAGGGCACCTGCTTAACGTTATACATAGCCTGTGTGGAGCTGTTTGGAATTGTTGACCCTCTTATATGTATTGGCTCAGATTTTCAACAGTTTCAATGTCTGCTGGTTGGTGAGAGTTCTGTTATGCTGTGTTGCTCACTATTCTTTTTAATTTTTTACATCTAAAAAATTATTTGTTCTTTTTAGATATACATGACAGTAGAGTGTATTTTGAACAATTATACATACATGCAGTATAACTTATTCTAATTAGGATCCCATTCTTGAGGTTGTTTGTGACATGGAGTTCTACTGGTCATGTATTCATATATGAACATAGGAAAGTAATGTCCAATTCATTCTACCGTCTTTCCTATTCACAGTCCCCCTTCTCTTCCCTTCATTCCCTGTTATCTAATCCAATATTCTTCCCCTCCCCTCCCTCTTTTTCTGTGGGTTAGCATCCACATATCAGAGAGATCATTTGGCCTTTGGTTTTGGGGTTTGGCTTATTTCACTTAGCATGATATTCTCCATTTCTATCCATTTACCAACATATGCCATAATTTCATTCTTCTTTATAGCTGAGTAATATTCCATTGTGTATATGTGCCACATTTTCATTATCCATTCATCTGTTGAAGGACACCTACATTGGTTCCACAGCTTAGCTATTGTGAATTGAGCAGCTACAAACATTGATGTGGCTGCATCACTGTAATATGTTGATTTTAAGTCCTTTGGGTATAAACCAAGGAGTGGGATAGCTGGGTCAAATGGTGGTTCCATTCCAAGTTTTCTGAGGAATCTACACGCTGCTTTCCAGAATGGTTACACTAATTTGCTTACCCACCAGCAATGTATGAGTGAACCCGTTTCCCCACTTGCTCACCAACCTTTATTGTTACTTATATTCTTGATAATTGCTATTCTCAGTGGAGTGAGATGGAATCTCAGTGTACTTTTAATTTGCATTTTCCTAATTACTAGATGTTGAATATTTTTTCATATATTTGTTGACCATTCACATTTCTTCTTCTGTGAAGTGCATATTCAGTTACTTTGCCAATTTATTGATTGGGTTATTTGTTCTTTTAGTGTTAAGAGTCTCTAGTTATTTGTATATCCTGGAGATTAATGCTCTATCTGAGGTGCAGGTGGCAAAGATATTCTCCCATTCTGTAGGCTCTCTCTTCACATTCCTGATTATTTCCTTGGCTGTGAAGAAGCTTTTTAGTTTGATACCATCCTATTTATTCATTCTTAATTTTACTTCTTGCACTTTGGGAGTCTTATTTAGGAATTTGGTTCTTAAGCTGACATGATGGAAAGTTGGGCCTATTTTTTTTTTCTAGTAGGCATAGGGTATTTTGTCTAATGCCCAGGTCCTTGATCCACTTTGAGTTTCGTTCAGGGTGGATATAAGGGTTCAATTTTATTCTACTACATATGGATTTTCAGTTTCCCCAGAACAACTTGTTGAAGAGGCTATCTTTTCTCCAGTGTATGTTTATGGTGACTTTGTCTAGTATGAGATATGTATTTATGTGTGTTTGCCTCTGTGTGTCCTATTTTGTACCATTGGTCTTCATGTCTGTTTTGGTACCCATACCATGCTGTTTTTGTTACTGCACCTCTGTACTATAATTTAAAGTCTAGTATTATGATGCTTTCTGCATCACTTTTTTCACTAAGAATTGCTTTAGCTATTGTGGGCCTTTTATTTTTCCAAATGAATTCTATGACTGCTTTTTCTATTTCTATAAAAAGTTTCATTGCAGTTTTAATAGGAATTAAATTTAATAGGCATAAAATCTGTATAACACTTTTTGTAGTATAGCCATTTTGACAATATGTGTATCCAAGAACATGGGCGATCTTTCCATTTTCTGAGGTCTTCTTCAACTTCTTTCCTTAGTGTTTTCTAGTTTTCATTGTAGAGTTCTTTCACCTGTTTTGTTAGATTGATTCCCAAATATTTTTGAGGCTATTGTGAATGGAATAGTTTTCATATCCCTTTCTTTCTTTTTTCTAATTGCTCTGGCTAGGTTTTCAAGGACTATATTGAATAGAAATGGTGAAAGAGGACATCCCTGTCTTGTTCCAGTTTTTAAAGGGAATGCTTTCAATTTTTCTCCATTTAGAATGATGTCACCTTTGGGTTCAGCATATATAGCTTTTGCAATGCTGAGGTTTATTCCTACTATCCCTAGTTTTTCTAGTGTTTTGAGCATGCTGAATTTTCTCAAATGCTTTTTCTGTATCTATTGAGATAGTCATGTGATGCATGTCTTTAAGTCTATTGATGTGATGAATTACATTTATTGATTTGCATATGTTGAAACAACCTTGCATCCCTGGGATGAACCCCACTTGATCATGGTGCACTATCTTTTAAATATGTTTTTGTATGCGATTTGCCTGTATTTTATTAAGAATTTTTGCATCTATGTTCATCAGAGATGTTGGTCTGAAAGTTTTCTTTCCTTGATGTGTATTCATCTGTTTTGGGTATCAGGGTGACACTAGCTTCATAGAATGAGTTTGAAAGGGTTCCCTCCTTGTCTATTTTATGGAATGATTTGAGGAGGATTAGTGTTCTTCTTTGAAGATCTGACAGAACTTAGCTGAGAATCCATCTGGTCCTGAGCTTTTCATTGTTAGTAGCCTTTCTTTGTTGGTAGCCTCCTCAATTTCGTTGCTTAAAATTGATCTGTTTATATTTTCTGTGCCCTTGTGATTCAATTTGGGTAGGTCATATATCTATAGAAATTTGTTGGGGGCTGGGGTTGTGGCTCAGCGGCAGAGCGCTTGCCTTGTACGTGCACGGCCGGGTTCGATCCTCAGCACCACGTAAACATAAATGCATTGCATTGTGTACAACTAAAGTAAATAAATTTAATTTTTTTTTAAAAAAAAAGAAATTTGTTGATGTCTTTGTGATTTTCTATTTTATTGGTATATATATTTTTAAAGTAGTTTCTGATTATTGTCTGTATTTCATTAGTGTTCATGGTGGTATTTCCTTTTTCATCATGAATCTTAGTAATTGGAATTTTCTTTTTCTGTTTCTTTGTTGACGTGGCTAAGGGTTTATCAGTATTTATTTATTTATTTATTTTTGAAGAAACAAATTTTTGTTTTGTTGATTTTTGAATTTTTTTGTTTCAATTTTTTAAATTTCAGCTTTGATTTTAATTATTTCCTGCCTTCTCTTGCTTTGGTGTTAATTTGGTCTTATTTTTCTAGGGCTTTGAGATGTAAAGTTAGGTTATTTATTTTATGACTTTCTTTTAAAGAATGAGCTCAATGCAATGAACTTTCCTCTTAGAAGCGCCTTCTTGGTGTGCAGAGATTTTGATATGTTCTGTACCTATTCTCATTTACCTTTGAGTATTTTTTAATTTCATCCCTGATTTCTTCAGCTATCCATTGGTCATGCAATAGCATATTATTTAGTCTCCAGGTGTTAGAGTAGCTTCTATTTTTTATTTTATCTTTGATTTCTAATTTTATTCCATTATGACCTGATAAAATGCAAAGTATTATCTGTATTTTTTGTGTTTGCTAAGTGTTACTTTGTGGCATAACATATGTCTATTTAGAGAAGGATCCATGTGCTGCTTAGAAGAAAGTGTTTTCAGTCATTGATGGATGAAATTTCTATATATGTCTGTTAAGTCTAAATTATTAATTGCATTTTTTATTTCTGTAGCTCTATATTTAGTTTTTGCTTGGAAGATCCATTGAGCGGTGAGAGAGGCATGTTAAAGTCATCAAGTATTATGGTGTTGTAGTCTATTTTCTTCTTGAAGTTGAGAAGGGTTTGTTTGATGTATATAGATACTCCATTGTTTGGGTCATAAATATTTATATATTTATATTATGTCTTATATGTTATATATTATATTGTCTTTTTTTTTTTTTTTTTTTTTTTTTTTTTGGTACCGGGGATTGAACTCAGGGGCACTTGACCACTGGGTCACATCCCCAGCCCTTTTTTTTTTTTTTTTTTGTATTTTATTAGAGACAGGGTCTCACTGAGTTGCTAAGTGCCTGGCCATTGCTGAGGCTGGCTTTGAACTCGCGATCCTCCTGCCTCAGCCTCCCAAGTGCTGGGATTACAGGCGTGCACCACCACGCCCGGCTTGTTATGTTATGTTGATTTTTAGTTCCCTTACGTAGTATGAAAGGCCTTTGTTTGTCCCTTCTAATCAACTCTGCCTTGAAGTCCACTTTATTTGGTATGAGGATCTTGTTTATGAGATCCCTGTGAATGACATGCTTTTTTCCATCCTTTTACCTTCAGTCTATGGATGTCTTTGCCTATGAGGTGAGTCTCTTGGAGATAGCATATTGTTCAGTCTTGTTTTCTAATCCAATCTGCCAGTCTATGTCTTTTGACTAATGAGTTTAGGCCATTTACATTCAATGTTATTATTGAGAAATGATTTTTATCTCCTATCATTTTCTTTTACTTTTTATTTGAATTAGTTTCTCTTTTGATTGACTATTGCTTTAGTGTAGTTCCTCCCTTTTCTGATTTTCACTTTCATTTTTAATTTCTTCTACATGAAATATTTTATTGAGTATATTTTTTAGTACAACCTTTCTAGTTGCAAGTTCTTTTTTATTTTATTTTATTTTTTGATCATGAAATGTTTTTATTTCATTGTCAGTTCTGAAGCTTAATTTTTCTGGGTATTATATTCTTGGTTGGCATTCATTTACTTTCAGAGCTTGGTATATATTATTCCAAGTCCTTTTAGGTTTAATGGCCTGGGTTGAAAAATAAGGTGAGATCCAGATTAGTTTCCCTCTAAATGTGAGCTGTTATTTTTCTTTGGCAGCCTTTAAAATTTTATCCTTATTCTGTATATTAGGCATTTTCATAAGAATGTGCTTCGGTGTGGGTCTGTTATAATTTTGTATATTTGGGGTCCTCTATGCTTCACATATTTGATTTTCTATTTCATTCTTAAGGTTTGGGAAATTTTCAGATATTATTTTATTAAAAATATTATCCATTCCTTTGGTTTGTACCTCTAAGCCTTCATCTATCGCATAAATCTAAGTTTGATCTTTTCATGTTATCCCACATTTCTTAGAAGTTGTTTTCGTAGTCTCTTAACATCTTTTCTCCATAATCAAGTTTATTTTCAAGATTGTATATTTTTCTTCATTGCCTAAAATGCTGTCTTACAAATGGTCTAATGTGCTATTGATACTTTCCAATGAATTTTTAATTTGGTGTATTGATTTCTTCAGTTTAAAGATTTCTCCTGCCGGGTGTGGTGGCGCACACCTGTAATCCCAGCACTTTGGGAGGCTGAGGCAGGAGGATCGCGAGTTCAAAGCCAGCCTCAGCAATGGTGAGGCACTTAGCAACTCAGTGAGACCCTGTCTCCAAATAAAATACAAAAAAGGGCTGGGGATATGGCCCAGTGAGTGCCCCTGAGTTCAATCCCTGGTACCAAAAAAAAAAAAAAAAAAAAAAAAAAGATTTCTCCTTAGTTTTTTTGTTCAGAATCTCTATATCATTAAATGATCTTTTGCTTCCTGTATTTTCTACCTTAAGTCATTCTTTACCTCACAGATCAATTTAAGAATGAACATCCTAATCTTCTTCTCTGACATTTCTTTCATTGTGGTGTTGATAGCTTCTATTATTGAAGTATTTTGGTTTGTTTGAGGGTAATTTATTCTCAGGTCATGTTGTTTGTGTGTCTACCCATCCAATAGCTTGTTTTGAGGCAGTAGAATTTCTGTGCTGTGGGCTTGTAGTGTCCCTGAAGGTTTCTAGTACCTTACCATTTAGGAGGAGACAGATAATAACAACAACTGATGCAAACAACTGATGCAGCATTAAACCAAATATCTCTTGTTATGAAATCTACAATGTTGATTGCCACAATAATAAAAAATATATGGCCAGTTATTGCCATGGTAAAAACAGTTACATTTACAAAAGGTTTTACAATTTCATGTGGTGAACAAGGATAGAACAGAAGTAATGTATGATGTGATGATTATGAGGGAGGAGGAAAGAAAATAGAAGTAAAAAAATTAATTAAAAGAAGAGATAAAGGGAGATCAATAAAGATTGGCTGATAACAGAAGAAAAGGGAGAGTGAGAGTTGAGGGAAACCAATGAGTGAGAGAAGAAAATGTAAAAAATAAAAAAGAAGGGCTGGGGTAGTGGCTCAGTGGCAGAGCACTTGCCTCACATGTGTGAGGCATTGGGTTCAATCCTCAGCAACGCATATTAATAAATAAAATGAAGGTCCATTGACAACTAAAACATATTTTTAAAATAAATAAATAAATAATAGAAGATCACAACAACAAAATTGATATATACTACTCAAACATCTTAGTCCTCAAAATATTGATCCATGAAAAATATCTGCCTTCAAAAAATGCTAGAGGTGAGAAAAACTAAACAGATATGAATATCTCTAAGTATCCTGTAAAAGATAGAGATCATTAAGAGGAAAAAAGAAGAGATGGGGGGTAGAAAAAGGGTTTTTGATATGAGAGACTAATAAGGCAAATGCAGAGATGAGGTAGGATGTGTGTATGAAGAGGAAAAATAAAAAAATAAAAAAATAATTGAAGGAGTGAAATAGAGAATAAGAGAGTTTGGTTGTTAGCAAGGAGGAAAAAAAATAGAAACAAAGGGAAACAGAGTTGTGAAACATACAATAGAAAATCAATCCAAAATATGCTAATCCAAATCTCTAACCCTGAAAAAATAGAGCACTGAAAAATAGCTACCTTCAAGAAATGCTAAAAATGAAAAAGTGGAAACAAGTATGTGTGTATACAGATGTATAAATGTCCATAATGTATCAATAGGTACACATTCAAAAACAAAACAAAACACAAACAAATAACAGAATAGTCAATGAGAGGATATGCACACTGTCTATGCCAAACTCTTTCCATTTCTCAGCTTCTTTCATCAAAGGGATGGTGTGAGGAACTGTGGAAGACATTTTGGCTTTACTTCCAGGGTATAGTTGCCTCTGGGTTCTATGAGATGAGTTCCTACAAGTGAAGCTTCCAGCGGGTGGGACAGGTCTGGTATTGTCCCAGGTATTTTACTGCATGGGGAGTTTGGGGGTGTTAAGTTAATCAATGCACTTCTGCACTGTACCCACTACTCTCCCCAGGGCACCGCTTGTGGGTAGGGGGAGTTCGTCCTTCTCTGATTCTGTTGTTTGAGGACACTGCCCTTTTTGGCCCCTCAAGGACTGTTTCTGAGCACTAAGCTCAGTCACTCCACCTGTTCAGATTCTCCCTACAGCTGGTCCTGCAGCTGCTGGGTTCAAGGGAGTGGGGAAGGCTGGCTTTCTCAGTCCTCTCTGATCTGTATTGTCCCCAGGCAAAATGGTCTCTGTGCCAATAATTCTCTGTGCCAGAGATTGTCCTGATTTGCTGGGCTCGGTTTAGATTTTGTTGTTGGCATCTGCTGGATTCATGTATTGGACTCAGCCTGGAACTCATAGATCTAAGTTCCTGGTCTGAGTTTGCGCTGCTGTCACGTGGAAGTACTAAAATATCTCCAGCCCCACAATAGGCAGACCGTTGACTTTCATGCACCAGTTTAATGAGCCAAAAGCCCCTATTATTCATATTTAAGGGCATCCCAAAGCAGCCTTACTGCTGTGTGCCTCAGAGCTGTATAATGTTACTTGGCTGTCACTATCTTGGCCCAGGGCAGGCTGCCCTTCTGATCCTGGGATTCCCCACACCAAGACTTTCCCAGAACTTTTCTTCAGTCTTTTCTTTTCTTTCTTTTTTTTTTTAAATATTTTTTAGATGTTGATGGACCTTTATTTTATTCATTTATTTATATGTGATGCTGAGAATCGAACCCAGGGCCTCACACATGCTAGGCAAATGCTCTACCACTGAGCCACAACTCCAGCCCCTTTCTTCAGTCTTTTCTAACCTGTGTATTAATTTTGCCCACTCCCACCAGGAGCTCAGCTGCAATTCTGTTCCTTAGCCTTCTCTGATATATCCCAAATGTCCCAGTCTTCAAGGCTTTCTGTCCAATATTGACTGCCAGTGGAGTGGGTTTTTTTCACTTGCCTCACAGAGAAATAGTTTTCTCCCTGTTTAAGTCCCCAGTCACTGAGCTTTAAGAAAAGCCACTTCCTGCTAATCCACCATCTTGGAATTCTACCATTAGATTTGAGAAAGAATTGGTTGCTACGGTGGTTTAGGAGTGATGCTGGGATACCTAGTGAAATACACCTGTTGCAACCGTGCTAGTCACCTCCTTCATGTTAGTAGCCTTGCTCTTCTGGAAACCAAGATCAGATCCTCTTGCCTTGCTCACTTGAATGGCATAGGAAAATATGCAACATCTTTGTTTATCTACCAACGGAAAGATTGCCTCAGGAATTTAGGAAATGTCATAAGAAGCACTGAAAACTCTGCTTTCCAGTATGGAGATTCCTTGGAAAACTGGGAATGGAACCAGCATATGACCCAGTTGTCCCTCTACTGGGCCTATTTCCAAAGGACTTAAAAACAGCATACTACACGGACACAGCCACATCAATGTTTATAGCAGCACAATTCACAAGAGCTAGATCATGGAACCAACCTAGAAGCCCCTCAGTAGATGAGTGAATAAAGAAAATGTGGTATATGTATACAATGGAATTTTACTCAGCAATAAAAGAGAATAAAATAATAACATTCGCAGGTAAATGGATGAAATTGGAGAATATAATGCTAAGTGAAGTTAGTCAATCTCAAAAATCCAAATACCAAATGTTTTATCTGATATAAGGAAGCTGATTCACAGTGGGGTTGGACTGGGGAGCATAGGAAGATTAGAGGAGGGACGGCAAGGGAGGGAGCAAGAGGGTATAAAGAGAGGAAGGGGAAAAAAAAAGATGGTAGAATGAGAGGGATATCATTACCCTAAATGCATGTTTGAAGACATGAAAGATATGAATATACTTTGTATACTAACAGTGATATGTATAAAGGTGCTCTTTATGTGTATTACGAATTGTAAAGCATGCTACTGCTATATATACAACACTGAATAAAAATTTTTTTAAATAAATAAATAAGAAAGAAAACTCTGCTTTCTATTATTCATATTTCAGGGCATCCCAAAGCATCCTTACTGCTACTTGCCTCGGAGCTGTATAATGTTACTTGGTTACACAGAAACATTGACTTCCATGGAAGCCAAGGTGATCTGATGGAGTTACACAGAGACAAGATTTTGGCAAGGTGGACACAGATTTTGGCCAGTTTGTCACTATCTGACTAACTGGTAAGAGTAGGCAATGCTGCTTGTACAACAGGGCATGGTGGATAAAGAGTACAATTACATAACCACTGATCCTGCTGTATGACCTGAGGCAAGTTATTTAACCTCTTTGGGCCTAAAATTTTCCCATCTGTGAATTACACACTTGGAACATTTTCTTATTCCCACATTGATAACAAAGGACAGAAATCTGTTTTTAAATTCTCTAATCAAACTGCTCTTTTAACCTTAAGATTTTTAAAATATTAGCTTGAAATAATGGTTTAATTAGTTTCATAGTCTCTAGATAATAGTAACAATGAGTAATAGATAACAGTAGATGTCATTTACGGTTGAATACTATTATTATTTCTGGACTTACAGCTATTTTATTTATGTATTTTAAATTTAGTTTTATAAATAAGGGGCTGGGGTTGTGGCTTAGCAGTAGAGCGCTTGTTTAGCACATGCGCAGCCCCAGATTTGATCTTCATCACCACATAAAAATAAAGGCATTGTGCGCAACAAAAAACAAATAAATAAACTTAAAAAAAATCTTATAAAAAATAAATAGGGATTTTTAAAAGTTGTTTTGTATATAGATGTCCAATTTTTCCAGCACCATTCATTGAGTATCCTTTCTCCATTAAACTGCTTTGGTGGCCTGAATGAAAATTAATTGGCAACATCTCTCTGGGTCTATTTTGGACAGTCTGTTCTGTTCCATTGATTTGTTTTTTATCCCTTTGATAACATCATAATGTCTTGATTATTATAGTTTCATAATAAATCTTAAAATTGTGTAGGTTTTTGTTTTGTTTTGTTTTGGTTTTGGTACCAGGGATTGAACTCAGGGGCACTCGACCACTGGGCCACATCCCCAGCCCTTTTTTGTGTTTTATTAGAGACAGGGTCTCACTGAGTTGCTAAGTGCCTTACTATTGTTGAGGCTGTCTTTGAACTCGCGATCCTCCTGCTTCAGCCTCCCAAGTGCTGGGATTACAGGCATGCGCCACCACACCCGGCTAAATTTGTGTAGTTTGATTTTTCTAACTATATTCTTCTTTTAGAAATTGTTTTGGCCATTTTAGTTCCTTTCCCTTTACATATAAACTTTAGAATCAGCTTCTCTATAGCTATAAAAATCTTTCTGGGACTTTGGATTGTATTAAATCTATGAGTCAATGTGGAGAGAACCCTCATCTTTATTATGTCAAATCTTCTGATCCATAAAATCAGTTTCTTTCCACTTTTTTTAGGCTTTTGATTTCTTTCTCCCATTCTGTATGCTCTCTCTTCACAGTATTGACTGTTGCCTTTGCTGAGAAGAAACTTTTAAGTTTGAATCCATCCCATTTATTGATTCTTGATTTTACTGTTTGTGCGTTAGGAGTCTGGTTAAGGAAGTCAGTTCCTAAGCTGGTATGGTGGCCTACTTTTCCTTTTATTAAGCACAGAGTCTCTGTTCCAGTGCCTAAGTCTTTGATCTACTTTGAGTTGAGTTTCATGCAGGGTGAGAAATAGGAGTTTAGTCATTTTGTTATATATGGATTTCCAGTTTTCCTAGTACCATTTGTTGAAGAGGCTATATTTTCTCCAATGAATGTCTTTGGCACCTTTGTCTAGTACGAGATAACTGTGTTTATGAGGATTTGTCTCTATCTTCTATTCTGTACCATTGGTCTACATATCTGTTTTGGTGCCAATACCCTTCTGTGTTTATTACTGTGGCTCTGTAGTATAGTTTAAGGTTTGAGATTATGAGGCAAATCAACACTTCTCTGAGGCTTCATCTCACTCCAGTCAGAATAGCAATTTACAAGCAACAATAAATGTTGGCAACGATGTGGGGGAAAAGGTACACTCAAATACTGCTGGTGGGACTGCAAATTGGTGCAACCATTATGGAAAGCAGTATGGAGAAAAGTTAGAATGGAACTACCACTTGACCCAGCTATCCCACTTCTTGGTTTATACCCAAAGGACTTAAAATCAGCATACTACAGTGATGTAGTCACATCAATGTTTATAGCAGCTCAACTCACAATAGCTAAACTATGGAACCAATCCAGATGCCTCTCAATGGATGAATGGATAAAGAAAATGTGGTATATATACACAATAGAATATTACTAAGCTATAAAGAAAAATAAAATTATGACATTTGCTGGTAAATGGATGGAGTGGAAGAATATGCTAAGCGAAGTAAACCAGTTCCAAAAAAAAACAAAGGTTGAAGGTTTTCTCTGAAAGGCCAATGCTAATTTATAATAAGGGGAGGGGCTAGGGAAAAATAAAGGTACTTTGGATTGGTCAGAGGGAAGTGAAGGGAGGGAAGGATGTATGGGGGTAGGAAGGACAGTAGAATGAATCGGACATATTACAATATGAGTATATATGACTACATGACTGGTATGAATCTACATCATGTACAGCCAGAAAAATGAGAAATCATAATCTGCTTATGTATGATATGTCAAAATGCATTCTACTGTCATGTATAACTAATGAGAACATACGTGCATGCACACACATACAAAGAAATGCAAAACAAAACACAAAAAAATACACAGATTCAATGCAATCACTATCAAAATACCAATGACAAATACCAATGACATTCTTCACAGAACAGTCCTTAAATTCACTTGGAAGAATATGTGACCCAGAATAGCCAAAGTAATTCTGAATAAGAAAAGTGAAGTAGGAGGCACTACTATACCCAATCTCAAATTACACTGTAGAGCTACAGTAGCAAAAACAACATGGTATTGGAAACAAAATAGACACAAAGACCAATGTAACAGAATGGAAGACACAGAGATAATCCAAATTTATATAGTCATGTGATACTTGACAAATGTTCCAAAAATAAATGTTGGAGAAAACACAGCCCCTTTAATAAATGATGCTGGATAAACTGGATATCCATGTCTAGAAGAATGAATTTAGATCTTTATCTTTCTCCCTGCACAAAAGTCAAATCAAAATGGATCAAAGTCTTAGGAATTAGACCAGAAATCTTGCAATTGCTAAAAGAAATATATGGTCAACACTCTATCATATAGGTATAGGAACTAACTTCCTTAACAAGGCCCCGAAAGCTTAAGTGATAAAACCATGAATCAATAAGTGGGATGCCATCAAATAAAAAAGCTTTTGCGCAGCAAACAAAATGGTTAAGAGTGCAGAGAGGACCTTGGGAATGGGAAAAAAATTCTTTGCCAGCTGCCAAGATTACTATCCAGAATACATAAAGAACTCAAAAAACTCAATGCCAAAATCCAAATCACCCAATCAATAAATGGGCAAAAAGAACTAAGCAGGAAATTTCTCAAAAGAAGAAATACAAATGGCCAACAAATATATGAAAAAATGTTCAATGTCTCTAGCAATCAGGGAAATGCCAATAAAAACTACACTAAGATTTCATCTCACTCCAGTCATAATGGCAATCATCAATGATACAAATAATAATAAATGCTAGCAAGGATGTGAAGAGAAAGGTACTCTGAGATGTTTATCCAAAATAACTAAAATCAGCATACTATAGCAGTATACCCACTGCAATGGTTATAGCAATACAGTTCAAAATAGCCAAATTATGGGAAAAAACCAGATGCCTATCAATGGATGAATGGATCAAGAAAATGTGGTATGTACAAACAATGGAGTTGTCAATTAATGATAAATGGATAGAAATGGAGAAAGTCATGCAAATTGAAGTAAGCCAGATTCAGAAAATCAATGGTTGATATGTTTTCTTTCATTATATATAAGCTAAAGCAAAATAAGGCAAAAAAGGCAGTTGGGGAGGGGATCAGATATCATAAAGATATAGGGAAGTTCAGTTGGTAGAAGTAGGATGAGAGGGAGCTAAAAATGAAGGGTAAGGGAAAGAAATATGGAATGAACCTAACAGAATCACATTATATACATATATAAATGTACCAAAGGGAATAGCTCCTTTACGTACAGTGGAAAGTACCAATCGAACGTAAAAATAAAAATAAATACGGGAGTGAAAGGAAGATCAATAGAAGGAGAAAAGGTGGGAAAAGGAGGTTAGGAAAGGGAAGGGGGTAAAGGGAATTGAAGTTAAATTCCTTGTATGTATAATTTTGTCCAAAGGAACCCCCAATACTATGTAGAAGTATCATGCTCTAAAAATAAATAACCAAAGGCCTCCTCCCTCCCCCAAAATAAAACCATACTAATACTGAAATAGACACTGTGGCTGTGAAGATGTTTTTCCTAGGCAAGAAGGCTGGTAAGAGAGCTGTAACTATAAATAAGCCCAGGAGAGTACTATTGAAGAGAAACATGAGGTAAAACACATTATGTACAGTTATGTGTCATTTAAATCCACTATAACCAAAATATCATTTCAGCATGTAAACAGTGTAAAATACTTTAGTAGTGAAAACTTTCTTGTTTTTTTCTATGTATTTGAAATCCAAGTGAAATTACATTTACAGCACATCTCATTTCAGATTAGACACATTTCAAGCACTCAAAGTCCACACTTGGATGCAATATTATACTGTTCAGACCTAAAAAGTAACATTTAGTTCATAAACCAGCAAAGGTGAAGGACAATCTGAGGAAGTTACGATGTAGAAACTGCCATAGTGAATGTATGTATCCTAATCATAATGACAGTAATCATCAAGAAGGCAATGCAGTTGTAAACTCCTAAATAAAAGTGGGATGACTTGGGATAAGGATCAAGCATACGGGCCAATGTCCCCAGGATGGGACTTTGGGAAGACTCCTCTGTCTCAGATATGGGAGAATATTTACAGAGACAGCCAAACCAGTCAGGAAGTGCTTACTTCTGTGATGCTCCAGGCTGTTTCATAACTGGAAACAGAAAACAAAACAGCAGGCATTGGGCCAGAAACAGCAACATGCCATGATAATCACAGGAATTATCAGCAGATTATAAAGCACTATTTGGATCTGATTCACAAGGTCAATCAATGATTAACGAGAACCAAAGAGCTGGCTCTGTCCTAATAATCCTCAGGATTAAGTAACACTTGTACCCAGCATTTCCCCTTCCCTTCCCACCTTCCTGGCTGTCCTTAGCCAGGGTCTGTCCTTCTGAATCAAACCATGTAGCTCCTCCCACCACTCAAGATGACTCCTGGTGATCTTCTTCAAGTGTACTACCTACTTTCTCTGCCAAACCCTCTGTCTCTTAAATTATAGTCTGTGAAGGATAGAATATGAGCATTTTCTGATTTCATGGTATTAACCATCATCTTGTGACTCTGAAGACCCATCATAGGCAATATCCTCTGATTTTGTTAATGTAAAAATGTGTAGTGCTCAGTTTAAGACTGGATTGAGGCTGGATTACCACTATTCAGTAGCTATAACTAAACACAGAATTACTACCTACTTGTATGAAATTACTCTCATTCAATGATTTACAAAATAAAGCAACGAGAAACAAAATTTTTTGACCCTATGAGAAGGAGTCAAATTACTAGTGATACCAATTAAAGTGCCTTTATTGAAAGGTATTATAGGTTAGAGAGGTGTAACAGATTTTTGAAAGTATGAGGACATAACATTCTGAATGTCGAGAAACAACTCTGGATAATATAACTGACTTGTTATAAACTGATACCAATGCCAGGTTCCACATGCAATCTACGTGAGGCCCATTATTACCTAACACAGAATCTCAGGCCACTGAAGATAATATTTTAGGTAGGGAAAAGTTAACACCCCAAATCCTTATGTAGGATACCCAACATCTGGGACCACACTATATGAATGTGGTGAGGAGCAACTCTCTGCAGTGAGTTAACCCCAATAGTGGAGAGAATGGGAGCAAACGAGCTGGCTTCAGAAGCAAAACCCCCTTGTGTGTGTACTCTTCAAAGCAACACCTGGAAATTCAACCAATCAAAATGAAGTCTGCTGTAATTACCTTTAAATTTAACTAGATGAACTACCCATCCTCTTACTTTTATTTTCTTCCTCCTAAGCATGTACAATGTTCTCCCACTTCATAAAACTTTTAGTCCAATTGAATGTTATAAAAATTCACTTGGATATATTATCAGACGTGTTTATATATATCAGGAGTTAAACATCAGAAGAAGGTCCATTCAATCCCAAGTGTCTCATGTTGCAAGATAGTTTGTTTCATACACAATTAAATCCAGTTCAATATTTCCATTATGTGCTATAAAGCACATGAGAAAAAACATCTGTTTAATGCAAGTAAAGTTCTATAGTACAAACCTCTAATTCATGTGAGAATTCGTGATGGACAAATACTAATTAACTACGTGCATGTCTGTGTATTCATCAAGGCCTTTAAAGACAGTATGACTTTTTGTTGATTCTTCTTTACAACTTTTTCTAGGCTATATTAATGTAAAATATATCAGTGTAGGAATTATAAATGGAAATACAAATGTAGCTGAATTGAAAATTATTTCCAAATTTACATATTTCCAGTAGTCAATTTCTCCAAAATGTCCAGTAATAATCCAAGTCCCTCAAATCCAAAGCTTTCCACCCACTGAAAGATGGGAAAAGTGGGATTATACATCATCAGCTTTCATTTTGGAATATCATGATAATGCTACATACCCACAAGTATTTTATACTTGTTATACTCATAATAATAGCTACAGTATAAGAATAATACCAACTAGAAAATCATTCGTGATCTTTGTAGTAGAAGAAAGAACAAGATGGGATAAACCAGGGTGCAATTCAGCTTGAACCAGCCTGTGAGAGCCCGTCTCTTCCATGCTCTGTGTTCAGTAGCATCATGTTGGTAGCTTAAAGTCATCCACAGCAATAACAAGTATTTACATCACAGGAATTGTCAAAAAGCAGAGTTTTACCACCTATCTGGCTATAGGACATTTACCAGCACACCACTGAATAAGCCCATCTTGGACTATTTCAAAGAGAAAAAAAAAAATGGGTAAATGAATGATGATCTGTGGAGGAGAGATGCAGATAGACAAAGAAAAAGATTACTGACAATAATTAATCAACATAATAAAAGGGGATGATGTAGGAGAACTTCACAAACTACTGAAATGCAGCTCATTAAATGGTAAGAACTTCATGTTTCAAAGTTCAGCTGCTTAAAAATAATTTGAACGAATATTTCTATCCTGACTAAATTACACCTGTTCTATAAAACCACTGATCTAATTATTATGTTTAAATAAGTAGGACATTGTTACCACTAGACAACAGCTTACCTTGACCACAGAAAAATTACCACGGTAAAAATGAATACCTTCTTACACTGGTGATTTGGAAGCCTAGACCAATAAATAATACAATGATAATAATCTGTCTCCAAAACAGTTGGTTGGAGGAGAAAAAGGTATACTATGAATCATAGGTGAATATTTATTTATATAAATGTGTTCATATGTAAGATTTTATATGGTATGTACAGAGTTTGAACAGTAAGATAAAATTTTATCAAATAATAAAAAGGACATCAAAAAGGAAAAAAAACAAGTTTAAGTCACATATAAGAAAATATTACTTTTTTTATGTAAGGTACAACATTCCCAACTAAAACGAGAGAGAGTAAAAGCTGTAAAAACAGCATGATATTTGCATAAAAGCAGTCACATAGACAAAATAGAGCACCTAGAAGCAAACGTACAAATTAATAGCCAACTAATTTTCAACAAAAGTGTTAGGAACATGCAGTGGAGAGAAGACAGGCTTTTCAGTAAATGTTGTTGGGAAAATGAGGGAATTCATATGCAGAAGAGTGAAACTAGACTCTTAACCTATCACCATGCTTTTTAAAAAATCAATTCCAAATGAATTAAAGACTAAATGTAAGACCTGAAACTGAGAAAATACTAGATGGAAACAGGGGAAATGCTTCAGGACATCACTAATCATGAGAAAAATATGTCAAATCCACAATGTCACCTCATCCTTATATGAATGGCTAATATTAAAAATACAACAGCAAGTGCCAACGAGGATGTGGAGTGAAGGGAACCCTTAAACACTGTTGGTGGGAGCAGCTGGTGAGCTCCGCCATCATGGAAACAGTATGAAGATTCCTCAAAATTTCAAAAACAGAACTACCACATGACCCAGCCATCCCCCTATTGGGTATATAACCAGAGACAATGAAATCAGTGTGTCATAGAGACATCTGTACTCCCATGCTTATGCAGCACTATTCACAACAACCAAGATATGGAAACAATCTAAGTACCCATCAGCTAATGCATGGATAAAGAAAATGTGGTACATATACACAATAGCATTCCATTCAGCCATAAAAAGGAAGAGATCCTGACATTTGTGACAGCATGGATGGAACTAGAGATTATTAAGTGAAATAAGCCAGGTGCAGCGGGAAGACAAAAGACTGCATGATGTCACAAATACATGGAATCTAGAAGAGTTAGCTGATCTCTTAGAAGTTGGAAATAGAATGGTGCGTACCAGTGACTGGGGAGGGGGAAGGAGGAATGGGGAAATGTTGATCAAAGGGTACTAAGTTAAGTCACCATTAAGAGAGGAGCAGGAACTCCTGGTGTGCTCTTGTACAACAAGGTAACTACACATAACAATTATGAACTGTGTATCTGCAAAAGCCAGAAGAATTTTGAAATTTTTTTATCATAAAAAAATTTGTTTGAGGAAACATGTTTAACCTGATCTAAACATTTCATAATGTACACGTGTCAAAATATTGTACAACACCACATTATGTGTATGATTTTTATGTTCCAATGTATCAGTTTGAAAAAATAATTTAAGTACTAAAATACACTGTTCAAAATCAATTTTGTTCATTTTCCCTCTGAAACAGGTTTACCACCTACAGATTTTCAGAATTTCTTATATCACAAAAAAGGAAAAATTTCTAAACAGCAGATTTCTTGCCATTTACATTCACAATCTTCTGTCAAGTTGATTTTCTTCTTCTCTGTGCGATAAAAGTAATGGAATAACTAATTCAAGAATGCAAATAAGGGCTGGGGTTGTGGCTCAGCGGCAGAGCGCTCGCCTCTGCCTCACACGTGCGAGGCCCGGGTTCGATCCTCAGCACCACGTAAACATAAATGCATTGCATTGTGTACAACTAAAGTAAATAAATAAACATTTAAAAAAAAAGAATGCAAATAAATTGGAAAGACACTCCTGACAAAAGACTGACACCTGCCTGCTATTATGGCTAAAAAATGTTAAATGGATGTTGCTGTTTTCCAATCAAGATGAAAAATCAAAAGCAAAGACTCTACCCTCCACTATCAGCAACAGACAGATTGCCTGTAGGCATTTCAAGTCTTACCTTCATGTCTCATGAGGACACCTAAGCATCCACTTCACTGACTGCCTTGTTGACATCCTATTTTGTATTTAATCCTATTACACACGCAGTGGGGAAGCTTGAAATCAAACATATAAGGAGTCATTTGAGAGTTGACTTGGTTGGTATTGAGGTGCCTGGAGAATCTGTGCTCTTCAGCCCTCTTGTGTTAGAACTTCTCAGTGGGCCTTCAATATTTTGTTTCTAGTGAATTTTCTACCACTCTATATTCAAAGGATATCCATACAGATATTCTAAAGCTAATATAAATGATTTAAGATTATTAATACTGCTACCACCTCAATGTGCATGTTACTATTCACAAAATACCTTACACCAAAATATAGAAAATCCTTTTAAATTACAATAATGCAAAAAAAGATGGTATTGCAGTTAATAGGCTTATGTGTGACCAGCCATAAAATTTAGGAAAAAAATCCAATCCATGTAAATCAGTAAAACTTTCTGGTCTGAATAATAATACAACATAGCTATTTAAAATTCATCACACCCTAATATTAAAAATATGACTAAATAATGGGACCTACAGAAGGTCTCCAATCAACTATTTCTTTTTTTTATTTTTAAAAATATTTATTTATTTATTTACTTTAGTTGTACACAATGGAATGCATTTATGTTTATGTGGTGCTGAGGATCGAACCCGGGCCGTGCACGTGCAAGGCAAGCGCTCTGCCGCTGAGCCACAACCCCAGCCCTCCAATCAACTATTTCTAAACCTACTACATAGCTCTCTTTTAAACTACAGAATAGGAATCATTAAAATAAAATTTATAACAACTTATGTAATGACACATAAATTAAACCTGTCAGAAAAAAAATTATTAAAGTTCCATGTAAAGAGATATTAGACCAAATGTCTGTATATTTCAGTCTTTTAATTTACTGTGGAAATCAATTTTTCAACAAAAAAAAAAAATCATAGAGGTGGGCAGTACTGCTAAGACCTATCATATCTGCAGTCTTAATAGAGGTTTCTTGAAATACATAGCTTTCTCCAAAATGAAAAAAAATTTCATCAGTGTAAGAAACAACCAGGAAAAAATATCTGTCTACTGATCAATAAATGATCAATCTTCAGGAAACAAAATCTACACTATTTGCTTTGTCTGTCAGCACAGCACCACCAGACATTATGCAGGTGAACTATAAACCATATTCATGGACAAATGAACACTGTGTTAATGCTGCTTCTTAAAAAAATAAAAAAGACAAGAGATCAGTATGACATTTGTATTGGAAAACACCAGAATGTAGATAGAATGGTAAATGTCAATTTAACCATAATCTGCTGTGTGTGTGTGTGTGTGTGTGTGTGTGTGTGTGTGAGAGAGGGGTGGGGGGAGAGACCAGGGGTCCTCTACTGCTGAGCTGCATCCCCAGTCTGTTTTATTATTATTATTGCTTAATTTTAATCTAAGACAGAGGCTCACTATTTTGCTAAAGCTGACTTTCAAATTGTGATCCTCTTGCCTCTGCTTTCCAAGTCATTTGGGATTACAGGCATTGAGCCAGGCCAAAATCACCTCTTAAAATTCTGTAACAGCAGATATCAAACTTTTTTTAATTGCTTTAAGGAAAACTTCTAAGATCAAGTTGCACGTCCTAGTAGGAGTCTCAATGTAGGCTAAGAGGCAAAGAGGTAACTTAGAAAAGAAAGAGGAAGGAAGAGAAAGTCAGAGAATGAGCAAGGGGAGAGAGCAAAGAGCATGACTAGAATCACAATGTCCAAATCACCCTTGAATGTTAAAAAGCAGATTAGTCTTTGAAATTCAGTTATTGCTTGCAGAGACACAGGGTGAAATCAAAAGTGTGTAAAACTCTTTCCAACATCTTATTGGTTTTAGGAATCAAATATAGCCAGTCACCTCAAAGAGCAATGGAGACACTAGTAAGGTTTATTTTGCATCATTGTAAAAATGAGGCCTCTTCTATTCAGGGTTTGTGAAGACGAATGTCACACCTGACTTTTTAGACCACTGCTGATAAACTCCTGTCAGTTGGAGATGTGCACTGACCACACCATCGCCTTTCCACTGCACTTGTGCCCAGCAGGCAGGAAGAGGCCATAGGAGGCTGTGGAGCAAGGAGGCCCTGGGAGAACAGGCATCTGGTACCCACAGTGGAAGAGCAAGTGAAGGATGTAAGGACGGAACCCATGGTTTGGGCTCTACTTGATAGAAAGGCCTCAGCGTGAAGGAGCTCAGCATTCACATATTTAAATAATTGAGTAAGTGAAACAGCCCTTCCTTCTTACCTAGAGAGGGGGAGTTGTATTGACCCCAGAGGGAAGGCCAACATCTGTTTCTAGGAGCCACAGGAGAACACCTGTGTGGCAAGAGCCAGTGTAGCCCATTGGCAGGCCTCAAGGAAATTCCAGCCCGGGACCTCCTGTCCTTCTGCCCCTGAGAACAAGCCACACAAAATGCAAAAAGGTATTCCTCCTCTCACTGCCTCCCTCCCACCCTCCAGGATCCCTGCACACCTCTGTGACTGTCCCAGTGTGGGCCTGGAGTTGTCCACCTGGGCCTGGGCTTCCTCCTCAGGCACACTCCTCCATGATCCTCATCAGGCCTCTCCTGCTTCCCAGAATCTCCTGCACATTGTAAGCTTTCAGGCAGCTATTAGGCAGTCCCTTCCCTAGGGCAAGGTGGGACCAGAAAGTGGCCATTTCCTGGCTGCACAATGTGCCCCTGCCTCAAGCCGGGAAGTAGCTTTTCCTTAGAGGGATTCACCATGATTGGGATTTTTTTCTACAGAAAACATGCAAAGTGTTTCTCTTAAAAAAAAAAAAAAAAATTCCAAGCATCTGATAATCTCACAAATGGGGCCCTATCAGAAAATGGCAAACTACAAAAATGACATATGTGACATACATTTTTTTAAAGGTATCCATACCTGACCACTGAGGGGATAGCAGGAAGAAGCTGCCACAACAGCTCTTGGGGTGCCGTCTTGGGAGATATCAGGGATGGAAAGTGTTAGAAGCCTCCCATCCTGGCTATCCCAAGTATTTCCCACTCTTCATTTGTGCATGCTTTGATTTATAAACTTTGGCATCAAGAGAACCAAAAGCAAAGAGCAATTCCACATGGGTACATTTTGCTTTTATGTAAATAGCATCCATAAGATGGCTTGTCATCTCCACTCCCCAAACCCCATGTGCTCCCTTCTCTACTACCTTCAGCAAGGGCCATGAGGAATGGTGAGGCAGCATGGCAGGTGGTGAAGCATTCAGTCAGGGCTTCAGGCAGGCCCATCCCAACCCCTGGCCCTCCTCTGCCTTACGTGCAAACAGTATGAAGGAGATGATGCCATAGAACACTCTGGGGTCCAATGCCTTCTCAGATGTGATTTCCCCAACAGTTGGCATGCACCCTCTCCACACACCTCAGGGAGGGATTCCTTCTGTCAAAGGCTGCCAGCTCAAAGTCAGCATTAGTTCTGAGGCAAAAATCCCATCCAACTGGGTTAAGGGGAGCAAGTCTCCACTGGCACTAGGTCAAAGCACATGCGTGCTAATCTACACTGGCTAGAGGCAAGAGGCCCTCTACACTAAGGCAACTGAGTCCCCATCTACATTGGCTAAAGGAGGGCATGATCCCTTGTACACAGGCTAAGGTGAGTGAGTCCTCGTCTACACTGGTTCAAGGTGAGCAAGTCTATGTACATTGAACAGGAGAGAGAGCATGCCTGGGGGGCTCTGGCCCTCACTCAGAGACCACCTCCCCCCCCCTTTTTATATCTTTGTAACATCAATTTGGCTACAATTTGAGAGAAACAAATTTATTAAGAACTATCCCTGCCCTCCCAGGAGCATGGGAGAAAGGACAGAGAAGAGCAGGGCAGGGGAAGTGTCCCTGGGAAAACAGTCTCATCTGATGTCCCTGGCAGGTGGGGGCAGGGGAGACGTCTGATGTCCAGGTAGATCCAGATGTGCTCCTGGCTGAACCCCATGTGGAGAAGCCCAGCCAGTACCACTCTCAGTCCTGCAGCTATTGGAGTCCAGGTGACCAGTGCGCACATAGTGATGACAGCATCCATGGGGCAAAGGGTCCTCTGGCTGGCTGTTTCTTCATTTGGTCCGTCTGAGCTCTGAATTTATGTAGGAACCACCCAATTTGCAAACCTAGCAGGTTTCTGCTCTCCTGGTGTAGGAGCCTCGTTTTTGCCAACACTTGAGGGTATGCAACAGCACAGTCTGCGAAAGCAGGCAGCGATCCTCCGCCTCACCGGCTTCCAGCCCTTGCTGTGGCTGTGGGGATGCGTTGTGGTGGCATCTTGGGAGACCTGGCTGCCTGCTGTTGATGTAGAGGGTTGGGACGAGTCAGACACAGAGTCACGCTGGGAGGCTAGGCTGGGAGTGGGGGTCTTCTCATGCAGGAAGTGGAGTCTAATGGCAGGCACGCTGGCCCTTCTGAAGCTCTTCTGCCCTGACTCTTTGGCCTCCTCTGGCTGATGACGGCCACAAGGCAAGGGGAAGGTGTGGCGGGCAGGCTCACTCGCCCTCCTCTTTGGGAGGGCAGGGAAAATGGAAGATTCCCCTGGGCGTGGGTGAGGTAGAGCCCTTCTTCCCATGGGCTTCCTGCAGCCTGGCCCCTGACTTAGCTGCTGCTGGATTATGAGATAGGAAGCCATCGCATCATCATACTTTCTCTTGGACAGCGACACCCAAGTACTGTAGGGGTCGTACCCCATGTCAAACAGCATTGTCAACACTGTGGGGTCAGAGAGGTTGGGGAGGGGCACATTGTGGGAAGATAAATTCTCCTCACCCTCATTCAGCCACGGGTCCTCCAAGATCTCCTCTACCGAGAGCCTCTCTCTGATGTCCACTGTCAGGATTTTCTTCATGAGTCTCTGTGCTTTGGCTGTGACGCGACGGGGAAATTTCAACTTGGGGTACAAGATCTTCCTCCTCAGCAGCTTCTTGTTGGCTGCCTTAAATGGGCGGTGACCAGTCAACATAAAATACAGAATGACACCCAGGCTCCAGCTGTCCACTGGGGGCCCTTCGTGTAGTTCCTTCCGCACAACTTCCGGGGCAAGGTAGTCCAGAGTGCCCCAAAACGTGGCCAGCTTCTGCCCAGGCTTGAACATAACACTTAAGCCAAAGTCGATGAGTCTGATGTTGCCTCTGGTATCCAGCACAATGTTCTCGGGCTTTAGGTCTCCGTGCAAGATGCGCATCTTGTGGCAGTAGCACACTGCACGCGTGATCTGCCTGAAGAGTCTCCGGGCCTCCTCCTCCTGCATGCCCCCAGGAGGGATGAGGTTAAATAAAGATCCCCCACCTCCATACTCCATAACGATGTAGACCTGTTTGCGGGTTTTAATAACCTGGAAGAGCTGTATCACATTCGGGTGGTTCAGGGTCTTCATCGCCAGTATTTCAGGGTGGACCAAATTCCCCCACATACTCCTTGGCAGGACTTTCACAACCACTTCTGCCCCGGTGCGGAGATGGCGGGCTAATTTGACTTGACAAAACAACCCATACCCAATGTCCTTCAAGACCTGGTAGTGGTCTGTGAAGGCCTTCTCCTGGCAGGTGAGAGGCCCCTGCGACACTACACTAGACTCACTACTATTACTATGCATCCTAAGCAGGAACACCAATGAAGGAGGTTACCTAAAAAAAAAAAAAAATAAAAAATAAAATAAGAAACCAAAACAAACCAAAAGCAGAAGACAAAACAAGATAAAACAAAAAACACAAATCAAAGAATTAATCTCCAAAGACCACAACCACCAACCGCCAACCTCCAAAGGTACTAATTAGCTGGGAGTCTGACAGGTCACCACCAAGAGCTTCCTGTACTTATGGACAAATACCCAGCTGCAGCCACCCTCTTATATACCTGGTGTTTGAAATTCCCTCAATGGCTCCTTGTGATGTCAGAGCAAAAAATGGCCCAGTGACGCCTGGACATCACCCACACTGGTCATCTCCCTTTGGATGTACAGGACCTTTTACACTTTCACAGTAAGAATAAGAAAGGACTCCAGAAGTTTTCCAACTCAATGGGTTATGGAAACTGATAATGTATTTTTAAAAAATTAAAATTTGTACAGTACTTCAATGGACTTTTCATTTCAAGTATAGAATTCTGTAATAACTTTGGCATTGAAAAGACTTCATCATATCTATACTCAAGGTATTCCACTTCTTTTTAATCCATCCAGCACTGAATAATGGACGTCAAAAGGATGGTAGCACCTCACTCACATCATGGTAATATAACAATGTTCTGTTCCGTAAGACACTCTAGAGCACAATATGCACACCTATGGGGTTGAGAGGAAGGAAGGGCTCATCATAATTTACCCATAAGATCTTCATCAGATCTCTACTTAGAAACACTAGAGCACAAAACACAGTGGGTTGAAACATTCAAAGTGATAAAGGACAAACTCTGGAAGCCAAGAATCCTAGAACCAGTACAAGTGTCCATCCCAAATGGGGAAGAAAGGAAAGCATTCTCAGATGACTGAGTACCTTCATGTTGCAGTAACCAAATACCTTAGACTGGGTAATTTATTAACAAATTAACTTGTCCAAGTTCTGTAGACTGGCAAATTTAAGGTCAAAGCACTACTTTGGTGCTGTGTCTTCATATGACAGAAGGGCAGAGGGTGGAAGGAACTCATTCCCTCAAGACCCCTCACCCTTTCTCTCTCTCTCTCTCTCTCTCTCTCTCTCTCTCTCTCTCTCTCTATCTATCTCTCTTTTTAATAACATACTGACAACTCAATGCATCAACCCAGACTGTCACACACTTTAAGCAAGTGCTCTGCCACTGAGATACATCCCTGGACTTTTTATTTGGAGGAAAGGTCTTGCTAAGTTGCTCAAGCTGGGCTTGAACATGTCATTCCCCCAGCTTCACTGTCCTGAGCTGATAGGCTTACAACCTCTTGTGGCTTAAAAATGAGGTGTTCCCCAAAAGCTGCTGTGTTAATGCAGGAATATTCAAAGGCAAAATGACTGTATTGTGAGAGCTGTACCTAATCAGACCCTCCTATTTCCAATGGACTAATTGGGTGGTTAGTTAACTGTAGGCAAGTGGAACTTGAAAGGTGCTTCTTCCCTGTGTCTCCTTCCACTCTGTCTACTCCATTTTTGCAATCAAGAGAGCAGCTTTCCTTTGCTTGGCTCTTGCCCCATAATGTGCTGCCTCATGTTGGGCCCAGAGCAATGTTTTCAGCCACATATAGACTGTGACCTCTAAAAGCATACGCTTGGGATAAAGTTTTCATTCCTAAGTTGTTCTTGTTGGGTGGTGAGGTTACAATGCCAAATCAAGCTAAAAAACAGAAATTGGCACTAAGAAGTGGGGTCATTCCTGCAACAACTGGACCACATGGATCAGAAACCTCTGGTGACAGTTTGCAGTAAGAATTTTTCACAGCTTAGAGATGCAAGCCTGAAAAGTTTTGGAATGTAGTAAGCAGAGCTTAATGAGCAATCCTGGGGGGAGCTCAGAAGACCAGAATATCAATAGGAATGCTGGCCATGCTCATGAGGTTTCCAAAGGAAATGAAGACTGTGAAATTGGACTAGAGGCCACTTGTCTTATTTTCTGTCAAAGAATTTGAGCACATTTTGCCCATTTGCTGAGACTTTGTTTTTGGCTGAATTTGAAAGCACGGAACTAATTAACCTAGTGGAGGAAATTTCAAGAAAGCACAGCATTCAGTCACTGGCAAGGATATTGCTGGCAGCTTTTAGCCCACTTTACTGTGAGAATGGGGAGCAGCAAACGGAGCTAAAGGATTTTCAAAACTTGCAGTTTGGACAGAAATACACATTCAAAGCTGAAGCTAAGGAAGATATGCTTGTTGAAGAGATTATAGACCCTAAAGACATGCTAGATTCTTTGCACAAACACAATAGGGAAGATGCTTTGAGGGTAGCTCCTAGGAACAAGAGAATATATCTTTGAATAGAGATCATGGGATCCTCTGCTGATTCAGAAGATGCCTAAAATGTTGTTTCACCAGGCTTAAGTACACAGGCTCTCGGAGGAAACTCAGCCTTGATTCCACACACACAATGCATACATTTGTTACATTGCTAACATCAGTGAGGCGGAGTGCAGATGTATAGGGGCAGCATTCTCCATGTTACTGAAGTTAAGCTGCTATATGTTTCGCATCAGATGATTTCTCTTTCTCCTGTTAAAGGGACCCTTATGGGAACAACAGAGAAATCCCTAAAGAACAAAACCAAAATAAAAGGGGTGGGAATTCAAATGTTTCACTACAAAAATCAACTAGATAGAATACAATCATAGAAGGATGAAAGGTATAGTGAATCAGAGCTCACCCTGTTCTTTTTTATAAGGGCACAAGTTCCAGTGAACCACTAGACCACTCTGCTCTCCTTATAAGGACAAAAGTGCAACAGTACCAACATCCCATAAGAAAGTGAGTCACACAGAACCAACAGCTCATCCTATTCCCTTATGGCCCAATCGTGGGGTAATTAAATCATAATAATGCCATTTCTGAAAATGCATTCCTTTTTCTTAGGTCTGGTGTTGAAACCTAAGCATGCATTGCAGTGATATATCAACCCATATCACTAGCTATTCCTGTTTTTCTAAGAGGTTTTTATCCATAGATGTGATTTTGCTATACTTGTTAATGAAACAGCATATCATATAGGAATTTTCATGTCTATTTCATGATGGACTTTCGCCAGTCAATTTTGGGTTTCTTCCATTGTTTTATTTTGGCACTGTCTTTTCTGGTTGAATGACTGGTAATGCCATCTTCATAAAACAAGTTGTGAATTGCGCAATGCTTTATTGCCCTGTCTGTTGATGCACTGCCAGTGAGGAAGCAGAGGAATTCAGAAAGCCACCCACGCAGTACACAGGGGCAGGGAGGACAGGGCCGGGTGCTTTTTCTTGGCACTCACCCTTAATTTTTTTAATCAATGGAAAAAATATGGCTATGAGAACAGCAGAGAACCTTGCTTAACCACTATACATATTACAAGTATGTTTAGAAGCCAGGAAAAAAATGAAATTCCACAAAAGGTGATTTCAAGGAGCAAATGAGCAGAGAAATGCAGTGCTTGCAGGCTGCCCACAACCCTGTTACACAAAAGAAAATGGAAGACTTGATATGATATTGTTTTCTTCCTCCCTCTCTCTCTCTCTCTTTTTTTTTTTGGGGGGGGGGGGATGGGGTACTGAGGATTAAACCCAGGGTTGCTCTACCATTAAGGAGCTACAGCCCCAGGCCTTTATATTTTTTATTTTGTGATAGGGTCTAGCTTATCTGCCAGAACTGGCTTTGAACTTGGAATCTTCCTGACTCTGCCTCTAGGATTACAGCTATGAGCTACTGCACCTGCTGGAACATTTGATTTTCAAGTCTTAAAAATGTGTACCTAGTACCATTTGAATTTCATGAAATCAAAATGACTACCCTATTCATTTCAACTTAATTTCAAGGCTACCAATGCCAGTAACTATTGTCTCAGCTGTCAGAAGAATCACTGCTCACAAACAGGTATGTAACTCCAAATCCATAAGTCCAGCACTGGGCTGAAAACTAAGGCATCCGAGTGCCATCAGCCATGGTTCCCTAAGTAACCAAAGACATCGGAAACTTCACCTGGTATCCTCCTGAATCCGTTACTGATGGCACGGCTCAGTATCTTCCCAAGCCAGCCATGGCTTGCGCTGGACTTGGCACTCCATTAATGACATATTGGCCTTAATTCTCCACCCAGCATGGGACGCTCACTCATGCCGCACCCTCTGACGGAGGTTCCAGATTCCTCTTCTTGATTCCAACTTACCCTTCAGGCTCAGGCTTTTCCCCCAAGAAATGTTTGCCTGCTCCTAACCCTACCCCATCCGTAAGTGAGCTCCATACCCCCTCTTCTGTACCCTCACGGCAACTTGCACATACGTGTAAAGCAATCTGACAATGAGCTGTCTGACTTTCCCTGTAACTTAACATAGATTTGCTGATTTTTTAAATCCGAAGCACAGAGTGGCAATTCAAGAAACTTTGTAGAAGGGAGGATGTGTGGGGTTTGCCACATCTCATGCAGGAGGAAAAGGGAAGCCCTGAGAAGCATTAACCTGTCAGGCCGATGCTGCCAGGTGGGGCTCAGTGTGTAGTGACTACAGATACAGGCTCCTTCCCAGAAAATTAAATCCAAAAGCAACATATCACCATGAAAAAAAAACCTTTAAAACAAAACAAAATATTTTAAAAGCCTATGACCTCATTTATTATAATGAACATCTTAACCCCCTTGAGTCAAACTCTTCTTCCTCTAAAAAATCAATTGTGTTCCTACACGTCTGTGATGAATCAACTGAAAATGAAATTGGGAAATTAGGCAAACTATGCCATTCACAAGAGCCTCAAAATATAAAAATATTTGGGAATCAATCTAACAAAAGAGGTGAATGACCTCTGTAATGAAAACTATAGAACACCAAAGAAAGAAATTAAAGAATACCTTAGAAAATACAAAGATCTGGGGCTGGGGTTGTGGCTCAGCGGCAGAGCGCTCGCCTTGCACGTGCGCTGCCCGGGTTCGATCCTCAGCACCACGTAAACATAAAATGCATTGCATTGTGTACAACTAAAATAAATAAATAAATATTAAAAAAAAAAGAAAAAGAAAATACAAAGATCTCCCATGTTCTTAGAGAGACAGAATTAATATGGCCAAAATGGCCATACTACCAAAAGCGTTATGTAGATTTTATGCAATTCCTATTAAAATTTCAATGACATTCTTCATAGAAATAGAAAAGGCCATCATAAATTCATTTGGAAAAATAAGAGGGCCAAAACAGCCAAAGTAATCCTTAGTGAGAAAAGTGAAGCAGGAGGCATCACAATACCAAACCTTGAATTATAGTACTGAGCTGTAGTAACAAAAATGTGCATGGCATTGGCACCAAAACAATGCAACAGAAGACAGAGATAAATCCTTATAAATATAGTTATCTCATACTAGACAAAGGCGCCATAAACATACATTGGATAAAAGAAGCCTCTTTAAGAATGGTACTGGAAAAACTGGAAATTCATATGTAGTAGAATGAAATTAAACCCCAATCTCTCACCCTGCACAAAATTCAACTCAAGGTGGATCGAGGACCTAGGCATTAGACCAGAAAACCTGTGCATGACAGAAGAAAAAGAAGGCCCAACTCTCCACCATGTTGGCATAGGAAACAAATTCCTCAACAAATCTCCCAAAGTGCAAGAAGTGAAATCAAGAATCAATAAATGGGATGGTATCAAACTATAAAGCTTCTTCACAGAAAAGGAAACAATCAAGAATGTGAACAGAGAGCCTACAGAATTGGAGAAAATTTTTGCTACCTGCACCTCATACAGAGCATTAATCTCCAGAATATATAAAAATCTCAAAAAAAATTAACACCATAAAAACAAATAACCCAATGAATAAATGGGTAAAATAATTGAACAGGCATTTCACAGAATAAATGTGATCGGTCAACAAATATATGAAAAAATGCTCAACATCTCTAGCAATTAGAGAAATGCAAATCAAAACTACTATAAGATTTCATCTCACTCCAGTCAGAATGGCAGCTATTAAGAATACAAACAACAAGCCGGGCGCAGTGGCGCACGCCTATAAACCCAGCACTTTGGGAGGCTGAGGCAGGAGGATCGTGAGTTCAAAGCCAGCCTCAGCAATGGCGAGGCACTTAGCAACTCAGTGAGACCCTGTCTCTAATAAAATACAAAAAAGGGCTGGGGATGTGGCCCAGTGGTCCAGTGCCCCTGAGTTCAATCCCCGGTACCAAAAAAAAAAAAAAAGAATACAAACAACAATAAGTGTTGGCGAGGATGTGGGGGAAAAGGCACACTCATACATTGCTGGTGACTTGCAAATTGGTGCAGCCAATAGGGAAAGCAGTATGGAGATTTCTTGGAAAACTGGGAATGGAACCACCATCTGACCCAGTTATCCCACTCCTTGGTCTATACTCAAAGGACTTAAAAACAGCATACTACAAGGACACAGCCACATCAATGTTTATAGCAGCACAATTCACAATAGCTAAACTGTGGAACCAACCTAGATGCCCTTCAGTAGATGAATGGATAAAGAAAATGTGGTATATGTACACAATGGAATATTATTCAGCATTAAAAAAGAATAAAATCATGGCATTTGCAGGTAAATGGATGGAGTTGGAGAATATAATGCTAAGTGAAGTTAGCCAATCCCAAAAAACCAAATGCCAAATGTTTTCTATTATATTAGGAGGTTGATTCATAGTGGGGTTGGGAGAGGGAGCATGGGAGGATTAGATGAAGTCTAGATAGGGAAAAGGAGTGGGAGGGAAATGGAAGGGGAATGGGGTTAGAAATGATGGTGTAACAAGATGGATGTCATTATCCTAAGTACATGTGTGAAGACACGAATGGTGTGAATATACATTGTATACAACCAGATATATGAAAAATTGTGCTCTATATGTGTAACATGAGTTGTAATGCATTCTGATGTCATATATAACAAATTAGAATTTAAAAAATGAAAAAAAATTTACAAGTTGAGCAATAAATCACACAAATAAAAAAATAAATTAATAATAAATTTGATAAATACAGAATCATCATTTGGCCCAGCTATCCCACTCCTCAGCATATACCCAAAAGACTTAAAATCAGTGTACTACAGTGAGGTGGCCACATCAACATTTACAGCAACTCAGTTCATAATCGCTAAGCAATGGAACGAACACAGGTGCCCTTCAACAGATGAATGGATAAAGCAAATGTGAAACATTTATATATATACACATACATATATACGCACATATATTTATACATATATATGTACTTGTACATATATATGTATATACACAATGGAACATTACTCAGCCATAAAGAAGAATGAAATTATAGCATTTTCCAGTAAATGGATGGAACTGGTGACTATCATGACAAGTGAAATAAGCCAGTTCAAGAAACCAAAGGTCGAATGGTCTCTCTGATATGCTGATGGTAACACCAAAAAGGGGGTGGGGAGAGAATAGAAGTTCATCGGATTGGACAAAGGCGAACGAAGGGAATGAAGAAGATGGGAATAGGAAAGACAATAGAATTAATCAGATATAATTTTCCTATGTTCATATATGAATAAATGAACAGTGTAACACCGCATCATGTACAACCACAAGAATGAAAAGTCATACTCCATGGATGGATGTATGCCAAAATACAATCTACTGCTATGTATATCTAGAAAGGACGACAACAACAAAACTTTCACTGAATTTATACGTGAACATTTAGTGACCCTTTGGCATTCCATCCTATGCATGTGGTAACCACTTAAGTACCATCCTGTTACTGAACACCTGGTAGATTTCTAACATGATTTCTTATTTTAAAAGCTACATTTTAGCTAAATCTCTGTCCATATGTGCAAGTTTATCCTTAAGATAAACTTCTAGAGAAGAATCAGGAGTCTGTGAACTCGCCCAGGTTTGACATGCCTTCTGCCTCTCCATGCAGGGATTTACACAAGCCCCTTCCTCACAGCAGCATTATTCATAAAGGGGGGAAGTAATGCAGGTGTGCTTCAGTGGATGGATATACACAGAGAGAAATATTATGCAGCCTTATAAAGGAAGGAAATTCTTCTTTTATACCTGTATGTTATTTATTTTTATGTGGTGCTGAGGATTGAACCCAGTGCCTCACACATGCTAGGCAAGCACTCTACTACTGAGTCACAAGTACAGCCCCAAAGGAAGGAAGTTCTGACATGTGTTACAACATGGATGAATCTTGACATTATGTTAAGTGAAATAATCCACAAAGAGACAACACTGTAAGATTGTCTTTATGAGGCACTGAGAGTAGTCATATCCATAGGAATATAAAGTAGAAAGGTTATTTTCTAGGGTTTTGGGTAACAAACAGGTGTGTTGAATGCATGGGTAGTTTCAAGTTTGCAAGAGGAAAGGGTTCTGCAGAGGGACAGTGGTCATAAGAGCACAGCAATGTGAATGGACTTAGCACCACTAAACTGCCTATTTAACATGATTAAGATGTAAATCTGATTTCATATATATTCACTACATTTTATTAATAATAACAAAAAGGCCACTGGCTAGAGTTGCTTCATCCATATCCTGGCCCACTTTTCTTACTCCTTTAGTAAGTTAGCAAGTTTGAGAGGTGGTCTGCATTCATGGACAGCTATGAGGTGCTCACTATGCTAACAAGCCCTGAGAACTGGGGAGCAGGTACCCAGAGACACTCAGAGGACCAGCAGCTGGAGGACGGAACATGGACTGTCCCAGTCAAGAATCATACCTGGTGGCAAACCTGCAAGTCTTCAACAGCTTCTTGATATGAAAAGGCTCTTCCTGGATGTCCTAAGGTGAGAATTCAAACAGGGAAAGGTTAAATATGATCAGTAACACTGGCAATGTACACGTCAAAGTGAACTGCTACTTCTTACACTGTGGAATGCCACCCCTGGAGAAAACAAACCTTTAAAGCAACCCCTGCCTCTGGAGCAGGGGTTCAGAACTGAGCCCACAGATCCACAGAGGGTCCTGGATGGATCCAGGTTCTGTGGAGCCTGAAGCATTACACAACTTGGGGACTGTCTTCAAGAAAAACCCAAACTATGTATAAGTATAAAAATTCAGTAGGGGCCTTGGAAAGGAGCCATTGTAGGTGAGGGGCCCCAAAGGCCAAGTTTCATTAACTTCCCAGTCCATCTGCCTTTCTGAGGGTCTGCCCAGGGATGCCCTGAAACTAGAGTGAGGTACGTTTCCTGCCCTAGGACATTTAGCTGGACTCACTACCCCTGCAGAGGCACCTGCTCACCTTCACCCGGTCCAGTTCCCTGACTTTTGCATACAGGTTCTGGCCGACGCTCAGCAGATTGAAAATGGGCTGGTGCCACATGCTGTCTAGCAGCTGTTTGGAGAAATTGCTGACATGGTACTTCCTGAAGTCCCACATCATCAGGATCCGTGCAGGGATGCAGGACTCTGCATATGAGTGGCAGCAGTCATAGAAATACTTCCCCAGATAGTCACAGTACTGGAGCCACTTTGCAAACTCTGCCAAGCACATCAGAGACTGAGTGTCACATGCCTGAGGCTGGAAATCCACCCAGATCTGCCCGCCACGGCCCATTCCTCTGCAAGGTTCAAAGACTCCAATGGCCGTTTTTTAAGATGGTAAAGCCATACTTGACTTCATGACAACTGGGAAAACTCTGGCAGGACTTGGGAATTTAAGACTGTGGCCACTCACAAGCTTTGCAATGGGGGAATAAATGTTGGGAAAAAATGAACCCTCTCAAAATACTCCTGGGTTTGGAAGATGGATAAAGCAAACTGCAATGTAGCAAAAAAGAGCATTCCAGTTAGGACCTGGAAATCTGGTTGGGGCACAAACTCCACCTGTCACTAGCAGGAACACCTATGCCAGCTCAGAATCTCTTCAAGTGAGGGGATGAGGGGGAGGTCACAGCAGGTACACCCCAGTTACAGGCAGACATACTGTGATCTCAGCCTTTAAAAAAATAAAATAAAACATACATATGCAGTCTAGATGCCACCAAAAGCCAATAGTGACTATTTCTGGAGAGTGGGTGAAAATGATTGGTGCTATTCACACTTTTTAATTTGCTAAAGTGAACTGTCTGAAGAGAACCACAAAATGAAACTCAGAACTGGATTCAATATCACACACAGGAAGAGTGCTTTGTAAATACCAAAGCAGTACATACACAATACTAGGAAGCAGCATCCAAAAGAGTTCCCTGACACAACACAGAGAAAATTACAAAAATGAAAAAGGATGGGAACAGGCTATACATGGAAAGCAAAGCAGAAAACCAATAGAGACGTAAAAAACAATCTCCATAAAAGTCAGGGAAATGCATAGTAAAGCAGTGAGATACTCTGTTCTCCTCCATAGTGCCACACATCTAGAAGATCCAGAGCAGGTGAGGTGTAGAGGGGCAAGCACTCACCCCTGCTGCTGAGGGCATAACCTTTTAGGAGGACATCGCTGGGACATGCTTCAGTGTTACATGTGCAGCAGTGATTCCACTTCAGTGACTCCATCGGAAGAATGCCAACAGGCACGTGGAGACACACAAGGTACTCGCTACAGTACCTGGGACAGGGGGAGCAGCAACCAAAGTGTGCATCAAAAGGCAGCTCGCTCCATAAGCACAGTGCTCTCAGAGTGAAGTGCTGCAGCCCAGGGGGTGAGGGGGAGGTCACGGGAGGTGCACCCCAGTTACAGGGAGACATACTGTGATGTCAACCTTTAAACAAAAACAAAAACCATACATATGTAGTCTAGATGCCACCAAAAGCCAATAGTGACTATTTCTGGAGAGTGGGTGAAAATGATTGGTGCTCTTCACACTTTTTAATTTGCTAAATTAAAAGATACATGTTTTGGGAACCTCTCTCATAAAACATATTGACAAACCAAAGGCATGGACATGAATGTGACAAATAGCCCCTCACTTGCCACTAAGAAGGAAAACCATCCAGCTGGAGTCTCCCAGGTGCCCCTCCCTCAACACTAGGGTCTGAAATGAGCCAGGTTTGAAAGTTGGATATTTATCATCCTTGGTGTGACTCATGTCCCTTTCTAATTAACATGCCTTGAGGCATAATTCACTGAAGTAAGAATTAATGAAATAATGTTGGGAAAGCAGCTACTACAGGACAAGCACACTGCAGATTCTGAATAAGGTTTCCAAAGATTGGCTTGAAAAATACACAAGGCTTGAGTGGCCACAGAAACAAACAGAGGAGGCCAATACCTTTTTGTGCCACACACTGCTTAAATGTCGGACATATGCTGTATCAGACTCGAAATTGCGTGAGGTAGGCACTGTTTTCTTATTTTATTAACGAAAATACAAGTAATGGGAGTCATGTCAAGGCAGGGGCATGCAAGCAGGAAGTAGGCAAGCAGGATTCTAATCCAGGCCTGGGCTGGCAGAGCTCCAGCTATGGCTGTTACTACCATTTCCTTCTCCGCTGCTTTGGTGGGGAAGGGGAGGAGCTGATAACTCTGCTTCTGCCCAAATTAACCCTCAGGCCCAGGTCACACTCAGAACTGATTTTTAAAAGCAAACTAGTACAGTTGCTTTCACAGGGTTCTCACTGTTTGCACTCCTTAGGCTCCATAAGGTGCCACGAACGCTGAACTAGCCAACACTGAACCACTGCTCCTGGGGAAGACAGGGCCAGGAGCCGATGAGCATCCCCTAACTACACTTCCAGCATCTGATCAATATATAACCTTAACTCATGTATATTTTTGTTTAAAGACACCCTGATTAATACATTCTCAATTCATAACATTGAATTCAGGGCCAAAAGCACTATAAACCATATTTTCTCCGTAAGAATGGTCATAACCCTCTTGTGCTTAGGGACCCTCAGCACTATGGCCAGGGGTCATTTTAAACAATGAAACCACTGACAAAAAAAAAAAAAAAAAAAACCACAAAGTGCTATAAACATAAAAGGAAATAAATCACAAAAGTATCTTGTGGCCTCTGCACTCTACATTCCTGATCAAACTTGGCAAGACTGGAAGAGAAACAAGGAAAGGAGGGGGCCAATAAATTTTCCTGACGGAATTCATCTTCCCCTAACATCTAAAACCCGGAACATCTCCACATCTGTTCACTTCATCCATCAAACTTCACTGAATACATACTAAGTGTTATACTACCTATACAAAATAAATGATACTCATCTCTTCTGGTTTCCTAAGACCTTTAATTAAAACAGAACAAAGTGTCCTAAACGAGTGGCTCTCAGCCCTCAAAGAACATTTGGAAATAGCAGGAGGTATTCTCGGTTGTCACTACTGGGGGGGGGGGGGGGCTCCTACTGGCAAGTGATGCTGCTAAATATCCAACAATGCACAGGACATCCCCCACAACAAAGGCAAGAGCACTAAATTAAGGAAATCCTGCTCTAAGCAGCAATTATTCTTCTATCATGAAAAGTTAATGACATGGAAAATATAGGAGGGAAATATTCTAAAACAGGGTTGTCCAAATAGAACTTTCTGGAAATGTTCTATATCTGTGCTTTCCAACACAGTAGCCACATGTTATATGTGATAGCTGAGCACTTAGAATGTAGCTAATGTGAATAAGGAACAGGATTTAAATTTTATGTAGTTTAAATTTCATTTTACCACATGAGCAAGTGGCTACCATAGTGGATAGAGAAATTCTAGAATATAGCTAACTAGAAAGAAATAGCTAAATGTATGGTATGAAATTCAACTGGAATATCAATGGGAAAAGTAGCCATAATTGATAGCTTAGGAACAGCAAATAAAAATGGACTACTAGCAGACAATGTTGAATTGTTATTATTTTTTGGTGCGATAACTGTTTTTTAGGATAAGCTGAAGTAGTAAAGAGTGAAATGTCATGATCCAAGTGTGAGATTGGAAGAGACTTAGAAGAATGATAACTAAATCCAATGTGAAATTCTGTAGTTGTTTCCAGAACAAATAAAGGGCAGTGTGGAAACCTGGAAAAAAAAATCTATAAAGTCTATAATAACTGGGATTGCACCAATGCTAATATCTCAGATTTAATAATTATACTATGATTACATAAGATGTTGACATTGGGGGGAGCTAGGTTAAAGAGATTTGGAAACTGTCTGTACTACTTCTACAATACTTCTATAAGTCTAAAATTATCTCCAAATACAAACTTTAAAAAATTACCCCAAGAACTTGAGGAAGTTTGCAGGAAAAGCCCAACATTGTTTACATTGTTTACATAGTTGTTACATACTGTCTACAATCTGTGCTCCTGCCTGCCTCTCCAGCATGAAGTCACAAATGGTGTGAATATACTTTGCATACAACCAGAGATATATAAAAATGTGCTCTATACGTATAATATGAAATGTAATGTATTCTGCTGTCATTTCCAACAACTTAGAATAAAAAATAAATAATTTTTTTAAAAAAAGAAATTCCATGCAAAGAGTAACTAAAAAAAAAAAAAATTTAAAAATTTAAAAATCAAAGGGAGATCAGTAGAGTACAGGAAAAGTACCAGGAGGAGGCAGGAGGGGAGGTAAAGAAGAAATACTAGGGAGTGATAGTAACAAACTATATTGATTATCTGATTATTGTTATTTCATGTGCATGTGCAAATCTCACCTATAATGCGCCAATTAAAAATATGGAAAAAATTCCATTGCTATATATCCCATAGCACTCTCCTTTCTCTTTCCTTACATACAACCTCCTTGTTTTTACTTCTGTGGCTGATGATTATGTAGACTCCATGAGGGAAAGACCATGTTTGTTAAGATTCACCATGGTGCCTGTGTACAGTGAATCAAAATGCATTCTGCTGTCATACATACCTAATTAAGATAAATAATTTTAAAATTTTCACCACAGTGCCAATCCTGCAGATGCACAGCTCCATATTTAAACAAACTGAGGAAGTACTTAAAATGTTAGTGGGATTCACAATCATGTGTCTATAGTTTCTGGCTCATGCATCTGATTATTTACTGAGGCACCAGGATACAGTGGGTAACCAACAGACATGGTCCTTGCTAGACTAACTGGGTAAATGAGTCAGCTAAAGAAAACAAGCTGTAACTGTGCTGCCTGTCGGCACTGTCATCCAATAGAACAGAGGAAGTCCAGACAGATTTCTGCTTTCTACTTTCATCTCTTGAAGTAGAGCACCTGACAAGGGTGAAACGAATTCCCAGTCCCAAGTGAGAAACTTGCATTTCCACCTGGAAGAAGCCTGGCTTCCTAGGTCTCAGCACAGAAGTGATTGATCCCCTCAGGCCTGCCTCCCAGAACTCTCTCCAAAAAGGCTGGCCTGCTTCTTGGCAAGTATATTTGTAAGATATTTTGCTGTTGTGACTAAAAGGTTCAACCAGCACAGTTGTAGGGGAGAAAAAGTTTATTTGAGGGCTCACAGTTTCAGAGGTCTTAGTCCATGGAAGGCCAGCTCCATTCCTCGGAGCTCAAGGTAAGGCAGAACATCATGGTAAGAGTATGATGCGGAGGGAAGCAGCTCCCATGACCATCAGGAACTGAGAGATAGAAACACTCCATTCTCCAAAATATATACCCCATAGCCACGCCCCCCAATGAATACTTTGCCCAGCCATGCCCCTGCTGGAAGTGGTAGCTTCCAGCTACCTGAGTTAATCCCATCAGTGATTAGTTCGCTGACTAGATTAAGACCATAATCCAATCATTTCTCCTTCAAACCTTCTTGCATTGTCTTACACATGAACTTTTGGGAGACACTACATCTAAACCATCACAGCTAACCATTCATTCTCTCCACAAATACCTTTTGAGGACCGACTATGAGCCCAGCACTCTTCTAGGAGTTGGCAATAAAACAATGAACAAAACAAGTAACAGATTTGCCTTGCATCTTACAATCTAGTGATGGAGACAGTTAAGGAGACAAATCAGTAAAATATAAGAGTATTATAGCAAGAACATGCAAAGAATAAAACATAATGACAGCTAATACAAAGTATGTATGTAATCGCTTGTGACCCGTATGGAAAGCTGGGAATTTTCCACAGGGTAGCCAGGGAAGACTCAAGACTTTTGAGTGAAAATGTTTCAGAAGTAAAGGAACCAGCCATAAGTATGTCTGTGGGAGTTAAGGGGGTGGATACTGGAGGGAGAAGAGCACAGAAGCAAATCCCTCAGTCAAGAATGAGCTGGCCCCTTGAAGGTCCAGGAGGGAGGCCAGGTGATTAGAGCCAAATGCTTAATGGGGAGACAGCTAGGATTCTGGTCCTCCTACTGGTCAGTCACATAGCCTTGTGGTCATCATGGCCCCTTTATAAATGAGGGAGAATGTCCATGAATCTCTTACAACAAATCCCTGTCAAAACATCTCACACAAAAATAATGTGCTGTCCAACTCTGATATTCTTTGCTCTATCATCAGGTAATACACAAGTAATTCATTATCCACATTTACTAGGTTCTATTGGAGTTCTACAGCCAGCACAAAAAGCATTCTAGGCCACTACTACCAGCTCCATCCTAAGGACAGAAAATGATTATAATCACATTGCTTTCTCTCCTGCTGTCAAGTCTCCTCTACCTCCCTCTTATAAGGACCCTTGTAAAATTACAGCCCACCCAGATAATTTAAAATGATCAAGTCTCAAGATCCCTAACCTAATGCCATATGCAAAGTTTCTTTTGCCATGTAAGTTAACATTAATGAGTTCCAGGAATTAGTACCTTGACATTCTTGGGGCCATCATCCAACCCCCTACAGCACACAGAATCCTTTTGCACCCATACATTCACTCCCAAATGTGACAGACCCATTCTCTCAATGATTTCTCAGCAATGTTTTACCACAGTGAAAGGCCCTTATGTAAATATGAAAGGTCAAGGGTATGACACAGTTCTTAGTAAACCTAGACAATGTCCTGTCCCATTCTCTCATCATTTCAATAAGTGAAGTCTTCAACAGCATTTAATTGTCTCTGGTTGACATGATAAACAACAAAGACTTAGCAATTATCAACATAATTTGACCAATTTAGGAGTCAGATGCCCCAATTTTATCTGGATAGGCTCTTCATTTTACCCAATCTGTACTTCCTTTTGTGCTAACTATACCCATCTGGTTCTGAAGAAGCAATTTTCCAAGTTTCTAGTATGAAATTAGTGCTTAATACAATTGATATCATACTTCATCTTCTTTATGCCCTGATTTGATGACTTACAGGAAATTCACTATGTACCAAGAATATAAATTGAATGCAGATCAGCAGATTACTATCTAGGTCTTATTTCCTCACTACTTTATTCTCATAGAGTCTTATTCTTGATTTAAACCAATTTATATGCATAGAATGGAAAAAAACCTGTGGTGAAAGCCCAGCTCTAAGGTACCCAGTTAGTTATATTCTCAAAAAATATATATTATTTTAGACAAATCATACAACCAATGCATATTTATTAATTTCATTTACATGCCAGCTACTATAGTAGGTACAATGCATGCAACAATGAATAAATCAAACTTCTTTTCCTCTTGGACTTTACCCCTTACTTAGGAAGAGAGAGATAGTGAACAAACATGTAAAAATTGCCCAGTGAGACATGTTATAAAGAAAAATAAAGCTGGTTGTTTGGCATGGACCTGCAACTCCAGCTACTTGGGAGGGTGGGCAATCTAGCAAGACTTCATATAAAGAGGAAAAAGAAAGCAGGGTAAAAAGAAAGAGAATGATGGCAGGGGTGCTGTGTTGGATGGGTGGCCAGGGAGAGGTGTCTGAGGAGACTGAATGAAATGGGAGCGCAAGCTGGATGAGAACAAAGGAAACACTCTAAGAATTGAGACATGGGCTCTGGGAAATGCAATGGCCCTGAAGCAAGTGCGCTTGGGTTGTATGAGGAATAGCGAGGAGACCAGCTTGGCTGAGACTGAAGGGATGGGAGATTTATTAGTCAGGGTTCTCTAGAGGAACAGAATCAACAGGAAGTATAATTATAAAAAGGGGACTCGGGCTGGGGTGTGGCTCAGTGGTAGCGCACTTGCCCAGCACATATGAGGCATCGGGTTCGATCCTCAGCACCATGTAAAATAATTAAAAAATAAATAAATAAAAAATAAATAAATAAATAAATAAAGGTATTGTGTCCACTTATAACTAAAAATATTTTTAAATACATAAATAAAAAGGTGTACTTACTAAGTTGGCTTGGTGACCAGAAGCTGGATAGTCCACAATGGCCGTCTGCAGGCTGGAGAGCTGGAAGAACCAGTAGCTGTGCAGCGCAAAAGGCTGAAGCCCGGAACAAGAGGGATGAACGGTGCTACCCTAGTCTGGGAAGGCTTCTGGAGAATCACTGGCAGAGTCCACTTTGGAAGAGTGAAGAAGTGAGAGTCCAATATCCAATATCCTCAGATGATCACAGCAGCAATCAAGAAACCCCCTGTAGAGCGGTGGCACACGCCTGTAATCCCAGCACTTGGGAGGCTGAGGCAGGAGGATCACGAGTTCAAAGCCAGCCTCAGCAATGGCGAGGCACTTAGCAACTCAGTGAGACCCTGTCTCTAATAAAATACAAAAAAGGGCTGGGGATATGGCCCAGTGGTCGAGTGCCCCTGAGTTCAATCCCGGGCCAAAAAAAAAAAAAAAAGAAAGAAAGAAAGAAAGAAAGAAAGAAACAACTGCCCAGTAAAGTATGCAGCTTGCATCTGCGACTGCTTCCTCAGTCTTCCAACTTTTATTTCATCCAAGCCATCATCCTATTGGTCAGTGCTGCCCACGCTTAGGGAGGATCTCCATCTCAGTTGGCTATCCCATATGCCAATCATTCCTAGACACACCCTCATCAAACACCCATAATCCTGTTAACTCCTTGGTAACTCTTAAGCCAATCATTTAGGGAGTATCTCCATTTCAGTTGGCTATCCCATATGCCAATCATTCCTAGACACGCCCTCATCAACACACCTATTATCCTGTTACTCCTTGGTAATTCTTAATCCAATCAAGTTGACAGTTCAAATTGTCCATTACAGGAGACAAGACCTGACAGGTAGTGCAGTAGAGGCTCTGCAATTAGGCCCTCACGTGAAATCACTGCCAGACATCACTAGTGAAAATGAAGTTCTGCCCACCCCTAATCTTCCCCTGAGTTACTATGGAAGAGGTTGCTTCTGATGTCATTTAAATACTCAAGGATCAGTAATTCCAGTACACAGGAAGAGAGGGACACCAGAGGGTTGCTTCCTGAGTTCCAAACTTGTTTGGGTTTTGCTTTGGGAGACAAATTAGAAGATGAGGATACCCAGATGTGTGTTATGGTTGGGTTCTGTTTTAGTCAGCCTTTTCACAGCTGTGACTAAAAGACCTGACAAGAACAATTTTAAGGAGGAAAAGTTTATTTGGGGACTCACAGTTTCAGAGGTCTCAATCCATAGGCAGCAGTCTCCATCATTCAGGGCTCAAGGTGAGGCAGAACATGGTGGCAGAAGAGTGTAGTGGAGGGAAGGGACTCACAGGATTGAAGCCAGAATTAGACAGGCAGTCAGTATAGATAGGTAAGTCCAGTCAGGTCGGATCAAGGAGGCCAATTTGAGTGAGTATGGGAAGTTGGAGATTGCCCTCTGAGGGGTTTAAATGTTAATTCCTCAGACCCCTTCCTCCACCCTTACCAAGAACCTACCCCTGTTCCAACCTTCCAACCTAAAATGGTGAATTTGATGCCAATACCAGCTATGGCCCTCTTCTCCCTCCAGGAGAAGTCTATGTTACCCTTTTTAAATAAACCCTGCTTTATATGCTTGCCTCGGCGTGCTTCTCTAATGTTATACTTTAACATGTGAGGAAGCAGAACTCGTTACCGATAACCAGCAGTATCAGGATGATCAGGCAGGAGAGAGAGATATTAAGCTCAGCTCACCAAATATATATCCCAAATGCATGCCCTCAATGAGTCACCTCTCCCAGTGACAACGTACTCCCTTCAGTTACCACTCAATTAATCCCTATCAGGGAATTAATTCACTAATTGAGTTAAGGCTCTCATAACTCAATCATTTCACCTCTGAATGTTCCTGCATTGTCTCACACATGAGCTTTTGGGAGACACCTCACCGCCAAACCATATCAGGCTCAAATCCCACCAATACCACTTGATATAAGAAAATTACTTAAATCTCCAAGGCTCAGTTTCTTTATGTATAAAATGGAAGAGAAAAACACCTATGAGATAATGAACGTAATTAACATAGTGATTACATAGCCAAATAGTGAGAAAATATTACTTGCTGAATGAAAAATAAAATCAAGACAGACTGTTGGCATCAGATCAATATTGGCATCAGATCCACTATGTTAGGTCGAGAGCCATTTTACCTAGGGACTCCTAAATTTCGATTTAGGAGCCGTTTTGTCTAGAGATTCTGAGACAATGCCGCTTAGCTCTCCATAAGAATATGTGCCTGCTAAGAGGCCAACCCCACCCTAGCCCATGACACAACCCCTAAGCATGCTCGTGAAGTTCCTCTTGCAGGCTATAAAGCTGCTCTGTGAGTGCCCAGCACAATGCTGCTCTCCTTGGAGGGACAGCCTCAGTGGTTTGCCCCATACTACTGACAATAAATCCCTCACGTGAGATTCCAGTGTGTGGGGTGGTCCTTGGACTTTGCATGGACTTCCACAGACAAAGCTGTGTAACTCTTTGAATCGCTGTGGTTCTCCAACCATGGTGCCTCCTACCCAGTGCTTTTTGCTCATGTTCTTCCCTTTGTTTTGAATATTCCCAACCCACTCCACCTTGTACCCAAGTTTGTATCCATCTGGCCTAGTAACCTGCTTGTCTGTCACCTGCCTGTATGTCCTTCTCAGACCCAACCATCAGAAACTCTGCTTCATTTTTATGTTTTCTCTAGTTTTGTTTGGAACATGCTTGCTGGTAAAAGGGTAGAAAGTGGAAGTGATTCCTTCCCTGACCGTCATAAAGGGTCATGGCTGACACCCCTATAACAAGGACAGGTTAATAAGGAAAAAAAAAGCATAACAAATTTATTTGACCATAGTTTTACCTTACATGATTTCAGATTAAAGACCCCCAAGACCAAGGATGAGTTAGCTGTCCATTTTTATGCTTAGGTTCAATGAACCAAGGCCAGCTCTGTAGGAATGTGATCAGACAAAAAAAAGGGGGTGTAATCTAATAAAAATAGACTGGGGGTGGCGTGGACTCCAGCAAGACCTATCCAGATTCTTCAAGGCCTCTCTATGCAGCATTGCTTCCTCCCAGCAGTGAGGTGAGACCCTTTTTGGAATGAGGGTCATATGACCTACAACCAAAAAAAAAGGAGGTCAAAGAATTTCTTTATGGACAGCTTTTACATAGAAGAGCAAGGAAAGTTAGGGTAATTGTTTTAGGTTTTATAAGTGCTTTGGTTTCTGTGACCCATGTTGAGGAAGAGGAATTCCAGGTTTTGTGGCTTGCTTGGGAGAAGAATGAGTTGGGAGAGACAGGCGGGCAGAAGAAGATGGCAGAGAAATTTTGCTTCTGAAACTACTTCTGAGGACTTCCTTCTGGGGTAGGAGGAAGCCCCAACCTTGTTTTTCAGTTCTTCCAGTTTAACTTTCTGTTTCCACTGTTGCTTTCATTGCTGGCTTGTGTAGAGCTGAGATATTAGTGTCCACTCTTCTCCCAGCACCTCAAGTGCTTTTGCAGTGGGCAGCAACAGAAATCCAAGAACACATGTAAAAGCTGACTGTGATTTCAAGTAAAGAAAAATCTAATTTTGGGGTGCCTCGGATACTGAGATGGGGCTCTGTCCTCTCTTGCCAGCTTTAAAATTATTTTTTAAAAAATTCAAACAGGGGCTGGGGTTGTGGCTCAGCGGTAGAGCGCTCGCCTAGCACGTGCGCTGCCCGGGTTCAATCCTCAGCACCACGTAAACATAAATGCATTGCATTGTGTACAACTAAAGCAAATAAATAAAATATTTTAAAAAAATTCAAACAGATAGCCTTTGCCTTTGTGTCAATAATGAAGCAATTTTCATTGTTCTTTTTTTCTGATGAATGAAGCAACCATTTCCCACCTTCTTTCCCAACTTCTATCCTAGGACTTGTCACAATTTCCACGAATTGGGCTTGGGGGAAGGGGACAATATACAAACATCATGGTCACATAAAACTTCCAAAATTGTCTCCTCCAGCTGACAACTAACCAGCATCCCTGGTTTGCACCAGTGCACCCAACTGTCTACCCTTTGTCATACTGCTGAGGATATTTCTATTTACCCACATATTCATCATTTCTGATGTTCTTTATTCCTTCCTAAAGATACAGGTTCCTCTCTGGCATTATTTTCCTTCAGTCCCCCCCAAAAAAATGTCATTAGCATTTCTCATAGTACAGGTCTTCTGGTGAAAAACACTTAGTTTTCTTTTATCTGAAGATGTCTTTATTTCACCTTGATTCTGAAAGGCTGGTCTCTCTGGATTAAAAATTTTAAAACCATGGTTCATATATTTCTGTTTTTTTCTTTCAGTACTTTTAAGATGCTTTCCCACTGTATTCTGGCCTCCATTGTTTCTAAAGAGAAGAGAATGCTCCAATTAATGTTTTCCTGTGTGGAAAATGACATATTTCCCTGAATTATTTTTCTTTAATCTTGGTTTTTAGCAATTTGGTGATCACATTAGCCCATTCTGTTACTTTAATGGAATACCTGAAGCTATGTATTGTATTTTCTTTCTTTATATTTTGGGGCACTGGATATTGAAACCAGGGCCTCACACATGCCAATCAAGCATTCTGCTGAGCTATATCCCCAGCCATGGGAATTTTATTATTTCTAATAGAGGTTTATTTGGCTTATAGTTCTGGAGGTTCAAGGGCATGGCACAAGTATCTTCAGCTCTGGCAAAGGCCTAATGGTTGTAATGAAGCCAGAATTAGACAGGCAGACAGTATAGATACGTAAATCCAGTCAGGTCGGATCAAGGAGGCCAATTTGAGTGAGTACTGGAAGTTGGAGATTGCCCTCTGAGGGGTTTAAATGTTAATTCCTCAGACCCCTTCCTCCACCCTTATCAAGAACCTACCTCTGCTCCAACCTGTTGCTAAGGTTACCTGTCCCAGGAAGTGCCCCTCCCTACAGGGAGCTATAAAGTTGTTAATTAATGTGTCCTGGGCTGCTCCATCCTGCCCTTCCCCATCCATCTGCTTCTCGCCATGGAGCATCTCTTGGGCCTAGTCATCCATGCAGGAAGGACAGAGATAAGGGGAAAAGAGCAGAACGAAGGAAGCCTAGGACATATAGGCAGAACACCCTCACTTCTTGGGATACCAGGATACCAGCTATGGCCCCCTTCTCCCTCCTGGGAGAAGTCTGTTACCCCTTTTTAAATAAACCCTGCTTTATATGCTTGCCTCGGTGTGCTTCTCTAATGTTATACTTCAACACGTGAAGAAGCAGGACGCGTCACCAGTAACCGGCGGTGTCAGTAACTCATGAGGAAGAAATCACATGGTGTAAGAGCCCTAATAAGAAGATAGCTAAGATGGCGGCTAGCTGAGAGCCATAAGAGGTGTTTAAGTATTTTCACCTGATATTCATGCATTTATCTAGGAATCTTTCTATGCCCGTGAACACTATGTGACGCACCTGTAAGTTTGAGCTGTTAACACGTGTATACTTGTTAAGGCAAAAAGTATATAACCGGGTGAGGTTGGCTAGAGGGGGGTTGGAGTTGGAGAGGTTGTTGGAGCTGGAGAGAGAAGTTAGAAGAAGGAAGAATAAAGAACCTGTTCATTTCCAGTCTGCCTCCGGATTCTTTCCCGTGGTATTGTTGCTGCAGGTGGCAACAACATGGACAGATGGGAAGCCACAGAGTGGGAAGGGGCCAGTCTTGCTCTTTTTACAACAACGTACTCTAGAGAACTGACTAGGGTCCTGCAAGGACTACCTTAATCCCTTCTGAGGTGATGTCCCCTATGACCTAGTGACCTCCCACTAGGCCCCACTTCCTAAAGTCTCACTGCCTCTTAGCATTGACATACTGGGGACCAAGCTTCCAATGCATGAACCTGAGAGGAAAAAACACATCTAAACCACAGCCACTATGATGTGCCTTACCATGGTTAACTTTGTATTTACTCTGCTGTTCTACTCAGCTTCTTGTGTGTGTGGTGCGGGGGACTAAACTCAGAACCTTGCACATGCCAAGCAAGCACTTTACCACTGAGCTTCATCCCTAACCCTTGACTCAGCTTCTTGTACCTATAAATGTCTTTCATCAAATATGAACCATTTTCTGGTGCACATCTGAAATCCCAGTGATGAACTCAGCCTAATTCCATTTTAAGATTGGGAGCCATCTTGTCACAAGCTCATGAAAAGTTCATTTCTGTTTTACTATAAAATACTAAGATTTCTATTTGGTTTGACCACACTTTGATGTTTTAAACTTGCTTGCAACTCCTTCCTGCCTGTGTTTTAAACTTACCCATGCCTGGCTTTCCCTGGCCAGATAACAACCATCCCTGACATCTCAGCTGTTCCTTATTAACTTTGATGTTGGAAACTGAGTTTACTCCCTACCTTGAGATGTTAATTCATATAGCTCATTAACCCACTATCTGCCCTTGTATTACGCTTACCAGAACCCTGTCAGCTGTAAGCTCCCCAAACACCCACCTTTGTAACTTTTTGTGTTATAAAAATCTTCCTGCTCTTAGACCAGATGCTATCCTCCTGACCTGCATTTGGGTGAGGCAGTCACTGATCAGCTCTCTTGTGTACACAATATAAGCTTTCTTTAACTTGGTTTAAAATTGGAGTCAGTGGTCTTTTCTTTGCGTTGTGGGTTCCACACCCAGCAGTTCGGGCTGAGGTGGGAGAATCGTAACTTCTAGGCCAGCCTCAGCAATTTAGTAAGACCCTAAGCAACTTAGGAAGACCCTGTCTCAAAATAAAAAATAAGGGGTTGGGTTGTAGCTCAGTGGTAGAGCACTTGCCTCACATGTGTGAGGCACTGGGTTTATTTCTCAGCACCTCATATAAATGAATTATTAAAATAAAGATCCATCAACAACTAAAAATATTTAAAATAAATAGGTAAATAATAAATAAAATGGGATGGGATGTGTCTCAGTGATTAAGCCTCTCTGGGTTCAATCTCCAGTAATCACACACACCCCCAAAAATTTTTTTCAACCATTATTTCTTCAACTGCTTTTTAAGTCCTATTTTCTCTCTTCTTCTAGTGTTCCTCATACCCGTATGTTAGCCACATGTCTTCAGGATAAAAGCCTGAAAGCAGAAACTAACCCTTATTCTAAGTACGACTCTTTTCCAAAGTCTTTTGATTTTGTTTTGTTTTGTTTTGTTTTTTTCACTCTCAGCACTTTCAGGTAGTTTTTCTACCCCTCACCAGGGAATCACCAGAGGTCACCTGGGTATCATCAGAGGTGATCCCTGCACAGGATGTTTAGAGACCACTTGCCTATCCACTCCTCCTCTTTCCCCTCTGGCTTCCCAAGAAGTCTGTCCAGTCGGTAGGGAAACAGAACTTCTCTACCTGCAAAGTCCCAATCCCAGCAGTGGCCTTACAATTCACATGTCAATTATTTGATAAGTTAATGGGCCTGTTTGTTAGATGGCCCCATCCTGATTCCACCGTTCTAAAGTCCAAAAGATTAAGATTCCACAGGGATAAAAACAGATTCAAAAGACCTGAGTTGGGCCCAGTTCTTCCAAGAACTAGCTGTGTGACCTTGAGCAAAGCACCTTTTCTAAGCCAGCAACATGTGAGGAGCGCATGCTCCCCCCTTATACACACACACCTCACAGCCCTCTAACCTCCTGGGTTGACTATGAAGATCAAATGAGGCAACATATGGGAACATTTTTATACACTGTGTCTGGCATTGTGAGTCTACTGTGATTCCCTAAAGTTCAAAGTATTGATTGTTTCCCCAGGGCTTGGCACACAGTATGATGTAGGTCAACATAATAATGAATGGAGCAAATCCCACCAGACTCTTTTCCAGTCAGTGTCTAGAGAGACAGGACCACTCAGTAAGTCCCAGAGGGAGGAAGTTCTGCTTCTTTCCTTAAAAACCCAAAGCTGGAGGCATTTATTGGTAAAATCCACATAGGAATAAAATCCTAATTTGATTTTGCGTCACTAGTTCTGCTGCTCAGGACACCTCCCTTTCCAAGGGGAAACTTGAGCCCAGATGGTGTCACTTAATAAATAGAAGGAGAGGGGACAGGGCTTGAACTCGCAGCAGCCCTTCACACAAAAGGAAACTGGGCTCTAATTTCAATAGGAAACCTGAGAACTTGACAAGCTGCTGCAAAGTCACCAGGAGAGCACAGCCTTGAGCTGGGAGGCTGCCAGGAGAGGAAGTGGGGCTGAGTGAGACCAGGGGAGGAGCTGGGCTAGGCTGAGTGGAAAGGCACTGGGAAGGCACTGAGCTGAGGCAGGCAGCCACAGGTACCAAAAAAAAAAAAAAAAAAAAAAAAAAAAAAACCCACAGGTAATAATAATAAATAATAATAATCTATTTAAATATTATTATAATAATATAAATAATAAAATAATGAATTATTTATTTATTTTTATTTATAAATAAATGATAAAATTAATAATAATAATAATAATTTTTTTAAAAAGAGACAGATGCAGGAACAGGAGGGGCATAGTTTGGGAGGAAATTAAGATGGGAGCCACCATTCAGTTCACCCTAGCTTTGGTGCTTCACATATGAAATGAGTTAAATAATGCACAGCCCCTAAGCCTGTGTAATTATTTTCCCAAAATTTCTACCGCCACCACCACCACCCAAGGCCCATTAGCCTCCATGACATTTTCCCAAGGGAAGGGAAAAATGTTTTCCATTTCAGTGTAAGGCCAGCACAGGCCTTGGTCAGCTTAAATCTGCTCCTCCTCATCTCCAGATGCATCCCCTCCAGCTGTTTCCAGCTGCATTCTGAGCCTCCCTCTCTCACTGTGTTACAGCTCTACCAGCTTCCTTCTAGTTCCTTTGAACCCCCCCTCCCCACCAAACTCATTCCTTGGGGCTATTTTTTTTTTTTTTTTTTTTTTTTTTTTGGTACCGGGGATTGAACTCAGGGGCACTTGACCACTGGGCCACATCCCCAGCCCTTTTTTTAAATTTATTTTTTATTAGAAGCAGGGTCTCACTGAGTTACTAAGTGCCTCACCATTGCTGAGGCTGGCTTTGAACTCGCGATCCTCCTGCCTCAGCCTCCCAAAGTGCTGGGATTACAGGCTTGCGCCACCGCGCCCAGCTCCTTGGGGCTATTGATGAGTAGCTTTTTCCTCTCCCCACAAAGCTTTCTTCCCAGATGTTGGTGCGATTGGCACTTTCTTTTTTTTTTTTTTTTTTTTTTTTTTTAATATTTTTAAAGTGTTGATGGACTTTTATTTTATTCATTTATTTGTATGTGGTTGTTGCTGCCTGAAGCGATGGCTGCCTGCAGCAACAAAGCTGCGGGAATAAGTTCAGAGGCAGACTGGAAACGAACAGGCTCTTTATTCTGTTAGCTTCTCTCTCCGGCTCCAACAACACCCCAACACGCAAACCACACTCCTCCAACCACCACCAAAATGGCACCGACCCCATCTGCCAAGTCCCAATTCAAGTCTTGCGAGATCCCGGGCCAAGTCCCGTGAGACCACGGAAGGTGGCAATGCCCGAACATCTCCATGGCCCGCAGCCAACCGCAATCTCAGCCATCTCCCCAATCAGGGCTCCTGCATGTGGTGCTGAGAATCAAAGCCAGTGCCTTACACATGCCAGGCAAGTGCTCTATCACTGAGCCACAACCCCAGCCCATGGTTGGCACTTTCATTGTGCAGGTCTCCACTCAAATCTCACCTCCTTGGAGAGGCACAACAGCCCTATTCCCAGACACTAGCACATCTCAAAGTTCTTGCCCCTATCCAAAATTACTTATTTGTATGATTGTGATTGTCATTTTCTCTCCACTAAAATACCTCTTTGCTTCTTGCAGCATTCCTAGTGCTTAGAACCCTTAATATCCATGAGTGAATGGATAGGGAGAGGTAAGGTTTGCATGAGATGATGTACCCAAGTCCTTGCAGAGTGCCAGGCAATTTAACAATGGCATCAATTATTATTACAGTTACTATTATCCTTCTTTTGTTGCCAGTCAGATAAGGTAGTGATAAAGACTCCAAAGTGAGAGAGCAGGAAGCACTGCTTTTTCAAGAAAGCCACCATTATTTTCCTCCTGAGGACAAGAAAAAGATTCAAATAGATTCATCACCCCACCTTTCCAAGGCGTATAGTAGTGAGATCACTCCATGGCTCTGTGTTAACCAGCTTCACGACCTTGGGTAAACCTCTAATCTTTCTGAATTCAGTTTCCCCATTTAAGAAATACAGTAAGTTCACTAGGAGCTGTATGAGATCCCTTCTGATTAGAAGCCTCCTCCACTTCCTCTTGACTGTTCTTGCCTGCCTCCTAGAGAAAGAGGCAGAGATAGCCAGGAGTCCCCTGAACTCAATTTTGATGTCAGCTCTCAAATGACTAGATTGGACAGTGTCCTCCTCCACAGGATAGCCGGCAGAGAGGGGAGGGGACGCACTGGAAGCCCTCCTCTGCCTTTGATTCAGAACAGTGTCTACCTCCCTTTGCACATTTACTGTGAGCAGCTTTACACTGGATATTCTTTCATACTAACCTTACAAGGTGGGTATCTTTATTGTCCTCCTTTTTAAGTGATGGTGGTGTGTGTGTGGGGGGGGGGGGGGGCGGAGGTTGTAAGAGGACATACATAGAAAGGTCACACAGCCCAAAAGCAACAGGGTTAAGAGTGGCAACCAGGTCTACTTTCTTTTGGCTCTCAGCCCCAGGGAATTCTCACCAAAAAGTCCCAAACCCCTTGATCATCAAAATCAGCGGGGAAGATCTTCAAAAGACTCCAAAGCCTGCCTGATTCCTGCTGAACCAGAATCTTTAGGGGTGATGCCCAGACATCTACCTTTTCAAAAGCTCTCCAAGTCCCAAACACGCAGCCGGAGTTGGAAACCACCACATTTCACTGGGCAGTAAAGCCATCTAGCCTTTGGGAGGCGGCCAAGGAATGTGCTAACACTTCCTACTGTCGTCATCGAGAACGTCATTCTATTCTCCCTTGCCGGTCCCTGCTTCGCGCCTGAGTGCACGGCAACTGCGCCTCGGCAGCGCCCTCTACTGGACATACAGCGGCGAAACCTCAACTGCAGCCAAACCCTCCACTGGGAAGCGTGCAAGTGTGGGGGCGTCAAGGAGCACTCCCCAACTCCTTTGTAATTCCCCGCCCTGAAACGGAGATGAGTGTTAATTATCCGCTGCCTAAAAAATGCAGTGATCAAGTTATATTAATAAATGAACACAAATAAATGAATTAAGAATTGGAGCCAGGCTCGGTGGTGCGGGCCTGTAATTCCAGCAGCTAAGGAGGCTGAGGCAGGAGGATCACAAGTTCAAAGCCAACCTCAGCAACTTAGCGAGACCCTGTCTCAAAATAAAAATAAAAAGGGGGCCTGGGGTTGTGGCTCAGCGGTAGAGTGCTCACCTAGCATGTGCGCAGCCCGGGTTTGATCCTCAGCACCACATAAAAATAAAGGCATTGTGTACAATTAAAACAAATAAATATTGAAAAAAAAAGAAGATGGGTATGTGGCTCAGTGGTTAAGCCCCCTGGGTTCAACCCTGTACAAAAACAAACAAACAAAAAAAAAAAAAAGAATTTGGTTTTGGTTGGAGTTGAACAGTTGTTTAGCATACCCAAGGCCGTGGGTTCAATCCCCAGCGTCAAACATATGTGGCCCATTAGGTAAGGGGTCACCACTGGGTAAAGCTATGAATGGAAACTTGACATGAAATCAGCCATGCAAAGCAGGGAGAGATCCAGATGGCTTAATAAGTTCTCATTTAAAGCATTTAGAGGGAGCCAGTGTGGCTGGAGAACCATGAATGGGGGAGAAAGGGTGTGGACTAAGATGAGGATAAAGAGATGGGGTTTAACAACAAGTACTTAGGAAGTGGCAGGCACCATTCCACTTCATAGTCATTGTCCTATTAGATCCCCACCACCCATCCTCTTAAGCTGAAAAGACCCGTTATCAATTTTATGTTTAAAAAAAACTAAGGTGCAGAGAGGTTAAATTCTTTGCCCAAAGTTCTGTAGATAGTGGGTAGCAAAACTAGGATATAATCCCAAGCAGTCCTGCATCCACACCCAGGCTCAATGCCTGTCCATTACTCTACCTTGCCTTCCAGGCAGTACTAAGAAGCTTGAGTTTTGTTTTAAGTGCAGTGAGACATCTTTGTAAGTCTTTAATCCGGGTTCTAGGCGATCTCTTGTGTTTTGACAGGACAGTGCTAGGTGGGTGATAGAAAGGCAAGAGTGAAGGGACAAGATGAGAGCTTCCTTTCCCAGACCTCCCCACCTGTCTCTTCTATTTTAAATATCTCTACCTCTCTCCCATCTTCATATCTACACCCATGTCCAAGCCACCATCCTCCCTCGCCTCGCCTATGGTCCTTGTAACTCTTCTCCATGTACCTGTCCTCCCTTGATGTATCCTTCATTTCTGTGACTTCATCAGCATCTATAATACATATTTTATGGCTTGGGTATTGCGGTGTCCCTAGTGTCCCAGCTAAGTTCCTGTCTTCTTGTTGAGGCAAGGGAGAATGGTGGCTTAGACTAGGGTATAGAGATGGAGATAGGAAAGAGGTGGACAGATTTTAAAGAGAAGTGATGGTGGGTAGGGAAGGGGGCAGGGTCTGGGAGAAGAAGCTGTCAAAGATGGCACCTGGGCTCAGGAAACTGGATTCTGGTGGTATCAACTGAAATGGAAGGAAAACAAGTTTAGGAGAGTGGGTAGAATTCAATAATGCACACATTAAGTTTGAGATGCCATCCAACTTAATGTATGTCAAAGTGAAAACCAAGAAGACTGTAGCATAAATAACCAGCATCTTGAACTTAACATGTATAAAGGTGAACTCTTCATTTACTGAATTCTGAAGTGCAGAAATGGAAATATACCCCCTATAAATGCTGTTTCGATCTGCTTTTTGTTACTGTGACCAAAATATCTGACAAGAACAACTTAGAGGAGGAAAAGTTCATTTGGCTCACAGTTTTAGAGGTTCATTCCATGGTCAGCTGAGTCTATTGCTCTGGGCCCAAGATGAAGCAGAACATCATAGCAGAAGGGTGTGGAAGAGAGACGCTGCCCTGCTCATGGCGGCCAGAAAGCAGAGAGCAAGAGGAACGGGCCTCTGATGAGGTAAAGCCTTCCAGGGCACCCTCCCCAGCCACACTCCCTCTGCTTACAGTTACCACCCAGTTAGTCCATTTCAAACTAGGATAGGCTGATTAGGTCTCACAATCATTTTTACCTCTGAACATTACTACATTAACACAGAAGCTTTGGGGGCAGGGGGACACCTCATTTCCAAACCATAACAAAAGCATTATAGGTGCTGTTTAAGTCACAGAAATGAAGGATACTATCCAAGGAGGGAATGTCCACAGAGAAGAGTTCCAAGAACCAAACCCTTTCCAACATTTGGAAGTTGGATCCAGGAAGACAAGAAGGGAGAGAAAGAGTGCCAGCACCTGAGGAGGGTCAAAAAGGAAGGAAGAAATCACAAGACAGAAGAAGCCTAGGGCTAGGTACATACTGTTCTCTGCAAAAGAGACACCTCATTCCTGTTTCCTTACACGTGAAAGGAATTGGCCCAGACTTGTGGAGTTCCAGTGTCAAAGTCCAGGCTAGTGTAGGGAGCCCACATGCTTGTCTCAGTGTAGACTTGAAGGTGGTTGGTATGCCCCAAATAGAAGGAGATGTCTCAACACTCTCCCTTTGATTCCTACAGAGATGAGTGGACAAGGTAAGTCAGCTCAGGTGCAGATGCCCACAAGCCTGTGGAAGAGAGAATCCACTTCAAGAGAGGATGGGTGGGTGGGCTTTATTACCCAAATTCTTGTTGTTATTTCCTGTGGTACTTTTCCTTTTTTTATTCTCTCCCTGCCACCGCCTCTGCTTTCACCCTTTCCCCCTCTTTCTACCTTATTATCTTCCTCCCCAGAAAGCATTCTGATTTTAGCAATCATTTGTCTCCATAATCCCATGATAATAAAAACCACATCATCAATGAATCTGCTGATTTGAATTATTTTTCCTTGAAAATTGTCGACATAAATGTCAACAGGAGTAGTGGTGCATGCCTATAATCCTAGTGACTCAGGAGGCTGAGGCAGGAGGATCACAAGTTCAAAGCCAAGCTCAGCAACTTAGCAAGATCCTGTCTGAAAATAGAAAATAAAAAGGAACTGGGGGCATAGCTTAGTGGTAAAGTGCCCCTGGGTTCAATCCCTAATGCCCAAAACCTTAAATTTAAATTTAAAAAGTAAATGTTTTAAGAGGATTTTGTCTCCATGGTAAGGAGAAAGGAAAAATGAATCCTCACCCTGAAGCCCAGCACTTGCCCAGGGAAAAGCAATTCTATGCAAAACAGTCTCCAGCTTCTTGCCTGACAGCCCAGAAATATGGGTGGATAAGTCACCGGGGAAGTTCTACCATTAAAACCAAAAGAAAACAACAACCCCCCTATCAATTCCTAATTATAAAAGCAAATCTTGTTGTAGAAAGGGACTTCTCAAAGTGTAATGAGCATACAAATCACCTGGGACTGTATTAAATGAAGCTTTTGACTTAGGAGGTCGCAATGAGGAGCAGTCACTACATTTCCAACAAGCTCCCAGGTGATGCTGAGATTACTGGCCAAAGAACCATTCTTTGAACATCAAGCATTTAGCAGACAAAACATAGCTAGGTATCATAAATAATACTGTTATACTAAAATCTGAGTTTAGTTAAATATATATATAGCTAGAATTACAAAAGCCAAATATAAATGAGTCTCCTGGGTGGAACATTCTGTTTCCTAGTTCTCCCTCCTGACCCCTCCCCAGCATCATCACCAGATCTAGAGAATGTGGAGTCCCCAGGGAGGTGGCTGTTTGAACGGTGGGTGTGGGGTGAAGAGAAGGTTCCCAGGGAAGAAGAGGGGTCAGAGAGGGGTCTAGCCCTGCTGCTGCTTGAGATAACTGGTTCTTGGCTGCCTCACCAGAGGCTTGTCAGATGCAGGGTCTGCGGGTTCAAGAGGAGCATCAGTGCAGGGCCAGAGGTGGAGGGAGGAGAGAGGTGGGACTGACAAGAGCCAGGGTTTGCCTCTCCACCTTCCCCACTGAACCCTAAGTCTGGAGGATGGTCTCCAAGGGACGTTCTCAGTTCCCTGCCTGGAAGGAATAAGGGATAAGGGAAAGCTCTGAGCTTGTTTCTGGGGTGAGATCCTCATGCTTGGGACTTTCTACCCTAGGACGTATCCACCCTCCCTTATCTCCAGGTCCCAGTCCCGTCCCAACCCTTACCACTACTGGCCCGCCACAAAAACAAGAAACCACACAAGGACTTAAGGTAAAGATTGGAATGGAAAATATAATACTGGAATAAAAAAACAGAATGCATGGGGAAATTGATACAGCTGAGAAAAGATTAAGTGGAAATGAAAGAGCTGAGAAATTCTTTTTTTTTTTTTTTTTTGGTACTGGGGATTGAATTCAGGGGCACTCGACCACTGGGTCACATCCCCAGCCCTTTTTTTTTTTTTTTTTTTTTTTTTTTTTAATTTTATTAGAGACAGGGTCTCACTGAGTTGCTAAGTGCCTCGCCATTGCTGAGGCTGGCTTTGAACTCACGATCCTCCCGCCTCAGCCTCCCAAAGTGCTGGGATTACAGGCGTGCGCCACCACGCCCGGCTGAGAAATTCTAATAGAAAGAAGGGACAAAGACATTGGAAAGATACAAGAGCAAGGTGTGGTGGTGCATGACTGTAATCCCAGCAACTTGAGAGGCTGAGGCAGGAGGATCACAAGTTCAAAGCCAGCCTGAGCAATTTAGCAAGGCCCTAAGCAACTTGGTGAGACCCTGTCTCTAAATAAAATGCAAAAAGAGCTGGGGTGTGGCTCAGTGGTTAAGCACCCCTGGGTTCAATCCCTGTTACCAAAAAAATTAAAGTTGAGAATCATGGAAGATAGAAATAAAAGTCTCAACATCCAAGTAAATGGAGTCATAGAAAGAAGGGAAGATGGGGCTGGGATTGTGTCTCAGCGGTGGAGTGCTCGCCTAGCAAGTGCATGGCCCGGGTTCGATCCTCAGCACCATGTAAAAATAAATGCATTGTGTACAACTAAAAGCAAATAAATAAATATAAAAAAAAAATAAAGAAGGGAAGAGGGGCTGGGGATATAGCTCAGTTCGTAGAGTGCTTGCCTTCCATGCACAAGGCCCTGGGTTCAATCCCAGCACCACAAAAAAAAAAAAAAAAAAAAAAGGAAAAATATGTAGAGGAGATGATATCTAAAGACAGAGTAGAGATGAATTTCCTAGGATTAAAGAGATGGAAGATCTCAACTAAGAGGACCCAGAGAGGCTAAAGGGAGACATGAGGGAAAACTGACACCTACACACATTATTGTGAATTCAAGATCAATGACAAAGAAATTTCTAAAAGTTTCTTTGGGAAAGAGCACATCATTGACAAAGACTGGTAGGGAGAGAGGGGAGGAGGGGAGTGGGAGGATTGAGTGGGCTCACAGGGGATCCTGCCTGCCAGGGCACTGTGAGTAGACTCCAGGAGACAGCAGCAGGAGGGCCACATTCTTGCCAACCAGGACCACCACTCACACTCGCCTGTGGAAAGGTCAGTGCTCAGCCCTTTGAAGTCAGGGAGTGCCCACAGAGAAACGGCATGGACAGGGTCCACCTGCTCTACTCTGCTGTCTCTCTTACCAGCCACATGATGCCCCTAAGGCCCTTTTCCTAATCAAAGCTTATTTCCTCATCTGTAAAATGCTATTTTTGCTCAAGATCCCATCCCCTCAGAGCACACCACAGTGACTACAATATTTGTACTTATCAGGTGCTTACCATGTCCGTCAGATGCTGGCGCTTCCTGATTTTGAACTTTCAGAGGCAACCCCATTGGCCACCCCGCTTTGCACTGTTCCCCACTGTTGGAAACTGAAGCAGGATCATCACTTATCTCTGGCCAGTGGCTGTAATCTTATCAATTTCTTCACTTATAAAATGAGGGGACTTGATGATGTTTCAAGATTCTTCATGGTCATCATTTTCTTGAACTCTATGATTCTTAAGATAGTAGCATAAGTGACGAGAGCAAATGGACATCCATCCTTTGGGCACTTGGGCTGTTGATCTTTCCCTGACCTCACTGCACTTGCCTGCCCTAGTGCTAAAGTCAGTCCTTCCTTCCCTCCATCTCTCCCTCCTTCTTTCTTTCCTTGCATTTTTTTTTTTTTCTGGTGCTAGGGATTAACCCCAGAGGCACTTTATCACTGAGCTACATCTCCAGCCCTTTTTATTTTTTATTTTGAGATAAGACCTTGCTAAAATGCCCAGGCTGACCTTGAATTTGCAGTCTTCCTCCCTCAGCCTGCTGAGTTGCTGGGATTATAGACCTGTGCTGCCATGCCCAGTTCTAAAGTGTCTATATATGTCCTCCTCCCTGTATGTCTTTCATATAAACCTCCACGATTTATGTGAATACCTCCTACTTATAGCTCTCCTTTTACAACCCAAGGGCCTTAAGGGGTGTATAGCAGCAGGTTGTATTTTTCAGACTGTAGGTTGTAATTCATTAGAGGGTGTGGCTATATTTTTTTAAATAGTCTAGAAGCTGGTGTGGTGGCACTCACCTGTAATCCCAGTACCCTGGAGGCTGAAGCAGGAGGATTGCACGTTTGAGGCCATCCTCAGCAACTTAAAAGAACCCTGTCTCAAAGAAAGAAAAAAATAAAACTGATAGGGAAGTAGTAGCTCAGTGGTAGATCAACCCTGGATTCAATCCCCAATATTGTAAAAAAAATAAAAAAGAAATAAAATTTAAAAGTAGAGCAGAAGAAAATGTAAGAGAGTGCATCAATTATGATAAGCATTATATAATGGAACTCTTTTAGCTATCTGTTTGTACTGTGATGCGAAAGGTATTTCTAACTATAAATTAGAGAAAATATTTGAAAAATATTATCTAGTCCAGAGGTTAGTAAAGATTTTTGTAAAAGGCAGATAGTAAATAGTTCAAGATTTGAGAGTCATATGTTTTCAGTTACAACTATACAACTTTTCCATTGTAGTCCCAAAATGATATAGTACATAAAAGAATAAGCATGGCTGTGTTCTAATAAAATGCTATTTAAAAAATAGTTAACTTGGAGCTGGGGTTGTGGCTCAGTGGTAGAGTGCTTGCCTAGCACGTGTGAGTCACTGGGTTCGATCCTTAGCACCACATAAAAATAAATAAACAAAATAACTATTTGTCCATCTACAACTAAAAAATAAATTAAAAATAGTTAACTTGTTCACCGATATTCATAGCAGTGTTATTCACAATAACCAAAAGATGAAAACAACTTAAATGCCCATCAGCACATGAGTGGGTAAACAAAATGGGACATACACATACAATGGAATATTATTCACCCTTTAAAAACAAAGGAAATTCTAACAAATAGTACAACATGGATGAACCCTGAGATATTATACTAAGTGAAATAAGCCAGACACAAAAGGGTAAACGCTGTATGATTGATTCTACTTGTATGAGATTCTAAAACAGGCAAACTCACAGAACTAGAAAGTAGAGCAAAGGTTACAGGAGGAAGGAGGGAGTAATAAGGAGTATAATTTAACTGATACTGAGTTTCTATGTGGGGTGAGGGAAGCATTCTGAAAATGGATAGTGGTGATGGTCATACAATACCATAAATGTACTTAATGCCATGGAGTTACAGGCTTAAAATAGTTAACACTGGGCAAGGAAGGCAGTCAGTGGTAGAAAGCTCTTGCCAAGCATGTATAAGACCCTGGGTTCCATTCCCAGTACCACACATGCAAAAAAACAAAAACAAAAACGGTTAACGTGATAAATTTTAAGTATATTTTACTAATTTTTTAAAAAATAAATAGAAGAAAAAGAAAAGGGAACATGCTAGACTTGACCCATGCCAGTCTCTGTCTAGTCCAGATTAATGATTGAAATCCTTCTAAGATTACATCACCAAGTACTGTAAATAGACACCTAGAGTAATGGAGAATAATGAATCTCTTCTCCTTCTCCTTCTTCTTCTTCTTTTTGTACTGGGGATTGAACCAGAAGCTCTTTACCACTCAGCTATATCCCCAGACCTTTTTAATTATTATTATTTCTTTATTTTCAGACAGGCTTGTTGCCGCCTGAAGCGATGGCCACTTGGAGCAACAAAGCCGCGGGAATAAGTTCAGAGGCAGACTGGAAACAAACAGGCTTTTTATTCTGCCAGCTTCTCTCTCCGGCTCCAACAACTCTAACACGCACCACACACACCACCAAAAACCAACAACCAAATGGCGCCGACCCGATCAGCAATCTCGGCCCAAGTCTCTCGAAATCCCGGGCCGAGTCTCATGAGACTACGGAAGGCGGCAATGCCCAAACATCTCCATGGCCCGTAGTCAACCATAATCTTAGCCATCTCCCCAAACAGGGCTCCTGCATTTCCCCCTTTTGTTTTAAAAGAGGGGATGCTCTAGGATGTCTGTGTGCAACCAACATTCTTACCCGTCATCGGATAATCAAGGCTGTGCCCTTGACTCCTGTCTTAGGTTGATATGTCGGCCACATGAGACTGTCCCGTGCGACTGTGCCTGTCTTAGGTTGTCCCCCTCTGGGGATCTTACCCATCATTGGCTAACCAGCCATCCAATGGAGTCCTTTAGGATCGACTGTGTATGATGACTAACAGCCGTCCAATTGTGAGGAGATGCTGTGGCTTTAAGGCGACAAGCCTTTTGGTGATGAGCCAAATTGCATAGCATATCAAATTGTTTAAACAAATCAGCTGCCCTAAGTTCCATCAAGTAACACACTGAATTCTCTAGACAAATACCCGCAAAGCATTGTTCTGTAAAGTTTCAAACAATGAAAGATCAAAATGTCCACTTGTTATAACACGTTGATCTAGGAGGCCCCATGCATGCAGAGCAGAGGCCACACTGCTGGTGAGGTTGTTTGATGCTTGAGCAGCAGGAATGGTTGAAGCTGTAGCAGCAGCCATCTTTTTTATGTCTAGACAATGCCACCAGCAAATCTTCAGGACCTGCTACCTAGAAACTCAAGCATCAATTATTAAAGGAAAGGCAGTGCTATTGCAGCACTGAGTCAAGAGGCGAGTTGTCAAACTAAAAAATAGAATAATTAGATTAGAAAATTAAAGTTGATTTTTGTTCACACACATTGCTGGTTGAGCTTCCACAAACATAAGTTGGCAAAATATCATATTTAGAACAAAACAAAGAAAGACTGAGTGTATTTACTGCATTAAAGATAGATTAAAGAAAAGGTAAAGGAACTTTGGAGAAATAATTTGTTAGCTGGAACCCTCGAATCTCTGTATACACAGCAATCTTTTACCTGGTGAGATAATTGAAATTAATCAGCTATTAAACAAATGAAGTTAATAACAAATAAACAATCTTATGTCAAAACACCAAAATATCAGGTTATATAGCACTAGTCATATTGTTTGCTAAAGAGAAGTCACAGGGACACCTATAAATCAAAACTGAAAGTACCTTCATTTATAAAATTATTTACCTAAATTGAATACTCTTAACCTAAAATGAATTAAAGCTATTTGGATCCATATATATATTTTTTTCATAAGCGCTTTGTTATTTGTGACGTCACACTGGACAGATGCACAAACATACAAACATATATTTGTGACGTCACATTAACATGAAATGTAGACAAATGTACAGACATAAAGACATGTATAAAAAGAAAAAAAATACAATTGTGTGCACACTAAAAAGAGATCTCCTCGTCCCGGCAAGGAGGAATGACACTTAAGTTGTGAAATATTTTGAAGGACTTTTTTGAGGGAATCATTCCATATCTTCATCTTGGTCCTCTTGATTTTGTATTTTTTTAATTAATCTTGATTCTTCAACAACTTCATCTTGATCCTTTTGATGTGGTACCTGTTTTATTAATCTAGATGGTATCCATATTGGAGAGGATTCGTGCTTTGGAAAAACACAAACAGATCCTCTCCCCCAAATTAATACTGGATCTGGACCCTTCCATGTACCTGAAAGAACATCCTTCCAGTAAACCAAAGGTTTATGTTGTTGGTGTGGGTTCCAATGTCTGTCTCCAGCAGAATAACCATTAGAGTCTAAAGTTAAAAAATTTAAGGTAAACAGGGCAACTGCCAATCTGTCCCTAGGACTTTTCCAATTTCCTTCTTTTTGTTTTAATAACATAATTTTCAGTGTGCGGTTTGCTCTTTCAATAATGCCCTGACCCTGAGGATTGTATGGGATGCCTGTTTTATGGGATATATTGAATTTTGCACAAAACTGTTTGAAAGATGAGGATGTATATGCAGGGCCATTATCTGTTTTAAGCATTTTGGGGATGCCCAATGCAGCAAAAGCTTGCAAACAATGAGATGTAACATCTTTAACTTTTTCTCCAGAATGTAAGGAAGCAAAAATCACGCCTGAGCATGTATGTAATATGGTGGGCATTTTCCTTCTGCCAGAGAGCCTGCCTTTAGGTCCAGCCTTTATACCCACGGTGGTCAGCTTGGCCTTCCATAGGAGCAAAAACTAATCTTTGTAGTATGGCTTGGAGTTCTGGCAAGGCTTATGACAGCCCAAGAGAGGACCACCTTACTTCCTCACCATTCATGTAAAGACATGCTTTGGACAAATATGCTAGTGCAGGAATTCTTCATTTAGAACTCATGATGGGCATCAGAGAGTCCATAAACACTTAATATTGTATGCAAAATGTCGTGGCCATGTACATTTTCCTGGGGGAGAAGGTCTGTGTGTTTGATCAAATTCTCAAAGTAGTATAAGATTCTTTTTTAATCAAGAAACTTGGAAGAAATTAATTCCAGAATAGTGTCACATGGAGCCTATGGAATCAAGTATCAGTCATTTTCTGACTGAGCTAATGTGAGAAATGTGCCTTAGCTTCTCCTCTACTCCTAATCTTACTTTAGCCTATATTCCCAGTGAGAAGCAGATCATTCTAGAAATATCCTTAGCTACCAATTCAGGCCATATACCAATTTTTGTTTTTAAATTTTTGGTGCTGGGGATCTAATAATACAGGTTCTTGTGCATGCTAGACAAGTACTGTACTACTGAACTACACCTCCAATTCTCTTGTACCAGTCTTTAAAGCTCCCAGTTTAAGCCCTGCTCATACAACCTTAAGGATTCAAATACTCATACAACATACCCAGGCAGAGGTCCTCTTCAGATTGCCCTCAGTGACTTGAATTAGACCTATAAGTAAGGGTATTTTAAAAATAGAATATATCATGGGTATTATTCAGAGAAAATTAAATGAGATCTCTTCCAATTAAAGCCTATACCTTTGATTTTGGGGGTGGGAGTGCTTGGGATTGAACCCAAGGCCTTGAGCATGCTAAGCAAGGACCCTACCACTGAGCTACATCCACAACCCTTAAAGCCTATGCCTTTAGGGCACTGAACAATTGCCTATAAAACAATGAGTTAACAAGTGTTTGTTTGATACACACCTTAATAAGTGTGTGTGTGTGTGTGTGTGTGTGTGTGTGTGTTCCCTTTAAAGTTAATAAAGAGATTTTGGAAAGATGGCAGTAGGCAGGGACAGAATAGTTTTTAAATGTCTCTGAATCTTCAAATAAAAATAATGGAACTCATATATAACAAATTAGAATAATTTTTTTTAAATAGTGGAACTACAATAAACCAAAAACCTATGGAGACTTACAACAGAATTAGGAAATACGATATCTCCGTGACACAAGAATATAAGCAGATAAAGGCAAATTTCTGAAAGCCCCAGGCTACCTAAGCAGGAAAAGGCAGAGTGGAACAAGTGGTGTCTATCGGTCTTAAGTCCATTTTCTGTAGGTAAAACAGAATAGCCGAGACTAAGTAATGCATAAAGAAGAGAGGTTTGTTTTGGCTCATGGTTCTGGAGGCTGGGAAGTCCAAAATGGAACAGCCACATCTGGCAAGGGTCTTGTACTACTTTGACATATGGCAGAAAGTGGAAGGACAAGCAGCCACATGCCAGAGACAAAACATGAGGGGTGGCCACACTGTATCACAGTCCACTCTCCTGGTAACAAATCTAGTTCCTTAAGAGTGAGAATTCACTCCCATGAGACAGCATTAATCCCTTCCAGAGGACAGATCCCTCATGACCCAAACATTTCTTAAAGGTCTCACCATATCTCAATGCTGTTAATTTGGGGACTAAGCCTCAACATGAGTTATGGTGGGGACAAACTATATCCATTTCACTGAAGAGCTGAGAATAGGAACATGCCCAAATAACCAACAGGTATTTGCTAGAAAGCATGAAACCTGAAGAGGTTTGCCCACTCCAATGGTGAGGGAATGTAAGGGGTCTGCAGTGGGATTGAAGAGACTGCAGTGGCCTGGCTCAGTGAAGTGAAGAAATCAGGGCACAAGAAACAGCAGTTCTAGGTAAAACTGAGGGAGGGAAGCAGAGCCAGGAAGTCCCAGATCAAAAGCTGCTATGTATTGAAACCCTAACAAAAATAACGGAAGAGGGGTTAGACCCACTTCTTTCTGAAGATTCAGGAAAATGCACTTCGCACAATAATGAACACAGAGAAGCATTGAGGTAAAATCCAGTACAATGCAATTTGCTGATATCAAAAATAGAAAAATAAGTCAGGCAAGATGGCACATGCCTGTAATCCTAGCGATTCAAGAGGCTGAGGCTGGAGAATTGCATGTTCCAGACCAGTCTTTCAATTAATTTTATCCAGGGCAATTTAATAAGAACCTTGTTTCAAAAAATAAGAAGGCCTGGGAGTGTAGCTCAGTGGTAAAAGCAATCCTACGACTGCTCCAGAATAAGTAAATAAATAAATAAGAGCAAAAGTAGACATCCCAAGTCTCCCGATGACATAATTCACTCTACCTATGGACTGAACCTGAGTCTCATCAAGCCTCTGAATTTAGCAGAAGATCTTTGCAGGGAATACACAAGACAGAGGAGCATGAACCTCACCGATCCAGACTGTGAGAGAGACAGGTCAAATGGTCTGAATTCTTCATTATTTATTTATGTATTTATTTATTTTTATTTTGGTACCAGGGATTGAACTCAGGGGTGCTTAACCACTGAGCCACATCCCCAGCCCTTTTTAATTTTTTCTTTCTTTCTTTTTTTGACACAGGGTCTTGCTAAGTTGCTTACAGTTTCATTAAATTGCTGGATTTGAATATGCAATCCTCCTGCCTCAGCCTCCCAAGCTGCTGTGATTACAGGCATGTGCCATTGCACCTGGCTTGAATTCTTTAATTGATGAATCAGAGGAGAACAAAGGAATGAAAGGGTGTCTGCAAATTAAGAAAACCCTTCTTTAGGGGCTGGGATTGTGGCTCAGCGGTATTGCGCTCGCCTAGCACGTGAGCACCCCGGGTTTGATCCTCAGCACCACGTACAAATAAAAAAAATTGTGTACAACTAAAGCAAATAAATAAATATTTTAAAAAAAAAAAGAAAGAAAAAGAAAACCCTTCTTTAAAAAAAATTGATAAGACCAAACCATGATGTCTAAGGATACAATTTGGCTGATAAGGCTATTTAAAAATGTAACAAAACAATCACTATTATCAAATCAAAACAGTGATTACTTTGTAGAAAAGGAGGGATAAAATTAATTGAAAGACACAAAAGAGTGATATTCTAATTCTACCATTTCTTGTTTTAGTTTATAATTGGTAATTTTAAATGCCTATTTCTTGTTTTTAAAGTTATCAGTTGGGGCTCTCGGCCCCTCCCCAGTCAACAGACAGCCACATCTTCTTGTCTTATGTGGTGTCAGCAGCATCTGAGACATGATGGTGAAGGTTGGGGTGAACAGATTTGGCCGTATTGGGTGCCTGGTCACCAGGGCTGCTTCCGACTCTGGCAGAGTGGATATTGTCACCCTCAATGGGTCGACCCCTTCATTGACCTCAGCTACATGGTCAACACGTTCCAGTATGATTCCACTCTGGTAAGTTCAATAGCACAGTCAAGGCTGAGAATGGGAAGCTTGTCATCAATGGAAAGTCCACCTCCATCTTTCAGGAACAGGATGCCACCAGTATCAAATGGGGTGACGTTGGTGCTAAATATGTTGTGGAGCCCACTGTTGTCTTCACTACATGGAGAAGGCCAGGGCTCATTTGAAGAGCAGTGCCAAAAGGGTCATCACCTCTTCCCCTTTTGCTGATGCCCCCATGTTTTTGAGGGGCATAAACTACGAGAGGTATGACAACTCCCTCAAGATCATCAGCAGTGCCTCCCGTACCAACAGTTTAGTGCCCCCTGGCCAAGGTCATCCATGACAACTTTGGCATTGTGGAAGGACTCATGACCACAGTCCATGCCATCACTGCTACTCAGAAGACTGTGGATGGCTCCTCTGGGAAACTGTGGTGTGATGGCATGGGGCTGCCCAGAATATCATCCCTGCATCCACTGGCACTGCCAAGGCTGTGGGCAAGGTCATGCCTGAACTGAATGGGAAGTTCACTGGCACGGCTTTCCATGTGTCCACCCCCAATGTGTCAGTTGCGGATCTGACCTGTCACTTGGAGTAAGCTGCCAAATATGATGACATCAAGAACATGGTGAAGGGCCCCCTCCAGGGCATCCTGGGCTACATGGAGAATCAGGTCATCTCCTGTGACTTTAACAGGGATACCCACTCTCCCACCTTTGATGCTGAAGCTGGCATTGCCCTTGATGACCACTTTGTCAAGCTCATTTTCTTGTATGACAATGAATTTGGCTACAGCAACAGGGTGGCGGAACTTGTGGTCCACATGGCCTCCAAGGAGTCAGAGCTCCTTGACTACCTGCCCCAGCAAGAACAAAGAAGAAGAGAGGCCCTAGCTACTGGGAAGTCCCCCAATATACTGAGAATCTCCCCTCCTCCCAATTTCCATCCCAGACCCCCTGAAGAAAGGGAGGGGCTTAGGGAACCCTAGTTCACATACCATCAATGAAGTTCACTGCACCACAATAAATAAATAAAGTTATTAATTGGTCACCTTTTGTTAAAATATGATTTCCTGCATTTTACTTGGTTTCACTGGGAGTATGATTCATACAGAAAGACAGGACATATATGCTTAGTGGAATGGGGCCCAGGAGGCAGCTTCTGGGGTAGAACAGACTATTCTATTCCTTGTCCTGAGTGATTACAAAAATGTGCAACGTAGTGATATTAGTGTGCATGAAGGAGAGGGAGAGGAGAGCCAGGTGAAAAAAAGAAAAGATATGTTCTACTAGCACAGAAAAGCACATATGATCAACGGCATTAATGCATTTGCCTAAAACCAATAAGTAGGTGTGGGTCTATCTCAAATAAAAACAGAGAGCATCTATCTATCCACACAGGTAAATTTAGGCATAGCCCACTTAACGGCAGATAAATGTATAAAATATCCTCTCAAAGTCCCTTCTAGGAGCAAAACGGGGGTCACCTAAGGTGTCAGTAGTAATCTTCTCATAATTGTGGATGGTTGAATGAATTCAGTTTGTGAAAAATTATTGGGCTGTACCTTTATAATGTAAGCACTTTCTATAAGCATATTATTCTTAACCTCTGTTTATTTGCTTTGTTTGGTATTATGCTTTAATTTCTAAAATGTATAAAGAATCAAATGTCTGCCGGGCATGATGGTGCACACCTGTAATCCCAGCACTTGGGAGGCTGAGGCAGGAGGATCTCGAGTTCAAAGCCAGCCTCAGCAATGACGAGGCACTTAGCAACTCAGTGAGACCCTGTCTCTAAATAAAATACACAAAAAAAGGGCTGGGGATGTGGCCCAGTGGTCCAGTGCCCCTGAGTTCAATCCCCGGTACCAAAAAAAAAAAAAAAAAAAGAATCAAAAGTCCCTTCTACTGCTCAGATTCTCCTTGAGGGAGCCATTCAGTACTTATGATAGGATTAAAAAATGCATACCAACATGTAGAACTGGAATTGTAGTCTTTTCCACTTATTAATTATCCATGAAATGAAATTAGACCTGACTCATCAGCTTGCTTGTTCTTGACTGGAAGAGAGACTTGACTGTGGTGACTTCACCACTAACATGTTGGACTGGGAGTGACTTAGCACCTATAGGTCAGCCCACCCCATGGAACCCATGGCTGCTGACTGCTGAGTTCAATCCCAATGAATGGATCCAAGATAGGAATTGAAGAAAATCTCAATGACAGTCTGAGAAGAACAGAGGACAGAGATAAAAATGTAAATAAAATAGTCTCCACCTCTTCCTTCATAATAATGATTTTTGAGTTACAGGCTCTAATATCATTTTATTTTTAAAATTTTTTTGTGGGGTTAGGTCCTGGGGATTGAACTCGGGGTACTCAGCCACTGAGCCACATCCTCAGCCTTATTTTATATTTTTTATTTAGAGACAGGGTCTCCCTGAGTTCCTTAGTGCCTCGATTTTGCTGAGGCTGGCTTTGAACTCATGATCCTCCTGCCTCAGCCTCTGGAGCTGCTGGGATTGTAGGTGTGCACCACCATGCCCAGCCATCGGCTCTAATATAGTTTAAAAGCACAAATTAGCCTATTTTTCATTAACCTCATGGAAATGAAAATTAACCATTAGAATTTCTAATTTTTTTTATCCTATTAGCTCCAAGATTCCAGAGTCCCTCAAAGAGATATTCACCTAATGGGATTTGCTGTAGCTACCATTCTTGGTTCCTAAACCTAATAAGGCTGCTGGGAAAGGAAGTAATGATTTTTGTTCCCTAAGAATATTGGTCATTTGAGCTCCTTGGCCAAAAAAATGTTTTGGAAATACCAAGACTTTCAAAATCCCTCTCTAGGTCAAATACCTTGTAAGAAGCTCTCTGCTGTAGTTTGGATCATAAATCCCCCCTCCCCCCCGGGGCCCAGTGTATTAAAGGCTTAGTCCCCAACTTGGCATTATTGCAAGGTGGTGGAAACTTTAAGAGGTGGGGCCAACTGGGAGGTCTTCTGGTCACTGCTGGGGGGTGGGGGTGTGTGCCTGTGAAGGCGTAGAGGGGCCCCAACCCCTTCCTCCTCCCTCTCTTGCTTCCCCACAGTGAGGGGAATGGATGTGCTCCCCCACATTCTCCCCACCACGGAGGGCTGCCTCACCACAGGTCCTAAAGCAAGGGGAACAACTGATCACAGACTGAAAACATTAAAACTATGAGCCAGAATAAACCTCTTCTCCCCATAAGGTGATTATCTCAGGTTTTGTTCCAGTAATGGAAACTAACACAGTTATCTAAGCAACCGCAAATGCGAACAGGTGTCAAAAAAGCATCAGCAGCATTGCAGATCTGACCCGAAACCACAAATACCCGATCCCAGCACAGGCCCCTACTCACTCTCCACTCTCTCCCCACCCCAGACTCACAGTTAAAAGCAGGTTCAGGGCCTCCTGGGGAGGATTTGGCTCCAAGAATAAAAGCATTTGTTTTCCCCCACCACTGCCACCATATGCCATATAGTCACCCTAGGCCTCCTCCATGACCACAAAGCCCAGGGATGGGTACCTGTGAACTCTTCTTTCATCCCTCATGTATTCTTATCCAAATCCAATTTAAGTTAATTTGGCATGTCATATGCTAGGTCTGTGTCCTACCACAGTGCAAAATTTTCTAAGGTATGGCACCAAATACTTTCCCTAACTTCAAAAAAAGATCCTGATTTTTTTTTTTTCTTTTCATACTGGGGATTGAACCCAGGGGTGCTTCATTACTGAGCTGCATCCTCAACCTCTTTTATTTTTTATTTTGAGACAGGATCTTGCGAAGTTGCCAAGGCTGGCCTGAATTTACGACCCTCCTGACACAGCGTCCCAAGCTGCTGGGAGTATAGGTATGCGCCACCATACCCAGCTCAAAAAGAGATCCTGTAAAGGATCAAAAAATATACTCTGCTGAGCACTGTGGCAAACACCTATAATCCCAGTGACCCAGAAGGGGAGGCTGAGGCAGGAGGCAGGATGATTGAAAATTTGAGGCCAGCCTCGGCAACTTAGCAAGACCCCATCTCTAAATAAAAGATAAAAAAAAAAAAAAAAAGATTGAGGATGGAGATCAGTGGTAAATTCTCTCACATCTGATACTTACTTTGTGTAGTGTTAATTAGCCTACCAGTAAATAGATTGAGAGATATTTTAAGAATATAATTTACGGTACTTTTCAACATTATCTACTGGACCCAATAATGGAAACCACATCAGCCTAAGGATCCTGAGAAAAACCAGACTGATGTCATCCTTACATACCCTCCCATATCCACCCCCACCAAGTTTCCTTGAAAAGAGCCTGAAAACCTCAAAATTGTCTCTTACTCTCAAGATGGCCCACATTCTCCCTTGAAAGTGGATTCCTTGTTTTCCTAAATAAATCTCTGTGCCTCTACTGACATGGGTTGAAATTCTTTTCCATCACATACATCAAGGACCCCACTTGTCCTGTGTTGAGTTCCCTTTTGGGAATTCCTTGGGACCTTCTGGTGTATCTCTTCTCTGGTGACAGGTTGTAAGACTCTGGGAAGTCATGGTGGGTGACTGATGACACTTTCAGAACAGGGTCACCCAGAGTTCAGTCTGAAGCTGCACTGCTGATATAAAATGCTCCCTCCCTTTGGGCTGGGGTTGTGGCTCAGCGGTAGAGCGCTCGCCTAGCACATGCGCGGCCCGGATTCGATCCTCAGCACCACATAAACATAAGTGCATTGCATTGTGTACAACTAAAGCAAATAAATAAATATATTTTTTAAAAAATGCTCCCTTCCATCAGGTACAGTGGTACACACCTGTAATCCTAGCAGTTTGGGAGGCTGAGACTAGAGGACTGCAAGTTCAAAGTCAGCCTCAGCAATTTAGTGAGGCCCTAAACAACTTAGAAAGACCCAGTCTCTAAATAAAAAAATATTTTAAAAGGGCTGGGGATGTGGCTCAATGGTTAAGCACTCCTGAGGTCAATCCCTGGTACCAAAATAATGATGATGATGACAACAACAACAATAAAATGCTCCCTTCCTTTCCACCTATTGGCATGAGAATATAAACATCATGCAAACCTGGAGGAGGGTTTTGGATCTCCTCAGAGGATGTACACCAACCTTCTCTGGATATCATGGAGACAGAACACCCCAGCAGACATCTGCGTTATGGAAAGAGTATGTGTGGCAAACTGCTGGAATAATATCCTATCTGTTCCAGAATATAAAATAATTTTATCTTTGGATCAATTCAGACCTCAGAAAACTATGAAGGAGGATGCCTTTGTTCTGCTTAATAGCAGAATTATTTCTACAGAATTAAACTTGAAAGTTAGGCCTACATTGAAGGAAATAAGAAATAAGACATCTGAAACCCACTACTAAATTTCCTGTAGGGCTTTTTTGTTGTTTTGTTTTTTGGCGGTACTGGGGATTGAACCCAGGGACACCTACCATTGAACTACCTTCCCAGCCCTTTTTATTTATTTATTTAGAGAAATGTTCTTGTAAGTTGTGGGGACTGGCCTCATGCTTTCGATCTCCCTGCCTTACCCTCCCAAATAAATGGAATTACAGGCGTGTGCCACCTTGCCTGGCTTCTACAGGGATTTTGTTGAGAATAATCATATGCTGAGGGCCACAGGGGAAAACCTTGTATATTTCCTTTTCAGACACCAAAAATAGTATTTCCTAGAATATTTATTTTTACTCAGAAATGATGGTGAATTTTATAGCTTAATCCTTTTCTTGCTTTGATAGCTAAAAGCTCCCAACCTAATTTAGAGCCCACTTCTATTGATTGTGTAGAACTTGGTGACACCTAGTTTGTTACCACCCTTACTGCTGGCCTTATCTTCCTGTCTTATTTGCAGTTTTGGTTTATACCAATTCATCAATATTTGAAGGATACTGGCTACACAGAACTCTAAAAGCTGCCACCAGTAAATTTTCAACCAAGGCATAAAGTAATAAAAAGAAATTCATACACTCTCCAAATTATGTTATCTCTAATTCCCACTCCAGTGTGCTCTTTATTTGAAAGAGTGTAAAGTAGAAGATAAGCTATCCTCCTCCTGCAACAAGTTTACAAGCATTTATCCATCCCTTCTTCACTTCTTCCTAAGAAGTACTTGCTGCCCTTTGTAGCAAAAAAAATGTATGGCTCGATTTTTTTAGATCAAAATCATTCTACTCACTGGCACATGAGTATATGCAGCATGCGCGCATACACGCGCACACACCACACACAAACACACACACCATGCTTCTGAAGTTGTCAATAAAACCCATTGCCTGCCAGCCTCCCTTAGCTTTTCTCAGGTGTGTGTGCTTCTTGTATCTTCAATGCATTTTCCTCTAAGTTGTCTATACATAATATTTACACTTCCACATGCTTTACTTTCATCATGATGTTTGATATCTATGAAGAAAACAATGCTTTAAAAATTAAATGTGAAAACATTGTTGGGGTAAATATCTTGGCAATACAATTAGTACTAAAGTTCCCCATGTCCACTCACTCTTCCTGAGCCAGGGCTGCCTTCCAGAGTTAGCCACTGTTACCAGTTGATGCATGTCCTTCCAGACTCATGCATGGTCTTGCAAATATATACACCTATAGTAATATGTTGGTTTTTATTGTCCGTGTGATAATCAAAGGAATGTTGTACAGGTTGTACTGTTCTGCAACTTGCTTTATTGACTTAATAATATACTCTAGGGCAATTTTCCTGCTGCAAGGGAAGAGGTCTTTTCTTGCCCGAAGCCTGCTCAGGCGACAGAAGTGGGTTCACCTGCATGGAGTGGGCTGGTTGAGAAATACTGGAAAAAAATCACGACACAGAAAATAGTTTTAAAGAGTGGGGGCAAGATGGCTTCAAACTTAAGGATGGAGCTTCCACGCTGGAAAGAAAGAGATGAGAGCCCACATTTGCTTTATATATATAGGGGAGAACTTCAAAGGCTTTCTACAGAATGTTCTTAGCCAATTAAGGTAAGAGGTGGGCTGTTCAGTTCCCAGTGGGTCACGCCCAACTCTAGAGCTAGATCAGTCTTCCTAGCCCAAAGACAGAGGTCATGTGCGTTGTGCAGTCCATTAAGTGGGAGAAGCCACAAAATAGCTTGCAATGTCAAACCCAAATCTCCTTGGCTCCAAGGCCAAGTGAAGATGCTCAAATAGCTCAGAGGTGGTTCCCCAGTTTTTTCAGTTAACTTATCCAAACACATCCTCTGGCAATAGCTGCTGTTCTTCCATCTTTATTTTTGACAATGGCACTGAAAAACACCTAAAGCGCAGGTCATAAAGGAATGTGGAAAATCTTTTTGATGGTACTGGGAATTGAACCCAGAGCCTTGTGCATGCTACGCAAGCACACGACCCCTGAGCTACTTTCCCAGGCCCGGAATTATATGACTACCTCATAGTGTCCCTGTGCTGAGATATGGGCTAACCCAATCTTTCTTACTTTTTATTAGTCTTGGTCTGAAGTTTATTCACTTAACAGTTACTTACTGGTTGTCTACTAGACACTGTTCCAGGTTCTGAGGAAAGAGCTGTAAGCAAAAAAAATACAATCTCTACTTCCATGGCATTTATATTGCCTTGAGGGGAGACAGACAATATGATAGAAATAGTAGTTGGTTAATGACAAGTGCTGCAAAGAAAGAAGGGAAAAAAGAATAAGGAAGGAAAACCCTATCCTTTATTCCTTTATTTTTTTTATTTTTGTGGTACCAGGGATTGAACCCTGGGGCGCTTAATCACTGAGCCACATCCACACCCCTTTTCATTTTTTATTTTGAGACAGTGTCTCACTAAGTTGCTTCGGGCCTTCCTAAATTGCTGAGACTGGCTTTGAATTTGAAATCCTCTGGCCTCTGTCTCCTAAACTGATAGGTTTACAGGCATACATCACTGTGCCCAGCAGAGAACCCTGTTCTTCCTTTCCTTTCCTTCCCTTTCCCCCCCTCCCTCCCTCCCTCTCTCCCTTCCTTCCTTCCTTCTTTCTTTCTTTCCTTCCTCCCTATCCCCCCCCTCTTTTTATGTGCTAGGGATCTAACCCAGGACCTGGAGCACGCAAGGCAAGTGAAGTGCTCTACCACTGAGCTATTCCTAGCCCTCCCATTATTCTTTTTTCCCTTCTTTCTTTGCAGCACTTATCATTAACCAACTACTACTTCTATTATATTGTCTGTCTCCACTCAAGGCAATATAAGTGCCATGGAAATAGAGATTGTCTTTTTTTGCTTACAGCTCTTTCCTCAGAACCTGGAACAGTGTCTAGTAGACAACCAGTAAGTAACCGTTAAGTGAATGAGCTTCAGACCAAGACTAATAAAAAGTAAGAAAGATTGGGTTAGACCATATCCCAGCACAGTGACACTATGAGGTAGTCATATTTGGAAAATATGTCATAATCATACCTTCTTCTAGCATTCTCAGAAGGATCCCATCCATGATATATGCAAAAACTGCAGGTACATTTGAATGGTATGCTTCGTGATTCACTCTGAACTCCCTTAAGATTGTTGTCTCTGTTGTTCTCTTTCAAGTTTCATGGAAAGAAAAAAAGTATTTTTATTTAAAACTATCAAAGAAAAAGTTACAGCCAGGCATGGTGGCACACACCTATAATCCCAGGGTCTCAGAAGGTTGAGGCCTTAAGCAACTTAGTGAGGCCATACCTCAAAAAATAAAAAAATGATGGGGATACATGGCTCAGTGGTTAAGCGCTCCTACGTTTACAGAAAAAAATGTTACACGCCTATAAGACCGCTCATGAATATTTTTTTTAACTCTGAAAAATATGAACTTTTTCCTGGTTGTACAGATAATAATACCCATTTTAGAACATTTTTAAACTACAGAAAAACCAGATAATTACTGTTGACATTTTAATATTCTTTCTTAATATGTTTGTAGGGTATCACATGGATGTTAAAGCAATTTCTCCATCAGATGACTTTTAAGCATTAGTTTTGTTTCATGCTTGCTCTAAGAGAAGAGATTTATGAGCAGGCCAATTCCATAATCTGGTTGAGGCTATTTTTGGAAAATAGATTAGTTAAATAATCCTTTTAATATTAGTTTAAAAAAAAATCTAGCCCAGTGTGGTGGCATATGCCTATAGTCCCACCAACCCAGGAGACTGAGGCAGAAGGATCACAAGTTCAAGGCTATCCTCAGCAGCTTAGTGAGGCCCTGAGTAACTTAATGAGATTCTGTCTCAAAATAAATAAATAAAAGGACTGGAGATGTAGCTCAGTGGTAAAGCATCCCTGGTAAAGCATCCCTGGTAAAGCATCCCAGTACTACCCCCCACCAACCAAAATCTAATAGATGATTATTAAACTAATCAGTCAGTTGGATAGGTAAGCCCATATCATTAACTATATTTTTTCTTGGTATTGAGGCTTGGACCCAGGGGCTTTATATCTGAGCCATGTCTACAGTCCTTTTATTTTTTATTTTGAGATAGGGTTTAATTAAGTCATCTGAGTTGGCCTTCAACTTGCCTCCTTTTCCTGCCTTACTTAGCCTTCTGAGATGCTGGGATTATAGGCATGTATCACTGTACACAGCCATTAACTATTCTCCTGAAATGCTGTTTTAAATTATTACAAACACTCTAAAAGATAAATGTACTATAATTTTCTTTTTATACATTTAAAAATATATCACAGTCAGGCAGGGTGGTGCATAACTGTAATCCCCACTGCTCGGAGGTTGAGGCAGGAAGTTGCCAGCAAGACACCTTCTCAAAATAAAATAAAAAGGACTGGGGATGTGACTCAGACATACAGCCCCTTGTGTTCAATCCTCAGTACCAAAATAAATAAATACATACATAAATATCAGAAAATACATAGACATTGAAGGAATTTTTATTTATTTATTTATTTATTTTGGTACTGGGGATTGAATCCAGGAGCGCTCTACCACTGAGCCACATCCCAGACATTTTTGTTTTTTAATTTTGAGACAGGGTCTCACTAAGTTGCTTAGGGTCTTGTGAAGTTGCTAAAACTAGTTTTGAATTTGATATCCTCCTGCCTCAATCTCCTGAACTGCTGGGATTACAGGTGTGCACCTGATTAAGAATTTTTAAAAGTTTTCCAAGAGGAGGCCAGAAATTATCATTTTGTTGTTGTTTTGTCTTCTTTTGTCAGGGAATGGAATTTTATTTATTTAAAAAAATTTTTTTTGGTACTGGGAATTGAATCCAGGGGCATCACCAATGAACTATATCTCCAGCATCTACCCCCCATACTTTTTTTTCCCTTTTATTTTGAAACATGCTCTTACTGAGTTGCTGAGGCTGGCCTTGGATTTATGATCCTCCTGCATCAGCCTCCTGAGTTGCTGCAATTACAGGTTTGTACCACTGTGCCTGGATAGGGAATGGCAATAAGATACAAGAAGTAACTTGTGCAACTTCTGGGTGATGCCCTTTAAGGAAAGGAGTCCCTGTTGATCCCTTTCTTCTTGGCTGGACAATGGATATGGGTTGTCTTATTTGAATGGAGGTGTGTGGGGAGGTGAATGAAACTGTGGATAAGAAGAGAAAAAGTAGATTTTCAAATTTAGCCAATTATTACCCATTTTTAAACAAAGAAAGAAAAGAAACCTTGAAGCAAATATGAAACATATTAGCAGTTGTTCATTGTGGTGGGTGGTATGATTATGACATAGAGTCAACATAGGCGTAAATTGTATTTGTTCTTCATGGTGGTAATTTTAGGCACACTTTTCTATACTTAGACTGCATACCAATGATTTTGAATAGCTTATGTATGCGTTCTGTGATGTCTTTATTCTTTTGCATCCTGTTTTTTTTTTTTTTTTTTTTTTTTTTTTTTTGGTACCAGGGATTGAACTCAGGGGCACTTGACCACTGGGCCACATCCCCAACCCTTTTTTGTATTTTATTAGAGACAAGGTCTCACCAAGTTGCCAAGTGCCTCACCATTGCTGAAGCTGGCTTTGAACTCACGATCCTCCTGCCTCAGCCTCCCAAGTGCTGGGATTACAGGCGTGCACCACTGAGCCCAGCTTGTTTTTTTTTTTTTTTTTTTTTTTTTTTTTCCTGGTGTTGGGGATCTCTTCATACCTTAATGCCAGGAATGTATAAGGAATTTGTGCAGTTAAAATGTACATAAATGATTTCAATATACTTTAGTTTTTATTTTTCTATTTGACTTAAAGAAATAGGTCTCAAGTCTTCCTATGGATTTTACAAGCCTCAAATCTGTGAAATAAAGCTCAGAAACTGGAAGAGATGTAAAGAGAATATTGGATAGTTTCATTAGAGTATAATAATTAGTAGATAATTAGATTTTCTGTTTTCAAAAATTTAAGTTGCAATAAAAGAAAATTTTGATGTGCTGTTTAAAAAAAGAAATATTCAAAATTTTAGAGCATCTTAGAGTCTAATAATGACCATTTTATATTCATCAAAGACACTAAGAAAATTGTATTCATTATGATACTTGGTGGTTTTGCTTATAAGAAAGGAAAATTAGATTCTCAGTGAGGCCTCAATGCAGTAGAAGTTGGTCTGGCACTCAGATAGACCTTGGTGTCCCTCTGTTGAACATAAGCAATCTCACAGAAAATCAGCTTCAAAGGCCACTCTATGACCACAATGTATCAAGACAAAAACAAGACCATGTTTTAACATAGGCAAAAATGTTAACCTTGACAACTGGGCTGAGAATAAAAAATAAGTATTTACTAAATCCTGGGGCATTTTTAAAATCATCTGCTGAAACTGAATAGTTAATGCCGCCAAACAATATATCCAAAGAGAGAATCTGGCTAAGTCAAAATTTCTGACCTAGATTCACAAGGAGAAATATATTTGGGATCTAGTACATACATACATAAATTTCACCTTTACTGTGATTCACCTGTTCATGTGATTCACTTTCTTGTCTATTTCTTTCTTTTTTTAATTTAACAGTTTATTTTAGCAAAGAATGATTCATGAATGAGGCAACTCTCAGAACCAAAAGAGGTTCAGAGGGCTCTGTTCACTGTTCTATTTCTTTCTCAATAAACTTGTTCACTACTTACTAAATTGTTTTCTCAACTTTCAATTTAAAACAACTGTGATAAATACATGAAAAAATGCTCAACATCGCTGGCAATTAGAGAAATGCAAATCAAAACTACTCTAAGATTTCATTTCACTCCAGTAAGAATGGCAGCTATCAAGAATACAAACAACAATAAATGTTGGAGAGGATGTGGGGAAAAAGGCACACTCATACATTGCTGGTGGGACTGCAAAATGGAAAGCAGTATGGAGATTTCTTGGAAAAATGGGAATGGAACCACCCTATGACCCAGCCATCCCACTCCTGGGTCTATTCCCAAAGGACTTAAAAATAGCATATTACAGTGACAGCCACTTCAATGTTTACAGCAACACAATTCACAATAGCTAGGTTGTGGAACCAACCTAGATGTCCCTCAGTAGATGAGTGGATAAAAAAAAAATGTGGATATATACACAATGGAATTTTACTCAGCAATAAAAGAGAATAAAATAATGGCATTCACTGGTAAATGGATGAAGTTGGAGAATATAATGCTAAGTGAAATCAGTCAATCTCAAAAATCCAAATACCAAATGTTTCCTCTGATATAAGGAGGCTGGTTCACAGTATTGTTGGGTCGGGGTACATAGGAGGATTAGAGGAACACTGGGAGGGAGCAAGGGAGGATGGAGGGGAAAAAAAGAAAAAGTGGTTGAATAAGATGGATATCATGGGCTGGGGTTGTGGCTCAGTGGTAGAGCGCTGGCCTAGCGTGTGCGCGGCCCGGGTTCGATCCTCAGCACCACATAAACATAAATGCGTTGCATTGTGTACAACTAAAGCAAATAAATAAATACTTTAAAAAAAAGATGGATATCATTATTCTAAATGCATGATTGAAGACTTGAATGCTATGAATATACTTTGTATACAAGCTTTTTTTTTAATATTTATTTATTTGCGTTAGTTGTAACATAATGTGTTTATTTATTTATACGTGGTGCTGAGGATGGAACCCAGGGCCGCGCACGTGCTAGGCGAGCGCGCTCTACCGATGAGCCACAACCCCAGCCCAACAAACTGTTTTGTGTAAAAAGATGCTCTATATATGCAGTATGAATTGTAACACTTACTACTACTATAAATAAAAAAAAAATTTTTAAATAAATAAAACACTGTGATACTAGATTTTAGATATAAGCTAAATCCAATTAATTATGAAGGAATGAGATTCAATCTAATTAAGAGAGATGAAGAAAACTTTATTCACTCATTAGAAAACATTTACTGAGTCAGGCCCTGATTCAGTTATAAGTAGTTAATAGAACAAAGACCCTGATTTCATAGATTTTACATTATAGAGCTGTGCTGTCCAATACAGCTATTAGACAAGAGTATCTAAATTTAAATTAATTAAAATTAAGCAAAAATAAACATTCATTTCCATAGTCAGATTAGCCAGGGTTCAAACACTCAATAGCCATATGAGGCTAGTGGCTACTGGGTTGGACAAAACAGATATAGAACATTTCTAGAAGAAAACTACCTATAACTTGACTAAAGTAATGATTTGTTGACAGTGTATAAAGCCTTAAAAAAAAAAAGAGCAATAAGAATTTATTCACACTCTCAGAGTGAGTAGGTTCAGACTGCATCCTAAGAATAGAACAGTTTGGCTGGTTCATTCCTAATCACCTCTGTCAAAATTACATATTACAGGGCTGGGGTTGTGGCTCAGCAGTGGAGCACTTTCCTAGCATGTGTGAGGCACTGGGTTCCATTCTCAGCACTGCCTATAAATAAGTAAATAAGTAAATAAATAAATAAAATAAAGGCTTATCAAGAACTAAAAAAAATAGCAAACAATTATATATTGCATCCCGAAATCCTCTGCCTAATTCCATATTAATCGAATCACATTCTGTATAACTTACTTTCTTACTACAGCTACGAATTTCTCATTGCATTCTGATTTGCAAATCAATCTCTTAGGAGTTTGGCAAAAATAAGCTGAGAATCATAACCAGACCTCTTTGCACTATGGTCATAGCAGGAACTACCAGCTGCCTATGTTCTTCCTTGATGTAAAAATCCTGATTTTATTTAGTATAGCCATGAGCCAGTTATAATGAGTTAGAAGACTACAATTTGTTGCCTTCCTTGCAACTGCATGCCTCCATGAAACTGCTCTCAGTGGGACTCCTAGAAGAGCTCTTCAAAAGGGACACACAACTGGAACAAAGCTTTTATGTCCTTCCCCTCTTGTGTCTGCCTGCAAGGACAATTTGATGGCTGGAATTCCAGCACCTGTCATATACCATGTGGACAGTGGAGAAGAAGGGAAAAGTCTGGACCCCTGATGCCCATGGAGATATGATACTTTTGAATTTCTTTTTTTTTGGGGGGGGGGGTGTAACCCAGAATTGAACTCAGGGGTACTTGACCACTGAGCCACATCCCCAGCCCTTTTTTGGTATTTTATTAGAGATAGGGTCTCACCGAGTTGCTAATTGCCTCGCCATTGCTGAGGCTGGCTTTGAACTTGGATCCTCCTGCCTCAGCCTCCCAAGTGCTTGGATTGAATTTCTTCTTCTACATGAAAATAAACACTTATGTGTTTAAACCATTGTAGTCAACCCCTGATAAAATGAGGAGCCCTTCTAAAGTGATCTTCTCACATGACGACCTTGTGAAGAAGCCAGAAGACATTCTCTTTGAAATCTCCTTAACTGCAAGAGATGCCAAGTCATTATCAGTTGTAAAATTTAGGACAGTCTTAGATTTTGTTAGAAATCGCTGCTTAAATTATTGTTAAGGAATAGTGTTGTCAAAAAACAATTTTTAATGATACCAAAATGAAAGATATTCAGTTTAGATAAAGGCCAAATGCTTGCCATTTTGTCAGTGATTTAAAATTAGTAATTAATTTTACCTCAACCAGTTGTATTCCTGGTGTTCTAAGTAGGCATTTTCAACCTAGAGAACAGATTTTCTAAACTGCAGGATGATATTTATAAAATATGCTAAAATTCAAATCAGATTCCTGAGATGTTTTTTTAGAATATGTCATCATAAAATTGCCATGAACTATCAAATATGAACCTGAAATAGTAAATCATAAGGATACAAGTTGATCAGCTATCTGTAATCAATAAGGGGATCAGCAATCCATTATTAGTACTGGGATCAAGTAGAACATCTTTAGTACAATAACTAAGTCCCCAAAATGTTTCCAAATAGCATAGAATTAATGAAATAGTTTCAGGACATTTCTGAGAAGTGTTAAATTTTGGGAAGAATTATGCATTGAAATTCTAACAACATTTATTGCTCACCTGTAGACCTGTAGAGGATACTAGGCATTTTCTCATTATCTCAATTTTTTAAAAAAAAACTCCCTTTTATACAAGGGCTCAAGGAAAGCTGACTTTCCCAAGGTCACAGAACCAGTGAAATCAAGTTTTAATTTAGGGTGCCTTGGTCTCTTCAACACTCTTTTTCACTGTTTTTATGTAACTTAAAAAATTTTTTCTTTGGATATAGAGCTGGAGAAAGTAATGTTTAAGGGCTCTGTATAAATGAATGGAATGGGAATATTTTGATGTGAATGTTAAAGCTAATAAAAGCCTGGAATAATCTTATTGGGGAGGGCACTGGGAGTGTTGAACCCAGAGGTGCTTTACCACAGCTACATCCCCAGTTCTCTTTTATTTTTATTTTAAGACGGGGTCTCACAAAGTTGCTAAGTCGCTAAATTGCTGAAGCTGGCTTCGAATTTGCCATCCTCCTCCTTTAGCCTCCCCAGCAGCTGGGATTACAGGCATGTGCCTCCCCGCTGGGTGAGGATCCCATTTCTTAGGTGACTGACTGCCACTTTGACTTCAACATCCCAATACTGTCCTGTGTCCTGTTCTTTCACAGGCTTGCTCTCTTATTCTGATGAATGTCTTAGTATTGCGTTTATGAAAAATTATTAATGTATAATAATTGCCTGATTCTTTGACTCACCAGAATGAGAATTTCTACGAGGGTGGGGGAGATCTGGAGCAACCTCGATGGAAATTCCAGTGCCACGAATATGGTAGAGCACAAAAATATATGGGTAATGGAATAAGCCCTCAGATTTCATTCTGGCATACACCACTGCCTTAAAGACCACTCCTAAAAAGGGTGTTTTGTTTTGTTATTTTGTTCTTGTACTTAGTAATTGGGTCTAAAGTCCTTCAAGTGACACGTGGGCAAGTGGGAAATTCCCTATTTTTGTTTGCTAACTTTGCGGCATCGGGTATAAAATTTACACTTCATCTTAAATGTGACAATATAATCCTTTTTTTCAAACAAAGCACATAAGTCAAGCCCAGGTGCAAGGGAGAAAAGAGGTCTTTAGCTGTCTGCCATAGATAGATGAAAACTTTTCAAATACGGGGCCAAATGAAAGAGAAAAGGCGTGTAAAACGCCTAGGACACCTTCCTTCCTCACCAGGTCGCAGCCACAGACCCAGCGCCCGCCTCAATTCCCCCGGGGGCTGAGGTGGACGGCCCGCCAGGCCCCCACAAAGGCGTGGAGACTCCGGCTGGAAAGCTGCTGAAAACTTCTCAGAGGCGCTCGGAGATCTGAAGAGCAGGACGAGCCCCGCCCTCCACCTCGTAGACAGCTCCGCCGTTCCCCTCAGGCTTCAAGGTCCCCGCCCTCCGTACCAGTAATCCCCTACTTCTGCTGACATTTTCGCTCCCAGGAAGTCGGGCGGGGGGAAACAGTGAGCAGCGCGAGGCGTGGGGCGGAAGCCTGAAACGTCACCTAAGCCCCAACCAGGCCCAGCACCTCCTGGGGCGGCCCCGTGGGGTATGGCCACCACGCCCCGCCTCCCCAGCGCAGCCTTACCCCGGCCGGGGAGCGCCCCGCGTGCTCCTCCCGCCCGGCCGCACGCAACCAGCCCAACGCGATATTGTGTCTCCGCCACAAGTCCCCGGATGCTCACCTCCCTTCTCTAGGGCCGCGCTGCGGCCCCGCCCCCACGCGGTTCTGCGTGCCACGTCACCACTTGCGGCGCTTCCGGAGGCGCAACGGGCGATGACGTAGAGGGACGTGCCCTCTATATGAGGTTGGGGAGCGGCTGAGTCGGCCTTTTCCGCCCGCTCCCCCCTCCCCCCGAGCGCCGCTCCGGCTGCACCGCGCTCGCTCCGAGCTCCGGGCTCCTGCTAAGCCAGCGCCGCCGCCGTCTCCCTCTAGTCGCCATCATGATTATCTACCGGGACCTCATCAGCCGTGAGTCCTGACTGCACTACCCTTACTAGCCCACGAGGAACGGCGGTGCGGGTGGGAACAGGGAAGGCGGACGCCGCCGCCGTCCTGGGTCCAGGCACGCCGGCCACCTTTCCGGGGACGAGGAGGGGTCGGTGCTGGGGGAAGCGCCCGGGTCTCGAGCGCTGGGGCGGGGCGGGGGCCGCGTGCGCCCGCCCGGCGCGGGAAATGGCGGAGCCGGCTCCGGGCCTCGCTGCCGGCGTACCATGATGAGTGGTTTCCTGTCCCCGAGCAGATGATGAGATGTTCTCCGACATTTACAAGATTCGGGAGATCGCGGACGGGCTCTGCCTGGAGGTGGAGGGCAAGGTGAGTCGGTCGGGCGGCCGGGCGGGGGAGGCAGAGCCTGGCGGGCGGGCTCGGGTTTCCGCGACTCCCCCGCCCGAGGTTGTGCAATCCTTTCCGCCCCCTCCTGGCGGAGGAGTCGGCTCTTTCCGGGCTCGGGTTTTTCTAGAAAAGTGGAGGCGGAGCTGAGCCTGGAAATAGGTCTGCCGCCTCGGCGCCCGTCCTCCGTCAGGGCCGTCCGGGACGTGTTGTCTCTGGTTTGGGAGCCCCAGACTCTTCAACGTTTTCCGTATCCTCACTTAACCTATGGCAGCCCAGGAGCCCACAGTTGGAAACGCCTTCCACATGGTTGTAGTGAACCTATTTTCGTTCTGGTAAAAACAATTAGTTCCTGTTACGGCAGTTTTGGGAAACCGACATATGTTTTTTACCCCAAAATGGTGCTTTTGTGGTTTCCAACAAGAATTGTTGGTGTTTGGTGAGAAAGCATAAACTGCTGGCATAGGAGTTATTTTGGAATTTTTTTTCCCCCTTTTTGTAACTAAACTACTTACTTCAATGCAGATGGTCAGTAGGACAGAGGGTAACATTGATGACTCGCTCATTGGTGGAAATGCCTCCGCTGAAGGACCCGAGGGCGAAGGTACCGAAAGCACAGTAATCACTGGTGTTGATATTGTCATGAACCATCACTTGCAGGAAACCAGCTTCACAAAAGAAGCATACAAGAAGTACATCAAAGATTACATGAAATCGTAAGTCATCTTAACACCCAGCCAAAGTCTTAAGTTCTTTAGCAGTAGATGTGCTTTTGAAAGGCCTGACCCTTTGTATATTGATAAACTCACTGACAAGGATGATTGCTTTCAGTAAACTACTGAATGCGTCTGGTCATCTTAGAATGATACTTTGAAAATAGTTAATGTATTTGGAATTATAAACATTTGAACGATTCCTTCTGTAAAGTAGTAATATCTTATTTGTGCTGTTAATTTTGTTTATTGAAAGCTAGGCCCAGTGTTGCAGAATTCTTTGTTGCTTGGACTTGTTACTTTAAAAAATTTCTCTATTCAAAATTCAATACTTTTAACAATCACTTAATGATACTGTTGTAGAATCAAAGGCAAACTTGAAGAACAGAGACCAGAGAGAGTAAAACCTTTTATGACAGGGGCTGCAGAACAAATCAAGCACATCCTTGCTAATTTCAAAAATTACCAGGTAAATACTTTAATTATTTGGATCAAAGGGGGTGTATGATTTTAGCTGCAAAATCAGAAGATAACTTTGTAATCTTCCTGTAATAGTTTGAGTCGTTTAAATACATTGATTCATAGGTTCAACTGGTAGTCCAGGTGTATAGGAAGTAGTAGCCTTCCAGGTTCTTAAATGTTTCCATATTTTCTGACTTAACAAAGCAGGGGTGGGGGGGGAAGAACTCATCCCACTGCTATCATGACATTTCTCAGTTCTTGCCCTCTTGGATTTCCTTAACCTCCTAAATATTACAACTGTTTATTTACAATTCCAGTATCTTATGCCACTGGCTTTTGGATGCATCTGAGCTTGTTGGACCTGTTATTGGAAAACTTCAATGACTTCCCTTTGTCTCTTAAGATGTAATTTTACTACAACACACATCACAAACTGGTTTTCAGATTTATTTTTTTTTAACTAACTTGTATTTCTTGACTATGCACCTCAAATGATATAGTTTAATCATTGTCAGCCTAGTGCTTGACTACTGAGGTGTACAGGCTAGTTTGGAATTGCATATGTGGGCTTGAAAAGGTAAAAGTTCCTAGAAAGCCTAAAGTGTTCCAGGATTGGTCTGCACTATTTTGATCATTATTGGTGCTTTAATCAGGTGAACTGATGTTTGTGAATAATGAGCACTGGTTTTAGGCATCAGAGCTTTTACTTGATGGAATTCCTTGATTTTTGTGATATGATACATATTCATATATGGTAGTCTAATTCTGGGTATTTGTTTCCCAAGTTCTTTATTGGTGAAAACATGAATCCAGATGGCATGGTCGCTCTCCTGGACTACCGTGAGGATGGTGTGACCCCATATATGATTTTCTTTAAGGATGGTTTAGAAATGGAAAAATGTGTAAGTATGAGAAAGTGGTTTGAAATCAGTAATTTGTGAAAATAGAGATTTTTTGGTATGATTCTCAGCGTTTCTTGACATAGAATGGGTTCTTTAAAACATGGGATCTAGTTTGTTTCTCTGGGGATCTAGAGAGGATTGCATTTCACATGTAATAGGTTCTTGTGCTATAAAGGCCTAGAGTCTTGGTTATCTATAGAAAACAATGTGGATGGTTTTATAAAAGCAGTTTAAATGCAGAATTGGAGATCAGAGACACCATTAGGTAGGACTTCCATTTCTTCTATTTTGCCACACAGTGTGCATGAGTGGCACTTTGGTTTACTGATGATTAGCAAGTCTGAGACATTATATTCTAGTAGTTAGAACTGACTGCTAAACTGATGTGTTTGCTATGCAAGGAACTTCCTGCAAGGAGGCTATATGGAAACAGACATTCATTGTCCTAGCTTTAGGGCTTCCTATAAATTAAGTAGAAGAGAAACTTAACAGCTGTACTGAGCGAAATACATGGCAACAGTGGTGTAAAATTAGGGACAGTACAAGATGATTGCCCAAGGTGGTTGGCCATTCATACTCTGAGCTTTTTGGTGGTTATAATAGTGCAAATGGGACTTGGTGCAGAATAGGATTTTTCTGGAAAATGTGCTACCTGTGATGGGGTAAGGATGTTCTGCATCCACTGATAGACCTTGAACAATTTGCTGTTGTTCTTTTGGTTTGCACTAGGATGCAAAAGAAAATAATCCCTGCGCTTTCTGTCTGTCTGTGTGGCAGTCCAGATTGAATTAGGGAATACATCTGTAGGTTAGAAAAGCTGAGTGAGTACTCTTCGATTGGAAAAGGTGTTAATGTGACCTTACTTTATTTTTACAGTAACAAATTTGGCAGTTACTTTGGATCTATCATCTGTCATCATAACTGGCTGCTGCTTGTCATCTACACAACACCAGGACTTAAGACAAATGGAACTGATGTCATCTTGAGCACATTTATTTTGACCGTGATTTATTTGGAGTGGAGGCATTGTTTTTTAAGAAAACATGTCATGTAGGTTGTCTAAAAATAAAGTGCATTTAAACTCACTTGAGAGAAGTTCTCTTAGTTTAATACATGTTTAAACTAAATCCAACCTGTAGTGTTCCTGGACAAGCTAGAGCCTGATCATAGGCCACCATTAGAAAGCTGACTGTCTTCAGATAACTCCTGCAGTGAAAACTACTTCTGCAACTGGAATCTAAAAACAAGAATCAAAGTTTTAATTCTGACTTGTAATAAAGGGAAAGACCATGCTCATAGCAGTGCCAACATTTGAAGTGTGGAACCTTACACATTGCATCACCTACAACGGAAGTAGTTAACCCTGGAAGAGATTACCAAAAGAATAAAGAGACACTAACTCAGTTGGAAGCAATGTATTGTCTGAGCTTATTTTAATATAAATAGAACCAAGTCACCTGGAATGAATCAAACCAGTTCCCTGGTAACTAGAACAGGGGTTGGCAAATGGGCTCATCTTGCCACCTGTACAGCTCCAGGTGGTGGTTGCATCTTTAAATGGTGGGGGGTGGTCAAAAGACTACCTCGTGGAATATGAAATTGAATTTTGTGTCCAGTTTTTTGGGACACTTTAATAACTATGGTTTCTAAAATGGCAAAAGCAGTTGCATGTGATGGTTGGACCTTTTAAAGTTCTTAGAAAATGGGTCCCTTTATGAAGCTCACCAATCCCTACTTTAAAAGAAAAGTGGAATGTAGCATAGCTGGTGGGCAGAGAAAAAATATCTGAAAAAGCTGTGGGCTTTGGAAATGGATATGAATGTGCATCTGACAGACCTGGAGCAGTTAACCTCTGCTGCCAAGGTTTTCACTATTGGGTGAAAGAAAAAAAATGACCTTGCACTTTGGGCAGCCAAGACTGAACAGGAAAACATGAAGGATTTGGCAATAACCTTGTCAACAATAAAACAGTTTTACTCCAAAGAATAAGTTTTTATATTAACAAATATTTGCTTGTTTCATTGTACCTTTAAAGGGTTAAAAAAAAGGGCCAGTACTTACATTGAGTCCATTTGGACATGTGAGAACAATGATCAAGCAATGTGAAATTTGTCTTAGTAACTTCAGAGATAGTGTGGTCCTGAACTTAAGGCTAGTAATAAGGTTAGTAGTGCTCCCTAGTGATGGAAAGCAGACCCAAATATTGGACTTCTGGCTCTGATATGAAAGCAAAGGGAAAAGTACCATTACTGTGTGAAACATTCTAACTAGAAAGTGTTTAGATCAATTCTGTTAAAACCAGGACAATCTGCCTGAGGGGTAGGGCTTTGAGGTAACATCCAAACTAAGAGCCAGCCCTGGAAAAGTGAAAGTGGAATAGCAAAGGCTTTGTTGAGGTGAACAGGCTCTCCTGCCCCAACATCTTGAGAATTTTCAAGTCCCTATTTCCCTAGTTGTCCTCCTTAATTTTCATCCACGTTTGTACGTTGCATTTTGTTACTATTCCACAAGTGACCATAGCAATGCATGATAAAACTTTGAAAAGTCCAGGTAGTTTAAATACTCTGCCTTATTTGGGGTCTTTGGTTGTACTCGAGTCAGGTTAAGACATTTTGAGAAGAATTAGGTGGTATGTTGCTTCCTGTACACATCAGAGGTACAAGTCATTTTGTTTGACCCTAAGTTTGATACAGTTTGATACAGGCAGGTTGTTTTGTTTGTTTGTTTGTGGTTACCGGGGATTGAACTCAGGGGCACTCGACCACTGGGGTCACATCCCCAGCCCTTTTTTGTATTTTATTTAGAGACAGGGTCTCACTGAGTTGCTAAGTGCCTCGCCATTGCTGAGGCTGGCTTTGAACGCTCGATCCTCCTGCCTCAGCCTCCCAAAGTGCTGGGATTACAGGCGTGTGCCACTGCGCCCAGCTATCAGGCAGGTTTTTAACGGCCATGGGCCAAGGGTTTTGTTGCATGTATGGAGAATAAATGAGTAGAGAAAGGATTTTCATAACTGTTTGAGAAGGACTTTACAATGTGGAAGAAGGTCACATTGGTATGGGGGGAGGGGAGAGCAGACTATCCAGGCCAAAAGAACACATTCACAGTCTGGAATGTGCTTAATGTGTCTGGGAACAAGATGGCCACTGTGCTTGACCCAAGAAGGCAAAAGGAAAGAGTTGAGGTACAGAAATATGATTGCACATGGAGGAAGAATACAGCATGCAGGAAAACCACAGTGGTGTTTTGAACAGAAGAGTGATAAAGACTTAAATTTTCAAAGGATTTTGCTTTGGTTCCTCGGTAGCAGGGTAAAAAGTATAGAGAAATTACCCACATAATGCAATATTTCTAGGCAAGAGATGATAGCGTAGTAGTAGAGATAGTTGGAAATGAAGGTAGAGATAGTAAGCTGTGCTGATGTTTTAGGTGAGAGGTGAGAGAATGAACTTAAGGGTGATGCCCAGTGTTTTGGCCTGAGTATCCAGAAGAAAGAAATCAACATTGAGATGGGAAGACTACTATAAAGATAAGAATTTAGTGTGGTTTTGGGCAGGTTACATCTGAGATGCTGATATCTTTATTCAAGTGACTTGTGTGGGCAGCTGGGGATTGAGTCTGGAAGATAGTGGAGATGTGTAAGCTCTAAGGCTCAGTGTAGACAAGTGGAAAAATCTCCATGACATTTTGAAGCCATTACACTGGATAAGATCCCTTAGAGTGAGGAGAGACTCAGCCTTCCAACAGAGATTGGTGAGCAAAGGTGATAAGAGAACCCAAGGAGGGCCATCTGGAGGTCAGATGAGAAAGTATTTTAGGAAGGAGGAAGCAGTCCCCCTGGTTACCTGCTACAAATGGACTGAGCAAAATGAGTGACAACTGTTGGATTTCAGTAGGGGGGAAGAGAGCCTAGTTAACATAGGCTCCAAAAACACATTCACAGACAGCACATGGCTCATGAAATGTCATAATACAATTGTGTGCTTGTTATTATTACATTACATATTTTAAGCAAAAGTTGTGTGAATGACTCATTTGAATCATTAGAAATTTTTCTCAAAATTTAGTTGAATTGCTAGATTTTTATTGTTGTGTTATCATTCTGAACTGCAGGTATTCAATAATTCACTACAAAGTGAACAGGTAATGATGACAATTATAAGACTGCAAGAACAGCAATGAACCTCAATTAACTTGAAAAATTGAATACATGGATACACATATATCCTTTGAGTATATACACGTGTGCCTACATGTAAACTGGAGTGACCTTGGCTGGCAGGCTGTGCTCTCAGTAAAATGGAACTAACCTTAGGTGGATTTGAATTAATCGGTATCATATCTTAGTTTAGTGATTTACAACTAGTAGGTCACTACTGCATGATCCTCAATCCTAAGGTAGAAGTATACAGCTAACAGCCAACTCATGGGTACAAATTTATTCCTCACAAAGAGCTTCAGCTTTGTGGCAATTAGCATGTGTTTCTAGAGACTTTGCCCATAAGAACTGAAGGTATAACTTGATATTTTTTGACACATTTAATATTCCATTATTTCAAGAAGTCCTTGAATTGTCCAACGTAAAGAAGAAGTACTATACACCTTCTACTGAATAAAACTTAACTGCTATGAGAGCCACCTCAATAAGCCAGATTCTTTAAACTTGGACTGTGCACATAAGTTAAAAATCATGTTGACAGTTTATATTTATCCACTGAATTCCTCCAAGTATTTTCCTTGGTCATGGCAGCAATGATATACAACCAACCCATATGTAAGTCAGCAGTCCAAAATAGATCTTGGAGTATTGCAGGGACATGCTTTTAACTAATAGGATATTTGGTTTGTTTTTTTGAGAGACTATAGGCCATGAATTCCTCCTGTTATAGATGATTTCATATCATTGTGCATGGAGCTTGCTATTTGCAATTCTTCTATATGCTGGGCCATGAGAAGCTCTGGTGTGGATATGGTTCTAGCAGTGGTAATACAGTTCAATGAGAAAAATATTAAATTGGAGCCTAGGGGAAAATTCTTTCCAAAGTAACTTGTTCAATGTTTCCCTCAATTACTGCCTTTCTCCCTTCTAGGACACACTTGGTGTCTCCATTCATTGATGTCTGCATTCTGCTCTTTTCTGAGCTTAGAGGTCAAGCAGGGAGCACAGATAGAAAACACTATGCAATGTTTTTTCTTGTGCAAGTCACAAGTTACAGACAAAATTTCTGAAAATTAAGACATCAGGTAACTCACTGGAGGAGTCCCCTGACTGGGAGAAAATACACAGAGACAGTAGTTCATAGTTAACCTTTAAAGTACAATTTTTCTAGTTTCTGTGGGTTTTTTTGTTTGTTTGTTTGTTTGTTTGTTTGTTTGTTTGTTTGCAGGGGCCAGGGGAGCCCAGGGCTTCTCACATGCTAAGCACGCACTCCTATCACTGAGCTGCAACCCAGTACCTTAGTACAATATTTTAAAAAATAGTACTATAGCACTACTAGACATCCTTTGGTTCTGAGTTTCTGACATTCTTTAAGATACTAGAAATCCAGTCATGTACTTGGTGATTTTCTTCATGTGTAAAGGTAACCGATAAATCATAGTTTAGTATCAAATGCAACTTGCACATGGCCTCATTTAGAGCATAGGGTTATGAAATTATTCTATCCAGTTTATAGTCTGCCATTCTGTAGCAGAAATTTGGCAATTTGCAGAGAAACTTGATATTTTCTGGAGCTCAACTCAAAACAGAGCAATACTTGTAATTTCCTTTTCCTTGAATACATTGGGAGTTTTCCTTAAGAACTACCAATTTATCATGTAAGCCAAATACCTGAACTAATATTCAACCTGGGGAAAAATCTGGCTGGTTAAAAAAGAAAAAGTACTTTAAAAAGTGCATGAAATTAGAAAGAAAAAAGAGATACCTCTTTTTTTTTTTTTTTTTTTAACCAGAGATTGAATCCAGGGGTGCTTAACCACTGAGCCACATTCCCAGTCCCCCTTTTTTGGGTGGGTACTGTGGGTTAATTCAGGGGCACTTGACCACTGAACCACATCCCCAGCCCTATTTTGTATTTTATTTAGAGACAGGGTCTCACTGAGTTGCTTAGTGCCACACTTTTGCTGAGGCTGGCTTTGAACTCGTGATCCTCCTGCTTCAGCCTCTTGAGCAGCTGCAATGATAGGCATGTACCACCGTGCACAGCCCCAGCCCTTTTTTCGTATTATATTTTTGAGATAAGTTCTCACTGAATTGCGTAGGGCCTTGCTAAGTTGTTGAGGCTGGCTTTGAACTTGCGATCCTCCTGTCTCACAGATACCTTTTGTGACTACCTCACTGAGGTGGAACAATGTGTCAACAGATGGTGAGTATAAAATGGGAAGTCAACTCAGAGCCTCATGTGATGAACTATAACCTTTCTCCATCGTGATCCTCACACGCCTTTCTTCCTAAGCCTCCCCTGGTGTATAAACTCGAGGGGAATTCACAGCAGTGGATTTTGTCAGGTGGAACATGGGCTGGGTGACTGCCATGGGATCGGCATAATGGTAACACCAACTGCCGGCATCTATTAAAAGTAAAAGTGACTAAGCCTCTGAAATGTGGTTAAGTAACGTGCAACCTGTTCCACTCTGCTCCATAGACTAGGGAGGGGGAGGACTGGGGGTGTGAGAGCTGCACAGACTTCCGCTGGTGGAGGAAAGCTCTTTCCTTACCATCACTAGGCTCAAGGCTGAGGCCCCTCTACCAAAGGGCACATTAGCCAGAGAGAAGCATGTACTATATTTTGAAAATGTAAGTTTTACGTGACATAGGAGCTTCCATAAAGAAATGAAGACCCAAAGAAACAGGTAAACTTGCATATGTTTATGCTTAGGTTTGGGTTTTTTTTTTTTTTTTTTTTAAAGAATGTAATTTAATCTCTTTATGCTTAGGGTTGGTGAAGAGTGGACAGGCATGCAGAATTAGGGCTGGACACAGGTGTGACCTAATGGAAACAGATGGAGGGTGGGGAAACAGCAAGGCCTGTTTGTTCAGATTCTCTCGGTGTCCCTGTGTCTTCAGAGATCCTGATGTTCCTTTGCTTTGGGTATATGGCAGGCACCTCTCAAATGAGGGTATTATGATCTGCTTCAAGGAAGAAGGGCAAAGGGGAAATGAGGGGTGTCTTACTGCTGCTTCTGTTTTCTCAAATGCCAAGATGACATATTTGTGGGTAACATGTCCTGAAATCCACCATTAGCATCCCAAGAGCAATGTGGAGGCTCGTTTTTCTAAGGCAATCACTAAACCCTATATAAATTGGGTGTGTGAGTTGTGCAAATCTTTCAACTACTGATTAGCTTCCACTATCAAAGATCCTATGATAATTTTGCTGAATATTCTTCTCTTCTAATCCCTCAGTCTGCTTTTATCTCAAGCCATTTTTTTACTACCCTCCAGTCAATCTCCTGCCTATGTTAACTTTTTGTTTTGTTTTATTTTGTTTTTTGGTACTGAGTATTGAACCCAGGGCATTTGACCACTGAGCCACATCCCCAGCCCTTTTGTATTTTATTTGAGACAGGGTCTCGCTGAGTTGGTTAGGGCTTCACTAAGTTGCTGAGGCTGGCTTTGAACTTGAGATCCTCCTGCCTCAGCCTCCTGAGCCACTGGGATTATAGGCATGTGCCACTGTGCCCAGCCACATTGCAATTCTTAATAAGAGGGTGCTGCATTTTTATTTTGCACTGGGCCCCACAAATTATGCAACCAGTCCCAGATGCATGTGTGGGTAGACAAGAGAGGTATGTGTATTCAGTTGAAGGTTGATAATTAGCGACAGGAGAAGCAGAGGTAACTTGTTGACAGTGAAGTTCTTTGAATAACAGGAAGTTGACCAATGTATATGAGTTAATCTAATAAATTAAAAGTTCAGATAAAAGCTTTGAATATATGGATTTTTACATTTGGCTCTTCTCCAACAGAGAAATATGAGAATAATTGAGACCACTATCCCAGATAAATATTTCTTTTTCTAAATCATAGCTAAGGTTCCAGTCAAGAGCAATGGTGCAGGCCTGAATCCCAGCTACTTGGGAGGTTCAGGCAGGAGGATTGCAGGTTCAAGCCCAACCTCAGCAATTTAGTGAGACCCTGTCTCAAAATAAAAAATAAAAGGGGCTGGTATAGCTCAATCATAAACACCATTGGGTTCAATCCCCTGTACTTAAAAAAAAAAAATCATGGCTAATATTCCTAAGCATGCAGTGCAGAAATGACCCATTTGATGGAATGACCATCTCAGCAGGGGTTATTATCAAGAGGATGTACCTACATTTCCAGCTGGGCGCTGTGCATTGAATGTCTACTTTGTAACTAGGTGTAGGACTTGGCAAGGTGCAAGTGAAAAGCTTTTCTGATGTTGTTAAGAAACTATTTCCTTCCATATAAACCTATGATGAAATTCTGTTCAAAGTCCTTCCTAATTGGGCCACCTGCTGCCTGTTCAGCCTTACCTACTCCCTGCCCATCCATCCTCAGCTGCCAGGAAAACACAATGTTCTGACCCTGATTTTCCCCTTGAACTTACCCATCTCCTGAAAAAATTCTTATTCTTTTCTACCCATCCTTCAAGGTGGGCCACTTCATCTTTTGTTTTATTTCGTTTGGTACCAGGGATTGAACTCAGGGGTGCTTAACCACTGAGCCATAACCACAGTCCTTTTAATTTTTTTTTTAAATAATTCTGGCTTCCTTTTTAAAAAAATACTTTTTAGTTGTCACTGGACCTTTATTTTATTTATTTACATGTGGTGCTGAGAATTGAACCCAGTGCCTCACACATGCTAGGCAAGCGCTCTACCACTAAGCCACAACCCCAGCCCTCCTTTTAATTATTTGAGAAAGGGTCTCAATAAGTTACTTAGGTCCTCACTAAGGTGCTGAGGCTGGTTTTGAACTCAGAATACTCCTGCCTCATCCTCCTGAGCCGCTGAGATTACAGGCATTCACTACCATGCCTGGTGCCAGTTCATCCTGGCAGAGTTTTATACATTTCCTTTTTTTTGTACTGGAGGTTGAACACTGGGGGGTGCTTTACCACAGAGCTACATTCCCAGCCCCTTTTGTTAAAATTTTTAATTTTGAGACAGGTGCCATGACCTGCATCACCATTGATTCAGAAACTGGCAATGGGTGATGGGAGATTAGAAAAGACAAACAGATGTAGAGAGAGAGAAAGCTGGGACCAAGAGGGACACAGTACTCTGATGGAGGAACAATGACCCAGAGCTAGCTCAGCATGTTTATTATATAGGTTTTATCATCGAAAGGGTTTTCTGTGAGAAAGTTTCTTCAAAGCATGAAGGATTGAAGGTTGAGGACTTGCAGTCAATTATAATTCTCTTTGTGTGCTCATAATTCTCTACCCCTGGCAGCTGGTGTCTGAACTCGGGGTCAAGACTAGTCCCATGCCTTCACAGAATCTCGTTAAGCAGGGCATCACCATAGCAACTGGGCAATCTTGACCTGCACCTTTGCACAAGAAGTTCCCAGTGCAAGAGAAGGCTCCTGCTATGAGACAGAGATCCTGATCCAAGTCACTGCTCCCCACAAACAGGGTCTTGCTAAGTTGCTTATGGTCTTGCTAAATTGCTGAGGCTGGCCTTGAACCTACAACCCTGCTGCCTCAGCCTCCTGAGTCTCTGGGATTATAAGCATGCACCACCGCACTCAGGTTCTTCTAACTATCCTACTTGCACTTACACACAAGTGATGTTAGCTCTTCTCTCCTCAATGGAAATCACTGAATTCCCTCTCTTTGTCACTATTATTCCTGAAAATAGGGATGGAGTTTTCCTAGTCTTCCTTCTTGGCCAGTAGAACACAGCTAGTTTTCAGCAAGGATTTACTGGGGAGAAAATAATGAGTTTCATAGGTCCCTGACATGCTTTAGACTGTATTTCTCCCTGGATTGCTCCTGTCTCTTTAGGTTATTTTGAGGCAGTATGTCATTAAGTTTTTGAGGCTGGCCTTGAACAAGTGATCCTCCTGCCTCAGTCTCCCAAGTCTCTGGGGTTACAGATGTGCGCCACTGCACCGGGCTTACTCCAGATCTTCTCAAAGACAATCACTATGGATAAAGTGAATAATCAGACAATGTGTTGGCCTGAGGAACCACAGGGTCTTCTCTCTGAAGGCTTTCCCCATGATCCCTTAGCCCTGGTAGCACTAGTGGAGTTGAGGTTAGGGTACCTCCTCTCAGGGTAATGTGAAATGCTTCTCTGCTACCTTAATTGCTACCTTAATGACTATTTTTCAAAACATTTAATGTTTGTAAATGTTTAGCTTTCCTTTCAGTGTCTGGTTAATTTTAATGTTCTTTGCATTTTCTATTGCATAATAGATTTTTTTTTTTATCCTACTCAAGATTCCAAAGTTAGGTCCCACACACAACTACATAGTAGGAGATGCAACATTTGGCTGAATCTCAAAGGATGCAGCATCCTTGTCTCATACTTCGGAACTATCTGCTATGATTTTTTAAAAATATAGATGGAATTCTTTGCATTCCTATTTACAGAGGAGTTTCTACACATTGTCAGAAACTGTAAAGGAGCTGAAATTTGACCCTATTATGAGCTTACCATAGTTTCAACATATTTCAACCAAAGACATAGGCTTCTGGGTCAAAGATATAGATGGTTTATTACTCATGCTAAAACAGCAGAAGGCAGTATCTTGCATTGGCTCTGGTGCCCCATCCCCCAAGGGTCATGTGATGGCCAGATGCCACTGCACATGCCCCCAAATTAGGAGACTCTGAGCTTCTATAAAGCTGCTAGCATAGCTGCTCTCCTGAATGGGGACATTACTCATTACCCTGGATTGTAAACTAATCTCTGGAGCAGACAGGAAAGGTGACTCTGGGTTCATGACCCTGCGATCTCTCTGAGAAGTTATGTCTCTAAATCTCTTTGGAGAAATATGCCAACTTCTAAGGCTATTTGTTATTAAAATATGTCCTTTGCCTAAAATAAGGCCTAAACAGAGGCTGTTTGAATAAATTATGGTACTGTATAAATTGAAACATTCCATTTCATATTCTAATTCTGGATGTGATGGCACACCCCTATAATCCCAGCAGCTCCAAAGGCTGAGGCAGGAAGATCACAGGTTCGAGGCCAGCTTCAGCTGGTGAGATCTTGTCTCAAAAGAAAAATAAAAAGAGTTGGGGGTGTGTCTTAGTGATAGAGCATCCCTGGAATTCAATCCCCAGGACCATGCGCAAGCACACACACACACACACACACACACACACACACACACACACAGATACAGTTATAAAAATGAAGTACTCAGCCGGGCGTGGTGGCGCACACCTGTAATCCCAGCACTTTGGGAGGCTGAGGCAGGAGGATCGCGAGTTCAAAGCCAGCCTCAGCAATGGAACTTAGCAACTCAGTGAGACCCTGTCTCTAAATAAAATACAAAAAAGGGCTGGGGATGTGACCCAGTGGTCGAGTGCCCCTGAGTTCAATCCCCGGTACCCACAAAAAAAAAAAAATAAAATAAAATAAAAAGAAGTACTCTTTATATAGTGAATGAAATAATGTGCATTTTTATGTTAAAAAAAAAAAAAAAAAAAACAAGGAGCAGAGTGGTATGTTGAAAAGAAAAGGAAAAAGAAAAAAAAAATAATATTGACCAGTCTCTGCATAGAATATCCTAGAAAGAAACACAAAGAAAATTTCTGGAAGAAAAACTAGAAACACTTTGAAAAAGACTTTCTAGTCTACTTTTTATGATTTTTGTAACACAGATGTATTAGCTTTTCATTAAACTCCATTTTTTAAAATGCCAAGACCCATACCACACCTGCTATGGCTTGAATGAGTGTCCCCCAAGGGCCTATGTGCTAAGGCTTGGTCCCCAGGGGGTCACTATCAGGAGGTGATTGAATCTTTAGGAGGTGGGGCTTCGTGGGAGATCGTTAATTCATTGGAGGCTTGCTCTTGAAGGGGATTGTAGGACCCCAGTCTCTTTCTCTTCACTTCTGGAGATAAGTTGAGGGACTTTTCTCTACCATGCATTCCTACCACGATGTGCTGTTTGGCCAAGCAATGGGGCCAAAGTAAAGCTTTTCTCTTTATAAGTTAATTATCTCAGGTATTTTGTTATGGTGATGGAAAGCTAATACATACACACCATACCTACTGAATCACAGTGACCAACTTTCATTTTTTAAATGACAAGTCTCACTATGCTGTCCAGGCCTACCCAACTCCTGGGCTCAAGCACTCCTCCTCATTCAGTCTACCAAGTAGCTGGGACTATAGGCAAGTGCCACTGTGCACAGTTCAGAATGTCCAGCGTTTTAAAAGCCCCTCTGGGAATTCCACCTGTTGAAGGTTGAAGAACCACTACTTCAGAAATCATGGGAAGGAAATGAGTCCATTGCATAACTGAAAGGAAAATACCCAGCATGGCTGAGTTGCAGTTGCTGCTCTCTTGCTAAAACAAATACAAAGAACTATAGAAAGGAGTCATATAAGCTGGGCACAGTGGCGCACACCATCCCAGCACTTGGGAAGCTGAGGCAGGAGGATCGCGAGTTCAAAGCCAGCCTCAGCAATGGCGAGGCACTTAGCAACTCAGTGAGACCCTGTCTCTAATAAAATACAAAAAAGGGCTGGGGATGTGGCCCAGTGGTCAAATGACCCTGAGTTCAATCCCCAGTACCAAAAAAAAAAAAGGAGTCATATAAGTCAACTAATGATCCCACCCCATGCTCAGGACCCTTGATTCACATTCCTCCTAATCAAGCAGCCTTGAATGCCCTGCATTTCTCCAAGTGTGGATGGCTTCCTTTTCCCACATAATATCTTTGTTTTTTTTCTTTGTTTTGTTTTTGTTTTTGTTTTGTTTTGTTTTTTTTTACCAGGGATTGAACTCAGGGGCACTAGACAACTGAGCCACATCCCCAGCCCTATTTTGTATCTTATTTAGAGACAGGGTCTCACTGAGTTGCTTAGTGCCTCGCAGTTGCTGAGGCTGGCTTTGAACTTGCGATTCTCCTGTCTCAGCCTCCCAAGCTGCTGGGATTACAGGCATGCGCCACCATGCCCGGCTCAACATAATATCTTAAAGCAATAATAATTTAAAGCAATCTAAAGTTACATTTGCTTTTGGGAGGTAATGATATCATGCAGGTGACTCTTATTGAGCTTTCTGGTAGCTAAAACTCCTAAGTCATTTTTCATGACCGCTGCTGCAAAGTAGATCTGTCTCCTGGCATACACGGCTGCTGTTGGGATTTTGGATTCACACACAGGAACTTGCATTGTGATACCTCTTTCCCACTTTGCACACCAGATGCTTCAGCATCCAATTTGTGCTGTAGATATTTTCCTTTTCAATTCCTTTTTCTTTTTTTGAAATCCCATTTTAGATCTGCTAAAACAAATGAAAGATATCCTTTTGCATCAGTTTGGTAGACTTCTAAGTCTGGAAGAGGGCATGAGGAATGGCTATAGTGCAGTGGTGTTATTTTGAAATCTGGGTTCTAACTAAAGTCTCACGCCTTTTGTAGCATCTTACTCTCTCTACCTCAGAATCTTCACATACGAAAGATACTGATACATGCCTTTTTGACGGGTTTGGTAAATGGAAGCTATATGGGGATACCTTCACCATGAGAAATTCCTAGAATACTGGTCTCTGCTGTGAATCAGCACAACACACAGGATGCCTGTGAACATTCTCCGACTTTGGTGCAGCCATGAGAAAAGGATTCGACAATATATTTTAGGCACCGGGCATGGTGGTGCATGCCTGTGATCCCAGCAACTCAGGAGGCTGAGGCAGGACAATTACAAGTTTGAGGTCAGCCTCAGAAACTTAGTGGTTAATGGGTACAGGGGTGCAGTTGGATAGGAGGAAAATTTTCTAATGTTCTGTAGAATAACTATGTTTGATGACAATTAATTGTATATATCAATAACTAGTAGAGAGGATTTTTAAACACTCCCAACACAAAGAAAGGATAAATGTCTGAGGTGATGGATATGCCAATTAATCCTGATGCGATCGTTGCACATTGCATATATACATGTGTTGAAATATCACACCACTTTCCATAAATATATAATTATTACATGTATCCAAAATAAAATATTTTAAATTAAAAATACATTCAAAGCTGGGCGCGGTGGCGCACGCCTGTAATCCCAGTACTTGGGAGGCTGAGGCAGGAGGATCGCGAGTTCAAAGCCAGCCTCAGCCATGGCGAGGCACTTAGCAACTCAGTGAGACCCTGTCTCTAATAAAATACAAAAAAGGGCTGGGGATGTGGCCCAGTGGTCGAGTGCCCCTGAGTTCAATCCCCGGTACCAAAAAAAAAAATATATATATATATATATTCAACTGCTGGATGTGGTGGTGTATGCGTATAATCCCAGCAGCTCAGGAGGCTGAGGCCTTAAGCAACTTAGCAAGACCTTGTCTCAAAATAAAATGTTAAAAAAAAAAGGGCTGGGGATGTGGCTCAATGGTTAGGCACCCCTGAGTTCAATCCCTGGTACCAAAAAGAAAATATGTATATAAACATATATAAAGAATAAAACTATTTTTTTAAAAAGAGTATGTTTTATACTAGACAAAGGTGCTAAAATCATACACTGGAGAAAAAAATAGCCTAGTCAATAAATGGTGCTGAGAAAATTGGAAATCCATATGTAACAAAATGAAATTAAACCCCTACCTCTCACCCTGCACAAAACTCAACTCAAAGTGGATCAAAGACTTAGGCACTAGACCAGAGACCCTGCACCTAATAGAAGTAAAAGTAGGCCCAAATCTCCACCATGTTGGCTTAGGACCTGACTTCCTGAACAAGACTCCTAAAGTGCAAGAAGTAAAATCGAGAATCAATAAATGGGACAGATTCAAATTAAAAAGCTTCTTCTCAGCAAAGGAAACATAAGAAAGCCTATAGAATGACAGAAAATCTTTACCACATGCACCTCAGATAGAGCATTAATCTCCAGGATATATAAAGAGCTCAAAAAATTCAATACTAAAAAAACAAACAACCCAATCAATAAATAGGTTAAGGAACTGAACAAACACTTCACAGAAAAAAGAAATACAATTGATCAACAAATGTATGAAAAAATGTTCAACATCTTTAGCATTTAGAGAAATGCAAATCAAAACTACTTAGGTTTCATGTCACCTCAGTCAGAATGGCAATTATCAAGAATACAGAAAAAAAAATTGGTGGTTGAATGAGATTGATATCATTATACTAAATGCATGATTGAAGATCTGAATGGTACTTATATACTTTGTATACAAACAGTTGTATGTAAAAAGATGCTATATATGTGCATTATGAATTGTAATACATACTACTATTATAAATAAAAAAGAAAGGAAAAAAACAAAAACAAAAAACAAACAAACAAAAAGAATACAAACAATAATAAATGTTCGCAAGGATATGGGGAAAAAGGTATACTCATACATTGCTGGTGGGACTGCAAATTGGTGCAACCATTATTGTCGGGCCTTAACACTGTCTGCCAAGGGGATAGAAAAGCTCTGGCTTTCTGGCTGCTTGCCACATTACCACGCCCTGTTACCAGACCTAGGCTAAGCAGGGGGCGTGGCTGTGAGAACTGAAACCACCCCAAGGATAGGCCAATGGCTCCGCCAATGGCATCTGCCCATGCTCCTTATGTGTCCCTATTATCTTTCTGCTGATTGGCCCATGTCCTCTATAAGACCGTCCAACTTCCTCAATAAACCAAGTTCCAGCACTGACCACTGACTGACTGGACTCCCCAGTATGTTCCTGTGTCCTTTGAGGGCGGGGGAGGGAAATATCAGCGGCCTTCGCTTTCCCAATCTAGTCTCTTCTTTGGGGTAGGCCTCTCTGGACTCTTTTGCTGGACAAAAGAGGTCCATCCCGGGTACGGGGGTGGCTAAAGACCCCAACCCCTTATAACTTCGTGACACATTATGGAAAGTGGTATGGAGATTCCTCAGAAAACTTGGAATAGAACTACCATTTGACCCAGCTTCTCGTTTTATATGCAAAGGACTTAAAATCAGCATATTACAGTGATGCAGCCACATCAGTGTTTATAGCAGCTCAATTCACAATAGCTAAACTATGAACCAACCTAGATGCCCTTCAACAAATGAATGGATAAAAAAATTTGGTATAGAATTATGCCACAGCTTTAAAGAAGAATGAAATTGTGACATTTGGCAGTAAATGGATGGAGCTGGAGAATATCATGCTAACCAAATAAGCCAATCCCAAAAAACCAAAAGCCAAATGTTTTCTCTGATATGCAGATGCTGATTCATAATGGGGGAGGGGCTAGGGTAGAATAGAGTTACTTTAGGTAGAAGGGAGTGAAGGGAGGGGAGGGAGTCTGGGAGTAGGAATAATGAATCGGGCATTATTACCCTATGTACATGTATAATTATATAATCAGCAATTTTACATTATGTATAACCAGAAGAATGAGAAATTATCCTCCATTATATATGATGTATCAAAGTGCATTCTAATGTCATGTATAACTAATTAAAACAAATTAAAAAATTAAAAAGAGTATGTTTTAGTTCATTTGCATTACCTACTACTCCCTGGTAGCTGTTCTCAACACCTGTTTTTTCCCTCAATATCTCCTTCACATCACACACTTGATGGTTTGATGATGGTTTGACGATGGCTGGCCACATGGGACAGTGTGTTAAACCTGGGATGGGCCCCAGCTCTGCTGTTGACTCAGACCCCCGAGGCCATAAGCCCTTGTTGAAATGAGCTAATTAAACTGGATGATGTCTAGTTTAACCTCTGAGTCCTATTCATCACCTATAAATTTATACTTTCTGGGATGTTAGAGCCTTTGGTTCTTCATAGACTCATTTGAGCCGGGCGTGGTGGCGCACGCCTGTAATCCCAGCACTTGGGAGGCTGAGGCAGGAGGATCGGGAGTTCAAAGCCAGCCTCAGCAATGGTGAGGCACTTAGCAACCCAGTGAGACCCTGTCTCTAACAAAATACAAAAAAGGGCTGGGGATGTGGCCCAGTGGTTGAGTACCCCTGAGTTCAATCCCTGGTACCAAAAAAAAAAGACTCATTTGAGCGGTTCCCCATCCCTGGATTCCTGCTCAGGATTAATGGTCTGAAGTCACTTTAAAATGGGTGAAAGTAGCCAGGCACTCTGCATGCCTCTAATCCCTCAGACTTAAGAGGCTGAGACAGGAGGATCGTAAGCTCCAGGCAAGCCTCAGTAATTTAGTGAAACACTCTCTCAAAAAATAAGAAGGACTGGGGATGTGACTCAGAAGTAAAGCACCCCGGGTTCAATCTGCAGTACTGTAAATAAATAATAAAATGAAATGAAATGGGTGAAAGTAACACCATATGGTACCCATTTGTTTTCAAAACAGAACATTGAAAACTCAAGAGTCCACCCTGGTCTTGGAAGCTGGTGCTTTCCTGTTGGCCTGTTTCTAGGAAGAGGTACTCAGAGGTGGTGAAAGTTGAGGGAAGCTGTGCCCCTGGCCTGCTCTGGGGACACAGACACAGCACCAGAGCACTTCCAACGGATGCCCTGCCTGGTGTGGACAATATGTGGCCATGCTGCGGACAGGGAACACCATTGTGGTTGGATAATACTAAAGACATCCGAGGCCATTGTCTTCTCCCTCCTTAGAGGAGCTGAGAAGATCCAGGCTTAGGGTGCTACAGATAGAAAAGAGAAGGGTCTCCCAACTACCACTCAGGCTCTCTCTCAGGCGCGGACAGGACTTCCTTGTGAACACGTTTTTATGGAACGATCAATGTGGCAAAGAGAGAAACCACTCTGGAACGTTTTCCGTGTATCTCTTCCCAGAGGTCAGGGCTGCATGAAAGCACAAGAGGGTAGGTAGGTATTTATTTGCTCTTCTTGGATATGCATGACAGTAGAGTATATTTTGACATATTTTTAAAAATATTGATTTATTTTAGTCGTTCACAACACCTTTATTTTTTCTTACGTGGTGATGAGGATTGAACCCGGGCCGCGCACGTGCTAGGCGAGCGCTCTACCGCTGAGCCACAATCCCAGCCCCATATTTTGACATATTATACATGCATGTAGTATACCTTATTCTAGTTGGGATTCCATTCTTGTGGTTGTACATGAAGTGTAGTTTTATTTTCTTTATTTTTTTTTTTTATTTATTTTTTTGGTACCGGGGATTGAACTCAGGGGCACTCAACCAGGGCCACATCCCCAGCCCTTTTTTGTATTTTTATTAAAGACAGGGTCTCACTGAGTTGCTCAGTGAAGTGTAGTTTTATTAGTGGTGCATTCATATATGAACATAGGAGTGTTATGTCCAATTCATTCTTCTGTCTTTCCTATTCCAATCCTTCTTGCCTTCCCTTCATTTCCCTTTGTCTATTCCAATGAAATTCTATTCCACCCCACCTTACTGTGTGTTAGCATCCACATATCAGAGAGAACATTTGGCCATTGGTTTTTTGGGATTGGCTTATTTCACTTAGCATGATAGTCTCCAGTTCCATCCATTTTACTAGCAAATGCCATAAATTCATTCTTCTTTAGGGTTGAATAATATTCAATTGTGAATATGTACCACATTTTCTTTATCCATTCATCTGTTGAAGGGCAGGTAGGTAGAGTCTTTGAATCTTGTAACTTGATCTCTGGAGCCTTCAGATATGGTTGCAGTATATTGTCTTCCTTCTCTGCTTGCTTGGACCCTCATTCTATTTTCTCACCTTCACCCCACCTTGGTGTGTCTTGGATTCTGCCTAACCTCCCACTGAGATTTTAGTTCTAACTGAAGCCAGACATAATTAGACCAACCTCACCTCTCTCATTATACCAATCACAGGCAGCTTCTTTATATTCCTTCTTAGAAAAGATGGCTCATCCAACTCCAATAAAGGCCAGGTTGAAATGTTTCAGTTGGGACAGGTGAAACTGGTAGCATCAATGGCCTCTCTATATCCTGCCCTTTGCAGTGGGCCTTGTGACTTGTTTTGACAGTGGAACTGTAACAGAAGTGTTGATGTGACAGTTCCAAGACGAGGCCTCCAGAAACCCTGTGAGTCCTTCTAATCACTCTCTCCAAGCATTGTCTCCCCACAAGAACACTCCTGGGCTGGTTGCTAGAAAGCAGAGACCAAGCAGAATAAAATGGATGGTTCCAGCTGAAGCCACCACACTAGAGTGGCCAGTGGACCTTGTGGCTGATAGCAGAGGCTTGTGGAGGTCTTCCCCAAACCCCATGAGACCAGAACTGCCCAGCTAAGCTCAGCCTAAATTGCCGATCCACAAAAATCTTCAACAAGTGATGTTGTTTTAAGCCACTAAGTTTTGGGGTTGTTTGGTGCACAGCATTATTTTGGTAATGGGTAACTCTCTCAGAGGAGGAGGAATGGTTCTGATCTTTAGAACTGCAGTGACTCCCACTATTATGTCAACAGCAAACACTTATTAGCATGTGTTTGTGTGTTGTGCAAAAGCACATGTGGAAACTTCTGGGGTGGAGGAAACTCCGCTTACCTGTATTAGTACTAGGTTTTATAGACCGACACAGATTTTTACATGATTTCATTTAACATGGTTAAAATCTCAAAAGTGCTTTCTTGACTGACTCCACAGGCCTGGACCTGGGCAAATGGGGAGACTCCAGTCATGAGTTACTTGTCTAAGAATAGAAGTTGCTCCCTATGTTTAAAGGGCTGTTTCCTCCCTGATCACCTTTTTGCTTGAAGAACATACCTACTTTCCTCTTCTCCTCGGTGTGCAGTCCCTGCAGCTGTGTGTTATTGTGCAAGGCAGTGAGGCTCCAAAGGAGGGTGTGTGTTGTTATGTTATATAACCACGCGGTGCATTGTTAGGCACAAAGCCCAAGTCCTGTCACCCACTGCATATGGGAGTTCTTACACAGTGACATTTTCCCACAGCGTCTTATGACATTAGACTTTCCTATTCTTCCTTAGATTTATTCAAAACATTTCCCTTATGGATAAATAACTTTTAAAACATCTAAAAGTAGCTCTCCCTCCAGCTTATAGCAGGAGGTTAGAAAAAGAAGAAGAAAGCTTCAATTTTCCCTTCCATTGTTTTGTTCCTTTTTATGTAATAGCAGCCTAGACTTTAATCTGAATATAGAACAACTTTCTGGGAGCACTGCAGGACTCTGAACCCAGTAGGGTTGTCATTACTTTGCCACTTGAAAGCCACTTGCCCCAGCTGCTGACACTCCTTCTATATTTCCACTCCTTGCACAAACCTTAAGTTTCTTTATAGCCAACCTTTTATTTTTATTTAAAAAAAAAATTTTGGTAGCAGGGATTGGACCCAGGATTGCTTAATCACTGAGCCACATCCCCATCCCTTTTTATTTTTTTTATTTTGAGACAGGGTCTCACTAAGATGTTTAGGGCCTTGCTAAATTGCTGAGGCTGGCATTGAACTTGAGATCCTCCTGCCTCAGCCTCCTGAGTCTCTGGGATTACAGATAAATGCCACTTGGCCTGGCTACAGCCAGCTTTTAATTAGCACACAGTTTATTTCTCAATAATCCTACATAAACTAGAATGGAGAAAACTTGCTTTGCTTTTTTTTTTTTTTTTTGTACTGGAGTTGAAATCCAGGGCTCCTTTAATCCTGAGCTAGGATTAATTCCCAGCCTTTTAGTGTTTGTTTGTTTGTTTGTTTTTGAGCCAGGGTTCTGCTAAGTTGCTAAATTGCTGAGGCTAGCCTCAAACTTGTAATCTTGCTGTCTCAACCTCCCTAGTTCCTGCGATTACAGGTATCCAGCACTGTGCTTGGCTGCCTTGCACTCTTCTGATGTTGGTGCTTTCTAAACTTTAAATTTCCAATCTGGTCTATAACATTTTTGTAAATACAATAAACATGAATTACGAGAAATGTTGGCTAGAAATAAAAAAACATATAAAATACAGTTCCCAACTTTTATTATTAGAGTATTAGATTTCATTTTTAGATTCAATAAACAAAAATCATTCTGTCAAATTTCCTTAAAATCGCTAAATGCTTTCTTCCCCGGTTTGGACGATATATGTCATGTACCTGTTTGGCCTGAACTTAGTTTAGAATTTGGAATCTGGCCACACAATCATTTTACCCTCCTTTTCAAAAACTTGCAGAACTTTGGCCTGACTTTCAAAAACCTCTACAATGGGTGCCAAATGTACCTTTAAAAAATCAACTTTATCAATGTATAACTTATGTACAATAAGCTGCACCCATTTAAAGTGTATAGTCAATGAGTTTCAATGGATTGTTTTTGCCCAATCAAGGTACAGCCACAAAGCCTTTCCATCACTTCCCCCACCCGCCCCGCCCCCAGGATTCCCTGTGTCCCCAGTTCTGGGCCGCCACTGCTTTGGTTACTTATACATTAGTTCTGCATTTTCCTCTCACTCATTTTTTTTTTTTTTTTTTTTTTTTTTTTGGTACCAGGGATTGAACTCAGGGGCGCTCGACCACTGGGCCACATCCCCAGCCCTTTTTTTGTATTTTTATTTTAGAGACAGGGTCTCACTGAGTTGCTAAGTGCCTCACCATTGCTGAGGCTGGCTTTGAACTCGCGATCCTCCTGCCTCAGCCTCCCAAAGTTCTGGGATTACAGGTGTGCGCCACCGCACCTGGCTCACTCATTTTTTTAAATTAGCATTTTAAAAAATATTTTTTAGTTGTCAATGGACCTTTACTATTTTTATTTATTTATATGCGGTGCTGAGAATTGAACCCAGTGCCTCACACATGCTGGGCAAGTGCTCTACCACCAAGCCACAACCTCAACCCTAAATTAGCATCTTTATTTGAGAGGTCAAATATGCAGACAGTGTAACAATTCCAAGTTTTGTATTTTTCAACCTTTCTATACAGAAAATAACAAAACCCCAGGAACCGCCGCCCCCCCATTTTTCCATCCACAATCATGTTAATAACTCTGGTAAGATCCACATTGCTGGGTACCTCAGGACCTCTTCCCTTTTTACGGCAGTGTGGTGCTCCCAGATGATCCTGCTGCTGTTCTCCTTTCTGCTTACTGTGAACATTGTGAATAAGCCTTTGAGTGATATAGATTTCATTTCTCTTGAGTAAAAACCTAGGAGGAGGATGGTTGGGGGCTATGGTAGGTGGATATTTCACTCCAAACCCAAATTTCCAACTCTATCTCCCATGATTCTTACCCTCCTTTGAGCCAAACTGAACTATTCACTTTTTCTCAGACATGTCCTAGGATCTCCTGCCTCTGTGTCCTTCTTTTTGTCATTTTCTTTCCAGATCACCCCACCCAGATCAGCTCCATGGGAGTATTCATGGGACTCCACAAAGACCTCCGCCCCCCCCCCCCCCAATTAGAATTTACTGGCCCCTCAGAGAGCCGGATGTTTACCTCTACCATTCTTATGGTAATGATCTCTTTCATCTTGAATCAGAGTTCTTGTCTCTTCTGCTAGATCCTAGGTACTCCTGATCACTGGTTCTACATCCAATCAATCCCATGAGCTCCACAGGACCCACCTACTTCCATTCTCTGTATACAGTAGGCACTCAGCAAATGTCCACTGAATAATGTAGCCAATGATATATGAAAAAATGCTATATGCCTTCCTTATTTGATTAAGGTTACATTTCAGAGGTACCAAAACATCTGTTTCTCTGTATCACAAAATAGCTGTCCCCATTGGACAGCTTGCATACTGAAATTCCACTATTAAACATCCATTCCTATCTAGATATTAGCAATGAATAGTAACATTGCAAAAAGAGACAACTAGGTTTTAATTACGTACTTTCTGATGGGGAACATAATGCCATCAACAAAATTGTCCAAAAGATCACACCTGAATCTGATCAACATTCACATGTTTTTGTTTTAACAAATACACTGAAAGAAAAAAGAGGAAAACTATAGATTGAACAACTTAAAAGGCAGATCAACCAATTGCAGTGTATGGATTTCATTTTGATATTGATTGAAACAAACCGCCAAAAAAAAAAAAAATGACATTGATGATATTATGGGGTATTTTTAGAGTATTAATCCTTCAGAGAACATTATCTCTGAGATTTATTTTAAAACAATATAGAGGGTTGGGGCTGTAGCTCAGTGGCAGAACACTTGCCTAGTATGTGTGAGGCCCTGGGTTCAATTCTCAGCAACATATATAATTAAATAAAGGTCAATCAACAACTAAAAAATATTTAAAAATATATATACATATACACACACACACACACACACACACACATATATATATATAAAGGGAGAAGCGAATAGCAACGTGGATGAGGCCAGAGTGGCTTTGAGTGGATAATTACTGAAGCCAAAAGATGAATACATGGGGTATATTATGTTATTGAAATTTTCCATAATTAAAAAATAAAGACAACTACCTTTGGGCTAAATCTTCCAGACTCCAAAAGGCCTTTTAAAAAGTATTGGCGGGGGGGCGGGGGGGGGGGGGGGGGGGGGGGGGGGGGGGCTGGGGTTGTGGCTCAGTGGTAGGGCGCTGGCCTAGCACGTTCACAGCCCGGAATAAAGGCATTGTGTGCAACTAAAGCAAATAAATAAGTGTTAAAAAAAATACATTCTACTGTCATGTATAACTAAAAAGAACAAATAAAAAAATTTTAAAAAGTGTCGGCACTCCCAGCAGGTTAACATGTCAACAAATTATTAATCATTAACATTTTAGTCCTTACTGGTTTCCAATAGCTTAACCCATTAAGTCCCAAGTTTTCAATTCTGCAAATATTTCAACAAAATGGACACAAGTGCATTAAAAGAGATTGGAAACCATAATCTGGAGTATATATATATAAAGATATTAGTTAATATTATATTATAATGATATAATTATATTACACATTATATAATTACATATTACATACTATATTTAAGTTTTTATAGGTGTTCCCCATCTGAGACAATGGGACAAAATGGGTTAGAGAAATGTCTGCCTTGGGCAGCCCCACCTTTCACTACCTCAGCTATCAATTTTTCCAGCCTCTCCCTTGCTGACCCCCTGCGTTCCTCCAACACAGCCTCCACTTTCCTGCATCCATTCCTTACTGCTCAGGCTATTCTGCCCCTTCCCCCATCCCACCTCAGGCAGGTGCTCTACCACTGTGCTTCACCCTGCCCGCCTCTCCCCAACCTCCCCAAAGCTATTCACTGTTAAAGATCCAGAGAAATTGCCACTGAGAAGGGCTCCCTTGTCCTCCTCAGTCAGGACACGCCACCGCACCCTTGATGCACACATCAGAACTTTGGTTAAACTGCTCTTTCTATATGTTCAGCCCCTTGCTGTGTTAAACTTTAACAAATGTTCTGGGTTTTTCTCCAACTTAAGACAGACATTTTAAACTACAGCTATTCTGTCTACTCCAACCTCAGCGAGGGCTGGACAACCTTCGCTTAGAGATACTGTTAAAGTTTGTTTTGGGGCCAGAGAAGCAGGTCACACTGTTTCAATGGCCTCGGGGCTGCAGACTCCAATGGCTGCAGGCAGGCGCTAACGGGGTCACATCACGCAACTTAGAGAAGCAGGCTGGGGTGTGAACGGGCACAGTGGAGAACATCTGCCCTGGCTCTCTCCTAACCCAGCTGCAGAGGACTGTAGTCCTGAAAGGGAAAAGCTAGCGATCTTGCCTGGGCTCTTCCAAGACCAAACGTTCATGTGAAATTTACAAATGAAAGATATTATACCTGTTATTGGAATCTTTGTACCTTGATTTCCTCTCTATCACTCTCCCTCTGTGACTGGGTGGCACTGAAGTGGCTACGGCATTTCTGGAATCCAAGGGAAGGGAAGGTGAGCGGAGTACATTTAGTTGGTGTTTAGTGGGCTCTATGCACAGGATTTGCAGTCATTCACATGCTTGATGAAATTATGACCAGCTATGCAGACACAGGAATGACTTTCAGAAATCCTCCTACCACCCACTACGACAAATCACTCAGAAATGACTTAAAAGTTCAGAGGTCAAGTTGGGCCGCAGTGGCATGCCTGTAATCCCAGCAACTGGAGAGATTGGGGCAGAAGGATCACAAATTCCAGGTCATTCTGGGCAACTTAGTGAGACCCTGTTTCAAAATAAAAATAAAAAAGGGCTGGGGGTGTAGCTCAGTGGTAGAGCACCCCTGGGTGCAACCCCTAGTACGGGGGTGGTGTGAGGGATATCAGAGTTCATTTCATGATATAAATTTCCAAGACCCAGTATGGGAAGTAAACAGGCAGTGGACAGAAAACAAAGTACAAAATAAAACATATGGAGCCGGAATCTATTGTACAGAAAAGTCATCCACTCCTTATATGAATAAAATTCCATATAAAATTGTGTTCCAAAGTCATTTTGTATGAATACTGGGAAGAGGGCCCAGCACTGCCAGATCTCTTTGATTTTTTGAGAGAAGTTGGAACCCCTCTTGCATGGCGCATATGTTTTTGTAAATATCTGTAGAATGAAGAGATGGCTAAGCAGTTTGCACTTTAAAAAGTAGGGAAAAATATTGAGATGTGGTAGACAATTCACAAAAATATTATGTTGTCTTTCTGGATATCTGTCAGTTTTTTTAAATTTGAACTTTTTGTGTGATTTGTTTTCTCACTGTAAATCAAGGGTTTTTAACTTTTTTCTTTTTTGCCTCTGTGGCAGTCTGATGAAGTCTGTGCACCTCTTCTCAAAAGGATGTTTTAAAATGCATAAAATATAATACATATGATTACAAAAGACACCAATTTACATTGGCAGTTATCACAATATTAAAGTAGCTAATTTATGATATAATAGTAAATTTGCTTCTTTGTGCACTAAATAGGAATACCCATGGCGGGCTCAATAACCACTGAAATGTTACAGGGATAAGGTGTGTTAGTGATAACCCAAGCTATCTGCACCACTGTGTTGTCATATGTGACATCTACTGGTAACAGAATCTCAGGTAGTGCTGTTATAGCTGTGTACTGTTTATATTTATAATTGAAGATGGTGCTAGATTTCTGTTAGAGGCTGATGAAAATAAACATGCATTTTTTTTTCTACTCAAGTGCACTCCTGAATTTTACCCATAGAAGGCTTCCTGGTTAGGGGAGTCCATGGACCCCAGGTTAAGATTACCTTGCAATGATCACTCTCTTACCTAACTGTGGATTCAGTTTGATATTCATTTCCTCAAATAGGACTTTCAAAATTATGTCAGCTTTGAGCCCTATAAAACCTGGATCTATCTGGGCTCCGTGGTGCATGCCCATAATCCCACTGGCTTGGGAGGCTGAGGCAGGAGGATCGGGAGTTCAAAGCCAGACTCAGCAACTTATTGAGGGCCTAAGCAACTCAGTGAGACCCTGTCTCTAAACAAAAATCCTGGATGGATCTTTAAATATATTCAGACTACCTTCACTGACAATACTCAGGCCCAAGCCACAATCACCTTTCACCTAGACTATCTAAGAGCTTTCTAATTAATTCAGCCTGTGTTCTGACAGTTTATTCTCAGCTCTGCAGGCAGAGTAAGCTTTGTTGTTGTTGTTGTTGTTCTAATTGGTTATACATGCCAGCAGAATGCTTTTCAACTCATTGTAGACAAATGGAGCACAACTTCTCTCTTCTCTGGCTGTACGCGATGCAGAGTCACACTGTTTGTGCAATTATACATGTACATAGGCTAATAATGTCCTTCCCACCCCCACACCCCTTCCTCCCCTCATTCCCCTCTGCCCAATCCAAAGTTCCTCCATTCTTCCCTAGCATCCTTGCCATTATGGATCAACATCCACATATCAGAGAAAACATTTGGCTTTTGGAATTGGCTTACTTCGCTTAGCATGATATTCTCCAGCTCCATCCATTTACCTGAAAATGCCATAATTTCATTCTTCTTTAAGGCTGAGTAACATTCCATTGTGTACACATACCACATTTTCTTTACCCGTTCATCCGTTGAAGGGCATCCCCTCTCTCTCACCCTGCACAAAACTCAACTCAAAGTGGATCAAGGACCTAGGAATTAGACCAGAGACCCTGCACCTAATAGAAGAAAAAGTAGACCCAAATCTTCATTACATCAGCTTAGGACCTGACTTCCCTAACACCACTCCAAAAGCACAAGAAATAACATCAAGAATCAATAAATGGGATGGATTCAAACTAAAAAGTTTTTTCTCAACAAAGGAAACAATAATGTGAAGAGAGAGCCTACAGAATGGGAGAAAATCTTTACCACACACACATCAGATAGAGCACTAATCTCTAGGATATATAAAGAACTCAAAAAACTGAACACCAGCGTGAGCCTTTAAAAACCAAGTGTCATCACGTACTCCTCTACTTGCATCTTCCAACAGCTTCCATGCCACTGAGAACAGAATCCCACAATGTTATCATGTCCTGCCAGACCCAACATGGTCTGGCACCCTCCTCCTCCCTGATTTCATCTGATAGACTCTCTCCACCAAACTTTAGTCTGAATCCTGGGAATTTTCTTCCCAAATAGACTTCAGCTTTCAGTGTCTGTCCTTGCCAGGCCTGCATCACCCAATTTTAGCAAAAACCCTGTCAGTTTAGCCAGAATCCACTAGACACTCTTTCTTTATCTAGCTACCTTCAATATCTGATCAGGTTCTTTATCCCCCATCAACCCCCAAGTGATGTCTGATCAGCCCCCTGTTTTCAGGAAGAATCCTGGGAGGTCTGTTTAGCCAGAATCCCCCCCACCTTACTCTTTGCTCTGGTTTGGGTAAGTGTCCCCCAAAGGCCCATGTGTTAAATGCTTGGTCCCCAGACCATGGTGCTACTGGGAGGTGACAGAACCTCTAGGAGGTAGGGCTTGGTGGAAGGAAGTGAGGTCACTGGGGGCAGGCCCTTGAAGGGGCTGCTGGGACCCTGTTCCCTTCTCTTCCCCTCTCTTTGCTTGCTTCCTGGCTGCCATGAGGTGAGCACCTTCCATTGCATGCTCTTGCCATAACGTGCTGCCCTGCCACAGGTTCAAAAGCCATGGACCTCACTCATGGACTAAAACTTCCAAAGCAGTGAGCCAAAATAAATCTTTTTTCTCTACAAGTTGATTATTTCAGGTACTTCCTGTCACAAGGACAGGAAGCTGACTAATGCACCGCTGATGTTTCCTCTTAGTAATTTTCTATCCACCAGCCCCCACCCTTTTCCTCGGCGATATATTCCCACTCTCCCTTGTATTTGGAGCTGAGCCAAATCTCTCTTCCCAGTTGCAACACCCATTGCAGTAGTCCCTCCTCATGACAATGGGTTTCTTTCTTTTTCTTTTTGGGTAACAGAGATTGAAATCAGGGACACTCGTTCACTGAGCCACATCCCCAGCCCTATTTTGTATTTTATTTAGAGACAGGGTCTCACTGATTTACATAGTGCCTAGCTTTTGCTGAGGCTGGCTTTGAACTCACGATCCTCCTGCCTCAGCCTCCTAAACTGCTGGGATTACATGCCTGGCTCTGTTTGTTTGTTTGTTTTTTAACCTGGTCCTGGGGATTGAAACCAGAATTCTAGGTAAGCACTCTATCACTGAGATTCTAGTCCAACAACAGTCTTGCTGACTAAAGCCTGCCTTACTGTTTTAAGTGATATAAATACATTTTTTTTCTTTAGCACATCTTCTGCAGAATCTTCTCCCTCAATCGGCTCCAGCTGTACAGGCTCCCTTACCCACAGCAGCCCTTCAGCATTCCTCCCAATGCCTGGGGTTGCACTTGCTCTACCCCTGGATTTCCTTGTGGCTTAGATCTCAGTTCTTTTGGAGGATGGAACCCAGGGCGCCAATCATGCTAGGCACTCTACCACTGAGCTACACCTCCAGCCCCACACTCTTGGTTCTTAAGGTCTCTTTTTATCAGAGAGGCCTTTTTTAATCAACCAAACTTCCAAAAGCCAGTTATGTCTTCCCTTACTCTTCCAGACATATCATCTCCTGATATGTTACATACTCCTCCTTATTAGCCCTCTCCCTGCACCCGTTAGAAGGCAAGCTTCCTGAAAGCATGGAGGAAGGACTTTGCTTTAGTTTTAGTGCCTAAGATACATTGGTGGGCACATTTAGTTCATTGTGGACACTTCATAAATATTTGCTGAAAAAAGAACAAAGCAAAAAATTAGAAGAGGCCAGGTGCCACAGTGCACACCTGTAATCCCAGCAACTCTGGAGGCTAAGGTAGGAGGATCACAAATTCCAGGCCAGCCTCAGCAACTTAGAGGCCCTAAGCAACTTGGTGAGAGTCTGTTCAAAATAAGAAATTAAAAAGGGGCTGGGGATGTGGTACAGTGGTTAAGCGCCTCTGGGTTTAATGCCCGTATCAAAAAAAAAAAAAAGAGAGAGAGAGAGAGAGAGAGAGAGAGAGAATTTGGGCTTAAAATTTAACAAAAATGTCATCAGGAAAAACTTTCTTTCTCTGAAAAAGGGATGTGCTAGGAAAAAGGGCTCAAATCCACAAATCCACACTTCTGCAGAGCAGATGTTCTGCTCCCCCACTTTTAATGATAAACGGCCCCAAGGGCCATTTGCCTGGTCCTTGGTTGCTTGCCGCTAGGACAGATGCAATTCAGACATTTGTCTGGAAAGAACCCGCATTCTGGTGATGTTTTAACGGTGTTTAGCCGTTTGTTTTTCTGATGTAGTGTTAAATCTTCTGGAAAGCACTCAATGAACACGCACAGGCTTTTGGAAGTGACTTGGGGCTTGGATCCCCCCTGTGGATCACTCCAGAGGAAATTCAAAGGCCACTGTTGGAGAGGCTCGCCCACAGAGCTAGGGATGGAGCGCAGATTTTTATCTGATGCTCTTCGCCCCTCAGAAGAGTCAGAGCCAGAGAATCTCCTCCAGTCCTTGGTGCATGGACGCCTCCTCCACCGGGACCTAGCACCCGCGACACCTCCGCGGGGCTCAGAGGAGCAGAGGCGGGCTGGGCTCTGGTCGCACGGCCCGAAGACCGAGCTTTCCCGAGACAGGCACGCTCGCGCCCCGCCCTCCTCCGCCCCCTGCGGGTCCGGGGAACGCTGCGCGCTCGGTGGCTTTCCCCGCACGTGGCAAATCTCGGTCCTTCTGGCCCTCCTCCGTTGCCTTTCCGTAGCAGAGTGTGCTGGAACGTGTCCAAATTAAAAAAAAAAAAAAAAAAAAAAAAAAAAAAGCAACTCATCGGCATTATCCATCTCCTCCTCCTCCTCCTCCTCCTCCTCCACTATCCTCTCTTCCGGAAACTATGACAAGAAATGACAAGAAGCGGCATTTCCTGATGACAGAGTGTGGGCCATTGCACTTGCAGCTATTTTATAAGCCAAACGGCTGCTCGCTTTAGCCGGAGAAAATAAAAACAAACTTCCAAAAGACTATTTGTGGTTTGCAACGCGTACGGTTTAATGGCCCTGCCTCCGGCCTCTCCCCGCGCCTCTGCAGATGGGAGATGTCGCCTGGAGCGGGGCGCCTGCTGCGATGCGTGACTCTGAGATGGATCAAAGTGTCAGTGTGTCTCTATTGGCAGCGGCTCAGGGAAAAAAAAAAAAAAAAAAAAAAAAAAAAAAAAGAGCCCAGAGAAGCAACCGTCAACCGTAAGGGGCATCTTCTTGACTGTCAAGTTTCCTGCACAACCGGGAGAAACAGGCAGACGCTTGTGTAGTCGGGTGAGGAGCCCAGACCCAGCTCGTTGCTTAGCAACCTGAGTCAGAGTGTTGATAAAAACCGGTTAAGGTGAAAACTTACAATAAAAGGCAAGTGGTACAAAGTAAATAGATGCTGCTGCATCTCATTATCGAAATGCTTGACGGCTAAGTCGTCTTGCTTCCAAATTTGTCTTGGCAGGAAGATACCAATCATTCCCTTGGGAATGGAAGTAGAGCTTTGGGGACTTTTAAGTTCAAGTGTTATTTGTTGTGTAGGCATTCTAAGATGGCTAGCGCCATTATCATGGCTTATCGTGAATGTAGTCTTTCAGTAGAGAGTTCACTGCTGTGCCAAGCACATATGCATGACTGCCTTTGTTATTACAAAGTCCTTCTTACATTCATCTGCAATCACTCTTTAGTATCTTGTGACTACTCTGCTCTTTTCTGCCCCAAAGAAAAGTAAAGGGCAGGGGAAATGATCAAACAGTGGGGATGCTAATATGAGAGTAGACATATTCAAGTTACTACCTGAAATCATGCCCCAATGACTTCTGAAGCCAGCAAATATGAAAACAGAAGAGATAAGTCAATCATTGGTATTCTAGCTCTCAAGCAAAATTTAGCAAACTTTGCAGCCATTTCTCCAAGGTTTCCCAGGAATAGTAAACTGGGTAATGAGACCATATTATTTTATTAAAATTAGTACAGGGGCTGGGGTTGTGGCTCAGCGGTAGAGCGCTCGCCTAGTACGTGCGCGGCCCGGGTTCGATCCTCAACACCACGTAAAAATAAAGGCATTGTGTACAACTAAACTAAAACAAATAAATAAATATTTTAAAAAATTAGTACAGCTAACAACCAGGGCTCTAAAGATGTAAATAAAGGTAAGAAATGAAGAAAAAATATTAAACTGGTTAAAAAGTATATAGATAAAGTTTATTCTTTTTGGAAATCATACTTTTGGGAAAATCTTGCGTGTTTATATAGAAAAGGGACTTCATTCAATTAATTCACACATGGCTAGCCTATTTAAGAGTGCTGGCGGTTTGAGTGATGTAGTTCGTTAGAAGGCCACCAGAGGGAGCCCAAGTTTTTCTCCTATAGAACTCCAGTGTGAGTCTCAAGCAGTTCAAAAGACAGTGGAATTCAGACCAGAATGGTTTCACTGCTTGGAGGTTCTTTTCTGCTGGAAAAGTGGTGGCGATGCAGCATTGATTACCTCAAGACCGCTGTTATGAACGGGAAGATGGCTGGGCTAGTGCTTATGTTGGATGCTGAATTCTTGACCTTGTTTTCAAGTGTAGTTTGCTGCTACTGAATAAGGTGGCCCTCATCCCTCTTCTCTTGTTCACCTCCCCTGGGGCTCTTGGGAACAATGATGATGCCTGGAGTCCTACGATTACCGCCTAATGAATGGGGGCATGTGTGTATCTACAGAGGAGAACAATGAGTGAAACAAGCCCTACTTAATCAGAAGAACTTTGTCATGTGTTCTTAAGTTAGTTCTGAATAGATACTGGGATTCCCTTTATTTTAAAATATATATCTGAATATTTTTCATCTTGTTTACCGTGATCATCTATTGCTGTGTCATAACCCTTAAATGTAGTGTTTTAAAACAACATTAAGCATTTACTATATCAAAGTTTCTCTAGGTCAGAAATTCAGGAATGTGTCTTAAGTGGTTCTAGCTTGGGGTCCCTCTCATGAGGATGCTGTGAAAATATCAGCTGTGACATTAGATGATAATGCAAGGGCTGGAGCATCCACTTCCAAGATGCTCACTCACATGGTTGTCGATAGGAGACCTCAGTTCCTCACCCCTGGATCTCATCACAGGGCTGCCTAAATGTCCCCGTGCCATGGGTAGTTTTGAGGTGATCAATCAATCAATCAATATACATGATAATATAGTACCAGGTAGTACCTGGTCAATATATGGCGGCCAGAGGAAGGAACATGGCAACATGGCATGACATTGATGTGCACAGGAGGTCCACAGTCAGGTGTTTATCTTCAGGCCAAACAATATAAAACGTAATATGACATTAGTGTTTTTAAAAAGTTGAATAAACTCTCTGAGGACAATTACTGAAAATATATAATGTCCCAAATTTAGGGCCAACACAGGCTAGCATTTCAGGATTCCCAAAACCATGACCAGGTTGCAAATGTTCACCCTAAAGCAAAGCTTGTTGGTGACAAACTCCGAGCTCCTTAACAAACATCAGTTTCCTCATTTAAAAAATGTGAACAAGGGCTGGGGTTGTGGCTCAGTGGTAGAGCGCTTGCCTAGCATGTGTGAGGCACTGCATTGTATCCTCAGCACCACAAAAAATAAATGAAAAAAATAAAGTAAAAAAAAAAATGTGAACAAATATGTAGTAATCATCAACAAAGCCTTCAACACAAAAGAGAAAGATCAAGATAAACAAATAAAAACCAGGCATTATTCAGGAGACAGAAGGATAAAACAACCTCTAATTAGTATTTTCAGAGAAGTCCACAAAGACAGAGCATCTATGAAGTAAGCAGAAGAAAAGAACAGAGTTCTTGGAAATGAAAACACTTTTAATGAGAAATTTTCTTCATGGAAAGGATTGAAAGATAAAAATGAAAGCTCAGAACAAAATTTTTTTAAAAAGCGAAGGAGAGTTGGAGGTATAGCTCAGTGTAGAGTGCTTCCCTGATATGTGGAGGCCCTGGGTTCAATCCCCAGCAGAGAGATGGGAGTAGGAGGAGATGAATGAATACGAAGAAGAGGAAATTACTAAAGAAATATAAACAAATTTCCCTGAAATGGAGGTAGGTCTTCACCCTAAATGTCATATTATGTATTAAGCTCAGTAAATGTTAAAAGACTCGTATTAGGACACATCAGATATTTTACATTTAGTGAAATATCAGAATGCATTACAGATAAGGAAAAATTTAAAAAATCTAAGAAAGAAAAACATTAATATCAATTCCACGAATTCCTCTAAGCATTATTTTTCTATTAAATCATTACAATAGCCTGATGAGTAGGCAATGTTACTAGGATTCCTATTTCACACACAAGGAAAACTAAGATCACAAGGCCAGCAAACAGTAACAGAGCCAGGCAAGCTAAGTTCTGTAGCCTGCACCCTAAATATTACACACACTGCTTCTCAATAGCTCACCTACACGGGAAGGGTGCAGACTTCTTCAGCAACACAAGATGCTAAGTCAAAATGGCTCACTGTCCGAGTGTTTCTTTTCTTTTTTAGTTTTTTAAATTTGTTCTTTTTAGTTATACATGACAGTAGAATGTATTTTGATGTATCATACATTGGAGTATAACTCCCATTCTTGTGGTTGTACATGATGTGGAGTTTCACTGGTCATGTATTCATATATGAACATAGGAAAGTTATGGCTGATTCATTCTACTGTCTTTCCTATTGTCTTAGTGTTTCTGAGGAATGAAGCATGAGGGAGAATAAAGACATCTTTAGACATTTAAGACTGAGAATACTTACTTGCCAAATGTCCTTTCTTAGGAAGTTACTTGAGGATGTAATCCTCAAAATTAAGGAGAAAATGAAAAAGGAGAATTAAGAGAGTGATAAAAGAACTTCCAGGAAGAGATGTATAACGCAGTTTGGAGAAGTATGATTGAGGATTCCAAATGGGAAAGAGGGACTCTATGGAGTTATTAGCATTACAGAGAATTGATAAACCTTGATAGTATGATAAATAGGTAGAGGGGAAGAAAAGAAAGGTTATTTTAAACTCTGGGAAAACAAAAGGCCATAGAAGAAAGGCAGGGTTTGGATAAAGAGTCTGGGAAGGGGAAATAGGGAAGGTGTAGACTGTGCTTCATGACTGCTCTGTGCTACTTGATCTTTGAGCCACACACATGATGCTCTGAGGCCCATATTTGTATCTATATCTAGGTTTTAATTTTATTTAAAGGAGTAAAACATTCATACTTGAGTGGACTGAAATAAGGGGAAGGTGATTCCTTCATGCAGAAGTTGGTTCTAGAGCAAAATTCTGAAAGGCAAAAAATTCTGAACTGGTAGCCAGGAACAGGAAGACATTGAGCAAATTTAAACTCTGGGAGAGGAGAAAAATTATTTAAAAAGTAAAATTCTGACCTTGACTAGGTAGGAGGAGAACTATTGAGCTATCAGTAAATTTCCTTTTTCTTTTTTCAATTTTATTTTAGTTATAGACAGACACAATATCTTTTTTTAAAATATTTTATTTATTTGCTTTAGTTGTACACAATGCGTTTATTTGTATGTGGTGCTGAGGATCGAACCCGGGGTGAGCGCATGCTAGGCGAGCACTCTACCGCTGAGCCCCAGCCCCAGCCCACACAATATCTTTTTATAAAATTTTTTAGTTGTAGATGAACACAATGCCTTTATTTAATTAATTAACTAATTTTTGATGTGGTGCTGAGGATGGAACCCAGTGTAAGAGAACGCGTACAAGGCAGGCACTCTACCACTGAGCTGCAGCCCCAGCCCCCAGCGAAATTTCTTGAAAGGCAGAGAAAGTTCACTGCATGAATACTAGACATGAAAGTGGGGCAAACAGGGGCTGGAGGGCTAGTAATCTCCAGGGTTTATAGAAGGCCAGCTCCTCATGTATTTTTGGCAGCAGATTTGCAAACTTTTAACTCTAGGCCCTGAAGTAGAACCAGGATAGTACTCAGGTCTGAACACATCATGTTGTGACTGCCCCTTCTTCAAGGACAGTGCCTTCTAAAAAGGGGTGCAAGTCACACAAGAGCCCAGGGAATCTATAACAAAGATGTTCACTGCAGCATTGTTTATGCAGCAAAGCAGAATAAAACAAAATCTAAATCTGGAAACACCTTGAATGCATATTTGTAGGGGAACATTTAAATAAATCATGACATATGATTTATTTATTCATACATCCTTTAATGGCTGTTAAAGAGAATGAGGCTGAGCTACATGAACTGCTACAGAAAGATGTCTACCATATAGTAAGTAAAAAAGGCGACTTGCCAAAGAGCATATATGAGTCTATTTGTATTAAACATATGCATAATACACACTGCAAAATGTACTTTTATTATTAAAAAAAGTGCTAGTTAGGAAAATAAACTGATAGTGAGAAATCTGTCTGGTCTTTCTCTCTGGTCTCTCACTTTTGGCATCTGCTTCTTTGGGAAGTGAAGAAAGGGTCCAGGGAAGCACTGAGGGAAGAGTAAAAGCCTGGGGGCCAGGGAAAGGCCAGGGAGGGCTGGTGGGTGAACCAGAAAGTATGGCTGAGGGACTGGCAGTGAAGCATAGTGGTTAGTGAGAATGAGCAGGGTAAATTATTCCCAGGACTAATCTGTTCTCAGGGAAGCACCAACACTGTGGGACACAAATCCTACATGTCCAGTTTTGACTGGGAGCTTGTTCAAACAAATCCCGAGGCTTCATGAGCAGCAGCTGCAGCTCAGGCTGAAAGCTTCTCTTAACAAGTGGGCAGCAGGTGGGCGGCTGGGAGGCATCCTGTAGGGAGAGACCTTCCTGGTGCTTGTAGAGAGACAGCAATGGGCGATAGTAACAGAAGCAGCTCCAAGTAGTGAACATCTAATCATAATCACAGCTACCACTTAGTTGAGGCCCATGCCTATCGGTTGTTGTGTCCCGTTTGCGGCACACACCCTCAGACAATGCTACTAGATGCAAACATCACCAAGATGCAGACAGGAAGCTCAGGTGTAGGGAGGGGAGGTAACAGCTTGGAGGTTACACAGGTACAGCAAGATGCAGAGCCCAGAATGAAACTCAGAGAGCAGGGGTTTCTGAAGAGACTTAACTACTGTTTAATACCATAGGTGATTTTTGTTCTGCCTTTATTCCACCTGTATATACTGCCTCAGTTTCCCACAATGGGCATTGCTGTGGTTTGAATATGGCTCCTCCAAAATTCATGTTGAAATTCAACCCCATTGTGGTGGGGTTAAGAGGTGTGGCCTTCTGGGAAGTGACTGCCGTGCCATGAGGGCAGAGCGCTGAAGGGAACCGGCTCAGGCCCTTCCCACCTTCTGCTCCTCTGCCCTGCGAAGACAGCCACAGGGCGCATCTTGAGGGAGAGCAGGCACGTGCTGACCCACTGGCACCCTGATCTTGGACTTTGGGCCTCCAAAAGTGTGAGAAATAAATTCTTATTATTTACAATCCATCTAGTCTCAGGTATTTTGTTATAGAAGTACAAATGGACTAAGACAGAAATGCATCCTTTTTCTTTTTTCCTTTCCCTTAAGAGATGTTACTATGTTGCCAGTCTGGCAGTGACCTTCCTGGCTCAAGTGATGCCCCTGCCTCAGCCTGCCTCGTGGCTGATGCTACAGGTGACACCATGATTGGCAGGATGAAGAAATCAATTTAAAAGTCAAAGCGCATACCCTAGTGAGCTCCCGTGGGGGAGGTCCTGGGAGGGAGGGCCTCCATGCAGCTGAACACGGGCACTGACATGATGCGGTGGGGGGGGGGGGGGGGGGAGAGAAGGGAAGAGGAGGGGGAAATTGGGGCTGGGGAAAAGTAGAAGGTCCCGACAGACACAGAAGGAGAAAGCTCTGAGGAACTAGACATAGACACAGGGCTAGGAAGGGAGCAGAAAGGAGAGAGGAAGGGATTTTGTGAAGGCCTTGGGCCTGGCCTGAAGCAAGATCAGGGCCAGTGAGCCCTGCTAGGCCTTCTGCCCTAGCCTGCCCACAGAGCTCTGGGCCTTCCCAGTGTGCTGCCCACCCCTGCTGAGTGGTTGGACTAATTCTTTAACGCAGACACTGAAGGGCAGGCAGCTGGAAGGGCTCATTCCCCACTCCCCAGGGCCTCAGTTTCCTCCAACAAAGAGAATAATTAGTATTCTACAAGGGCTAAGAACTAAACTGCATTTTAACATTTTAATCTGCCTGAGACTCCTAAACTCCCTCACCTAGGAAACACAGCAGGCCGGTTCTTCAAGCTGAGCTAAGGGAAGAAAAGGTTTGCTCTTCCCAGAAACCCATCTGCAGTGCTCTGGGGCTGAAGAGGGTGTAAACATCACTCCTGTGCAGAGCTCTGCACACTGGAATGAAGCAGGTGAGTGTGTGTGTGTGTGTGTGTGTGTGTGTGTGTGTGTGTGTGTGTGACCTTCCATAGGGGAGTGCAGGAGTGTTTCCACCCCATTTCCTCTGGCCCAGGGCTCCTGCATCTCTGATTAAAGAGAACATCATCATCACCCACAACAGCAGCCATCTAGTTCACGGCTTCTGTTTATTGCTAAGTAAGTCCTCAGCCTTGCTCCTTCCATCCCTCTCCTCTGGCTCCTCTCCCCAGTTCCCAGAACTCTCACCTCCCACACTCACCCCTAACTCCAGACCTCCTGCCCCTAGTGCCACATCTTCAACTTTAGTGTCCTGAGTGCAACTAAGCTACTTATGCCTGAATGAAAACGGTCAGTGCTTCCCTATGTCAACCCACTGGATCTAAACAAACAAAAACCGTGACTTCATTTTGGATCTTTCTTCTCCTCCTACATGTGCATTATTAACTCAGCCATCCCTTCCTTCAGAACATCTTTGTTCTGCCCTTCTGGTCCATTTCCATCTCAGCTCTCAACTTTGTTATTTTTCTGTGCATTCATTTGGCAAGTGTTTATCAAACATCTCTTGGTGTGTCGAGCATTGTGCTAAATAAAGGGAATGAATGCTAATTCCAAATTCTAACTTGGTAGGAGTTGTTCACAGCTTAGTAGAGAGTGACACAAATCTATGGCCTTCCCATGTGGCAGAAAAGTCTTTTCCCTGTGTTCCCAGCCCTTCTAAGCCAAGGAGCAGTTCTCAGTACCTGAATTATCCCCAAGGGTCTATGGGTTTTGCAGTGCCCTATTTCATAATTCTTATATCTCCCCCTATAACTTTGTCACTCTAGTGCCATTTCTTTGTTCTCCTTTTATTGTTGTTTTTTTTTCTTCTTCTTCTGAGATGGGGGTCTTATTATATGTCCTAAGCTCAAATGATCCTTCTGCCTCAATTTCCCAAGTAGCTGGGATTAACAGTTATGTGCCACAGCTGGCTCTGATGCCATTTCTTAAAGAAGTTTGAAATGTTATTGAGAAGAATACTCCCAAGACCCCTTCCTGCTAGTATGTTTGCTAGCAGAGTGACCCCACTGAGTAGGGTAGGGTGTCAAAGGCTTTGTGTGGACTACATGGGCATCGTAGCCCAATGAATAGGAGAATCTGGTGTCTGGGAACTCTCAGTGGACATTTCCTCTGGCTGACTGCCCAGACACATTGTGAGCCCTATTCAAGCTCTGCCAAAGGTCCCACACAGTACTGGAGATGGGGTGACCTACTGTAGGCACCCAGCCCCTCTGAGATGGGTGTGACCTGCCAAGATGCCAATAAACCTGCTGACTGCAAGACACCATGAAGCAAGACTCCACCCCTGAAACCTTATCCCTGCCTTTGATGTGCCCCCTTAAATAAACCACAGAAGCCATTTTCTAATTGTCTAGCTCCAGCTCTTGTGTGGACTGGACCTATCAGGGCCTTCATCTTTTGAAACTATCTTTCCGACTTTGTCTTTTGTTCTTCACTAATTATTCTAGACTTTAATTTCTTAGGTGGCTTACATCCTCCTGAGCAGGAAGAAGAACCCCCTAATGAGGCGCTGGGTGCCACGTCATAGTAAGGCTCTCAAAGTGTGCAGGATGTTGAGACTGGAGGGGACAGACATGCTAACTGCCAGGCCTGTAGGGGCTCTAAGCTCAGTGCTTGCATCAAACCAGTCTCAGGATGGGCTGTTTCAGAAAGCACAGAAATCAGTTCCTTACTGTCCCCCCAAAGCTCCTGTGTTAATTCAGGAATGTTGGGAGGTAGAATACGAGAGCTATAATCTAATCAGTCCATCCTAGTTTGAATGGACCAACTGGATGGTAACCATAGGCAGATGGGGCAGGGCAGGAGATGAATTCATCCTGAAAGGATGAATCTTCTCTATGGCCCCTTCCTCTTGCCCTCTCTGCTTCCTGGTTGCCCTGAGGTGAGCAGCTTCCCTTCACTGCTGCCCTTCCGCCATGATGCTTTGCCTCACCAGAACCAAAGCGATGGAGTTGGCTGACCATGGACTGAACCTCTGAAACTGTGAGCCCCCAATAAACTTTTCCTCCTGTAAGTTGGTCTTGTTGGGTATATTGGTCACAGTGACAAAGTTGATTAGCGCACCTGTAAACTACATCTTTGCACTATTTATTCTTAAAATTATAATGACTCCTGGAGCAAATTTATTCTATATTTTACTTAAGCCAGTTTGTCACTTGTAACTCAAAGGACTCACACTAATAACAATAAATGACATTGAACATTTGCATATTATAGTACAGCTTATGGTTTAACCCTTACAATGTCTTCCAAGGGTAGGCAATGTAACTGTACCCTTTATAAAAGAGGAAAACTCAGAGAAATAGGGGCTGCCCCTGTACAGCTGAAATCCGATCTGCTGTTTCTGCCCAGAGCCTTTGCCCTTGCACTATAACTCCATTCTTTAGTACAGGAGGTTTTAGGTGATCTCAATTTTTTTTTTCTGAGAATAAATATGGTTCACATTGCTTATACATGATAAACTGAAGTAGTGCGATTAGGAGTTAGGTTTGCAGTAATCACAAAATTGATTATTTCCAGTCTGATTTCTTTTTTCTTTTTCTTTTTTTTGGGGGGGTGGTGGTTACCAGGGATTCAACTCAGGGACACTTGACCACTGAGCCATATTCCCAGCCCTATTTTGTATTTTATTGAGAGACAGGGTCTCACTGAGTTGCTTAGGGCCTCACTAATTGCTGAGGCTGGCTTTGAACTTGTGATTCTCCTGTCTCAGCCTCCCGAGCCACTGGGATTATAGGTGTGTGCCACCATGTCCAGCCCAGTCTGATTTCTCTTTCTTTCTTTCTTTCTTTTTTTTCTTTCTTTCTTTCTTTCTTTCTTTCTTTCTTTCTTTCTTTCTTTCTTTCTTTTCTGTCTTTCTTTCTTTTCCCTTTTCTTTCTTTCTCTTTTGTAGATGGGAAAAATACCTTTATTTTATTTATTTATATGGTACTGAGGATTGAACCCAGTGCCTCACGCATGTGAGACAGCACTCTACCACTGAGCCATAACCCCAGCCCCCAGTCTGATTTCTTTAGGTCTAATTTCTTTCAAATTCTGGACATTGGGGCCAGAACCAAACAGTAAGTTTGTGAGACACACAGGCTTCCCTTTATACAAATAGGCAATAGCCTTATGGTAATCACTAATTCTTGGTTTAGCGCATCCATCTCCCCACTGTCTCTCCCAAGTCTAGAAAGAGCTCTTTCTTCATCCATTATCAAGTCTCCCCAGAGCCAAGAGAGGGAGAAGTGTCAGGTGCCAGAAAAACTAGATGCAGCTCCCATAGGTCTGACTGATGAAGCTTCTAAAAATCCTTTTGTCAGGTATCTGAAAATGATGCTTAGAAAGACAGCCCCTGGCTATTCCTGCTGTTCCTTCTCACCTGTATGATGCTATTCTTCACCACCCAAGCTCAAGGTTAGTCCAGATGATTTTAGTTCCAGTGCTAGAATTGGTATTCAACCCAATTTAAATTAAATTGGCAAGTCAGTCTTCGTGAGCTGTGGCATTAACCACCCTCTTCCAAGCCCAAAAGTAGATCCTGTGTAGGTGTAGCCTCTACTTTGAAAAATAACAGAGATGTGCACTCATTTCAGCTAAGGATGGGAGGCAGCAAATAGTTGTTTTCAAAATAAGGTTTATTCATCATTAAAAAAAAAAAAAAAAAAGGAAGAATAAGTTCCCGTATCAAGCTCCTTTAAGGTATTAGAAACCCACTGACGCAAAATCAAAGTTTGTATTGCCCCCAAATTCATGTTGAAATCCTTATCTCCAAGGTGATATAAGGAGGTGGGCTCTTGGAAGATAAGGTGAAGTCTGTAGGAATGGAATCAGTGCCCTTATGAAAAGACCCCTTCCTACATCTGAGGACACAAAGAGAAATATGCAGTTCACAGATTTAGAAGAACCTCATTACGACTGACCATGATGGCACCCAGATTGTGGGCTTCTGTAAGAAATTTGTTGTTTATAAGCCACCCAGTCTATGGCACTTTGTCATAGCAGCTGAGTGGATTAGGACAGACACCAATTGTTGGACCACAACAAAATGTGCCTAGAGTCCTTGTGATCCTATGAGGTGAGGGGCTCACCAGTTCAGTGTCATGATAAGGTACATACCTGGGAAGGAGAACTCTGAGCATCATACATACTCATTTTTTTTTTCCTGACATGAACCCCAAAGTGCAGAGGATCTACAGGTGTGACTGAAGTGCCTGCCTTCCTAGGAGTGACAGTGTAGGGGCATGTGCTCCACTCACTCCCAATACTCCTACTATCTCCTTGGAGGCGGAAGTCAGAACTTGAAGGACAAGGAAACTGGAGTAGATACTGGAAGAAGGGGCCCTGGGACCTATAATCCCAACTGACTGAACTGGTGTTTTGAAGGACAGTCACATATGCTGGGGCAACAAATACTTTCTCCTCTCCATGTTTCCTATTGGGACATTCACACCACAGAATGGGACATTCACACCACAGAGGAACACAATCAGGAAAACACAAGAGGTGGGGGAACCAGGGTTGGCTGGGTAGGGGCTGACAGAACTGGGTGGGTGGCTCTGGTGGCTTTCAGCGAGGGGACAAAGGAAACCTGGCCTTGGAGCCCCCCTGAACTCACAGGACTGTAAACCAGTGAGCAAGGACCCACCGTAGCCAGTCAATAAATATTGACTTTTGTAAATCCTAAACAGGATTTATATTTGGTCTGTTTGAGAAAGACAATCACCATAAATCATTATCAGATTTCCATGGTCTTTGGCTTTTCACCCCTGTTAATGGCTTTTGGACAATCTCCTGTGAAGTGGCTAGAAATGACAGGTGTGACCTGCAGGTTCCCTTGACGGAAGCTCTCAAAGTAGACTCCACGATAAACATTTACTGAACGTCTATGTGGCAGCACTGAGGGAGCCACTTAACACTCCTCTCACATACCTCCCCCAGGCACCGCTGGGAACAGGTACAGGATGGTTCTGAATTATGTTGGCTGGACCTAGTGATTTTTTTTTTTACTTTACGAGGGTGTGAAAACAGTGTGCACTTAGCAGAAACCATACTTTGAATTTTGAATTGGACTCTTTCCCTAAGCTAGTGATATGCAGTATGGTGCTGGGCTGTGGCAGTCAGCTACACACTCACAAGGGCAGAGGGTTGACACTGAGGTGTTATGCTATGAAGTTCAGTGGGTTAGGCGGATTACATGACTTTCTCTTTTTTGTACTGGAGATTGAACCCAGGGGTACTTTACCAATGAGCCATATCCCCAGACTTTTTTTTTATTTCTTTTTTAGAGACAGGGTTCTCACCGAGTTGCTTAGGGCCTTGCTAAGTTGCTCAGGCTGGCTTTGAACTCACAATCCTTTTGTCTCCGCCTCCTGAGTCACTGGGATTACAGGTGGGGGCCACCAAGCTTGGCTTGGATTACATGTCTTTTTGATTTAACAGTATTTTCTACTGGTGATGGGTTTATCTGGATGTAACCCCATCGTAAGCCCAGGAACATCTGTTCTCATCTTCAGTTTTCACATGACAACGGGGAAGCCTGTTAAGGCGTCCAGGTTCACACTGTCGGTGTGGATTCATCTGGAATTCTCAGGGTGGGGTGGGGCGTGATGTGGAATAGGTGGGATGCTACTGTGCTTTTTCAGGAAAGCCTTGTACTTTCCTACAAGCTGGTCATGGCCAGGAAAACACAACCAACAAAGCAGGCTTTTTATGTTTTCCAGTTGAAAATAAAAAGTTCTACTGTTTTTAGTCCTGACTGATCATCAGAAATATCTGTGGAGCTTTGTAGAAAATAGAGCTGGGGACCCCTCCCAAAAGACGTGTCCCAGTTGCTCTCAGATAGCGCCTGGTAGTCTGCACTTGACCCTATCCTTACTCCCATGACTCTGATGTCTGGGTGGGTCAGAGAATCCTGGTGAGAGCACCTGGGCCCCAGCTCAACCAGCAGGTGGTGTGGTGTGAACACAGTGCCTCTGCCTCTGTGAAACGGGTTGAAACAGTTGTCATTTTTTTTTTTTTTTTTTTTGGATACCGGGGATTGAACTCAGGGGCACTCGACCACTGGGCCACATCCCCAGCCCTGTTTTGTATTTTATTAGAGACAGGGTCTCACAGAGTTGCTAAGTGCCTCACCATTGCTGAGTCTGGCTTTGAACTTGCGATCCTCCTGTCTCAGCCTCCCAAGTACTAGGATTACAGCATGTGCCACCGAGCCGGCTCAGAGGGATGTTCATGTATAAAACTAAGCCTGTGTGTCACCGATGGCCCCTGCCCTGTGAGAAGATAATAGACCAAACTTTTCCAGCCAGGCCCATGGTTTAGGATCACAGGATCTTAAAACTCAAGAGGGATGTCAGAGATTATCTTTGCCAATCTCCTACCCAGTATAAGATGCCCTTTTCTGTTTTCCAGCTTTTCTCCAATCACTTCCTCTAAGCCAGGAAGTTTCTTCATCCTGTTACTGGTGACAATATCTAAAAATACCCAGCACAAATACTCTAAGCACAAATATGGAGAATGTGAAATGCTGGCTCTAATGTCCTGGCTTCTTTTCTAGTGTATGTGGTACTCCAGCCTTGAAACACACACACACACACACACACACACACACACACACACACACACACACACAAACTATTTTTCAGGAGGAACTCTACCAATTAAGCCCAACTGAAAAGTTCTCCTTTTAAAAACCTCATTTGAAATAATTCCACGGGCTGGGGATGTAGCTCAGTGGTAGAGTGTGTGCTTTGTCTGTGCAAGGCCCTGGGTTCCATTCCCAGCAAGGGGACAGGGGAGAAACCCAATGAATGGCACATGCATATAGTCACAGCTACTCAGGAGACTGAGGTGGGATTGCTCGAGCTCAGGAGTTTAGGGCCAGCATGGGCAACACAGCAAGACTCTGCCACAAAAAGCAAACAAAAAGATGCTGTTTTTTCTTTTCTGACCTTCACCGGCTGATTGCTTGGTATCCATTTGCAACACCAACATATGCAACAGGAGAAATCCACCTGTGAGACTGATTCAATTTACTAAGCACACAGGCTAAGGCTTGTGGGGCTTTCAGATGAACCTTGGTGTGGGTGGTTAAGTCAATGTGATCTCAGAGCTGGCTGGCTGGCGCTGCTAAGGCTCCACTTGCCAGAGCCGTCTGAAGGTGATGAAGAGCTTTATTTTCAAAAAGGATAGAAAGCTTGGTGAGGAATGACTCACTCCTTCCAAAGGCTGCACTTGAACAGGAAAAAAAAAGCCTCTTGCCGCTCGGTCCTTCTTTCAATGTGTGTGCAAGCTATCCCGCCTTCCTGTGACGACGTCCTCTGCTGGAGTTTACGGCAAGGCTGGCACCCGCCCTCCTCTCCTCCTCTCAGATCCCTGGCTCCCGTGGGAAGAAGGTCCTTGTTCACAGGATGTTGTGGGCTAGCAATTTAGCAAAAGCTGTATCAGCTTGAGTTCAAGTTTAGCCTTTCACAGTTCCACTGTGACAGGATCAGAAACTTGCCTTGGGTTTTCTCTGCTTTAAAACCCCCATATCTCTTCTTCCCCTACCGCAGCAGTTAAGTATTTACTCAAGATTACTTTATCAAATGTTTGGCAAAACATCAAAGGAGAGATGAGTTTCTCCTTCCTCAGGGACACTCATATCCCAGATTTACTCTGGACATATGGTCCCTCACTCCATTGATGGCTTTTGTGGCCTCTGCTGTATGGACCAGGAACTTTCTTCCCTGGTGAGATGGAATTTACCAACAGTAAGCCTAGAGGGATTTGTCAAGGCAACAGAGCAGCCCAATTCAGAGCAGCAACACTGTAAACAGAACCTACTGGCTTCTCTCACAACTTCTCATGACAGGAGCCATTTAGGGACTCCTGAGTTGTGTGGAGCTCGGGACGCCATCACTAAATGTCAGATGGACCATGTCCATCTTCCTCACCCACATTTAGTCTTCTAAGGAACCATTCTTCCTTGATGGCAGGATTTCAGGTATATTCTAATCCTAAAAGCCCAGTGGGGTAGAAATGGGGCTGCATATATTTTTTGGAGTAGCCTTAAGTAGTTCATTTACTTCATTAAAGGCATGTTCTCCTTGGGCAGGAATTTTTTATTTATGCACATATACACACACAAGCATATGTATGTATTTCACAAATAAAGAGAAATTCCCCTTGTCTTGCCTCCTACTCTAATCTCTTCCTCACAAGTAAGCCTGGTATATTCTTAACTTCTTTCTGTGTGTTCATATGCATAGATGCTCATGTAGAAATAGATGTTTTGTTTTTATTACTATAACAGGACTTCACTATTAACATTGTTTTGAAACTTGCTTTTTATACTTAAGCATATGGAATTTTTTCCATGTCAGTACACACTGATTGAGTTTATTTATTTATTTATTTATTTGGTGCTGGGGATTGAACCCAGGGCCTTGTGCATACAATACAAGCACTCTACCAACTGAGCTATATCCCCAGCCCTAGTTTATACTTTTTAACTGTTGTAGACCTTCCATAACAGACCATAGGCCAGAGTTTATTTAGCATCTCCCTGTTAATGGACACTCGCTTCCAATTTTTCCCCCTTTATTTTTTTGTGGTACTGGGGATCGAACTCAGGAACTTGTGCATGCTAGGCAAGTGGTCTACCGCTGAGTTACATCCCCAGCCCTTTTTGATTTATTTTTGAGACAGATTTGGGATCCTCCTGCCTCAGCCTCCCAAGAAATATAATCTGGGATTATAGATGTATGCCACTGTGACTGGCTGTGAAATATTTACTACGCAGTAAAATTCACTTTTAAATTGCACAGATTAGACTCAGGAGGCTGAGGCAGGAGGATCCCAAGTTTGAGGCCAGCTTTGGCAACTTAATGAGACCTATCTCAAAAAATAAAAATGGTAAGGTTCAACCCCCCAATACCAAAAATAACAATAAAATGTGTAGATTGTTTTAATTTACACCATATAGTCACCACAAAAATCAGGATTTCCATCACCTCTGCCTGTCTTTTATATATACCCCAACACCAAGTAAATACTGATGTATTTTTATCCCTGTAGGTTTGCCTTCTCTAGAATGTCATGTAGGTGGGAAGATACAGTATATAACCATGTGAATCTGGCTTCTTTCAGTTGGCAGAACGCACTGGAGACTGGTCCAAGTCATATCACTAAATCCCTCACATTCATTTCTGAGTAGTATTCTGCTGTATGACTGTACCACAATTGGTTTTATCTAGTCACAAGCTGGAGAACATTTAGGTGGTTTCCAGTTTTTTTATTAGGATTAAAATTGTTATAAACACTTATGAATAGGTTTTTATGCACACAAACACATTCACTTCTCCTGGGTAAACTCCCAAGAATGGGACTGCTGGGTTGTTTGGTGTTATGTCTAACTTTGTAAGAAAATGCCAAACTGTTTTCTAAAGAACTTGCATCATTTTGCATGCCCATGAACAATGTATGGGAGTTCTAGTTGCTCTGCATGCTCCTCAGCACTTGATTCCATCAGGTTTCTAAGGTTTGACCCATTTTGATTGGGCGTGGTGGTGCATGCCTGTAATCCCAGCGATTATTTGGGAGGTGGAGGAAAGGGACTGCAAGCTTGAGGCCAGTCTCAGCAACTTAGCAAGGTCCTTAGCAAGATCTTGGCTCAAAGTAAAAAGGGTTGGGGATGTAGCACTGTAGTAAAGCATCCCTGGTTTAAATATCCAGTACCAAAATAAATAAATAAATAAATAAATCATGTTTTAAATATTTTGGCAGGCATGTAGCATTATGTTGTTGTGATTTTAATTTGCGTTTCTCTAATGACCAATAAGGTTGAGCAGCTTTTTATAAGCTACTCACCATCCATCCCTTTTTTATAAAAGATACGTTCACATTTATTGCCCATTTTAAAACTGGATTGTATGTTTTGTTACTGTGTTTTGAGAAATCTTCATATAGTTGGGATAAAATTTTTTAAATGTGTTTTACAACTATGCTCTCTATATTGAAATTTTAAGTCTCCCTTTTGGCGTCATTGATGAGAGATCATCATTTATGAAGGGCTCATCAGCAGAGACATGCCCTAGTGTTTTCTTTGGAGGTCCACAGCAGACAGGTATTTTCTGAACATATGGCCACTTGGGTTAGGCTCCCTAACATCTCATCTCTGTCTTAGGGGTGGGAGTGGGGTCACCTGTGATCTAGAGGGAAATCTAGCTGGCAGCAGGTTGATTTAAAGATGGGACTTGGATAAGAACTCATTTGGTGGCCTGCTACCATTCAATCATTTGTGCCTTGTGCAAAGCTCATCTTCTATTTACATCAAATTAATGACTCCTTAACAGTGTTAAAACAGCTCTGTTCATCTCTTCCCATTCTGTGCATACTGTCCTTGAACTCCTGTGTTCACTCCCCTAGGGATGAGCACCCTAGTCTGTGCCATTGCTGAAAAGTTCAGCTGGTCCAGTTTTTCACTACAAGTGTTAGGTCAGACCAACTACTTACAGGTGACCAGTTGGTGACTTTTTCTAGTCATCTCTAGGGGCTCTCAACTCTGGCCTCAGCTCCTAGCTAGGCTTTCCAGTTGAACTAGGAGTCACTGAGCCTCCATTAAAAGTGTGAATCATTCAACCCCATTTTGCTTGTGTTCCCCAAGTTATCTTCATTAATCAGAGCTTGTTCTGGTAGAGGGCAAGTGACTGGGACTTCAACCTTTAATAAATAATTCTCTAAGGTGAATCTTGACTTCAACTCTAATTGAACCACAGTGAAGAAATGTGTTCAGGAATGAATCAGGGATGAATCAAGGTGAAAAAGACTGCTGCCAATAAGGGTGTAACTGAGCCATATGCATCAGCAGGCATTTGTGTGACAGCTGAAGAAGTGCAGTCCTGTCTAGCTCTTTATCCATTTCACTTGGGCACAGGTGAGATTACCTGACCCCAAATTCTTTTTTGTTCAGTTCTTTTTTGAGACAGGGTCTTGCTAACTTAATGAGGCTGACCTTGAATTTACAATCCTCCTTTCTCAGCTCCACCTGGACTGATCCTTAAATTCTTGCATCACACTGAGTCAGGGCTCAACTTGTCTGTCCACAATTCTTTACTATCCTCCTGCATCTGCCAGTAAACTAAAAGTGTGTGGGGGCTCTCACTCCTCCCATCTCATGTAGGAAGGCTATTCTGATGCCCTTGAACTTTCCCCCCTGTATTTCCTGCTCCCTGATTCTTAATGAATTTCTAGACTCCTTCAAAACCCAATTCAGACCTTAAATCCTCTAAGAAGCTTTCCTATTCCCCCAAACACCCAATTAGCCATATTTTACCATAAGGAAACTGAAGAAGAGAGTAAGCAACTTCCTCTAAGTCACAGGCTTCGAATCCAGTTAGTTCTTAAAACATTCTGCCATGTATTTAATAATCTATGTCGCCATTTATCTGTTTCCAACTTTTATTCAACATCACAAGTCCCTGAAGGCAAGGACCTATCTTGTTTGTTCATTTCTATATCCCTACTACTTTGGGGTCTCAAGCTGAGGGACTTCCTTGGTGCTCTCTGAGCCAGGGCAAGGACCACCAACTGTGACCAACCAAGCCAGAAATTTTCTCATGAGCCTGGCACTGAAGAATCACTGGTGGTCTAGGATGTAAGTAATAAAATACACTGGCCACTGGTACTCATTCTTGAGAAATATCTCCTCATGTATAGTCTATAACAAAAAAAGAACATCATTCTATAAGCAGGAAACTCCACAAACTGAGTAGGAACTGGAAACTACACCTTTAAACGTGGAACAACTGAGGCAGCATACAGAAGCAACTCTTTTTGGCTGAAGAAACATAACTTCTGAGACTGCCCCCATGAGTGAGGAGAGGGTCTGGGAAGGTGAATTACAGCTCTGGGCTCTCTGCAGTGTGTGTTCACTATCCAACACACCATGGCGGCCAGGAAACTGCATCCAGAGTGCAGTTTGGGAATATGAATCAGGCTCTGCTCCTGGCTACTGTATAACCCTGGACAGGTTCTTCAACCTCTCAGTGTTGCAGGATTCATATCTATAAAACAAGGATAAGAGAGCCCATGCTACATGGTTGCGGTCAGAATTAAATGAGTCCAAGAGTCAATGCATAGCACAGTGCCTGGCATATAGTAAAGATACAATAAATATGAGCTTTTATTCTTCCTGATTATTTAATAATACAGGTAGAGAACTGGTGGTATGTTAGGCACATTATTACAAACACCTGTCAACTTTACCCTGGTGCTTGGCACACAGTGGGCATCCGTAGAATTTTACAGACTGAATGAATGGCATAGCCTAAAATAGGCTTTGTTGAAGAAGAGACAATGGAATGGTAATCAGAAGCAAGGCTTAAATGTCAAGAGGACCAGCCCTTAAACTCCTTCATTCAGTTTTCTATTAATAAGACTGTGGTATTATAGATATGCATGGTATGTTCATAAAATCAGTGTAAGGCATTGTTTAAATCCTTTCATGCCTTAGAAACTTTCCATGTTTAAATCATAATTCAATGAAGCTTTAAAATTAAATACTGCATTCAAATGCTTTAAAACTCAGAAATCCACCAAAAGCATAACTGGCAACATTGAATTATCTGGAATATTTTGATCAATAGTAACTCTTATCTCATGCCTCTGAACTTACAGTATTGCTATCCATTCACATTCTCCATCTCCCATGAGACTGAAGGCTTCTTATGCCTAGCACTTTTGTGTGTGCATGGGACATGTTCACATTTAGTAATACTTGCCAAATTAGTAAACAGCCAATGTGTTTCATGACCACCCCAGATTATGATTTTAAGCTTAGCAACATACTCTTGGTGAATTTATACATCCACAGCACAATAAAAAATTCACTCTATTAAGACAGTTTAAATACACACTCCAACATTTTAAGATATGGTACACTTTAAGAAGATCTTTTTTTTTGGTACCGGGGATTGAACTCAGGGGCACTTGACCACTGGGCCACATTCCCAGCCCTTTTTTGTATTTTATTTAGAGACAGGGTCTCACTGAGTTGCTAAGTGCCTCACCATTGTTGAGGCTGGCTTTGAACTTGTGATCCTCCTGCCTTAGCCTCCCAAGTGCTGGGATTACAGTTCACCATTTCCTGGACTCTTGTGGGAATGCTAGAGAAAACAGGGCAGCATCCTGTGGAGTGAACGGGTGCCATCTGAGCACAGGCAGCTCTACTTCAGCTACAAGAAAATAATTCTTAAAAGCTCTAGAATTTGGGGCTGGGGTTGTGGCTCAGCAGTAGAGTGCTTGCCTAGAACATGCTGGGCCCTGGGTTCACTCCTCAGTACCACAAAAAAATGAATGAATGGAATAAAGATTAAAAAAAGAAAAGAAAGAAAGTCCTAGAATTTAAGATTAAATAACTTAAAAGAATCCAGTTTAAACGGGAACCTAAGGCATCTGAATAGTCCTCTTAGTTTTTATGGTTTCTAACAATCAGATAAAAAGCCCTGATTTGTTTTTATAACAAACATTATGGATGATGACACCCACTCAAAAAAAAAAAAAAAGGGAGGAGGAAAAAATAGGAATATGGTGGGGAAAGTGAGGTTAAAATGACCTCTGTCCCACCTACTTGAGAGGCTGAGGCAGGAGGACTGCAAGTTAACAGCCTGGGCAATTAGTTAGACCCTGACTCAAAGCAAAAGAGAGGGGCGGTGCGGTGGGGGAAGAAAGTGACCTCTGATCCCATTCTTTACACCTTATCCAAATGCTTCCATTAGGTTTCAGGAACCTGCTCTAGACTTGTGTTAGAAAGAAAGCAGAATAAAAAAGAGTTAGTTCACCATTTCCTGGACTCTTGTGGGAATGCTAGAGAAAACAGGGCAGCATCCTGTGGAGTGAGCAGGTGCCATCTGAGCACAGGCAGCTCTACTTCAGTCCAGTACCCCTCCAAGCACTATCTCCTGGCAACCTCCACTCAGAGGGCTGTCATGCTGGTTCCATTCTCAAGTCACACCCTCCACTTGACATGGAACAGAGATTTAAACTTTAGCAAAAGGATCCTGAATTTAAGGGTTTGGTGTCTGAATTCAATTAGGGATACCAAAGATAAGATCCTCCTTTGAAACTGTCTTGGATCAGCTCCATTTTCTTGATTTGGAGGTGGGAATGAGGTGACAGGGAGAGAATTTGGGAAAACAAACTCTGATTTTGCCCCATGGGTAGAATTCCTCCTACAAAGGTGTAAGCTGCCTGTCGTGGCCAGCCACAACGCCGCGGGAGGAAAACTCTCAGAGGCAGAGTAAAGCTATTACTACTTTTACTTCTACTTTCTTAGAGAGAGCTTAGAGAGAGAAAGAAAGATTTTTCTTCTTCTTAGAAAGAGCTTAGAGAGAAAGATTAGAGATAGCTTCTTCTTCTTCTTCTTCTTAGAGCTTAGAGAGAAAGATAGAGCTTTTCTTCTTAGAGCTTAGAGAGAAAGAGAGAGAGATGAAAGAGAGAGATTTCTTCTTTAGAGAGAGAGAGAGCTTAGCTTTTAGAGCTTCTTTCTTCTTTCTTCCTCGGGAGCCTCGGCCTGACTCTGACCAGCAATTACTTCTTCTATCTGGTTTCTCTTCTGTAACCGCTCTGCCTACGTTCTGGCCGCTCTGATTCTTTTCTTCTTCTCCGACCCGAACTCTTCTTCTGACCGAGCGACTGCATGACTGACTGAATGAATTCATTCTTCTCCTCACTCCGACCGCTTTCACCCGGTTATATACCTTGAGCTTTGCGGGTGCCTCACATGCATTTACAGGTGCGTCACATACATACTTATTATCAGGTGGAACTTATGGCTTCCAGCTGACCGCAATAGCCATCTCCCTAACTGGGGCTCCTTCACAAAGGGGGACCAGTATTTGAGATATATTAGGCAGGAAATGGTTCCATAAAATGGACATTACCTATGCCTCAGCATAATCTTGGACGATTAAACAATATAATATTGTGGAGCATTTAACACACTTCTAGGCACAGAAGGCCTGATGAGTGTTTACTATTAGTTCACTGATATGTACCAATAAAGAATATAAGTTCCCAAGAAAATCTGTTCACAGACCATTAAGAATTGCTGAAATCCTTCAGAGCTTGCTCATGATACAACAGAGCAAAATTTGTCCTCTTTTTAAATTTACACCATTTATAAGTTACTATGGCAACATGCAATTGAAATCCTTATAATGCCCAGCATCCACGATCTTAATATATTCTGTCAGTTAAAACATCTCCTAATCAAGTGCACAAGCTGAGGTTCATCTATGAAATATGGCCTTCCTGTACTCTTCTGATGTGACATTTCATTATCAGCCTCCTCTCTCTGAATCTCACAGTACTTTTTTTTTTTTTTTTTTTTTATGAGTTTAGGATTCCTACTTCTTGAATTTTAGCTGTTAAAAGCATGTTTCTCAGAGCAAGAGAGTCCTGAAATGGAAGAATAAGGGATTTGGGAGTAGTGGTGCTATTTGGGAGGCCCGAGGAAGGAAGATCCCAAATTTGAGGCCATCTTGGGCAACTTAGGGAGATTCTTACTCTCAAAAAAAAAAAAAAAAAAAAAAAAAAAAGGTTGGGCGCGTGGTACAGTGGTAGAGCACTGGGTTCAATCCAAAAAATGAATGAGGATTGGCACTAGTCTACTATCTATATATTAATTATTCTACTGAAGAGATAACCAATGTTTTAGAGACCCAAGCAGATGCAGTCAGGTATGATGAGGTGTAAAGTAACTAAGAGAAGCTAAAGAAAAAATACCAAAGCACAGCTTCAAATAAGACACAGCTGTGCCCCAGAAACACTAATGACACAGCTACCAAGTTCAATTTGGCAGGACTGTCCTCACCAAAGCAAAACAAATATAGAGGAGACATCTTTTCTGTTTCAGGAAAGTACCACACAGCAAAAAAGGACAAGTTTTGTGGGAAGATATACGCTATGTATTACACCATGCACGTGGCAAGCATCCAGAATTCTCAGTTCTATACAGTGATACCTGTATCTGAGAGCTTCTGATGACTGGGCTTCTAGTCATCAGCAACAGGAGGTAATGGGCATACCATATCTGGTTCCTGTACCAGAACAAGGTAGGATATGACAACTGAAGAGGGGTAAGGAATGAGATCACCTGCCTTAATCACAGTTGAATTTCATGGTAGGAATGCAAAGATAAAAATTTTCTTAGTACAGTGGCACCCCACTTCAGAATTCTGTTGTTCTGCTGCTAAAAAAACAAATCATACAGAAAATTATTTCTCTCAATGGATAGATATTTCCTTGCTGTAATGATATAATATTTTCTTAAGATTTTGGCATTTGCTACTTCTTGATTGCAAATATCCTAAATGACAAAATGAAATGAATTCATGTTTTAAACAACTTTTCACTGTGCTTAGTTTGCTAAAGCTTCTTTTGTTTTAGTGGTTTTATTTGTGGGTATGATTTTGGATTGCCTAATATACAACATTTTATGCCAGGAAAAAACTTTCATCATGTACATGTATTGCCTCATTTAAATATTAAAGAGAAAGATAAAAGAAACATTTTCATGCCCTAGGAACTGACATTAATCTTTTTCTGTCTCTATTGCACCACAACAACCCTCCTTTAGTTGGCAGTGTTACTTGCCATGTGAGGTTAATATGTACCTGCTGAGTGGGCAGTGAAATTCTGGGGGCAAAGCCAGACTTTAGAAAGTTTATAATCTGGTTGGAGAAGATAAATCTTAAATTTTGGACAGGTATTCAATTTTTAACTTATTTTAAAAGCAAACAAAAGACATATTACTTGGCAATGATTTTGTTCATTCTGCTCATCAACATCACTAGAGCAAAATAAGCTAATGATAAAAATTGTCATTCTACTATGAACTGAAATAGTCTTTTATTAATGTATACATGAACATAAAATATGATCACTTTTTTATTTAAAAGGCAACTTCATTTTTGAACAATTTCAGAAAAAAGCAGCTTTGGCTATTTATTCCTTTTAATAATTTCTGTAGTTGACCTTTTTCCCCTTAGGATATCATTCACTTTGGACCTGAGTTACCTCAGTTCCTCAGAGAAGCAGCAAGGACAAAGTCTCTTTTAGCAAACATTTCCGAATCTTAACATTTTAAAAGTTAACAGTTAAAATGAAAAGCCCTCTTAATCCCTAACCCCTATCCCCATCATGAATTTATAAGTTTAATACAAGTTAAGTCTATAAATAAATTTGTCCTTTCTCAAAAAACACTTAAGAAATTTTATAGAATTACAGATTTAAAAAATTTACTGAAAGAAGCTAAAGTACCAATCATTTTACTCCTATTAACATAGGATGCTCAAGCTTCCTGGTATCAGTGTTGTTGGTTAGCATCACCACTCAGCTGTTCCCTCAGCATGCCAGCTACAAGGCCTCTCAGTCACTCTTTTCTTCTCCTTGATAATGCCTGTACTCTGGCTTCAGCTCCCATGTGTTTTTGTGGATCCCTTTTACATTCTGAATTCCAATTTCTTTCAAGATGTCCTTTAGGTATCCCTAAAAAAAAAAAAGAAAGAAAAAAAAAAGTCATGAGATTATAAAGGCAGAAAACAAAATGTCAAAGCACATTTATGAGTAATAAAAATTATAAAGCTAACAAAAGCTCAAGATTTCTTTTTTATAAAGAGGTTCAATAAACAGCTTTTTTTTTTTTTTTTGTACTGGGGATTGAACTCATGGGCACTTGACCACTGGGCCACATCCCCAGCCCTTTTTTGTATTTTATTAGAAGCAGGGTCTCACTGAGTTACTAAGTGCCTGGCCATTGCTGAGGTTGGCTTTGAACTCGCGATCCTCCTGCCTCAGCCTCCCAAAGTGCTGGGATTACAGGCGTGCGCCACCGCGCCCGGCTTCAATAAACAGCCTTTTGATTCTTTTATTTCTTGGTACCACGGATTGGACTCAGGTGTACTTAACCATTGATCAACATTCCCAGTCCCCTTTTATATTTTATTTAGAGATAGGGTCTCTTAAGGCCTTGATAAGTTGATGAGGCTGGCTTTGAACTCGTGATTCTCCCACCTCAGCTTCTTAAGCTGCTGCGTGCGCCACCATGCCCGGCTTGCCTTTTGATTCTACACCTATAATATACAACCTCATTAAATATATGATCATTTTTATCAAAGGGGCTGGAAGTCCTAAAAGCCAACAACTTGAAACCTTTAAAAAAGAAAAAAATACGTCCAGAGGAAAATACACTGGAAATTATTGGTGCTCAGGATTTATTAACATGACCTAATACATCAAGTGTAATTTGCCCTGGAGGTCAATGGCTTCAAAGTCTCAGTTTGCAGTCAGATTGAAACCAGTAGTTTCAGAAGTAGGAGCACATATCAAAAATAACAAGTATTTTTGGGATGGAAAGATAATATTCAATGAAGCAAACATGTGGCAGACATTCAGACTTCTCAGTTCTTTTTTATATTTTTATCTTATTATCTTATCTACACCAGATTTTTGGTGAAAGTACTTTATTATTTAACAATTATTTTTGAAAGTTTTCTTTCCTTTTTCCACATTTTTATAGGGGCACTGAAGTTGTAATGATGATTTATTGTTACTTATTTGTACATGCACACAATGTAACAATATAATTTGGCCAATATCACTCCCCAGCCCTTCCCCTCTCCCTCCCTGTCTCTCATTTCCTGGTCCCTTTCCTCTACTTATCTCCCTTTTATTTTCATGAGATCCTTGCAACCCCCCTCCCCTTCTTTTCCTTTTTGCTCTCTACCTTCCACATTCGAGAGAAAACATGACTCTTGACCACCTGAGTTTGGCTTGTTTCACTTAACATAATGGTCTCTAGTTCCATTCATTTTTCTGCAAATGACATAATTTCATTCTTCTTTACGGCTGAATAAAACTCCATTGTGTATATATACCACATCATCCATTCATCCATTGATGAACCTAGGCCGGTTCCAGAGTTTGGCTACTATGAATTGTGCTACTAAAAACATGGGTCTAGGTCTAGGGTTGTAGCTCAGTGGTAGAATGCTTGCCTAGCATGTGTGAGGCACTGGGTTCAATCCTCAGCACCACATAAAAATAAAAGTGTTGTGTCCATCCACAACCCCCCAACCCCCCCCAAATATATACGTATATATAAAAACATGGGTGTGCATGTATTGCTATAGTATGACGACTTTAATTCTTTTGGATAAATACTGAGGAGTGGTATAGCTGAGTCATATGGTAGATCCATTCCCAGTCTTTTCTTTTTAAAATTATTTATTTATTTTAATTTGTTACACATGCTTGCAGAGAATGCAATTCATTCCATATTACATATAAAGAGCAGTTTTTCAAGTCACTGGTTTTACATAAAGTATTTTCACACCATTTGTTTTTATATATGTACTTAGTGTATTGATGTCTCTCATTCTGCCATTATTCCTATCCCTTTGCCCCCTCTCCCCTGTTCTATTTAACACATCTTCATTCCTTTCATTCCCAGTCTTTTGAGGAACCTCCAAACTGATTTCCATAGTAGCTGCACTACTGGCTTACTAATTCACACCAGTAGCGTAAAAGTGTTCATTTTTCCCATGTTCTCGCCAGCATTTATTATTATTTGTATTCTTGCCATTCTGATGGTGGGATGAAATCTCGGTGTAGTTTTGACTTGCATTTCTCTTAATTGCTAATGATGTACATTTTTTCATTTATTTTGGCCACTTTTATTTCTTCTTTTGAGAAGTGTTTGTTTAATTCATTTGCCCATTTATTAATTGGGTTACTTGGTCTTTTGAGTTCTTCATATATTCTAGATATTAATCCAGAAAAGTAGTTAGCAAATATTTTCTCCCATTGTGTAGGTTGGTTCTCACTTCACATTCCAAATAGTTTTCTTCACCATGCAGAAGCTTTTTTCAATTTGATGCCATCCCATATATGAATGCTTGGCATTATTTCCTGAGCTTTAAGGGTCCTATTGAGAAAGTCATTGCCTATATGCTGGAGTGTTGACTCTGTTTTCTTCTAGGAGTTCATAATTTCTGGTCTAATTCCTTAGGTCTTTGATCCATTCTGAGTTGAATTTTGTGCAAGGTGAGATTAAGGGTCCGGTTTCATTATTCTATAAGTGAATAACTAGTTTTTCCATTATCATTTACTGAAAAGGCTGTCTTTTGTCCAATGTATGTTTTTTTTCAATATTTTTTTGTTGTAAATGGACACAACATCTTTATTTGTTTATTTATGTGGTGCTGAGGATTGAACCCAGTGCCTCATACTTGCTAGGTAAGCGCTCTACCACTGAGCCACAACTCCAGCCCCCAATGTATGTTTTTGGTACCTTTGTCAAGGATCAGATGACTGTAGATGTGTGGGTTTGTGTCTGTGTCTTCCATTATTTACCACTGGTCTATGGGTCTGTTTTTGTGCCAGTACCAGGCAATTTTTGTTACTATAACTCTGAAGTATAATTTGAAATCAGATACTGTGATGCCTCCAGCATTGCTTTTTTGACTTAAAATTATATTGGCTATTTTATTCTTCCAAATGAATTTTAGGACTTTTTTTTTTTTCTAGTTCTGTGAAGAATGTCACTGGTATTTTGATGGAGATTACATTCAATCTGTAGATTGTTTTTGGCAGTATGGCCATTTTAATAATATTAATTCTGTATATTCATGAACATGGGAGATCTTTCCATCTTATGAGGTCTTCTTCAAATTCTTTCTTCAATGTTTTATTGTTTTCATTGTAGAGGTCTTTTACCTTCTTGGTTAGATTTATTCCTAAGTATTTTGTACTTTTTGAGGCTATTGTGAATGGAGTTATTTTCCTGATTTCTTCCTCAGCAGATTCATTGTGTGTATATAGGAAAGCTACTGATTTTTGTGTTGATTTTGTAACCTGCTACTTTGCCGAATTTATTAACTACAGCAGTCTTTTGATGGAGCTTTTTGGATCTTCTAAGTATAGGATCATACCTTCAAATAGTGATAATTTGATTTCTTTCTTTCCAATTTTTATACCTTTTATTTCCCTTTCTTGCCTAACTGCTCTGGCTATAATTTCTAGCATAATATTATATAGGAGTGGATATCCTTGTTTTGGTGCAGATTTTTAAGGAAATGCTTTCAGTTTTTTGCCATTCACTTTGAGGTTGGATTTGGACTTTTCATATATAGCCTTTATGATGTTGAGGTAGGTTCCTTCTATCCTTAGTTTGTTCATTTTTTTTTTAATCATGAATGGGTGCTGAATTTTTTCTAAGGCCTTCTTTGCATCTATTGAGATGACAAAGTATTTTTTGTCCTTAAGTCTATTTATGTAATCAATTACATGTATTAATTTGCATATATTAAACCATCCTTGCTCTCTGGAATAAAATCAACATGGCTGCAATGTACAATCTTTTTAATATGGTGTTGAACACCATTTGTTACTATTTTTAAATTTTTATTTTGATAGGCCTTTATTTTGTTCATTTATTTATATGAGTGCTGAGAACTGAACCCAGTGCTTCTCACATGCCAGGCAAGTGCTTCTACCACTGAGCCACAACCCCAACTCCCCATTAGCTAATATCTTATTAAGCATTTTTGCACCTAAGTTCATCAGGGATATTGGTCTATAGTTTTCTTTTCTTGACATGTCCTTAGAATTCTCAGTTTTTTAAAAAATATTTATTTGTTTTAGTTGTACACAATATCTTTTATTATTTTTATGTGGTGCTGAGGATCAAACCCAGGCCGCGCACGTGCTGGGTGAGCGCTCTACCATAGAGCCACAACCCAGCCCTAGAATTCTCAGTTTTAAGGTAGGTTCTCAAACTTGCATATCCTATGTCATAAGGAAAGTTATTATTTGTGTTTATTATTATATGTAAGTTGGTCAAGCTTGCCAAGACAGGGTGAGAAGTAATAGTGAGACAAGCTGAAACCATGGGGGCTGCAGCTTTGTGTGTGTGGCTACTCCAAAGGGCAGAGTCCATATTATGGTATTTTAGGTCCCTGAAAATTCAATGGACATGTTAAGTGTAATATTAAACCCCACCCTTGCTTGCCAATGCCCAAGGTGTAAGCCTTCCACTGTAAACTGACCAATATAAACTGCAGCATTTCTTTCTTATAGGAGAAATAAAAATCAATTATTTAGAAGTGATTTTTTTTAAAAGAACCCATCCAACAATAATTTTTGTGTGTATGCTTCAAAGAACCTGTTACAGTATTAAGATGACTCATCCCATTGATGGGAGATTTAATTTTAAGAAATTAACTGAAATGAGGCACTAGAAATGGCTAAGAGGCTCTGGTGGCAGCTTCTCACACATGGTATGAGACTACCTGCATCAGAATTGTGTGGGAAGCTTATGTAAGACCCATTTGGGCCCAGGAATCTGCATTTTAACAAGTCCTTCATGTAACTACACTAAAGGTCCACTATATCTGCTTTAAGGGCTCTTCCAGTTCTGATACTCCAGAATCTTTGGTGGGTTGCTTAGTTCTGAGTCTCACCCCTGCTAACCACTATGTGTTACCAACATAATCTAATGTCATCTTACATTGATTGGTGTAATGCTGTATAATTCATAAAGTTCTTTCAGTTAGGGGTACACTATCATCTAGAAATATAATAAATGATTAGCAATGGAAGTAAACACAGGTTGCTTAGCAGGAAAGCTCTGATGGCTTAACTATCTTGGGCAGCCTTTCCCTATGAGCAGCCAGGCCCCAGCAGGTGGCAGCAATGAATCAAATGAGCCCTGGGTTCCCCCGCACAGCTTGCCTGCCTCCCACACCTTCTACAGTTGGCCTCACTGAAGGACCCATGTGAATGAGTAAGCATAAAGAATTGAGACACCCAGGTAATGTGCATGTCTGCCATCTGCTACTTCAAATTACATTAAAAAAAGGAGACACTGTTCATAAACTATTTCCTAATTAAACTGGATTCATAAATGGAAAATTATGGGTTAGGCACAATAGATTCTCAGTTTAGGTGCCAAGAATGACATCTTTGTAAAATTCCTAAGAATGGTTTATTGTGAGACTGGCTAAGATCCTGTCGCACAAATAATCGTACAATTGTGGATGCAGTGCAATGGTCAAAAATGAAAAGAGCAATTGCCAGAGGCATTTTGATAGCTTGAAAGGAAAAAGAAGCTCTCTTGACTTCAAGTCGTGTGTGCCTATTTTTGACACAGAAAGTGAAAAGCCTAAAAAGAGGTAAACACAAATATTAAGAAAGTCTGAAGTGTACAAATACAGCTGCTTTCACATTCAGTGCACCCTCATTCTGGTAACTTAGTCTAATAGGTGGGATAACTTTTTTTTTTTTTTTAATATTTATTTATTTGCTTTAGTTGTACACAATGCCTTTATGTGTATGTGGTGCTGAGGATCGAACCCGGGCCGCGCACATGCCAGGCGAGCGCTCCACTGCTGAGCCACAACCCCAGCCCGGGATAACTTTTATACACAAAGATGTCCCCTCTCTTTCTTCCTTGTGATAATAAGAAGGGAACAATATAATCATAGCCAGTAGACTTGTCAAGCAATGAAACAGGATTAGGATCACAAGGTCCAACCATGCAGATATGGGAAAAGGGGGTAGTTTCTAACTTTCCGAAAAAAAAAAAATTTTTTTTTAAAAACTTCTTGGATTTTTAGGATGTTTCAAACCACAATTGAAGACCATTTTACTCTAACCAAATGAATTAGTTTGGCAAGAGAAGAGGCACAAAGCAACAGCAGAGAAAGTAGTAGTGATGATAAGGAAAAACAGGGAGACAAAATCCCTGGAGGAAGACATGGATAGAGAACAGTGAGAGCAGACAATTCCTCCATAATGTCTCAAAGACATGCCTTCACAGGCATCCACTCAAATATGCCTTTCCTTTTTGGGTACTATTCTTATGCTCCACTTTGCACACACACCTCCTGTTTCTCGATATGCATGCAGCTCCCTTTCCCTGTATTGCTCATCCCCTTTGCTGAATCTGAATCTTCTTATCCTTGGGGATTAGGTTCAAATGTCATTTTCTCAGAGCAACTTTCCCTAACAGTCCCCTCCCTTGGATTTATACTTCCCACTGCACAGCCTTCGATGATAGCCCTTATTATACTATATTCTACTCCTTTCTTACATGATTCTCTCACCTTTCAAACCACGTGCTCTATTACAGCACCTCCTGCATATCACACAGACTTGTGTACTTATTCAGAGTGAACAGAGTATGCTAAAGAGTGACAAGGCAGCTGAGAGGACTGGGTGTGAGAGAGTGGTGATGAGTGGGGAGCACTAAGGAAGTCCAGAGAAGTAAGCCATGAGAACTTTTAGTTCTTTTAAGTCAGGAGGTGAGCATAGTTTGAGAAATAAAAGTTGACGGATTAAATAGTATTATCTGAATGTGGATGACATTTGTTATTAAAAGCTGTATTATAGTGCTAAAATAAGACAACTGAGGGGGAGATTTTAAAGATTCTACCAGGATTGAAATTTAATTGGTAGGGCTGAGGTTGTAGCTCAGTGGTAGAGTGCTTTCCCAGTGTGAGGCACTGGGTTTGATCCTCAGCACCACATAAAAATAAATAAATAAAATAAAGATATTGTGTCCATTTACAATGAAAATATTTTTTAAAAAAGGAAATTAATTGATCTCATTTTTCTTTTTTTCTTCATATATTCATTCAGATATTTATTCTAGCATCTATAATGTGCCAGGTGAAGTGGTGTATAGTCAGTCTTCCTCCTCATAGAATTTATAATTTAAGACAAGGATGCAGATAAAGATGTATAAGCAGACAGGTGTAATAAAGCCAGGAGTGCAGGGGTTCATGGGAACACTAAGGAGGAGGATTGACCTAGCCTGTGTTGACATGCCAGGTTCCTTGAAGCCAGAAATTTGATCATTTGAGCTGAAAGGCAATTTTGTGCAGAGAACAAGAGAAACTAGTTCTACTCCTCTTACACATTCTAAACATTTACTTTCCAATTTAATTTTTGTCTAACCACCTTTATTTTAAACAAGAATTCTAGAACTAAGCAGACTTTTATGTCATGGGATTGGGATATTTCTTATTACAGAGTATGTGCCACGCTGCAGCACATGATCTGAATAAACTGGCTCAGGTCCAGCAATTCTTCAAAGGGATGTGGCATGTGTGGGAGAGAATTTACAGCAAGTCTGAAAGCAGAGAGAAAGAGTAAAACATCACAGCACCTATGGAAGCAAACAGCAAATCACATATTTGACCAAAAAGGTCAAGTAATTAGGTTAAGCTTTGCATTTGTGGGTCAAGATAAAATTGTGATAGCCCAAAAGTCCAGAAATTCACAGACCAAATTTCCTGGTTTCCCCCCAAGACCAAGGCAAACCTATGCAGAGCCACAAAGCCTAGGAAACTACTATTTTAGTCTTTCTGCTCTCCTTCTTTCCCTCCCTCCCATTTCTCCTATCTTTTCCTCCCCTGCTCTGCCCACCAAATGGAAGATTTATCTTCCATTTCATTTTATCAGGCATTTTGGTGATAAGCAATACACATAGCAATATAAATACAATTTATAAAATAAATCAGCTATATCTAAATTTCTAGAATTTGATTAAAAATATATTTTTGACAGGGAGTTTATCATAAACTACTAAAGCTTTATGTAAGCCTGCTGGGCTTCTAGTCACAATATCTTCCAAAAAGGTTAGACCAAGCTGGGTGCATATTTGCAATATGCAAATCTATACCAAAATCTACACAAAGATTCACCAAAGGAAAATATGCTATATGCTTTCATAAATTGATCCAAGCATTTATTGGTTCTATGATAATTTCAAAATGTCATTTCAGCTTTATGTGATTTTGGGGTGAATCTTCTGGGATGTCAAAAGAAGAGAGGACTTACAGATGAAGCTGTAAGTGGCTCCAAGACAAGAAATTCTTCCATTAAAAAATAAACTACGCCGGGCGTGGTGGTGCATGCCTGTAATCCCAGCACTTGGGAGGCTGAGGCAGGAGGATCGTGAGTTCAAAGCCAGCCTCAGCAATGGTGAGGCACTTAGCAGCTCAGTGAGACCCTGTCTCTAATAAAATACAAAAAAGGGCCGGGGATGTGACCCAGTGGTCAAGTGCTCCAGTGTTCAATCCCCGGTACCACAAACAAACAAACAAACAAACAAACAAACCAAAAAACCCCCAAAACAACAACAACAACAACAAAAAAACCCCTACACATTAGGAATAAACTGTGAAAGAAGGCAACAGATGTTTTCACTACTTTAGATAGAAAAAAAAACTGTGAACAGGAAGGGAAGGTGATGCTGGGAACTACTTTGGGACATGGGCTATGCCTTCATTTTTCTCTTTTCCTTCTGGTTTCACTTCCTCTTCTCTGCTAAACCCTGCCCTATCTTCCTCCCCGGGGTCCCACTGGCTTTATTTCTTCCTTTGAAAATTCCAAAAATCAGACAGATGGGCAATGAAATGGTCAACCGTAAGCCTGGCCCACCCTTAATCCAAACCTTGAAAAAACAATTTTTGCATTAATGTTTGTGGGCTTGTAGATCATCTTATTAGCAATACCTTTTCTATCTAGCTTTGGCTAATGTTTGAATATTTCAGATAAAGTTTACTTCCTTTGGGAAGTTGTTGGACTTATAGGTGTGTGCCACCAGAGCTGGTTCTATTTGTATTTTGAATTTGGGTTTCTGTTTCATGCAATTGAAGGAATCCCAACCAATTCACAGACCCATAATAGAATATACCTATAAATTTTATTTATTTATTTATTTTTTTTTGTGGTACCAGGGATTGAACTCACCTGACCACTGGGTCACATCCCCAGCCCTTTTTTGTATTTTATTTAGAGACAGGGTCTTACTGATTTGCTAAGTGCCTCGCCATTATGAGGCTGGCTTTGAACTCGTAATCCTCCTGCCTCAGCCTCCCAAAGTGCTGGGATTACAGGCATGCGCCACCGCGCCCGGGTAAATTTTAATTTTTGATAGGAGAAATGCTTATGTCTTTAATGTTGGTTAAAGACATGTTTCTAAACTGCACTTGTTTATTTGCATACTGACTATAGCTTATTCTGGAATATTACAAGGTATTCCAAGGCTGAGACTTATAATGGCTTGCAACTGGAAGAACAAGGAAAAAAAAAATACATATTCACACATATAGAGAGGTATCCAAATCTTAACACATAAAGAAGAAAACAATAAATTCATTTTTAAAGTATAAATAAATATTTGCATTTAGAACCATGGCAAGTATTTCATTATTAGTAGGTTTGGTGTGAGGAAGTTTTAAATATACAAACAACAAGAAAATATCAATTGGCATAGTAGTACTATTCTACTTGAAAATATTATTGGAAATTAAATGGAAAGCAAGGGAGGCTGTAGGTGTATCTTACCAATAGATATTTTTCAGTAAATTAGTTAATATTTATGTAAAATCTTGAGTTAATTGGGCATACTAAAAAATTCACCTCAAATTTTCCCTCACTCAGAAATGAGGCAAAGAAAAAAGAAAAAGGCTGAAACAAACCATATAGGAAGTTAAAAGGGAAAATGTTAAGTTATAATTAATTTGGTAGTAGATCTAGTAGTTATTAGAGTCTTCTATTCTAAAGGAAAGTATTAAAATTTCATAAACGTGTTTAAATTTCAACAGTTAATAATTTATTTTAGTATGACATTTCATATTCTAAAACTTTTAATTAAGACTCCACTTCATAAGTTAGCAAATAATTAGTTTTTAAAATAGACATATCAAAAAGGGCTGTCATTAATTAATATGCTCTGCTGGGAAACTGGTTGTCTTTTTAGTTCTAGTAATATTACCAGAAAAACGAGGAGAGAAGTAAAAGGGAATATGTGAACAGGAAGAAAATGATACATATTGTTTTTTTCAAAAATAAGGAAAAAAGAAATTAAGTGAAAAAGGGAAAGATTATTTTAGAGCAAAGCATTATAATCAAAATAGTAAATTTGGGAATGAGCATCATATATTATTTTTACTTTTGGATTAGAAATGGAATGAGTAAAGATAAAGCTTTTATTCTGTTTCTCCATACCTGATTTGAATTAATTATGATTCTTAATATAAAAAGCAGAAAGCAATTGCTTGAGAGGAAAAAAGGAAAAATTCATTTTTCCTCTTCTGCATTAAAAAGGCATTTCTCTTGTCAAAAGAAGTATTCTCCCTGCTTGTCCACAGTCCTATATACATCTAACCACAGACAAGGCAATATGATAAAAGATATTCATAGACTGAAGTCAGCACAACTAGGTCTAAACCATTAGCCAATTCCCCTCTCTAGGCCAATATTTTAAAAAATTAAACTAGAAAGTCTCTAAGATACTGTTTACATTTAAGATCCTGAGTGAGAGAGATCTATACATCACAATTGGTAGTATATATTGTGGAAAAGAAATGGGATACAGGTGTCTGGCTTGAATGACTTGGGGAATTGTGGTATCACTGAAATGAGGAAGTTTGGGGGAGGTCTTGGTGGGTGTAGAAATCAAGAGTTGTTTTAAACACATTAAATCTGAGACAGCAGTAAAAATGGTTAATATTAATTAGGCACAAACTTTGTACCTAAAGCAATATGGTACAGAGTGGGAGAGGCAGCAGACCTTGGCTGGCCAGAGCACTCCTTGGTCTATCCCCTGTGTCAGAAGCAGGCACATGACCCATACTAGGTCAACTAGAATCTCCCCTTGGGCTTTTATTCAAATAATCAGCATAGAAATCTTTTTTTTTTTTTTTTTTTTTTTTTTTTTTTTTTGTTAGGGGTTGCTAGCTGTGAGGTGTTTTAGAAGGCCATTCTGGCTATCATATGATAAGAATCTACTTAAAAACAAACAACAAACAATAAAGATGGGAAGATGATGAGAACTGCAGAGAGACTTGAAGGGACAGTTTTAACTAAACATTAGCTAGATCTGGCTATCTTTTTTTTTTAATTTCTTTTTTCTTTTTTTTTTTATATTTATTTATTTGCTATAGTTGTACACAACACGTTTGTTTTTACGTGGTGCTGAGGATCGAACCCGGGCCGCACATGTGCTAGGTGGGCGCTCTACCTCTGAGCCACAAACCCAGCCCCAGATCTGGCTATCTTTAAAGCTATGTGGGTTCTTGAATTTTCCAAGCTATATGAGGTGATAAATTCTATTTCTTAAAAAATGTATTTACTTATTTATTGGTTGACTGGTTGGTTGTACTGGGGATTAAACCTAGAGGTGCTTTACCTCTGAGCTACATCCTCAATGATTTTTATTTTATTTTTAAAATATTTTTGAGTTGTCAATGGACCTTCATTTTTTATTTATATGTGGTGCTGAGAATCAAACCCAGAGCCTCATACATGCTAGGCAAATGCTCTACCACTAAGCCACAATCCCAGACCTTTATTTTATTTTTGAGAAGGGGTCTTGCTAAGTTATTGAGGCTGGCCTCAAACCTGTGATCCTCCTGCCTCAGCCTCCTGAGTTGTTGGGCTTATAGGTATGCGCCACTAGGCCTGGTTCTATTTGTATTTTGAATTTGGGTTTCTGTTTCTTGAAATTGAAGAAATCCCAACCAATTCACAGACCCATAATAGTATATACCTATAAATTTTTATTTTTGATGGGAGAAATGCTCAGTATTTCAAATTCTCTAGTAGCTATTTTACCCTGTAAAACAGCATACATTTTTTGTATCTTGATTCTACATTCTGGTTATTTTTATTTTTACTGTTATTACTTTTATTCAAACCCCTACTTAAGCCTCTCTGAAAATAAACTCTATAAAGACTAGGTTAATACTACCTGAGTGCTGATGCAGTAGGTAACTGTTTGTTTATTGAAAGTCTATACTGCAAACAAGCAACTGCTTGTTGAGCAGTATTTAAAGCTTGGATTTGGCCAGGTATGGTGGTGCATGACTGTAATCCCAGTGACTCAGGAGGCTAACACAGGAGGATCATAAGTTTGAGGCCAGCCTCAGCAACTTAGGAAGGCCCTAAGCAACTTAGTGAGACGCTGTCTCAAAATAAAAAATAAAAAGGGTGGGTATGTGGCTTAGTGGTTAAGTTCCACTGGGTTCAATTCCCAGTATCAAATCCATCCATCCATCCATACATGCCAGGATATAAAGTATGGGCACTGATCAGTAGCTATTTTTTTCCTGTTGATCTGAACCTACTTAACTAAAAGCATGCCAGCTGTTCAATTACACATTCTGAATTAAAACATGGCCCCGCTGGATCAACATGATTGGGGATCTCTGATTTAGAACAGTTCATCAATAATTAAAGATAACCTTCCCTGAATCTTGACCTAAAATTGGGAGGACAGAGAAAAGGAAATGAGGTTCAGTTACAATTGGAGATGATTTCCCCTCCCTCCCTCCCTCCCTCCCTCCCTCCCTCCCTCCCTCCTTCCTTCCTCCCTCCCTCCCTCCCTCCCTCACTTCCTTCCTTCCTGTTTCTATGACACTTTTAATAGAAATGTAAAGTTAAAGGAATATTGGTAAATGGGTACTATGTTAGAAAACTGTGCTAGGGCTCAGAGTGGTCTTAGCAGTTTGGTGCTATGTTGTATTAATCTTTTCAAGTGAATAGTTACCTATATAGTAAAGAACTGGATTCTTGCCATTCTTTGGTAATGGGCTTTACCAACTCAGTTCAAATGTGAGAGGGACATAAAATAGGAGAAAGAGATGAAATAGGAGAGGGAGAAATCACAGATTCAGAGCTGGAAGGGATCATAAAGATTATCTAGTTCAACTCCTTCAATTTTAGGAATGAAAGTGACTTTCCAGTGAGGTAAATAGCAGGGCTAGATTCCACATTGTCTGCTTCTGCCTTATGTTGAAGGTAACTCTAGCTCTGGTCCACCTCCAGCCTGGCAAAGATATTCTACACTTTCTTGACACTGGTTCTTTGTCCCCAACCCCATCATGAGGCCTGTCAAAATCCATTTGAGGAAAATATGATGGTTCTTGGGGACTAGGATTTTCCTGTTTTTCAGATTCATTAACTAGTGAATTTCTACTAAGTCTATGCTGTAGAATATATGGATATCTAGGGAAAATATACAATCCTGCCTTCAAAAATCTGCCTGCTGAGGTAATAGTCTGTAAATAATAAAACTATTATAAAACAAATTTAGTTTCTAGATCAGTGGTCCTCTATGAGAATCTGATACAAACTATGGATTAGCTCCTGAGAAAAATCCAAACATTTTTGAACATATTCAGGAAGCTAATGAATCCCCTGAAGTCCACCCCTGATTATAAGTAAAAAATAATTAGATTCACTAAGTACTGCCATATAAAAATTATAAACAGAAACAAAATAGAAGCTTTATGATAATAACTTTGATGCAAAATGGAATACACCTTACATCCCTTCTACAGCAAAGTATCATCAAATGTCTCTCTATAAATGCTTATTTTCCAATGTCAATTTTGTGTATGTTTTATTCTGTAAGAATGTCTGCTGTCATAGTTTCTGGAATGCCCTTTTCACGTAGATACATTTATATATAAAAATACAAAGATAAACTTCATTAAGACCAGAAGAAATGCAGTTAGCTAATAAATTATTGTTTTTCAAACTTTTTATCTAGGTTGGAATGCTGTTTCTAAGCTTTGGTGCCAAAGGGACTGAAGTCATTAAGATGAGTTGATAATACTGCAGCATGAACACTTTCTGCTCTATTAAAAAAAAGAATTTAGATCTTTTGGAATTTAATTTCTTAACAACAAAAATGAAAGGTTGATGTACAACAAAAGCTACAGATTTAATCTCAAGAATAAATCCAAAGGAGGATAATTCCTTTTCTTTGTATGGAATTATTTATATTAATTATAATTATATTAGCCCCTGAGTTCAATCCCTGGTACCACAAAAAAAAAAAAAAAAAAAAAGTATTTGGAATTTAAAACAATGAAGTAGCCAAGTGTAGTGGTGCACTCCTGTTAATCCCAATGGCTCAGGAGGCTGAGAGGAGGGTCACAAGTTCAAAGCCAGCCTCAGCAACTTAGCAAGGCCCTGTATCAAAATAAAACATTAAACAAGGGCTGGGGGCTGGGATTGTGGCTCAGCCGGTAGAGCGCTCGCCTAGCACGTGCGTGGCCCAGGTTCGATCCTCAGCACCACGTACAAATAAACGCATTGTGTGCAACTAATGCAAAATAAATAGATATTTAAAAAATAAAAAAGGGCTGGGGATGTGGCTTAGCAGTTGAGCGCCCCTGGGTTCAATCCCTGGTACCAAAAACAAACAAATAAATCAATGAAGTTGATGTTACAAAAAATCAGGTGCGTTAAGGCACGTTTTTCTGAGTTTTGACAAACTCTCACTAGTATAAGTAAATGTGAACTCAAATCATATGCGAAGAACATATTTCTACTTAGTAGTACATGTTAACAAAGCAGGACATATTTAAAGGATAGATATAAACATATACATACCACGGGTTGTTTTGTGATGTCCACCAGGTCTTTAAGATTATAATACTGATGTTTCTCAAAGGCTGAAAACAGCATATCTAGTACATGTTGTTTATCAGCCCGAGCTCGCTTTCCATCTTCTTTCTTTTTTCTTTCATATTCAATCTATATGCACAAAACAAAAACAGAGAGAGAGAGAGAGAGAGAGAGAGAGAGAAGCATCAATGCATCGATTCAACATGTTCACTCTGAAACACAGGCATTTCTGTTTTAGACATCTAAGAACTATTAGATTTGAAGTTTTAGGCCATGTGTAGTGGCACATGCCTATAATCCTAGCAACTCAAGTGGCTGAAGCAAGAGGATTCCGAGTTCAAGGCAACCTGGTCAATTTAGTGAGACTCTGAAGTTTGTAGGCAGAAGACATCTAAACCAGGGTTCAGAACCTGGGATCCTCATTGCTCCCAGGACTCCCTATATCTTCAAGGCTTTAGGGTAGTAATAATGACAATCTGTAAATCATTTTCAGTATTCCTGAAGCTTTGCATGTAATGTGGCTATTTTTCCCCAAGCAAAGTTTCTTTCTGGTTAGCCTGTGGTGATTAGATACTCTAATTTGCAGTTCCTTTTTTTTTTTTTATTAACTAATATACAGTAAAATAGTTTCTGTACTAGATGTAGTTTAGAAGGTAACACCTTTCAAACATGAGGTCCCTGGCGGCAGGCAGATCATACAACAGGTTCTCTAGGGGAGTGAGAAGTTTGGGAAGCAATGGTTTTATTAAAAAAAAAAAAAAAGCCAAATGTTTTCTCTGATTTAAGGATGCTGATTTATAATGTGCTGCGGGGGCTTGGGGGGCTGTGCAAGGGAGGATTAGATGAACTCTAGATAGGGCAAAGGGGAAAAGGGGAGGGAGGGGAAGGGAGGGGGCATAAGGTAGGAAAGATGTTGGAGTGTGATGGTCATCATTACCCTAAGTACATGTATGAAGACAGGAATGATGTGACTCTACTTTGTGTACAACCAGAGATGTGAAAAACTGTGCTCTATGTGTGTAATATGAATTGTAATGCATTCTCTTTTCATATATAGCAAATTAAAATTTTAAAATAAATAAATTAAAAAAACAAAAAAGGACACAGGAAGTGCCAGTTCTCACTCTGGACCTTGCTGCCTCCTTGAACCTCTTTTTTTCTGTTATGAAATGAAGTAGGTTTAGCAAAGGAAAAGGTAAAAATATACTTAGCACTCAGACACAAGAAAACCATTTTTCTGAAATCCTCATTTTATCTTAGAACACTGTATGACCTCTAAATTCATTTGTATAATATACCCTTCTTTTAACACACACACATATATACATATATATATATATATCTTTATCTGAGTAAAAAAAAATATTCCTGGGCCACATGTTTGTTCATTTGTAAAAAATTATCTCTATTGAAAATAACAACTTCTACTCACTTATTTTAGTTAAGTTGAAAAAAATTTTAAATAAGCACTTCATTTTTATAAAGCATAGAAATCTGTTGTAGGAAACACACATAAAAGGTAGCAACCCACCAGGTAAATAAAGCATCAGTAGACTGGGTAAAGGCCGTCAGGGAACAATCTCCTGTTCATCAGCTGGAATGACTATAATCTGGAGACTATCTTAAAAAAATAATAAAATACACTTCAAAACTAACAACTAAATTATTGCATAAACTGCATCTCATGCAGTGAAGTTTTATTCTGTATATTTTAACAATAGAGATTTGTCAAGAATGATGAATTTTAGTTTCAATTGATCCACTGATGTTAAAACTGAAAATATATCTGACATATAATTGTAGACTTATAAATCAGTGGCTAAAAAGGCAACTTTGACAATATTGCCTTTTAATGAAATAACCTTAGGAGTCAGACAAGAGAAAAAGGAGTAATTTAACCAACTTTATATATATATATCTTAGGAGTAAAACTCAAAATCTATTTATCTCACTGGGAACAGTGGTGCATGCCTACAATCCCAGTGACTCAGGAGACTGAGGCAGGAGGATAACAAGTTCAAGTCCAGCCTCAGCAACTTGGCAAAACACTGTCTCAAAATAAAAAATAAAAAGGGCTGGGGATGTGACTCAGTAGTAAGAGCCCCTGGGTTCAGTATCTGGTACCCAAAAAAAAAAAAAAAAAAAAAATTTTTTTTTTTTTCCTATTCATTTCTTTGGGAGATTAAAGCACGGGCTATGTACTAGGCAGTGCACTAAGATATGGAGCAAATAAAACAGTATTTCTTCTCTTTAAAACATTTCTTTGGGCTCATGTATTAAAATCCACAGAGGGCCTTGAATATTTAAAATGTAGTTAACAGTAGACCACAGAACTAGCTAGGACAAGATCACGATGCTGAAAATAATGCAAACGCATGACACAGATTGCATTGTTGGGGAGGAATGAAATCCTGCCAGGCAGTCTCAAGATTTCCTGGGTGAGAATAACATAAAAGAGAACATGATGGGCAGTTACAAAGGATTTAGAAGAATACAGGCTTTCTCTAAGGTCCAAAAAAGGATAGAAGAAAGAAGATTACATTATTGGGGAGAAAGAAGGATGAGAGATCAGAATAAAACCCACAAATCCAAATATCAGGGTCTTTGGGTTAAAAAGTGGAATGATATCATGGAATGTGTTATGGGGTAAATATGTTAAGCCTTTCTTTGCTGACCAGTGACTATAACATATCTTTACTTAGTTTGAATCCTGACATCCCCTTCCACTGTCACACTGCACTTATATAGTACGGACAACTTAGAAAGTGGGCCTGGTAAAAAGCAGGAAAAAGCCAGTACTAGGGGATGAAGATATTATAATCCTTTACCCTGGTCAAGTGAAGGATAAGAGATATTTACCTAGGGGTCTAGAAAACAGATCATAGAATCTATTTACATACAGAAGAGAGATGGGAACTGCTTATTCCCTTCCCAAGGGTTGGGTGGGATGTGGGATTTCATTTATTGTCAAAGGCTACTTGGTCTCCAGGGAAGACAAGACAAAGCGGGACTCAGGAGAAGGTCAAAGTTTAACTTCTTTTTTTTCCCCCCAACACATACAGCATTGAACCCAGGGCCTCATGCATGCCAGGTGATGTTAGCATAATTACAGCCATCTTCCTTTTCCCCACTCCCATGTTATGAATATTGCTCTTTTCCCAAGAAATAGAAAGCAGCCCCGAGATAAAACCTACTGGCCTGGAGACAAGCTGGTCTCTCCATTTTCTCATTGAGAGAGAGGAGACAAATTACTAGTCTGTGAGATGGGGACTAGATTCCCTGTCTCTCCTTGAGAAGATAAAGGGACATGCCAGTTTCCCTGTTCCCCCTCAGAGAGATAGGAAAACTACCTGTCTCTGTTCCCAAGAAACAAACGAAACAAACTTGCCTTCGACAAGATCAGGGAATGCTTACTATGTCAGTTGAGACTAAACCAGCCTCTAGCATGCAGCCATAATTCTAGCTTATAAAAGGTAACATTCAAGGGGAGTTGCTGCTGCTGTCCCTCCCTCTGTACAGAGCAGCCTTGTCAGGTTCCTGACAATAAACCCGCTTCTTATCCCAGGTGTGTGTGTGATCAGTCCTATGCCACTTTTCTTTCAGGCAAGAGTGTTACCACTGAGCTTTATCCCCAGCCTTTTAATTTATTTTATTTTAATTTATTTTGAGGCAGGATGTTACTAAGTCGCCCAGGCTGGCCTTGAACTTGCAATCCTCCTGCCCCAGCCTCCGTGTCCTTTGGAATACAAGTGTGCATCGGCTTAGGCCTTTGTACCCTTCATATTCAGTCAAAAGATGCATGACACTGTCTCTACTCCCTTCCCAGCTTTAGTTTATGTTGAAAGAAGATGACAGATACAGATAAATTCAGAAAAAAGAAGTGATGGTATATTCAATTTCTACCCTTTGGAGGTTATTCCTTTTATAAAATGATCAGTGAAGCTAGGAAGATTAATAGGAAAAATGTTTTCAAAGAAATGTGCTGGTAAAGCAAGCAGGCCTACTTCAGAGAGGTCAAGATGTAACATTCTAGTTGGCATTGGTGAGGAAAAACTTTCTAAAGGTTTGTTACTTGATAAATACCAAACCCAGAGTTAAGATGGCCAGAATCAAAGGTAAGAATTTAGAATAAATTAGAAAGGAACTTTAAAATCATGACCAAGGACAAGATCCGAAGTTAGATTAAGTTGTGATTAATAATGAGTAGGAAGTGACAATTTAGTGACATCAAATTCTATCTAGATTAAAAAAAAAATCTTGGTTTACACACTGCCCTCTTAAATAACATGACTGCACTGAATGTTGGTGCCTTCCTTCTTTAATATTAAAGGGGAAAGCAGAATAGAAATGTATGCTAATCTTTCTATGTTAACTATGTCCATCAATGGCTCAATTCCTTGAGGCAATGTGGCCTCTCACCTATGAAGCAAAAATTCTTAAAAGTATAATCTGAAAGCCCCAACACATTTATCCTTATGTTTATTTAAAAATAACAAGAAATGGGCTAAGGTATAACTCAATGGTAGAGCTCTTGCCTAGCATGTGCAAGGCCCAGAGTTAAATCCCAGCACTACAAAAAACCCTTAAAACCCAAAAACATCCATTATTGTCTTTAGGACCTGTACTATGGGATAACTTATAGAAAATATTGCTTTAAAGCAAAACTGGTTAAATCTTTTTGATAATGTCTAAGACAGGTCCATAATCCAAATTCTCCTTTGTTGTATCAGGTAAGCAGTTCCAGTGTATATGTAGTTATAAAAAAGGGTTTAAATGATTTCCATGAACATTAAGTTAATAATACCTAACATGCTTAGGACAAAACTCAAGTCCTTGAAGTTAACTTTTCTTTTTTAAAACTATACAGTACAGAAGTGGTAATCTTAGTATTCTACTTAATCTTGGTACTACAGGTAAGAGTACTTACACAAATAAACTATAAACACTATGCACTAGTATACTTCAAAGAAATCTGTATTTCTGAGATAATGTTACTTCTGTTGGTTAAATATTTTTCCTTTGGGCATTTTGTTTCTGACACACAGAAACAATACTCAAAGCAGTCAGACATCTAGCTTGTTAGCAGCCAATACAAAATATTATAGAAAGTTATTGAAACAAATAGCTTTTAAGTCATGTGAATTTTAATTAATGATCTTCTACCTGTCCTTAATTACCACACATCACTATGTAACCAATATCATAGAAATAAACTTAAAATTCGGGAAGTACTTTAAACTGTCTCCAGTTATAAATTTTTATTATTAAAAAATCTATTATACACAATTAATCCCACTTTTGCAACAGAAAACAAATTATTCAAGACTAAAATTCAACCAAATGTTGAAAATCCATTGTGGATGTGGTATAGAGATGTTCAACTGTCATTACTGAAACCTTAATCACTGCCTAAAATTATAAATGCCACCTACTACCAATTAAAATATTATAATTCAGATGTCTGTAAATTTCAAGACTGTTGTTTGCAGAAATACTTTGATTGCTGTGTCAAGGCAGTCTCTGTGAAGGCTTTTATTTTAACTGCTGAAGTGAGCATGACAGCCTTGACTATCATGGTTTCGCATTTTAAGTCCTTAAGAAAGATAATTTTCCCCCTCCCCTCTACCAATGCTTCTATTTCTGTTTAGTGTGTCATCATCATCTCTTTGGAGGAAAAGATTTCTTTAGAATCAATCAGTCCTTGGTGTACAAATTCAAATGGACAAGACATGTAGCATTCTTATGCTATGTACTATAACAGGCAAACACTGCTAAAAAGCCTTTATGATACATTCTTGCAGGCATCCATTTTAATCAGCAAAATTTAAAAGGAAAAAAAAAAAAAAAAACCAAAACTCAATAATCTTACTTCTGAAGACTAAAACAGTTGGTTGCCATAATGAAGAAACAATTTGTTTTTATGCATAAGGACAAATTTTACTTCTAGTTCCTGAGGGTTAACCTCAAGATTTTATGTAACAATTCTATTACTTGAATCAATCAGTTTTCTAGTAGTCAAGTGTTTCTGGTTCTCTCTCACTTTCTGACCAAGGGCTAGAGAAAATATTGATATTTATCAAACTCAGGAGCAGGGGATAGGGGTGATAACAAAGACAACAAGATATTAATTCTTTTAAAAAATCCTGGGTTTGGAGGAAAGAAACTTTCTGGTTTCCTTCCTGATATCATTTTTGAATCTCATCCCCTCCTCAACAGGAGATGGCAGACGGAACTGTAAAAAGTTCCTATCTCTTTGGATTAGTGGTTGCAAACTAAAATAATCTAGGGAACTTTAAACACCTTGAGATAGCTGGCTCCCATGCTGGATCAAATGATCAAACTCTGGAGGCATTTTCTTTTTTAAAGCCTCCTGGCTGATTGTACTATCCAGCCCATGTTGAGAACCATTATCTAGAATGCTATGAAATTTACACATGCCAGATGACAACATATAAAACCAGAACACACACACTAATTGTGATTGAGAGATGGAGGGAGTTGAAAGGAATCTTGTAAATTAGCTTCCTTCTTTTCTTTTTCTTTTTGTAGTACTGAGGATTGAACCCAGTGGTGCTCTACCATTGAGCTACATACATCCCCAGCCTGAATACTTATGCTTAGTTTTTTTTTTGGTACCAGGGATTGAACTCAGGGGCACTCAACCACTGGGTCACATCCCCAGCCCCCCCCTTTTTTTTTGTATTTTATTTAGAGACAGGGTCTCACTGAGTTGCTAAGTGCCTCGCCATTGCTGGGGCTGGCTTTGAACTCACGATCCTCCTGCCTCAGCCTCCCAAAGTGCTGGGATTACAGGCGTGCGCCACCGCACCCGGCTTATGCTTAGTTTTTTAAAGTATTGCAAACTATGAAAGCTTTGTACCAGCAATACATAATATAACTTAAGGTACAACACCACAAAGATCAAAGGTCAATGTGTCAATCAGTTACATCAAGCTTTAGCTTCAGGCCTTGGTGGTTGTGGTGGCAAGGGTCCTTCAGGCTACATTTCAAAGATTCACTTGCTAGCTGGTGTTTTATCAATGGGAGAATGAAAACAGGAGGAAGGGCAATTCTCTCAGGTAACCAGGCTTCTTCTGTTTCCAACTATAATCCTTCCACTTTGTATTCATAAACCATTTGAATCCAATTCCCTACACTGAATCCCTTTCTGATTGAAATATCTAGAGCTATTTCTGTTTCCACGAGAGACACCTTGAATCATCATTAAAGGCAGGGAATGACAAGTCTTATTTAAAACGGTATTGATAATTTCCATTTTAGAACAGCCAATCTCTTGTTGGATCTGATTCCTTTATCCTTCTTCCTACTTCACAGAGGGACTGACAAAGAGGTCATTTCGAAGCAAGAGAAGTATCAGGTTTTTTTTGTTTGTTTGGTACCGGGGATTGAATTCAAGGGCACTTGATCACTGGGCCACATCCTCAGCATCCTCAGCCCATTTTTTGTATTTTATTAGAGACAGGGTCTCACTGAGTTGCTAAGTGCTTCACCATTGCTGAGGCTGGCTTTCAACTTGTGATCCTCCTGCCTCAGCCTCCTAAGTGCTGGGATTATAGGCGTGTGCCACCATGACCAGCTTAAGAGAAGTATCAGTTTTTCCACTTTTTTATTCACATATATTTGCTTTATTGATATTATCTACAGTTTCTTTGTGGAAATCTTTTAAAGACATCTGCTCATTTTTGAGACTGAGTTTAATTAATAAAAGGCACTATAACCTGTATATCTCAGAATTTAGTACCAAACATAAAAAGATGAAAACAAATAAAAACGAGTTAACTGTGGAGTTACTCCTGTGTGTTGTACTATTTCTACTCTTTTGCTAAAAACAACTGATTTTAGGAAGTACTAAGGGTATAAAGTCAATTCATGTGGTAAGTATTTTCAAAACTTCTGCCTTTATTAGATGAAAAACAAGAGAAATGCAAGTTCTAATGTTTTCCCCTTAACCAGTGGGTTCTCTTGTAAGCCCAGCTTTGAAGATCCTATTTTTTCCCAAAGTTTGTTTTCACTACTTCAGAGGATGAGGAAAGGGGAATTTGGTGTATAAATACTTGCAAAATGCAGGTTTAAATAAATTCTTGAAGGCTTCTCCCCCTCACCCTCTCCCCCTATCACCCTTTTTTGTAGTGCTGGGGATCAAACCTAGGGTTTTCTATAGGCTAGGAATGTGCTCTGCCACTGAGCTATATCCCCAGCCCTAAAGGTTCCCAATTTTTAATATATTAAAATATAGGTTTCAATTTTGAAGGGGGAAATACAATCAGAATCAAAGTTCTTTTAACACGAAATCCCTCAATTCACCCACCCACCCCCACACATACACTTTAAGAAGATGATCACAAATTAGTGTTTCAAAATACTCTGGAAAATACTGACCTACATGAACTGTAGGTTCAGTTTTCTGAAACTTAATGAAAGCAGAGACAAGGCCACAGAAATCTAATGGGTTATCTTCTCATAAAAAAAGGGTTTTCAGGGTAACACTTTCAAGGAAGGGGTGTTCTAAAAGATAATGCTGATCATATAATTCATTTGGCCTAATGGATGCTTTCTGAATGGCAAGTATGGTGAGTATTATGATCCAGACAGTCTGTGAACTAAAGAGAAAAATTTGAACTCAGTGCTTAGAATAATTTCAAGTACAAAGTAGGAGTTCAAATATCTGTACAGTCGCTATGTATATGCAAATTTCTCCATATGCCATAGGTAGGTGAAAAATTTTCTACATGTAAATGCAAGGTGCTTTCTGATCAATATAAGGATAGGGTTAGGGTTATGCCTCAGTGGTCAAGAACTTGCCTAGCATGCACAAGGGCCTGGGTTTGATCCCAACACGTATCAAAAAAAAAAAAAAAAAAAAAAAAAAAAAGATATACTTTTGCAAGTACATATACAATTTTCACCCTCTAAGTTTTGTAGAAATCTCTGTTCATTTTTATTCTGAAAATTATATTCCAAGAACCACAAACATTAAAATGAAAGAATAGGCTTCATGTTTATATAGCTCCACTTTGCAAAACTTTGTAAATATGTCAACATTATATTGAGCTTAAAATTTTTCATTAAAAACTTGATTATGCAACGTTTGAATCATTCTTGCGTAACTATTTTTTTTTCTTTTTTTGGTACCGGGGATTGAACTCAGGGGCACTCGACCACTGGGCCACATCCCCAACCCTTTTTTGTATTTTATTTAGACACAGGGTCTCACTGAGTTGCTAAGTGCCTCGCTATTACTGAGGCTGGCTTTGAACTCGCAATCCTCCTGCCTCAGCCTCCCAAGTGCTGGGATTACAGCTGTGTGACACAGCGCCCGGCTACTTAATTATGTTATTATTCAATCTTTTAAAAATCAATGTCTCCTTCTGATCTACAAGAAAAGTTTCATATGTTTTCTACAGTAGGTATTATACTATAATACCCAATGTTTTTAAAGCTGTGTAGGTGCTTCTACCCATTCAGACACCCTCCCACAGAAAACAATTACCAAACATTTATTCAAATGCAATGTAATAGATTATACTCAATTTTTGATTTTATGTAAATGAAATCTTAATCAAAGATTATTATGTGACTCTTTACTATAATGATTCTTGTACCATGACAACCTTCACAAAGGTTCGTGCCTTAAAATGAAATATCAATATCAAAAACTCTTTATATTCTGACAAGGAGTTCAGAATACAAAGCATTTGTACTTATATATATTTGTTGTTGAGAGAAGACAAATCTTAGACAGCTGTGGTAGGGTGCCATCCTGGCCATAACACTTAGCTTTCCCCCTGTGCATCCTAACAGAATTTTACTGCTCATGATACCAAAATTCCCTCTAGAAAGGTTACCTCTCTTTACAGCCTATGGAAAGTGCTATTTATCTTATCCTTCCTGTGACAAAAATATGAGAGAGTAAAAACTGTATACAGATGACTGGTCCATAAGAGAAGAAGAGTGGAGTCAAGGGTTATAGGAGAAGCACACCAGTGAAGAAGAAAGGCAAAGACAAATAAGACCTACATTATTTTACTTTTCTATTTCCACTAACTCCAGGAAGTTATGTGTACAGTTATGTATAGCATAGTGACATTTCAGTCAAGAAAATACCACATATATGACAACACCATGGAGCCTAGGGATGCAGCAGGCTATACCATCGAGGTCTGTGTAGTGCCCTCTACATGTGTGCACATTGATCAGATTGTTTACCAACACATTTCTCAAAACATATCGCAATCAGACATTGCATAACTGTGCACCCAACTAAGAGTAGAAAAGACAGAAGAGGACAAAGCAGCAGACTTTTATCTACGCACAACAGAAAAACACCTCCCTTGTATTACCTGACATTACTGTTTCCCCTTACCTTCCCGGACGTCTTTAGTTTTCTTCTCCCCTAAAGCATAACAAAAAGCTGTGCAGCTGAACTGTGGACTGCTTTGTTTAATCCAATTTCTGCAGGAATTTTAAAACATCTGAATGTCTCTAGAAGGAGTGGGTGTACACAGTTCTTACATTCCCTAGAATTTGCTTTCTTAAGCCTCAGTCTTCAGCTCAGTTGCATGCCTATTTAGCCCTGGAAGCCTTTGCCATCTCTCATGCAAATTAACCATTAGAAACTTAAATGCCATAAAGTAGTATTTTGGCAGACACTGTTCTGTGGTATTTAACAAGTTGGATACTTAAGGTCAGTCTTTTTTCTTTTTAATTAATTTATTTTTTATTCTAAGTTGTTAGAAGTGACAGCAGAATGTATTACATTTCATATTATACTTGTAGAGCACATTTTAACATATCTCTGGCTGTATACAAAGTGTATTCACACCATTCATGATTTCATCATGCACTTAGGTTAATGATATCCATCTCTTTCATTCTTCCTATGCTCAGTATCAAAAAGAATCTTACGCAACAAAGTAGGATACAAGAGTTCAACTATTAACTGCTTCTTGACTTGGGCTTCATTAAATCCTTACATTTCTTGGGCTGGGACTGTGGCTCAGTGGTACAGCGCTTGTTTAGCACATGTGAGGCACTGGGTTTGATCCTCAGCACCACATAAAAAATTAATAAATAAAGTTAAGGTATTGTGTCCATCTACAACTAAAAAACATTTAAAAAATATCATTACATTTCTTCTTGCATTACATGTACTTTAAACCTCCAAATACTTAGCCCTTTTAGCATTATTAATCCTGTGGCAATAATCATGGTGGTTAAGAACTTGGTTCTTATGCCAAATTGCTTGGGTTGAACATCTGGAATGGCCAATAACTGTGTGACCTCAAGTAAAGCTAACCTCCTTGAGTCTCAAGTACCTCAAGTGTAAACGGAGAACAATAGTGGTAGTTCCTTCATGGGGTAAGTATGAAGACTCTGTGTCACTGGTTATAAAGCATTCAGAACAGTAAACACCACATAATATGCCAGTATACATAATATATAAGTAGGTATAAAATATACTTTAATAAAAAGATTGAAAAATATAGGCAGTCCCCCCTTTGCACAGTAGTAAGAGATAGTAAAAATACCTGTGAAAGCTGAAACAAAGTAATCTTAATTATCATTGAGAAAAATTACTATTGTTCCAAGACATTTTAAAATTTCTGAATGATTTTTAATTTTTTAAAAAACATTGATAGATAATAATTGTACACATCTATGCATGACCTTTAAATTTTGTTGTTGTTGTTAATACATTAAAATCTCATATGGTCAGTTATAAAGGTATAGAAATATGGGCGGGGGAAGCAAAACTAATAAAAACTTATCAAGAATATTTGAACAGTGGTTGTCTTCTTAAGGTATGGCTTATGATGTAGAGCAAGCTGTTTTCTATGCTTAGCAAATTGTCATATTCCTTACTACATCTGGATTAGGTACTCAGGCACCTGAGGGTAAGGTTCATGACTAATGAGTACTTTCAAAACCTAACAATCTATAATACAGAAAAGAATAAGATATAATACTAAATTAAGAGAGACACGTAGAAAACTTACATTATATTGATGATTAGCAACAGGCTTATAATTTGTTGTTACAACTTTCTCCAGTTGTTGTGACAGCCTTACAGGTTTGGAAGATTCTTCTATTTGCAATCTGAAAAACAGAAGGCATTAATACATTTACTTGTTTAGCAGAATGAAACCTGAAGACTTATTTCTGTAATTTTTACTTGATTAATGTATAAACCTCAGATTATTATACCACCCTTGCTAGAACATTCAAAAGCCACATTGAAGCCGGGCACGGTGGCGCATGCCTGTAATCCCAGCACTTTGGGAAGCTGAGGCAGGAGGATCGTGAGTTCAAAGCCAGCCTCAGCAATGGCGAGGCACTTAGCAACTCAATGAGACCCTGTCTCTAAATAAAATACAAAAATGGGTTGGGGATGTGGCCCAGTGGTCGAGTGCCCCTGAGTTCAATCCCCGGTAAAAACACACACACACACACACACACACACACACACAAAAACCACATTGAAAATATATGACTATAATGTTTAGCCATAAGCTAAACACAGATTACTTCATTATAGTCTATAACTTACTTCTAATCCTATATTGTATAGGCACACCTTAACTACTAAAACCTAGAAACCAATCAGCTGAAAATTTCTGAAAACCAACCAACCAACCAACCAACCAACCAACCCTACAAGTAAAAATAAACTATATAAACTAAAATTAATCAAGTTGCTAATTCAGAATTTCCATTTTAATCCAAAATAAAATAAACCAGCACCCAAGGTCTAGTACTACTCTAGTAATTAGCACCAATGGTCTCATTGGCTAGTGCAGACACATAACATTTTGGTCATTACAGACTTCTATTAGACAGGAATAGTCTAAAACTATTACAGGACTCCATCCAAATTAAAAAATATAATTTGAAATAATGCCTTTGGGGAAACAGCCATAAAATACATACATGACACCATGTATAGCATATTACAAAACAATACCTGACCATTCCATACATCTTCAAGTAACAGATTTAGGATATTTTGTTTTGTGGAAAGACACAGTCAACCAACCATTTATTTCTTACTTTAAAAGTTAGATTAATTCATTTGGTAATCCAAAAAAACTATTTTAAGAGGAGAAAAGTGCAGCTTTTTTAAAGAAACAAAAGGTATCATTGTGCCTTTGGATTTCTCATCAGTAGGGTATCAGAATATAAATATGTAGTGTATTTAAGAAAATGGTCATATGTAGCTAATTTGTAAGTAAAGTGCAAGAGTGAAATAAAAGTATTTTTGGACAAAACCCTTAAGACATTTATACATCATCCTTGAAGGAATTATTGAAAGGTTTACTTTCATGTGAAGAAAATAAATCCAAAAGGAAGGAGTAGTATACAATGGTACAGCAGAGAAACTGAAAAACGTGTTAGAAAATTGCCTACTTAATAAAAACAAAAAGGCAGCTTTTTTAAAAAAGGTGAAATTAACATGAAAGATGGGAAGGAAGAGGTCAGTATTAATGCACTTTAAGATTTCTGTATGTTTTCTAAATTTTCTGCTATAAGCATCTATTACTTTTATAATAAAAAAGGAAGTATATCTAATAAATACAAAAGACCATCATATTTTTAAAAAAATTTTTTTGTATTTATTTATTTACTTTAGTTGTACACAATGCAATGCTTTTATGTTTACGTGGTGCTGAGGATCAAACCCAGACCGCGCACATGCGAGGCGAGCGCTCTGCCGCTGAGCCACAACCCCAGCCAGACCATCATATTTTTGATGGTTAATTTGAAAGCCATAAAATGTTGGTCATTTAAAAATAATACATGCTCAATATTGTATGTTATATTATTTGACTCAGACTTTAAATTCTTGGTTCAACAGAATAGGAACTAAAACTAATTTTCATTTAAAACTCAAAAACATACCTTGAAGTACAAAAGGTATCTATTTTATAATGTTCTTACTAAATACAGATGAAGATAATTCATCTCTATTCTATTTATTTTTAGGTATGTAACAGCAAAATACTGAGATATTCAATATCTACCAACAATATTTTATATATGAAATCTACATTATTAGGTATTATGTATATTTACCATGATCCCCAAATTCAGTATACTTATTTCTGTATGGAAATATAAGTATTTAAATTCATTCATTTATAAATCCATACTTACTCTTTAAATACATAAAATGATTATTTCATAAAATGTTAAGAAAAATGCTCTGGAAATATCTTCAGAAATTTACTGGATATGTAATCATAAATAATAAGTACTATGTTACTTTGCCTTTCATGTGTCACATATACTTTCTAAGAGTGTGGACTGTTTCCTTAAAATGGAGAAAGCACTAGTTAAAGAATCTAGAAGAGAGATGTCTACCTAAGGTTGGACTTCAACTTATGGTCCTTGGTGACCTCTTATTATTCTTGGATGCAGAACGACTTCACTTGATTTCAAGTCACATGACTTCTGAAATCTAGTTCCTACTTCTCTCTACACAGTTCTATCCCCTATTCTCCCACAGTTGCTTCAGGTTGCTGCCAAGTTAAGACTGATTCTAGGAGATTATTTCTTTTAATTGATGCATTATAATTATACAAAATATTGGATTTGTTCTGATATATTCATATATGCACATAATTTGGTCAATTTCACTGCCCATTATTTCCCTTACCATGCCCTCCATCCTGCTCCTAATCCTCAACCTTTACTGTTCTCCCTACTTTTTTCAATAAAATCTTTCTTCCCCGCCTTTTTTTTTCTCTATCTTCCACATACGAGAGAAAACATATAATCCTTGAGTTTCTGAGTCTTGCTCATTTTATTTATCATGATATTCTCCCTCATGTTAAATAATGAATGACATAATTTCATTCTTGAAGACTGTGTAAAACTCTACTGTTTATATATACCTAAACATTTTCTTTATCCATTCATCTAGGCTGGTAGAAGAAGTCTCTTTGATGGCCATCATCACCAAGTGTCTACTAGGTATTTATTTCTGCCAGGCACTGGGTTAGATAGAGGCTGGGTAAATACAGCAGTAAAGACTTGTTCTAGTGGAAAACAAACATTAAATAATACTATAACTGCCACACTGAGGGTGGGCAGGTAGTATTAAGACAGCTGACTACATGCTGATATGAAGCAAAGATCAAGCCCAAGGTATGCACATGAGGATAAAGTGGAGTAGGAATGCTCAGGCTTTTAATAAGTGAGGCAAAAAGATAAGGTCTAAGTGACTCTTCCAAGAGATAAACATTTAGAAAGTGAAGAGTGGTTAAAGACAGATATAAGAATGTTTACAAAGTACTGGGAGAACTAGGCATGTATAACACCTTGGCAAAAACAAACAATTCAGAAAACAATTCAGAAAAGAAGTTAACAGCCTGCTTCTGAACACATCTCATTGTATTCTAACTTTAGCCTAATTCCCTAGTGCAATCAGTACTCAGGGGTTTGGCCTCTCTAAATAGTAATCTGTTATGCTGCTACCAAATTATCTTCCCTGTTTCAATCATCTCACTCCATGATTTTGGTCTTAGGAGACACTAGAGGAAGTAGGCAGGTACTAACTTCTTTCCTCCCCATTAAATGATTGTTCCCATTACTTCACAATTTCAAAGTTCCTTGGGGCTTCAGTTTGTTTTGCTAAGTGCTTCTTTATAAGCAGCAGCTTATTCTTGTCATACTTTAACACTTGAATTTTTTGGTAGTCATTGCATCCTGATTCAGGTCCATGTGGCATACTTTCCTTTACAGAAAAATTCTAAAAGCCAGTTTCACCATCCAGAGTGTCATGATATATTTATCCTCAAAATATTTAATCTCTTAAATAAAGGAAAACAATGATCACTGCTTTAAAATAAAGAGCTGATATAAAAATTCAACTTTCCTATTGTACTTTTAAAAAGTCAACTCCAAAGGTTTTGTTTTAATAAAAAGAGGACATCTTATGATTACAAGATCAAAAAGTTAGGGACTGAAAATACAGCCTATTTTTCAAGAACCCAATCTTAAAATACTTTAATTAACCTTGATTGGTTTAAAACAATTTAGCAGGTTCTTTAACACTAAATAATTCATTTAACATTATCTCATGAAGTGTCAGAACAATTTGCAACTCCATTTCATCACTGAACAATGTACTAAATTAAACATTACTGACCTCGACAGGCTTTCAAAGTCAAAAGAAGGTTTACCTGGGTTTATCAAAATAATAAGATTTGGAACTATTTGGTTTGCAAAGCAGAACAGCCAAACCACATACAGAGGTGCTGGGCTGAACTGCAAGCAAGCCAAGAGCCTTGCTGTCCTGACTATTTTTAAAAAAGCATTTTGACTTTTGCAGAAAATTTTAAAATACAATGTCATTTTCAAGAAACAATAATAGATCTGCTGTCATTTCTAACAACTTAGAATTTAAAAAAAGAATACAAAAAGAACGAAACAGTAATAGAAAAGCAATATTCCATGATCACTTTGTTTTCCAATCTTTAAAAAAATTTTTTTGGTGCTAATTCTTAGCATCATTAGAGGATAATTCATAATCTATATACATATTTATAGAAGGTTAGTACTAACTGTATCTTTTTACATTTCCTATAGTTGTAGATAAATGCCTGGAAATACACATTTATGAGATAATTGCTGTGGCATCATAAATCATACTTACTTTGATAAAGCATAAGATTTTTAAGTATTACAAATCAAATAGGTTTGAATATGGATGCATTCTAAATATAGCTCCATTTCTTTTTTAAAAAAAACTTAATTTAAATTTTAGATAACTGAGAACTATATTCTTGGAAGCTCAAGTTGGTGAAGTTTGAAAATAATCCCTAAATTATTTGCCTGAGTTGTAACATCAAACACATTAAACACTTGAGAGCAAATTATAGGTATCTGTCTTACAGTATAGCTTATATTCAGGAAGCTTAACTTTATTTATTTTAGGAAGCTTAACTTTAATCAGAGAATTTTAAAGTAAGGAAGTAACCAGATTTGTGATTTAAAAATACTCCTCTGACTACTGGTTTACAGTAGGTAAGCAGACCAGCAGAATGGTATGGAGCAAACATGGAGGTGAGAAACTAGTAAAGCTACTGTCCTAATCCAGATGAAAGATAATACTCATTTGGATGAGGGTGATGCTAAAGAGGTAAAAGCCAAGTTTAACAAATTAAGAAAATTTTTGAAGACAGATTCAATAGAAATTGTTGTTCAACTGAACTGGGGGACAAAAGAGGAAGAAGGCAGTAAGAACAACTGAGCTTGAATTTCTGGCTTGGGCAATTATAACCTAAGAAGAGGGGACAGACTGTGTTACTGTAATGCTGATAGGATTCACTCTACTAGAAAATCTGTATATGAGATGCTCCATTTACCCCGCTACTACAGTTGAAAATAAGTTAACTGAAAAATTAACACCTTTTATCTTAAATTCCTTTTTTATGTTTTTATTTAAGTAGTGACAGTAGAATGCACTTTGATACATCATATATAATGGAGTATAATTTCTCATTCTTCTGGTTGTACATGATGTAGAATCACACAGGTTGTATAATTATATATGTACGTAGGGTAATAATGTCTGATTCATTCTACTATCCTTGCTACTCCCACACCTCCTCCCCTCCCCTCTACCTAAAGTAATTCTATTCTTCCCTGGCCACCCCTATAGCCCCCCCACCCCTGCCCCACCACATTGTAAAGTAGAATTTACATATCAGAGAAAACATTTGGCTTTTTTTTTTTGGGGGGGGGGGATTGACTCATTTTCACTTAGCATGATATTCTCCAGCTCCATCCATTTACTGGCAAATGCCATAATTTCATTTTTCTTTAAGGCTGAGTAATTTTCCATTGTGTGTGTGTGTGTGTGTGTGTGTGTGTGTGTGTGTGTGTGTATCACATTTTAAAAAATCCATTCATCATTTGAAGGGCACCTAGGTTGGTTCCATAGTTTAGCTATTGTGAAATGAGCTGCTATAAACACTGATATGGCTGAGTCACTGTAATATGCTGATTTTAAGATTTCTTAATCAGCAAGTTTTACATAAAGATATGAGTTATTCTCTATGCCTCACACTTAAGATTAACATAGATTCAAACATCTAATGTTGAATGGCACCAAGAGCAACTCATTTTTCTGGACAAGAAATAATGACTACAGAAGTTGTGTTCCATTTGTGTACAATATGTCAAAATGCAGTCTACTATAAAATAAGTAAATTAATTTTTTAAAAAAAGAAAATAAATAATAACTAACAATTACTATCACTGTATAATTTGGGTCATATAAAATTATTTAGCTTTGTTACTATTTTAAGGGAATAGTCAAAATCAACTTCACTGAATTCTGAGTTTAAGATTATTATTTAAAGAGTCATGGTTGGATGCAGTGGCACATGCCTGTTATCTCAGAGACTCAGGAGGCTGAGGCAGGAGAATGACAAGTTCAAGAACAGTCTGAGCAACTTAGCAAGATCTTGTCTCAAAAAAAAATATATATATATATATATATATATTTTTTAATCTTAAAGGACTGAGATGTAGCTCAGTGGTAAAGCAACTCTGAATTCAATCCCCAGTATGGGGGGGGGGACCTAAATAAAAATAAAGAGTATTATCTCCTATTTCTTCCCATCAAAGAGAAACTTCACAAGGCCATGTGACCTAAGAGCTAAAACACCAACAAACTGATAGCACACGAAAACAAACATTTAAAAAGCACTATGATCTAGAAACTGTGTTAAGAGCTTTCCTTTTATCACCCCAATCTTACTTTCTTCTCATAATAAAGCCAACAACAGAACTGGAATTAAGATCTTCATTCTATATGGTCTCATATAACAGAATGTAGACCGTACAATAGAATATAGCTTCTAATTAAAATCTCATGGAACTTAGTTCAAAATAAGTAATTTCTTCTTGTCATCAGCCTGCCAAAAACTGATATAATATCACTCCCTTATAACACCCCACCCCCACACACATCCACACAAAAGATGCCTATTAAGTCAATGTCACTAGTTATTAGGATATAATCATGGTCCATAATCACCCTTACCAAAATCATTTAAAAATATTTTTCATTATTATGCTTTAACAAGAAAATCACTGGAAAATCAATTTTTAAATTGTTTGGTATATTTTGAAAACATAAAATTAATGTTAAAAAATGATAGCAGCATATACATCCCTCAAATATTTTAGAAGATGAACATTGTTAAAAACCTGACAAAATGGAAAAATGCCAAATTATAGCTCTAAGTTGTTGGCAGAATTGGGAAGTGAAGCCTACAAATTTTAGCTAATACTCACTGGCAAATATAGTGTTTCTTATATCACAGCAACTCAATAAATATTTGTTGAGCAAATAAATAGATAACACCTTTATTGGACAATTAGATTGAAAAGGAAAAGGCCAAATACCATATTAACAAATACCATAATGATGCCTGATTTTATACATATGGATTATTTTCATGCCCTTTTGCAATACTGGCTTGCTAATCTGGTTATCCGCAACAGAATTAAACAACTTCAAACAACACTGAACAACAAATGTTTCCACTAATAATGGCAAATGTGGGAGTTATTTCATAATATAATTATCATTTTAGCATTCATCTATCATTTGTGCTACAGCTACATTTGATTGCAATATTTATGTTTTTCTTAAAATGACAGGTTTTACAAAAGAGTGTGTATTTTCTTAAATTTAGGTTTCATTTTTGAAAGGGAGAGAATAAAGCAATGAATGGAGGTACACAGTGCCTCCCAAGGGAGAGACAGAGGCTGACATTTGTAGGCTGAAAGAAAAAAGTCTAACAGCAGATAGAAGCAGGAAAAACAGTGGAGTACTGGGACTGCCTGTGAGCAAGCACCCACACACTCCACCCTGTCAGGTAACAAAAAAGAAGTTCTGGAAGAAGGTGCAGCTTGGGAATAGGTGAACAGAGGGTGAGATAATAAAATAAGCAGGTGAAGGCTGAACTGATTTATTACTATGACAAAATTCTAAAGCAGCCTAGTTTTAAGACAGCATACTTTTAGGAACTTTCAAAATCTAGAGAGTGGGACAAAGAGACCTTCTTGCAATAGTAAGTACATGTCAGACTATTAGAATGTGGATCTGAGCGGCAACTGAGAATTTTAGGGGTTGCAGTTGATAAGTAATTGAATTACACATCCTTATATGGAAGGCCTACTGGGAGGATTATATAGCAAATATCACATTTCTTGGACAAGTGTCTCTTACAAATACTTATAATTTCTAAGCTTTGTGAAAGCACCGACCCTTTCCATATGCCTAGGTTCCAGAACAGGCATGGTGATAATACACCAACATTAAGATCTGGCATAGAAGAGAAGAGATGCATAAGGTACTAATATTAACTTTTCACTCGAGGGAAATACATAATAAAGGAAAACACTGCATTCCATATGTGTGTATATACATTAATTAAAATGGATAAAATTCAAAATTCAGTTTCTCAGACACACTAGCCACAGTTAAATGCACAGAGCCACTAGTGTGTCAGGTAAAGTAGAAAGCAAGAGTGAGAGGAGGGGCTATGGTGAACTGGAAATAGAGCACAGGCTCCTCCTCAGGAAGGCTACAAGTACTCTGCTATAGATGACTGCTATTCTGCAGGATTGCAGGCATGCTCTTACCAAATTGTTTTATTCAAGAAAGTGCAAGAGAATCAGATTTTTATATGTGAAATCATCAGACATTGCCAATTCACTCAATTAAGAAAATGGGCAAGCCGAGTGCGGTGGCTCATGCCTGTAATCCCAGCACTTTGGAGGCTGAGGCAGGAGGATCACAAGTTCAAAGCCAGCCTCAGCAATGGCAAGGCACTTAGTAACTCAGTGAGACCCTGTGTCTAATAAAATACAAAAAAGGGCTGGGGATGTGGCCCAGTGGTCAAGTGCCCCCGAGTTCAATCCCCAGTACCGGGAAGGGGGGGGGGGGAGAAAATGGGCAACCCTCTCACCCAAAACAAAAGGAAAAAAAATCTTTTAAAAAACAACAACAAAAATCCATATGCTAGCTATACTAGGCCACCTGTTAGGAGCCCTCTAATCTGTATCCCATAGTTTTTTTGTTTGTTTTTAAAGCAAAACAATAGCAAAGACTTATTACTAGAAGCAGCAAAATCATGACAAGTAGGAAAAACTCACCCAGTTCAACACTACAGTTTTACTGAAGGAAGGGCAAGTCCTTTGACCTTGCAGTCACATGTGCCCATCCTGAGGGACAATTCATGAACTGGCTGATGGACTTAGGGGACTGCATTCTAGCTGGTGCCCAGACTAAGAATAAAAGAAAAAGAAAAAGAAAAAAAAAACTCCCTCTGTATAACACAGAAATTTGATTACCTTTGGCTTATAAACCAGGAACTTCATATGATTTAACTGTTAGCTGCTTCTCAATGAAACATAGAACAATGAGTTAAATTCTTCTGTATGAAAATAAAACAATTCAAATCATTAAGTTCTAGCATAACTGAAACTTGTTCATGATCATACAGCTTGTCAGTGATGGGGAGGGTGGTTGAAGATTCCAAGCCAGGCTGGTGGCACAGGCTTTTAGTCCCAGGTACTTGTGAGACTAAGGCAGGAGGGTGGCTTGAATCCAGGAGTTAAAGGCCTATCTGGGCAAGAGAGAGAGGAGGGGCTATGATGAACTGAAGCTATGGACTCACAGCGAGGCCTCATCTCAAAGCAAACTAATAAAAAATTAAAATTTTCTTTTCCAGTGCTTATCTCCTAATCATAATTCACCATAATACAATGAAGCAAGTCAGACATCTTTTTTAGTTTGGTAAATACATACTATCCCTATTTTAAATATTTACAGTTTTTTAAGAAAATACATGATGTCCAAACTATGTATGCCTCTTACATTAGCTAGCAAGGTACCTTACAAGGGGCCTACAATCAGCAAGGGAATGATGATTCACACTGGACTTTGTTTAATCCTAGACTTTTATTAAAAACAACAGCCACCCACTCAGGGGCACTTGACCACTGGGCCACATCCCCAGCCCTTCTTTGTATTTTATTAGACACAGGGTCTCACTGAGTTACTAAGTGCCTTGCCATTGCTGAGGCTGGCTTTGAACTTGTGATCCTCCTGCCTCAGCCTCCAAAATGCTGGTATGTACAGAGTAAGGTAAATAAATAACAGCGAGTATAATGGAGACTTTTGGCATCTTATTTTTGTTGTTTTTAATTAATGCATAGCTTCTGTTTTTCATCAGAACACTGTAAGACTCTCAATCCTTTACCTAATTTTCATGTCTCTAGGAGGAGAAAACCAGCAGCAGTCAAGAGAATATCTATTCACCTGTTAGATAACAAAAAAAATTCACTAAACATTTAGTCCAAAATACAAGGATTTTTTCCTCACGGTCTAAACATTTTTACTATTTTATGTAACTCCCTTTTCACTTATATTCTTTTCTTATGTAATCTATCATCTTGAACTTGACATTATGTTCAGTGGCTAGCTTTACCTTAAGCTGGAGCATTACTTCTAAGTCACTAGCACTCTGCTGCATGCAAGCACTGCAGGTACTCAGACTGCGGAGGGCAAGAGGAAGGCAGCACACCTAACCACAGTTCTTATGAATGTGGCAACAACAGGTCATCCAAGATTTACACTGCCTCTTCAAATAATTACAGATTTTGATTATTTTCAATCTACCCATCGCAATATATATATTTAAAAAAAATTTTTTTTTAGTTGTGTATGGACTCAATGCCTTTATTTGTTTTGATGTGCTGTTAGTATCAAACCCAGTGCCTCACACTTGCGAGGCAAATGCTCTACCACTGATCCACCACCCCAGCACCGCATTGCAATATTTTTTTCTTTAGTTCACGTTAGGTATGATTTCCCATCCATACTCATGTAAGCAGATTATCTGCTTTTCATTCTCTTAAGTCTGGATCTGCAGGTCAAATGCCTATGTGTGATAATGGGGAAGGGGAAGGAAGAGTATGGATAGCATCTGATGGAAGAAATCCTTTACTGCTGATGTTTCCCTTGTTAACTGCACACTCTAGTTGCTATTTTATTATAAGCAAAAACTAGAAATATGAAGGGAAAAAATGTTGAGCTCATCAGGGACCATTTATTATTCCTCAATACATGACCAAGTAGCTACTTTTTCTCTGCTAGAAATAAAATTATCTTAAATTTCAGTGGATGATGAATGACAGAATGCTTGAGTTTCATTGTTTAAGAACTTTTCATTTTACTTCCCTTCTCCAAACACCAACAAAAGTAAAATGTCTAAATAATTTGGTATGATTCCCAGAAGTGAGGGTAAAAGCACTTCTATCAAAAGGCCCAGTAATACTTCAAAACTCAGCTTTGGCATTAAGATTCATGCTGATAATTTTACATTTTAAAAATCAGAGACTAAAGTAAATTTACAGCATACAGAATGGCCTTGAATAGTGCTTAGAATAAAACAATGTACCATATTGCCACATGGCAAAGTCTGAAACTCCACTCTGGTTTTAAGTTCCAGTAAGCCACTAGGTGGAACACTGATCAAGTGAGTCAACTTCTCTAACATCTTGGTGCCCTCAAGGAAAAAAGAGATTAATAATAGGAACAAATGAAACGGTCCTTACGAATCAACTACTGGATGGCCTGTCCCATATATATTCAGTATATTTCAGCTATTACTGTACTTGTTACCACTGATCCTGATACTCATACTGAACAGAAATGTATGGGAGTTATTTGAATAAACACTACTTTTAGTAATTATCTGGTTCACACAATAGTGGAACCAAGACTTATGGAATCTGTGTCCATAATTCATTATGTCTGGTAGGGGACATTTGGCTATAAAAACTATTGCCTTTGATATTTGCAAAGATAATTTTTTTAAGTGCTATACAGTCACAGGTAATACATGTAATGCTCATGAAGTGCTAATTAGAACTAACAATTTAATCACAGCACCAAAAGACAAAAATTTGCTAGCTTACAGTTTTGGGTAACTATTTATCCCCCTTACGGGCTGGGGTTGTGGCTCAGAGGTAGAGTGCGGCCCAGGTTTGATCCTCAGCACCACGTAAGAATAAAGGCATTGTGTACAACTAAAAAACAAAAAAAAATAAATATTTATCCCCCTTTTTTTGGTACTGAGGATTAAACCCAGGGCCTTGTGTACTTTAAGCAAGAACTCCACCACTGAGCTACATCTCTAATTTTTTTTTATTTTGAGACAGGGTCTCACTAAATTGCCCAGGATGGAGTCAAACTTGCAATCCTCCTGCCTCCTGAGTTGTTGGGAGTATAGTGTCACCACACCTGACTACTTATCTGATTCAAAAAATTCACTGGACTTTAAATATAAGCAAAAATTTTTAAATTTAATCCTTTGAGACACTTAAATCAATCCCTGATTCTTGTATATGCCTTTCAACTAATGGTGACAAGAATGTATGTCTAAGTTCAACAAAAGTAAAAACATGTATCTGAGTGGAACAACTCTTTGAATTATACAGATTACTCATGATAACCATTTTTTAAAGTATTTATTTATTTTGCTTTTAGTTGTATACAATGCATTTGTTTATACGTGGTGCTGAGGATCAAACCTGGGCTGCGCACGTGCTAGGCGAGCGCTCTACCTCTTAGCCACAACCCCAGCCCCATGATACCCATTTTTAAACAGCTAGTCTCAAAAATCATTTACCCCCATCTTCCTTGACATATTAAAATGTGATTCAATGATTCAAGTTATGTAATTTTACTCACAGGAGACAGGGTCGCCTTCAAAAAAACTGCAGAGTGGATGCAACTGAAGTTCTTTCGGCCCAGCTGTTCATTATGAATCTCTTTTACTTTGGCTAATGTCCCCATTTTTACCTCCTTGACCTTTTTAGTTGATTATTCTCAAGATTTTCTATAAAGTTCTGGATTATCTTTTTTTTAAAACATTTATTTATTTGCTTTAGTGGTACACAATGCGTTTATTTTTACATGGTGCTGAGGATCGAACCCAGGCTGCGCGCGTTCTAGGCGAGCGCTCTACCGCTGAGCCACAATCCCAGCCCCAGTTCTGGATTATTTCATATGCATTATTTGACCTCAACAACCTATACTGAATCTCTTAAACTTTTGTGTGGTTTTGGGGCATTCAATTTAGGACAGCATTTAACAATCTTCTTGACACCAACATTTAACTATGTTCAACTCAGGAGATTTCATTATCCCTTCCTTTTCCCAAATTACTTTCATAAATACAAAATGAGTTTTGCCAAACACCAAATCTAAGGGCCCTATTACCTCCTACTTAAACTCTTCCCTGTAGGTACCTAATCACTCCTGATTTGTGCTTCCTTGCTGATTCCCCATCTACAACAGAGTCCACAGAATGTCACTATGGTATGTGTGACTCAGAAGAATGACTGAATGAGCCAACTGCAGGCACTGTGTCATTTCTGTGTGAGGAGTTTGGGATCTTCAGACCTTTGAATATTCTCATATCACATCACATACACCTTGATTAGAAATATCTGAGAACTAGATACTTCTCCAGAAGGATTTAAATAAAATCTAGATAGTGGTATCAAGTTTAAGCCCACCAATGAGATTCCTTTCAGCCCCACTTTTCTATTTAAAAAAATTTTTACTTTTGTATGTTTTATGATAATTTTTAAATTACTATAGCAAAGGCTATGAGACTAATACAGAAATTAAAGTATAAAATTCAAATGTAATTTCAAATTTTATTTCACAAACCACACCCCCCACCAGCCCCACAATGGTATTGGGGATTGAAGCCAGAGCTGCTTTACCATTGGGCTACATCCATAGCTCTTTTTACATTTTTATTTTAAGACAGAGTCTTGCTAAGTTGCAAAAGCTGATCTGGAACTTATGATCTTCCTGCTTAGCCTCCCTAGTTTGCTGGGATTACAGATGTGCAACAAGCCAGCTGAAATTTCCATTTTAATTTGCTAATTTCATTAGCATTTCAAACTGCAAATGAAACACTAGAAACAAAATGAAAATAGATGTTTTTCCCCCTCCTAAATTTGTTATAAGCCAAGAAGAAAACTCAAAAAGGATAAACTCTAATATGTTATTTTAAGATAAGATATAAAAGCTTTTTCTTTTCATTAAGGATTGAAATGTGTTCATCAATTTAAGATTAGAATTTAGTTTTGAGAGTTTAAGTCTCACAAAATTTTATCTTTTTGGATAAAATTCCTTAAAAATAAAAAAAAATGCTGGAAACTACTAATAGTACAATAAAGTTAATTGTTTTGTAACAGAAATGCTGATGGCTTGTATGTTTACCACACTGATAAAGTGGTAAGAGTAACTATTACACTAAGACTCTGTACTTTCACAATCTTGTCAGTTCATGTTGCCAGTCCTCTCAATAGATAGTCATCTATGACTATTCTTTTCTAACCTTCCCAGAGTGTGTACTCATTGACTGACAAATAGGCTTGTGATTTGGTATAATATGATGAGGAATTATACAATACTATATTAAGCTGCCTGGCTACCATGCAAATTTTTCTCTTATGCAGAACCTACTATGAAGAACGGAATAATTTTTTTTTTAAATTTATTTATTTGTTTTAGTTGTACACAATGCCTTTATTCTTGCATGGTGCTGACGATCGAACCTGGACTGTGCATGGGCTAGCAAGTGCTCTACTGCTGAGCCACAACCCCAGCCCTGAATACAATATTTTAAGATTTTAGAATAACAAATATTTTTCATGTTAGAAGAATCAAGAAGGCATTAGAACATGATGGCACACACCTATAATCCCTGTGGCTTGGGAGGATGAGAAAGGAGGATCACAAGTTCAAAACCAGCCTCCGCAATTTATTGAGACCCTAAGCAATTTAGGAAGACCCTGTCTCAAAATAAAACATAAAAAGGGCTGAGGATGTGGCTCAGTGGTTAAGCGCCCCTGCATTCAGTCTCCAGTGTTGGGGGGAAAGGTCTTATAGAAATGTTTCAGCCATTTTTCCTAAATACATAAAATTTCATCTAGTTCAATTCAAACCACCCCTATTTTTTTGGTATTGGGTATTAAACCAAGGGGAATTTAATCACTGAACCACACCCAGCCCCCATTTAAAAAATATTATTTTTTAGTTGTAGGTGGACGCGATACCTTTATTTTATTTTTTTATGTGGTGTTGATGATTGAACCCAGTGCCTCACACATGCTAGGTGAGCACTTATCTCTGAGCCACAACCTCAGCCCCATACCCAGCCCTTTTTAATTTTTATTTTGAGACAGGGTCTCCTCACTAAGTTGTTGACTAGCTTTGAATTTGTGATCCTCCTATCTCAGCCTCCCAAGCTGCTGGAATTACAGGTATGTACCTCCATGTCCAGTGATAAGACTAATTTTTTTAAAACATTAGTCTTATATAAAGGCAATTAAATTTAGAAAAGCACTACTAAACAAGAGGTGAGGGGAAACAGTCTTGACGATTTATGAATTTACTTAAAATTTTTCTTTTACAAATGACTTCACATTCTATTACTTTTAAAAAAATTTTTAGTTATAGATGGACACAATACCTTTATTTTTATTTATTTATTTTTATGTGGTGCTGAGGATCGAACCCAGTGTCTCACACAGGCTAGGCAAGTGCTCTACCACTGAGCTACAATTCCAGCTGTCTATCACTTATTTTATGGCCTATGATTCCTACATAATGTTTGGGATATCAGGCTATATAGCTCTGATAAGTTATAAGATAACTATTAGTATAAGTCAAATGCATAAAAAATTTTTCTGCAACAATATGCAGATGATAAAAATTACAATACAGGTTATGAACAGCTATGATTACATGTTCAAGACATGACAGCTGTTGATATGATTTGGGTCATTTGTGCACATTTTTATAAATGTTGCTTTAGTAAACATCTTTATATTTGAAGATGATAAAGATAATTAACCAGTAGAAAAGCACAAACTCTTCTACCATATTTTTTCCCCCAGTTGTGGTAGCATTTTTTTAAAAAAATATTTATTTATTTATTTTAGTTGTACACAATGCCTTCATCTTTACATGGTGCTGAGGCTCGAACCCGGGCTGCGCACGTGCTAGGCGAGCGCTCTACTGCTGAGCCACAACCCCAGCCCCTGTGGTAGCATTTTTATACCAAATTATTCTCCCTGTTCTCCATAAAGGTTTATTCAATGTTGCCAGCAGAAGGCAAGGGCAATGTCTGTATCTTTGGAACAGGACAAGGTAACATGTTCAAATGGCAACAAAACAACTTTGGACCCCTCCCATAATTCATTCAACAACTGAGTTAGGCAGGAACAAAAGAAAAAAATGTGGTATATGAACATTTATATTTGAAAAGAACACAAACCAAAATATGTCCATTTTTCTTCTGATTCAATATTTTGAGCCAACAAAGAGTAAATAAGAATATGAACCTGCTGTATTTGTATAGAGATCAAAATGAGATTACATGACTAAAGGGAAGTGTTCTTTTACAGATTTAATTCATACACAAGGTAGAGCTTAAAAGTATGGAGAGTGTCTGATAAAAGCCATTGAGGTAAGGAATGAGCACTGGGGTTTAAAGCAAGCCTTTATGTATTTTATAGCAGGATGGTACAGTGATGATCTTTACATCATTTAAGATTAGGGTAGATTCTTCAGTAATGTCTATTAAAGTAATAGACATTCCAAGTAATGTCTATTAAAGAATGTGTTTTTTCTGTAAAGGACATGTTTTATACTATGTGAAATCTGAAAGAAACACATTAAAAAAGTAGAAATAGTGTTATGTTAGTTTAAGTAATGACTAAAGAACTTAAAGTGAGTGTGTAGGAGGGAATAAATCAGATAATGTAGTCCAAGGAGGCTGACCTAGCAGAAATTAGACAATAGGAGATTGTACAATTATTGTGATGAGAAGTACTTTCCAATTTTCACATTTATCATACTAAAGACTGAAGGACTGGGCTGGGGATGTGGCTCAGTGGTAGAGTGCTCGCCTAGCACTTGTGCGGCCCGGGTTCAATCCTCAGCACCACGTAAGAAGAAAAGTCATTGTGTACAACTAAAACAAATAAATAAATATAAAAAAAAAAACTGAAGGATTATAACCAAAAGTATTTGAAATTGTTTAATGCTAAGCATCCAAGATTACTAAGCAGTCTTAATTTCTAACTCACTGATCAATTTGTTGGACTCCTAAAAATGTTTAGGATAGAAAACAAATAAGCTAGCTGCTTATGGTGATGGAAGCTACTTTGATATATACTGTGAAATGAATAATTTTTCTCTTGTCTTAGCATCTTGATCTGAATAATTTTTCTCTTGTCTTAGCATCTTGATCTGCTGAGATTAGAGGTATGTGCCACCTGGCTCCTCACCTGCAATTCCTGGAATTTATCAGCTGTTTTTCTAGCCCTCAGCCCCCTCTTGTTTACACGGTAAACTTCTCCTTGGACCGTCACATCCCCAGAAAAGCCTTCCCTTGTTCCCAGGTACTTTACTCATCTCCTCACTGCAGCTGTCACCAGAGGACTCTATTCTCACAATCGCCAACACTGAACACAAGAGTTGTGCTAAAGAAGGAAAATTCAATGTGTCACTCAATTACATTCAATTAAATATATTTGGTGTCTATTACCTGTCAGGGACTACGTTAACTACTGATCTAGACTCCTTCCAAAGGTTATTAGCAAAAACTGCCAGCAAAATCTTCAGTGAAAGCAAACAAATGGAACACTATGGAGGGAAAACCTAGTTCAAGCTTTGGGATGTGGTTTTGAAAAAATTATACTGAAGTGCAACTGACATAATAAACTGCAGATGTTTAAAGTACATAATTTTATACATCTTCATAAACACATACGCCTATGAAATCATGTGCTACTTGTTTTAGAAAACTTGCCCAACCTTACAACTTAGGGTTCCTCAGTACTGAATTTTGTTTCTCTGTGGAGAAATCAATAAACCAAATTATTGTCCATTTTGGATCAATAATCTCAGAAATTTTGCTTTACATTTTAATAAAATACCTGTGAAAAATACATTTATATGAAACTTGGTTATATGCTCTTCTAAATTCATGAAATACTTTTTAAATGTCAGTATACATTTGCAGACAACAGAATTATATACCTTAAAAAAAAGAAATGACTGAAAAAATGATACACTGGAAATAGTATAAATATACCAAAGTAGCTTTCCTATATTCCAGATACACTACATTTAATAAAGGCAAACCACTTACAATAGCAATGAAAACATAAATACTAACAAACCTTACCCAAAATGTTCAACCCTCTAAGAAGGAAACCACATTATTACAGAAAAATACCAAAGAAGATTTGAATAAATGGAGAGATGGTTGTGTTCCTAAATGGTAAGATTAATATTCAAAGAAGCTAATTCTTCCTCAAATAATATCATAGCTTTAAATCAGTGGGACACATTCTGAGAAGTACATTGTTAGGTAGTTTAGTTGTGTGAACATTAGTGCGTACTTACACACATGAAGATGGCTACAGTGTCACTAGAGGATATAATTTTATGGGAACACCACTGTATATGAGGTCCACTGTTGACCAAAAGGTCATTATGTGGTACATAACTGTAGTTTAAATTATAGATGAAATAGCAATCAGGTTACACATACCATTATATTGTTCTTGTTTACATACTGAAAGCGGCACCACCTTGCTAAGAAGTCCTTCTACGTCAATACTAGTATTTTTCAAAATATTCTCTAAAGACCACTCATATTAGAATCATCAGGTTGTCTGTGAATAATGTCTATTTCTAGTTCTAACTCAGACTTATTAACTCAAAAACTCTGGAGGCCTGGCCCTAGAATCTTTATTTTTAATGAAGGCCCCAGCTGGTTTGTATACACACATGAAAGTCTGAGAAAGATTAGGTACTATGTAATCCCTCTAAACACAGAAATCTTTTTTTATGCATTGTAGACACAATACTAAAAATACTGGACAAAGGTTTCCTGCCAACATATGTTGGAGGTTTAATGAATGTACATTGGGACTGACTATAAAACATCCTGATAATGTTGTCAACACTTAAATGAATTCAAAACTGCATGCTTCATCCATGATAGAGATTTGAATTAAAAGCAAAGAAACAGCTTTAGCAAACAACAGCTTAATAGAGTTCATTTACTTGCATGATTCAGTTTCACAGAAAAGCACTTGGAAAGATGTCAGGAAATTTAATTAGCAATATTTTATTATATATTTGAACTTCAGATAGATGGTACAAGTATATTACATTAACAACAAAGACCAAGTGACCTAAAAGGAAAGGCTTTAAAATGAGGTAGTCTACATATTTTCTGCTTTATGATTTATTAAATACAATGACATCTGCCCTAACCAGAACCAAGAAAGAAGGGAAGGGGGAAAATAAGGTATCTCAGCAACCAAAACAGATGTCACAAGGCCAAGCATGACAGCTCTGGGCACTTGACTCATAGGCAAGCCTATTCGACCTTCACTCAGAGACAATTCAGGCTTCTTTTACACACACTACTCATTCTGATGGAATTTTTAAAATGGATTCCTAGCTCACAGGAAATTAAAAACACTAAATCAGAAAAAAGAGAGGGGATCCAAGAGATAGTAACACAATCAACATGACAAAATGACATCTGATAGATGAGAACTGAAGAACTACATAAAACAAACAAAAGGACTTAAAAACCATAATACCCTGGGGCCCATCTTGCAAAAGGAGTGATAGCCCTATTCTTGATAGTACTTCAAGCCATCTACCACATAGTTAAAAAATAGGTGCTCATATGAAAAACTAAGTTAAAAGAGAAGGCTAACTTATTTATGCTCTCAATAAACTCTGTATGTGAGGTATGGATATAGGTATAATATGTACTATTCTTTAGAAAGATTTTTATTCACTAAAATAAATTTAAAATTTAATTTTTAAAAAAGTTAAAAAATGACAAACTTTTAAAGCATTTGATAACTATCTGAAACACTCAACTAACAGAGACAATTTATTTCTATAAAGTTCCAAGAAGGAAAAATATTAATATGCCAAACCAACGAGATAATTTTCAAACCAAAATGTCCTTGGGAAAAAAGGTCAATTATTTCTTTGTTGACATGTTTAGCAATAGTTATTTTACATATTTGAAAAAGAGTCCATATGGGGATTATTTCTGAAAAAGTCATGGCACTGTATTCCATGAACTATTTTCATCTTGAAGGATAACATTTTTATGAAAAAGGAACATGTAAAGTTTTGTATCACAAAAAATGGTACAACTGAAATGCATAAATGACAATATAAACAAGTATACACTGCTAATAGTTTAATGAGCTACAGTAAAATGCCATATGGCATTCAAAGTAATTATGTAATAAGAATCGAAAATTCTGTGAACAATGCTATTTGTTGGTCACTACACCTACCTCCTCCAAAGGGGTATGTGTACTAGATAGTACTGGTAAACAACAGATTTGTAAATTAATTTTAAATATTTCATGTTTATGTTAGCCTCATGAGGGGAGCACGTGTGTGAACATGTGCATCTATGTATATGAAAGGGAGAGATAGTTTTATTTGACTGCATCATTTTGGACTATGAAATAAAATCTTAAAAACTAAAAAATTGGGGCTGGGGTTGTGGCTTAGTGGTAGAGCACTTGCCTAACATGTGTGATGCACTGGGTTCGATTCTCAGCACCACATAAAAATAAATGAATAAGCCAGGCGCAGTGGCACACACCTGTAATTCCAGCACTTGGGAGGCTGAGGCAGGAGGATCATGAGTTCAAAGCCAGCCTCAGCAATGGCGAGGCACTTAGCAACTCAGTGAGACCCTGTCTCTAAATAAAATACAAAAAAGGGCTGGGGATGTGGCCCAGTGGTCGAGTACCCCTGAGTTCAATCCTTGGTAAAACAAACAAACAAACAAACAAATAAAATAAAGGTCCATCAACATCTTAAAAATTTTTTTTAAAGCTAAAAAATTCTAGCTGCAGTTCATCAGGCATATTTAGTATTTTTGAAACTATTCAGAATGCTACATATCAAAAACCAAACTTCCTACAGTGAGTAACTCAAGGGCAGGAATAATGTCTTACTTGTCTCTTCATTCAAGGGTGCTGAAATGTAATAGGTGCTCAAGGTTTATGTAATGGGTTTACATAAATTTGTGAAGCTTCAGCTGTAAAATCTTTGGAATCATGACATTCAACTGATTTTGAGGGGAAAAAATCTCACATTTCAATAAGTAATGGCTTCTCCAATTCCCTGTTCAAACTGTTAGTCAACTTTCTGTTACTATAATAAATACCTGAGACAATCAATTTAGAGAAAAAGGTTTATTTTGGCTTATAGCTTTAAAGGTTTCAGTGCAGGAGGGGCTCACCCCAAGGCTTTTGGACCTGTGGTATCCCAACATATCACAGCATGGAGTGTGTAACAGAGCAAAATCACTCAACTTGTGGCTGGGATGCAAAAAAGAGGAAGAGGAAGGGATGGGGTCCTACTATTCCCCTGAGTGCATGCCCCTAGTGACCTAATACTGCTAAGCCTCAACTCCTAAAATTTCCACCTTTGGGGAAGCTGGGAATGCAGCTCAGTGGTACAGTGCTTGCCTAGCATACTCAAGGTCCTGAGTTCAATACCCAGAACTTTCAAAAAAGTTTCTACCTCTTAAAGTTTCTCCCAGCAGCCAATAGTGTCACTCTGGGAGTCAAGCCTTTAACAAGTGGACCTTTGAAGGACATTTAAAATCTAAACTACAGCAGTGTGGTACATGTACGTATCATATCACATATACCAAAGACATATTACTTTAAAAAGAATTAATTTCATTAAGATTCAGATATCAACTTTGGAATAAATTAAAAGTTAATTCAATGTTATGAAAACTCAATAAATAAAAATGTATTAAATTTAACAAAGGGAAAAAAATCCTGTTAAATTTAGATAAATCTTCAAAATCAAAGAGGCTAAAAGACTGCAATAAATATTTATTGAGCACTATCATGTGCCAGGCACTATGCTAGGTGATAGGGATATGGTTAATAAATCATAATTAATAATTAGTTAATAAAGATAGTTCCATATACTATTAAGTGTTAACATAATAAACCTGAATAATGGCATAGCAAATAACTAGGCTGTAGCCTTGGGAAGAAAATTCCTATTTTACCAAGGGAAGGTCAAGAAGCATCTATCTGAGAAGATTCCATATAATCTGAGAACTAAGAATGGAAAGGAGGCTGCCACTGGAAGACTTGGTGAAAAGGGATGTGCTTAGGCAGAAAGAAGAGCCCTGAGATGGGACTGTTCTTGCTCTATCTGATGGACAAAAAAGCGTCCATTCTGGTTGCTGCCCAGTGAATGACAGAGGAGTGTAGTAGAAGAAGAGGTTGAACAAGCTTTAGGATCAGATCAAAGTTTTTAAGTCCAGGTCAGTCAGGATCTTGTAAATTTTATTCAACTACAATAAGTAGGCACATATTATGATCAGATCTATACTGATGACTGACTGATTTGTGAAGAATGGCCGACAGAAGGAAGACAGAAAGCCACTAATTAGGGCCAGCTTCATAGAGGGGTACCTATGCAGTCACTCTGGGCTTCCAAGGAGAAGGGTCCTATGCTTGGTTTGATGTATTGCTGCCACCATTTTGAAATTTTTAGTAACTTATGAGCTCATATTTTTAATTTGCTCTAGATTCTGTATATCATGTAGTCATTTATGAATCTGCATTCAGAAGCAAAGACAGTATCTTAGACTAGGGTTATAAAAGGATTTGGAGCATGCTGTTCTGGTAGAGCTGACAAGACTTGAAATCACCCTTAGAGTAAAATATATTTAGTCAGTGACTTTTATTAGATCAAGTCTAGCCTGTTTAGCCTGTCATTGAAATACTCTATAATCAGCCTAACAATTTTAATTTTAATTTACCAAACAATTTTATCTACTTCTTTATCCTTTTCTTCTTTACCAAGATGATTTACTAAGTTTCCTAAACCATTCCTATTGCTTTATCCCTGATTGTGCTGTGCCAGTCCTCTCTAGACTCCCTGTTACCACCCTTTATCTATTCAAAGTCTATTAATTCCTTTCTCTGACTTCTTGTTTTCTTCAATGTTTTCCGAAATCTAGCGTTTACTGCCTATGGCAACCTTCTATAGCACAAAATGTTAAATTACTAATTACATTAATTTAGTGTGATCCATTTTCCAAAAAAGATAAATGTTGTAATATAAAACTGCTTAGTATACATTAGATACTCAGTAAATATCTGTGGAAAAAGTGACACTTAGAAGCTATGAAGTATGGGGAAGTACCAGAAGTAGATAAATCATGGTAGCATGCAACAGCTTAAAGAGGAATGACTTATTATTATCAAAGTCCTGGGCAGCCTGCAAGACATAGAGGTATAAGCCTAGACCTCCCAGATATAGTCATTAGAGATTCACTCCTGAATGAAGCACATATAAAATGCTGTCCTTGTACGGCTGCACTGTGGTGGGAATACTGTTCACTTTTATTTTTTGTTCTGGATAAGCTTTCTAGCCCACTTTATCCTTCCCATATTCCTGACACATCTACTATTCTTTAGTTTGAAAAGTTTCTGCTTAAACATTATTAATTTCCTCTTTTTGTGTTTTCTTCAAACCTCTAACACATTGTAAGAAAAGAATTTTGAAGATTCTGTGGACTTCAAAGTCATAAAAAAGTCAGTACATAATATATGATAATTATAATATCTTGGGTACATTAGAGAAGCAGATCTTCAAAATACCACAACTACTTAGTTCATCAAAACTACTTAAAGAATTCCAGATTTCACACAAACTTTATAGAAGTAAAATAATAAACTACATAGCTACATTAAATCATTTAATGTTCTACCTCTCTTCTGTAGATATGAAGAACTCTGAAATTCCATTAAATTATAACATCAAAGTTCACTTTAAAGTTGTAGGATCAGAAATTAGACACAAGTTCCAAACTGAAAGAACAGAACAGTTATATGTCTTGTATAAATCTTACAAATGTTATTGTATTTAGCTTGTAATATAACAAAACCATAGTACCAATAACAATATTTGGTTCAAGTTGTAAGGTTTTAAAGCAAGAGTCATCTAATACAAGAGAGGAGAGTACAAGCTCCCTTCTCTTTTTCCTACTGATAAGAAAGTAACCTTTTGAAAATGCAAAAGCTGAAAGATGCAGCTTGTTAAAAATCCCTTGCTATCTATCAGACCTGGGTTTAAATTCCAGCTTTACCATTTATAAAATGTGGGCTTGAACAAATCATATTTTCTGCATCTCAATTTTCTTTTTTGTTGAGAATGGAAATAATGTTTTTGCTCCCATCCCCAAAAAAGTATAGTAACTAAAAAGAACATCTAATTCATATGCTATGAAACCATTTAGGAGTTTAGTGACCCATCATGCATGCTGACATCTTGCTGAAAGTCATTTTCTCTAAGTAGTCTTTCTCTTCTAAACCAACATCTCTTTGTCTACTCATAAACTGAAAGATTGCTTTAAAAAAATTCTACTTATAAACTGAAAGATTGATTTTAAAAAATTTAGTTTTCATTACAATATATTAAAACAACTGCATTAGTTTCAAGCAAGAAAGGCAGCATGTGTTCATGGTCATGTCTTCTTGTACTTTGGGAGACAAACTGCTAAGAATATTTAAATTCTGATCATCTCAAAGTCTAAATTAGTTCTTCCTAATAGTAAGTTATAGACTTGATTAACAGCATTTAACTATACTAGGCCATTTAGTAGTCTACTGATTCAAGGTACTAAATGGGACCCTCATTCTCTAACAGAAGAAAATGTGGTACTGGTTGCTTAGTCAAATGCTTCAGGAAATCAGGCCAAGGCTTGAGAGTTCCAGTGCCTTTCAAGACCAGAAAAAACATCCTAAATTTTGAGTAAATTGATAAGAAAACAGGACATGAAAATATGCCTGCAGTAATCTGTAGAGTGTAGCTCCTTCTCAGGTTTGCCTGTTTTGCAGTGAATAATGGTGCCACATGGAAGCAAATACATATCAAAGACAACAAAGACTCATATTAATTACTGTGACAATTTTCTAGCAGATGGCAGTAATGTCTTGTTTAATAAAATCAATAAATTAATATAATTTTCTAACAGATAATAAAAACTCTTGAGGAAGGATCACTGTATTCTAATTTGTACAATGGTATCATATGGACTGGTTGGCAACAGTCCTGGTTCTGCTTAAGGGTTGGCCAATTCTGTGGGTCGCTTTCAACAGTCAGTTTTAACCCTCTGAATAGATCTCCAATACACACAACTAGGCTAGACCTACCTATTGGCCCAGGAAGCATGGTTGTCCTGGTGACAAATCCCTCCAAAACTAAAACCACTACTCAATTTTGTGTTTGTAGTCAACCTATAAATGGCATAATTTCAATAACTTCTCCTCTTTTCCCACGGTGGGGGAACAATTCTGCTCATTCAAATACCTTGAACTTAATGGCTTTTATTTAACATTCAGTAGTAAAAGGTTGAAAATCAAATCAAACGCCCAGTTTTGACTCATGCCCATTTATTCTTAAAGTGTATTCATAATTGATAGAATAAAAAGGATCAGGATAAAAAGTAGATATCTAAGAGTGAGATAGCTAAGGGGGAAGAATAAAAATAAATGGGCAGATAATAAAGACAAACTTTCTGTATTTCAGTTTTGCCTCAGGTTAGCCCTGTTGATTTTCAACTGTGAGTGAACAAAGAGAAATTGTGTACTGAGGTATTTTTATCCTATGAAGCTGTGAGGCTTTGTACAAACATCATCACATGCCAATGTTGCTGCTCAGGACTTAATAATTTTAATCTTAAACACAGCTAAATGCACTTTTTTTTAAAAAAGTATCAATTCTGGAGATTCATTAATCAAAAGATCACTATAAATCCTTAAATAAAATGCTGATCTTGACTAGAGTTCACTGAACATAAAGCTGTTAAAACAAAGATGAACAAGATATCATCCCTGACCTCAAGAATCTCACAATCTAGTAGAGACATAGACAAAAGTAATAAAAGTAAAACAAAAAGCAAAATGTGATTCAGTGGTTTGTTAAAATAGGTGGACACAAATTTTGTTCTCTGTGGAGAGAAACGTCTGCGGAGATCTGACATTTGAGCTACATTTTAAGGAATGAATAGGGAGTTTGGCTCACAAAAAGCAAACAGAATGCTGCAAACAATAGGGCATGAAAGCACACCATGAACTTGGGGCAGAGTGAAAGCGACTAGTTTTGATAAAGTACACACTTGAGTTGGAATGGCAGCAGAAAAAGAGGAGGCCAGAACCCAAAGGAACTTGCTATTCCCTGGCCTTTAAAGAAAAGAAAAAAAAGAAAAAAGAAAAAAAAATATATTTGACCACAAAAGACTTACAGGCCCATGTTTTTAAAAAGCATACTTTTGGGTACCTCAGGAGAGCTACCAGCTAAAGAAAGCACAGAGAAGACAGAAGAGGTGGGGAATTCCAGAGAAGACAAGATGTTCAAAGAGAGACAAAACTCAGATACTGGAAAAACTCCTCCTCTTCTCCTAACTTAAGTGAAAACAGCAGAAGACTTAAGAAGGAAATTATATAAATAAAGCTATTGTGTCAGTCAGTACTTTAATTTTTCATAATTTTCCCAGAAGCTTTTACACACATTTGGAAATTCTTACTTCGTTATGAAAGTAATCTCCAAACACAATCTACAGTGCAAAGGCTGCAGGAGAGATGGTGCTGTGGTCTCTAGAGGAAAGGGGGTGATCACCATGCCTAAGTCTCTCTAAGGAGGTTTCCTTGCACCAAATGGCATTTCCTCTGAGGACTGTTTCAGTCATTTTAAAATTTTGGGGTAAAATACCTTGCCTAGCATTCTATGGCACAACTTACTGGTTTTTCAAATTTACTATAGCTATTTATAATATGTTTTGTATTATAAATTATTGCATTTTAACAAAGATATCCAGACTAGGGATGTGGCTCAGTAGTAAGGAACTTGAGGCTGTGGGTTTGATCCCCACCACTGCAAAAACAAAAACAAATCAATAACTTAATGAAAACATTCAGCTTCTTTCACACCATCCTTCACTTCTGGATGGGTAATAAAAAAGGAACAGTTCAAGAGGAAAAGATGTGGGAACAGGGGCAGCCTATGGCAGAGAAGGCCTACTTGTCTTCTTTCCTTGGGTTAGCTTTTCAGAAGGACTTTCTATTTCCTGATTTTTTTTTTCTAAATCTGTAATTTAAAAAAAAAAAAAAAAAAAAAAAAGACTTGAGAGCCCCACATTTTAAAAAATTGTACACTTGGGCACCTTAGGAAAGTGATCAGACACAGTATCCCCGTAGGACAGGATAAAACTATTTCCAAATACAACATGGGAAAATTTCAGAACTACTGTCCTTTTACACTTTCCAGAAAGGTTCTAAGCATCCAAACATAGATTTATAAACTGAAATCCCATGTGTTTCTGATATATGTATATGTATGCATGTGTGTCACACACACACACACACACAACACACACACACACACATAGGTATAAATATATCGATCATCAAGATGTCTTTAAGGAGGTCTAGGAATGTCATTCAGGAGTAGAGCACTTGTCTATACAGCCCTGGGTTTAACTCCCAGGAACCAGTCTCCCTGATAATCCTTAAGGAATATTTTTCCAAGATCATACTGGTAGGAAACTGGTCTTTGAAACCAGGCAATCTGTTGTCAAAGCCCAACTGCTTAGCTACTTGTTCCCATTATTCAGAATTGATTTTAAATAAAATTTGGACCTGTTTCAGAGATAAAATGGTCCTTCCTCAAGGAAGTAATAAGGGGTGTGACTTGTCTCTGAAGAATGCTTCCTGTCCCTAAGATGCTTTCTGGTAGAACAGGTTCGTCATGGGACTTGTGACTGCCTCCCTAAGCCTCCACTCCACTCCTTCCCTGAGCACCAGCCACCTGTTTTGGATGAGTTTGACCCAACCACCTATATACTTCACATGTGTGCCCTAACCAGTTCATGGAACATCTTCATTGACACATTTATTGGTTCAGGGATAGATTCAGAATCTGTGTTGGCCCACTGAAGGTAGCAAAGAGTTCTGTTTAATGGTTGGCAAAAAGACAGAGTCATTTAACTTCCATGACCCTATATGAATAAAGAGGCAGGAGTCAGAGGGTAGCCATCTTGTTACTAGGAGAAAAGCTAGCCTGGGGATAGTTGAGCTAGAGAAAGACTTGTGAAAATGAGAAAAGAGCTAGCGTGCTGACAACACTGTAAACTCCTAGATAAAGGCAAGGCTGAATCCCCCAATAACACTGGATTCACCATGTAAGTTGATTTATTTTAAGACAGTATGCACTGCGTTTTCTACTTACAAAGGAAAGCACACTAACTTACTTAAATACATTAACTATTTTTTAAATATATTTTTAAAATTTTTAGATGTAGTTGGACACAATACCTTTATTTTTAATTTTTATGTGGTGCTGAGGTTCAAACCCAGAGCTGTGCACGTGCTAGGCGAGCACTCTACCGCTGAGCCACAGCCACAGCCCCTAAATACATTAACTATTAACCTTGACATTCATCAAAATCTATTTCAAATAAGATCACCAGAAAGTAAAAATTCCATTCTATACTTCTCTAGTCATAAGATTATGTGAAGAAGCACACAACAGTTTCTGTTCTCATTGAGAATTTCTAGTATAAATTTCCTAACTGCCAGCACTTTCATTATTTGACTCTTACCTTTTAGTTCTTGTTGTAAAGGGTAGCATTTGAGTGTGCCTGGGCTGCTTATAATAGAAATGACTGTAGTATCAGTTTATATGGGACAGTTGCAGTTTACCCTGTTGCTATAGTGTGGTGTTCTCTCTGGTTAAACCGTGTCCACTTTCACTTTCAAAAGAACCTGTTTTGAATTATAAATTATATGATCCCCTTATTTTTAATTCATCTCTACTTCTTTTCTAAAATTAAAGACAGATATAAGACAATTATTGGACTATAAGAAAAATCACCTGCAGCAAGGTATTTTAAGACATCTTTAACCATATAGATATGATAACCTTTTCCCAGAAAAGAATGTGAATCATAACTTGCTTCCCCATGTTGAATCTTAACATAGAAAAGAGCTCAGATTTTTCACTTTTTTGCTCTCTACAGGTTCTCACAAGAAAAGGGTTCTCTTAGGTTTGTTTTTGCTTTTGAAGAAAACCCACAAATATTGAGAAAATTAAAAATAGCCAGGTGCAATGGTACACGCCTGTAATCCCAGCTGCTCAGGAGGTTGAGGCAGGAGGATCGTGAGTTCAAAGTCAGCCTCAGCAAAAGCGAGGTACTAAGCAATTCAATGAGACCCTATCTCTAAATAAAATACAAAATAGGGCTGGGGATGTGGCTCAGTGGTCAAGTGCCCCTGAGTTCAATCCCCAGTACCAAAATAAATAAATTAATTAATAAATTAAATAAAATAAAAAACCTTTTCAGGCAAATATTTTTAGATGAATTGATAACATAAACACACAGAGATTCAAAAGCTATATATTTTCCTATTGCTATGATTTTCCTACAAGAAAGCAAATTAGGATGATGTTCCTTCATATTTTAGAAAGAAGTAAAACAGGAATTATAGATATGGTAATCATGTAATTTACTACTCAAAGATTAAAAAAAATTCAAGAGGCAAAATAAAAGTTAAACTTATTAAAATAACTCAAATTAAATCAATTTTAATTAGTATATCAGGTATGACCTGATATTAACTACATTTACCGATTCAAAATAAATCTAATAAAATATTCAGATCAATCTGAAATAATGTCAAACAGGAAATAATGGAACCAACTGAACATTTTTCTTCTCCATAAGAAAAGTTGGATTATTAGAACTTTGAGACTAGCAAAGTTTTTTTTTTTTTCTTTTCTCCATTTTCTTTTCATATTTGTTTGGTGTCTAACCAGATTCTTGCAGGGTTTTTTATTATGTGATGGGATTTGATGAAAGAAAGATACAGTGTAACCATTTCTTTTCTTGGTCTAAATTTCATTAATAAAAGGGTTTCCATATTTCTTGAGCTTACTATAATACTAGTTGTATATTTAATTTTTACCTATATCTAAATGAATGATAGAATCTTACTAAATCACATTTGATTACTATATAATTTTCATAACTGGATAATTAATCAGCCAAAATTTAATAGCAGAGAGCTATAATAAGATATGATTACTAAAATTAAATTCCCAATGAAATAAGACTGATCATTCTTAAAGAGCATTATTTATCAATACAGTATTTATAAATACTACACTTTGTAACAGTCATTTTTATTACTAAGAGTTTAGCTCAGAGGTCATTTGCTAAAATATAATACAGGAAAAACTCTCTGATTAAATTTTTAAAATCCACTGAATTATGTCAAGGAGAGATTCTTTGAAAAACACGCTTTCTCTTCTAGTCCTCTACAATGGGAAGTCTAGTCATTTCTTACTCTGTGGGTATGGCGTATATGTGTGTGCATTTTTATTTATTCATTTTACTTTGTATGTGTGTTTTGCTGGGGATTAGGGATTCACCCCAAGGCCTCACACATGGTAGGCAAGTGCTCTACCACTGAGACACACTCCCAGACTGTTTTTAATGAAATCTTCCTACATTTATTTTTTAATCCCCTTCTTCTCTTCAAGGAGCAAGTGTGTGTGTGTTGTATACATACACATATTTATATCTATAAAACTGGGGGAAAAAAGCATAGCTTTCAAGAGTAGTTCTTTGGAAAAAACTCAAGAGAAGCGGAATACTGATGAGTCCCATGTTTTTGTATATAGTTTTGCCAATTTCTTTCTACTTTAATTCATTTTAATCCAAAGATATTTTAGGATATTAACTATTTGTAATGTACTATCACAGAGAATACAAAAAGAAAGGAAGGAAAGATGGAGAGAGAACAGAAAGGAAAGAAGAAAGAAAACAACACTCAGAGTCTTTGCTCTCATGATACTTACAGTCTTACAGAAAATGCAACTAAGACTTCCTAAACAAGAGAAAACGTAAGACATTATTTATATATACCATTGAAGAATAAGTATGTGAGAGTGTTGAAAAAAGGGCTGGGCATGGTGACACACATATGTAATTCCAGAGGCTTGGGAGGCTGAGGCAGGAGGATCACAAGTTCAAAGCCAGTCTCAGCACCTTAGTGAGACCCTGTCTCAAAATAAAAAAAATAACAGGGCTGGAGATGTGGTTCAGTGGTTAAGCGCCCCTGAGTTCAATCCCTGGGACCAAAACAAAGAATGTAGAGAAGAGGAATGGCAGGTCCTAATGGGTAGGGCAATGTAAACCAGGAGATGGTTTTGCTGAGTAAGTGACACCTAGTTTTTATTTTTTTTGGTGGTGCTGGGAGTTGAAACCCAGGACCTGGTACATGCTGGGCAAGTATTCTACTACAGGGGATTAGGGATTCACCCCAAGGCTTCACACATCCCACCACAGATTGGTTTTAAAGACAAAAAAAAATCTTTGCAGAGGTAGATTAGAAGTTCTGGGTGGAGAATGAAGCACATAAGGACAAAGGTATGAGACAGAACAGTGCCTTGCACATCCAGGATAATGACTCCAAGTGTGATATGACTCTTTTACGTCTACATAAAGTGAAATAGATGAAAATGAAGCCAGAAAATGAGTCAAGTGCCAGATTATCAAAAACACTTAAATATCATTAAGGAGAAGGCAGTCATAAGTGTCCTTGAAAAACTTTGAGCATATGTGTGAAATATCTAGGAATAGGATATCTCAAGTGCTGACTTGCCGATTATGTTCTCACACACTTCTACTTTAATGTTACCTACATTTGGAAACCTGCCTTTCCATCTTACATTCAATGGCACTGAGAAATTTCTACTCCTCTACTCACTCTAGTATCGGTAAGTAGATTCTTTAAAAAAAAAAAAAGTATGCATGTGTGTGTGTATGTTTCTCTGGTTCAATGACTATAAAGCCTCTATAGCAAGAATAGTATCCTGTGATTTTTTTTTTTTAAATTTGAGCTTCACTTCAGCAATCACATTATACATTAAAAAAAGGTTAAGCAATTATAAATAAAATACATGAGATACAACTTATAACAGATTACTTTGCTATTTTGAGAGTTTAATCATTAGTGTTGTTCTTGCAACTCTAAGCACTTTCTGCTTCAAGTCTTTTAGGTACATTGCCAACTAAGATTTAAATTAAAACAAACATGGAAACCACAAAAACTTCCATATCTCTCCTCTGTCATCAGTATAAACCTTCTTATGCAATGTATAGGATGGTATGGTGCCAATCTGGGATAGTCATAGCCTGATATGTACTCAGGCCACAAAAGCCACCTCCATCTATAGAGAAATCCTCCATCCTACAACCATAAAAGTTTGAGTTTTAAGTACCACTGACTCCACTTCTAAATTCCTCAAAACCTAGTTTCTCATCTTCCTTCTGACTGGAACCATGTTGTTTAGTCCTTCAAACATTTTGTACCTGGGTTATTTCATCAGCCTCTAGCTTATCTCCCTGCTTCTACTCTTCATACTATGGTCAAAATTATCTGTGTAAAATACAAAGCCTTTCACATCCCATTCAGCTTAAAATTCATCTGTACCTCCATACTAGCTATAGTATACAAATTCTGAATTTCTTACATAAAATTTCATAGATAAAACTCCTTAACATTTTAAACCTTATCTTTTACCATTCATTCATTTATCCATCCATCCAGTATTTACTACTTATAATGTGTCATAAGTATTCCAGATATGTGTGTGAGTGAACAAAGTAACATGTACCAAAAATTAAAGCCAAAAAACCACCACCAAAAAAAAAAAAAAAAAAAAAAAAAAAAAAAACCTATTCTCATGGGAGCTTTAACTGCAGCAGGAAGAGGCTGGCAATAAATAAATACATGTAAAACTACACAATGTAGTAGGAGGTGATATGAAGAAAATACAGGTACTGAAGGAGGTAGGGTAGCCAAAGTAGGTCTTAGTAAAAAGGTGTATTTGAGAAGAAACTTGGAAGTTGAGGAGCCATGCAGTCATTTGGAGAAAGACTGTTCCAGGCAGAAAAGAACAGTCCGTGCAAAGGACCTATGTCTAGAGAGCTCAAGGACCATTAGGAGAGTGGTGTGGTTGGAACACAGTGAAGGAGGGGGAGGGAAAAAGGAGAGCACAGAGAGGAAAAGTATAGGAAGTGGCAGGATGACCATCCCTGCTGACCATTATTACAAAGACTTGGATTTTACACAGGAAGCCCTGCAAGTGATGTGAGCAGAGAAACGGCATGATCTGACTGATTTTGAAAGAACTGATCCTCCTCTGTGTACTAGGCAGAGAATAGGCTACTGAGGGACAAAGGGAGAAACAGAAACTCTGGTGAAAGTGACTGTAGTAATCCATGATAGATAATGGAAGCACTTGTGGGTTTTAAGAAACTGCCAAACTCCAGAAGTGTAATATTTTGAAGGTATAGTTAATGAGATTTTTTTGACACACTGGAAATGGGTGTGGGAGAAGTCAAGATGTGACCAAGGTTTTCTAACTGTGGAAATGAGAGGACAGACTTGGAATTATCTGAGATGAGAGACTGTTCATGAACAGGTTTTGGTGGGGCAGATCTGGAGTTCAGTTTCTGACACAGTTGAAATGTTCACTGGACATTTATCCAGGTTTTCACATATATGAGTTTAGCATTCAAGACAGAAGCCTGGGCTGCAGCTTCTGTTATCTCTCACAAATGTTGCATTCCAGGTTTACACAATGACACACAGATACCTGAACTATTCTTCATGTCATGTCTTTATGTCTGCACGTTGGTTTTTGTTTGTTTGTTTGTTTTTGTTTTGTTGGTACTGGGGATTGAACTCAGGGCCACTCGACCACTGGGCCACATCCCCAGCCCTTTTTTGTATTTTATTAGAGACAGGGTCTCACTGAGTTGCTAAGTGCCTCACCATTGCTGAGGCTGGCTTTGAACTCGCTGATCCTCCTGCCTCAGCCTCCCAAGTGCTGGGATTACAGGCGTGTGCCACCACGCCCAGCTTGCATGTTATTTTATATTGAATATTCGTTACCCCTTTTTTCATGTGGTTAAAAAAAAAAAAAGAATCTCAGCCTTCAAGACTGATGTCATCATCTCTTATCTATTTCATGAAACTCAGATGATCATCGCCTCCTGAATCACCCCACTTCCTTTCCTAAGTCACTTTAAGTAAGGACTAAAATATATAATGTCTGGACTTTTAGCATACTTAAAAGGCTAAATTATTTTCATTTCCATTTTAGTAAAAAAAAAAAAGCAGCCATTTTACAAACACAGCAGGTTACTTGCCTGCTGTCATCATCAGAAATCTTTAGAAACCCTTTAAAGAAATGAAGATCACAGAAAAAAATATTGGAGAGCAGCTCAGTAACCACATTTTTTTTTAAAATATTTTATTTATTTACTTTAGTTGTACACAATGCAATGCATTTATGTTTACGTGGTGCTGAGGATCGAACCCGGGCCGCGCACGCGCGAGGCGAGCGCTCTGCCGCTGAGCCACAACCCCAGCCCAGTAACCACATTTTGTGTGTTTTTTTTTTCCTATGTCAGTGGTTGTTGGAAGACGATAAGTCTTCAAAAAGCCTTGTATCTTACGACAAACTTTACTAAAACAAAGAATGAAACATATTCTGTTTTCCAAAGCTATTTCTATTATAAAATGTTTCATTTTGATTGTCATCCTTTTTCACTTGCTCTGGGGAAGCATTTAAATTAGAAGAATGATTAAGAAACCAGTCTCATCTCTGCTATTCCCAGGAGACACGGTTCCATCTAATTGAGAAAAGGGGGAAAATTTAAAAGATGATGTAAAATTTGGACATGATCAAGTTCATCAAACCAGTCTCTTTCATAAATGAAAATGCTAACACATCCATGAGACTGCTGCTGCTACTGAGCAGGATACTTAACCACCAAACAGATGGTGCAGCTCAGACCACTGAAGTGGAGGCTTTGCCAGGACAGAGACTACTGGCTGTTCTGTGCACTACTGTTTCTCCAACTCCTAAGAAAGCACCTGGCAGGCAATAAATGCTGAGTGAACAAACAAGTGAACTTATAATTCTAAATCTCATGGGACTGAAATACAATAAATAAAAACTACAAAGCAGGCATATATAATACATTTCAGAGTTTAAAAAATTGTTAACTATTTCAAAGTCATAATATTTGAGATATTAAGAATCTGCAATCTTCATCTTGAAACACTAATTACAAAATGCCATATACACATAAAAGTTGGGAGTAGGATTCTGAAGCAAAATCTCTTTAACAGTACGTAAGCTTATAAAAAAAAGTTGTCTATAGATGAAGAGAAAAGAATTGTACTTGCAACTATACGTGCTTTATACAGTATGGTATCTATCTATATATTTCCCTATGTGTGTATGTATGTATGTATGTATGTATATGTGTGTATATCTAAACATACATACTAGGAAAATTATAGCTGTAGGAAATAAAATAGTACAAAAGTGTTATTACATGTCTTTAGAGAATCAGAATTTAAAAGGACAACTAGAAAAAGTACTCTAAAACCTCTGATTCCAGAATATATTAACACAGTAGCTTAAAGTACCTCAAATAAACAACCCAGGTTCTGGAAGTGCCCTAGTACCAAAAACACTCTTATTTGGTTTTAAAACCAAATGGTCTTTAAAGCAAACATCTGCAACAGTAATTGTGTTTTTTATGCAGTCAGAAGGTAATCTAATAATTTTAAATTGAATCATTTCAAGTTACAAAACACTACCTCTTTAATCTCATGTAGTTTTCACTGGCAGCAGGTCGGCATTCGGCTCTTTGTACCACTATTCCTTCCAATGAGAGTTTATCTTGAATGGAAAGGAAAAAAATTTACTCAGAGATAACATTCATCATTTTCAATGATATAATATAAAATCAAATGTAAATCACAGTAAAAATGAGGAAAACAAAAGGAACACTGTTAAGTTTACAGCCATATCACTAATTAGAACAGAGAAAACCTTATTCTCAGCTAGTAGGAAACTTGACTGGTGTCACATTTGTTTCTTGAGCTGCTGTAGCCCCTTGCCAATAACAGCTTTTACAAACTTAGCTCTTTCTAAATAAAGTGGCTTAAAAGGGCATAAAATCAAATAAAATTTTTTTGAAGGGTAGAGAGGCTATCGTCTTTGGCAAAGAAGTAAGTTGTGTAAATACTGCTAGTCTAAACCACTAAATCAAAGATGTGTGTGTATATGTGTGCATGCACATGGGTGCATGTGTACACACATGTGTGTAAAAAAAAATGAAATTCTAGAATGATCTGTGACTAGGAAAGCTGGTCTGGAAAATACTGTAAAACTGGGCGGGTCACTGTCTAGGTTATACTGTGTACCAGATTAGCCTGCCTGTTGCTCTGACTTCTTTTTCCCCTGCAGAATTATAAATTTGGGTATGTCAAAAGTGAATCTGGGGGCTAGGGTTGTGGCTCAGTGGCAGAGCACTTGCCAAGCATGTGTGAGGCACCAGGTTCGATTCTCAGCACCACATACAAATAAATAAAAAATAGAGGTACATCAACAACTAAAAAATACTTTTTTTTAAAAACATGAATCCATTATGAATATTTGTCCAAGGAGAAAGACAATTTTCTATACTACTAATAATGCTTACAGTGATCCTGACTTAAAACATAGGGGCAGGGCTGGGATTGTGGCTCAGTGGCAGAGTGCTTGCCTCACACGTATGAGGCACTGAGTTCAATCCTCAGCACCACATAAAAAATAAATAAATAAAATAAAGGTACTGTGTCCATCTACAACTAATACATATTTCAAAAAAAACACAGGGGTAGCAGAAAATGGAAACAAAAGCTAGCACCTACAGTGTGCCTACTGGGCAATGAACGTTTTGATAATCACAAGATAGACCTTACCTATTATATAATATGTACATTAATGTCTCACTGACACTAGCTTTAGTATAACCTGGAACTGTATGATTGTGGTTAGAAACAGTTATGGTTCAATCATATTTCTATGAGAATTCACCTGGGTTTTAAGAAGAGATTCAGGAAATCCCCTGGCTAATCAGTAATGCATTTATGATTCATCACTTCAGGATGAATGACTTCTTTCATTCCACCAACATTAACTAAATGTTTACCACACAAAGGGAATGATTTAGGCATTGTGAAACCAATGATTAAGATACTGTCTTCAAGACTCATATAGTGGCACTGTCTTCAAGACACATACAGTTCACTGGAGGAGACAGCACTGAACAAAATGTAGAGTGCATACAGATTTACACCTATGTGATTTTTATTAGAGGATCTTTCCTCTAGGGACCTTTTTTGATTTTTGTCTCCAAAATTCAAGGGATTCTGTACTATAGCTCCTAAAAACTAATTACTAGTACATTGTGTGTATTCAATATTTCCAGGGTGTCTCAAGGCAACATATGCAATAAATCTCAAGTGCAGGCCATGAGATGGCTGGAGAGAGCAATGACGTGCAGCATGCCTACCTTATACCAAAATATGCCCGGAAAGAAATAATAAAAAAGCCATCAAAATTTTATATTAAATTTTTAAAAAGCTAAAAATAATTTCCTCTCATGAGTGAATTTAATAAGATTAAAATTTGAATTTTATTTTAAAGCAAAAACAAGCCTTATATTCAAGTTTGGCTCTCCACTGAAGCTGAAAGTTCTATTAAGAAAACTTCTTCAGGCATCATAATATAATCAAGATTAGGAAAATTTTAATGTAAAAGTGTGTTAAATGCATGAGGAAAAAATCTAATATTGGGGCATAAATTAATATTTTAAAACCCATTGCTGAAAGTAATTTAATCACAAATCCAAGTGTTTACTAATTATTGAGTACTGAAAGAGCTGTCCCTTAATACCATTTGTAAATGTTCCCTGCTCATTCAGCAGTATCTACTCCAGGTGGACAGGCTGAATTTAATTTTTAGTTAAAGGTTTCTACAGCCAACCTTCTCTGTATGACATCTGAAAGGGCAAAAAGCAGGTTTAAAGCACCTGCCCATTTCAACTTGATCACTACTCTCCTCACTGTTCTTCAGTCAAGGTCACTCCTGTAAAGCAATAAAATTCACTTCCTCAAACCATAATTTTCGGTCTATCATATCTCCTTTTCAAACCTAAAATAGCTTCCAAATGCTACTCAAGTAAAAGGGAAAGCCTAAATCATCAGCCATGAATTTTCTGACCAATTGGCAGTTCTTAAATAACCCCACATCTCTGTTTGCTTCCCTTGTCCCTTCTCCACTAAAATAAACTTTAAAAGCCCATTTACTTATGATACAGTCCCCTAAATATGATTTGCTTTTTTAAAAAGCCAACACTTACTTTCTAAAACCTACAGGAACACATTCTCATTTTTTTTTTCACTAAACCATGCTATGCTACTGCTTCAAAACATTGCTTAAGTTTCAAGTGAAAGGTATTAAATATCACTTTTTATTTTAAAAGCTCCCACCTGCACACCACTGCTGTTAATTACAGATCCCATTCATTAATACAGGAACCTTACTTAAAACTATTGTTGGCCCAATGTGAAAAACCATAAATATTTGAAAAATAATCCAGTTTATTCTCATACATTTATGAACAATTTCCTGAATGCCTATTGTATAAAAGATCACTCAAAGCACATCAGAAAAAAACAAAGATAAGCAAAACATGGCATTTGCCCTCAGGGAGTGCATAGTTGAGCAGGCCATTCTTAAACTTGTGTTCTCTGCAACATATATTCTTAAATAAACGTAGCTTAATTTAGCCATTCCATGGTATATACACATATCAAAACATCATGTTGACTACAAATGTACACGTTTTTATTTATCAATTACAAAAAATCCATATACATAAACCAACAGATTTACATTTGTTTTTAAGTATAGAAATCCTAAAATATCTTTCACTTTTGTGAATTACCAATATATCATATTAGCAACTAAGAAATTTTTGAAGAATGAGAGTGAAAAAAGCAAAAAGGTTTAGTAGTATTATGAAAATAGTTTTGATCTCACAGACCCCTTGAAGGGATCACAGGAACCCCTCTATCTAGCAGTTCTAGACCACACTGTGAGTGCTATAAGTCTAAGTAGATCACAAGACAGGTATATAAATCATTTTAATACAACAGAAACACTTTTGATATATCTCCATTTAATCAACTTCCAGATTAGCGAAGGCTCTCAATTCCCCGCCATTAAATATAGTGACAGATGCCCACAACTCACTGTACACTAGTGGGTAGCAGGTTCATCTCTAGTACTCCCACACACTTCTGCTCAAACTCTGCTAGAACTTGTTGCTGCTAGTTTTAATAATTACACAATCTGATTGTGTATTATATAAACTCAAATAATGGGTCTAAGAAGGGGAAGATATTTCTATGAAAACTAGGTTGAATGCATTGGTAAGAGCTGATATAAAGGTAAGCTGTTAAAAATACTGTTAAATTAGGTAAGGGTGAGGCAACTGCAGACTGGAAGATAAGCACATAAATATAGCAGGATTTGATTTGCATCAAACACACACACATGTATACACACACACGTATACACACACACACACACACACACACACACACACACACAGGTATATAAATAAAATACATACTTGTTTTCCAGGGTATAAATTCTGAATCCTTTTTTGAAAGAAACTCAAACTGAAAATCTAGCTAAATTATGGGTTTAACTTCCAGAAGACAGAAAGCAGATGATCAATAAGCATCCAATGTTCAAAACAAATGCCTTATCTTACCTGTGCGCAGCTAAATGTACATTTCTAAGTTTTATGATAAACTGAAGCAGGTAGAAAGGCATGCTGATATCTTTTGTATACGTGTGCATGTGGGGGTAACTGGGGAATGAATTCAAGGCCTCACACATACTAGAAAAATGCTCTATCACTAAGCTACATTCTCAGTCCTTTTAAATTTTATTTTGAACAGAATGCTATGTTGCCCAGGCTTGCCTTGGGCTTGGGATCCTCCTGCCTCAGCCTCCTGAGTGGCTGGGATTATAGGTGTGCACCACTGTGTCTGTCTTGATAACATTTTAAAAAATATTTCTTACCTGTTAATTTAACTGACCAACTTGTGGTCCTTCCATATGGCCTATAGGATTCTACTGTACAAAAGAGAATACATATTGAGATCCCAAGTGTTATAAAACCAAGAGATGTACAAGGCACTGGGATTAAATACACACATAAAGAGATTCTGTCTAGTTGGGGGATCAAAAAGAGCTTTGATAGAGGAAGCTATGTTTGTGCTGGACCTTAAAATCCAGGTAGGATTTAGATAAAGTGCTGGTGGCGGGGTGAGAAGGAAGAGCACTAAGGGGTGGGAACAGCCTTAGCAATGGCCATACTTAGAATTTTCAACTAAGAGACTCAGACCACAAGTCATTGGAAGGACATGGTCATACCAGCAATCTGAAGAGAAGCCATATAAGTTCATCCTACCGAAGACCTTGAAATTACTGTTTTTACCTTTCTTTCCCTAGGCATGGCTATTCATTTAACTCTTCTTTGGATTAGAGGAAAATTCTTGGATCCTTTCTAAATTCTTCTCCTAGCCTAACTGCTTTTTGGGCCAGATTGGTTTGCTAATTGGTTTCTGCTACTTACAGCCAAAAGAATGCTAATAAGTGTAAACGTGGTGATGGTGTTTTATTTATATATATCCTGCCACCTAGTTTCAGATAAAAACGTGAGAGAAAAATTTAAAGGGTAAGTACACAAATATATCCTATAAAAAGAACTAGTAGGTTTCTCGTTAGGATTCTGTCACTAAACAGCAGTGTTACTCTGGAGAAGTTATTTCACATCTCTGCGTCTCAACATCTACATAATGAAGTTACTGGAATTTCTGACATCTCTTCTAGTGTCTGTGAATGATAAATAAAACCCTGGCCTTCCCCTTCAATTGGGAATGTTTTTTATTATTTTATTGGTATTTATTTTGTTTGTTCTAATACTTTGTAAAAGACTTAGATTTAAGTAAAAAAATCCTTGGGTAAAAATTAGAGAAACTGTTTCTTGGAAGGACAACAATAAAAACTTAAGAAGCTGTCCAAGACTTGAAAATATTCTCCAAACTGGACCTTCCTATTCTACATCTTAAGTTGAGATACACTCTGCTGAAGAACTGAAGAGAAATAACCAAGTGGTACTTTTTACATGATTTTTTTTTTTTTTAAGGAAATCCCTAATTTGTTTGAGTTAAACTAGTAAGCAAGCAGGAAGGGTGCTTATTAGCATTGGCATGTAAGTAATGAGATCAGATATATTAGGAAGTCCTCAGGCATCAGGAAGTTAAAGCCATTCATTTCCACAGACCACTTGGGTTCCAGCAAATGTGGAGGCCTTTAACTTCAGCTAAAACACAGATCTATGGGCTAGTAATCAAGACTTTGGACAGATCCTTCAGACTTTTAAAGTGATTCTCTTCTTACTGAACTCACTCCTGAGTCTACACTCTTTGGAAAAGGACAGAAGAAGTATTTCCACAGAACAGGTGTATTTAAAAGGTAAACCATTTTTAATATTCCTAGCAGTCTCCTTGCTTCTCATTTAAAATATTTTCCTAGCAATTTTCTGCCTGTGGGTCTCAGGGTAATGCCACCCTGAGTTTGCCCAAACAGGCAAACTTCTTATTCCCATTATTATTAAACAGGTGAAAAGGTGATCTTTATTCAAATTTGTGAACTGATGTTCTGATTTCTATTTGCCTTCAGGAATTTTAGAAATAAAAATTTATGCTTAGATTTCAGTAAACTAACTTACAGGGTTAGCATGTGATTATTTACCTCAAAGATAACTAATATCAGATATATATCCTAGAGTTATCTGTTTATACATGTTTTCTTATAATTATGTTCAAATTACAAATACGCCAAATGTGCTGAGAATTCTCAAGTTAAAATCAAAACTAAAAACCTTAATTGGAGGACTAGACTCAGTGTCTGTAAAAGAACTCAAATTTCTCACCCATAATACTGCCCCTCAACTTCTTCACATGGACAGGGAGAAAAAGGGATTATATACCAAAAGGGAGGGTTCCTGTACAACAGATTAAGTTGTAATTTTACCCACAGTGTCTGTGAATGATAAGACTGGCTGTTCAGAGCAGAAAGGAAAGTGGTTAACTAAGGTACAAAACGAAGGCTTTAATTGTGTGAAAGAGTCTGGATGGTCCTATCAGTTTATGAAAGCTATAACAGACTTTTGATTACGACAACAACAACAACAACAAAAATAGTAAATGAGCATTTTAAAAACCACATTTGTATGTTTTAATATTCATAAAGCACTTCAGACTACAATTTTCTTTTTGCTTGTTCTACCGACATGTACAATTAAATCAATAATAAATCTCTTAAATATAAATGTGAACATTATGCTATATAAAGAGACATAATTTTATTCCCAAAGTTGCTTTCAAGAATAACAGGCTAAGGAAAAAATAAATAGATTTATACAAACAAGTGTTGTTTCTATAGCATACACAGTAATGCTATGTTATAATAATAAAAGAAAAGGGGCAGGCAAGTTATAGTACTATAACACAGGCTGAGTATTCCTTATCCAAAATTGGTTCCAATTTCTGATTTTTCTGGATTCTGGAATATTTTTGTAGGCTTTACCAGTTGAGTCCCCTAGCCCAAAAGTCCACAAATCATAACTTCCCCCAGAACCATTTTGGATTTCACATTTTCAGATTAGTAATATTCAGCCTGCAGTTTGTTTTAGTTACACCTTCATTAAAAGATGTTATCTAACTTTAGTGACGACACTTGAAATAAGAAAAAACCTTAAAACAATAGCAAAAGTGACTAAATGTATAGGAAAAGTCTTCTGGAAAGAGTACATTTCTTAGCCGGGCGTGGTGGTGCACGCCTGTAATCCCAGCACTTTGGGAGGCTGAGTCAGGAGGATCGCGAGTTCAAAGCCAGCCTCAGCAATGGCGAGGCACTTAGCAACTCAGTGAGATCCTGTCTCTAATAAAATACAAAAAAGGGCTGGGGATGTGGCCCAGTGGTCTAGTGCCGCTGAGTTCAATCCCCGGTACCAAAAAAAAAAAAGAGTACATTTCTTGGAGTACAGTACACTATGTCAAATAGTGCCAAACACTATTGTAGATGTAATGAGGAGCACAAGGAAGAAAAATACAGACCCCTGTGCTTAGGAAGACTACAGTAGAGTTGAAGTACACAATATTTATTAAATATTTCTTGAAGATTCAATACCACACATTTTTAAATCAAGTGAATATGAATCAAGTTGTTACTTATGCCTTGAATAACTCCTGCTCTTTACCTTGTTTAATCAGAAACAGCAGCAATATCATAACTAGTTCAGTTATGATTTTCAACATACTTTGATACTAAGAAATCCTCACATGATAGAAATTATTTCCCCATCAAGGAGTCCTTTGAGATAAGACCCCTTTCTTGAGTCTATCAATTTCCTTAATATGGTGTTGTTTTTTTTTTTTTTTTGTGCTGGGGATTGAACTCAGGGGCATTCGACCACTGGGCCACATCCCCAGCCCTTTTTTGTATTTTATTAGAGACAGGGTCTCACTGAGTTGCTAATGCCTCGCCATTGCTGAGGCTGGCTTTGAACTCGTGATCCTCCTGCCTCAGCCTCCCAAGTGCTGGGATTACAGGCGTGTGCCACCACACCCGGCATTTTTTTTTTTTTTTTAAACTCTGGTAAATCATCAGAATTATGTGGTGGGAGCTTTTAAAAAATAACTGGGCCCACTCCAAAGATTGTGCTAGAACTGCATTGTGAGGGAAGAAGTAGAGGCATGACCTCCCTAGATAATTTTAATATGCAGCAGCCACATTTTTTGTAAGTCTTTTTCTCTCTCCTCTTTCTTTTATCTCCTATCCATCTCCCCATTCCACCCTTTTCTGTCTGTTAATTTTCTTGAAATATGAAAGGAATAGCTCACAGAGCTGCTCAAAAATGCCATCAATTGCACTGTTCATCATTATTTAATGTACCACTAAGAAAGACAAAATACTAGCATCAAACTTTGACAAGTCAATGATTTTAAGACATACCTCAATTTCAGAAATGTTAAAAGTGAAAAATGTTAATATAAGACTTTTTCCACCTCTAATCTATAATTACTCTACTCCACATGTGCTCCCATGAGCTGTCATGTACTATTCTCTCCCTTTCAGGACCCTTCTTCTCTCTTCTGCACCATCTCATCACTAAAGACAGAATGGAACAGTGGAGGGGCAGAGCATTTGGGACCAGAGACACTCTTTGTTCACTGATTTTATAACAATTCTACCTTTACATGAGTTTTTAAAAATCATGCCATTCATTTAAAGGTCATAAGTAATAGTTATTAACATAAAGTATCTTCTTCCCAAAGAGAGAATAAAATTCCATTTTGCCAAAGAGCACTATAAAAATGAGTCCTATACAATGTTATAATTTCAGTGTTGATTTGATGGCTCAATGAAGTGCTTTTGCTCATCTGATTACAATAAAATTTTCAGGTCAATAATGTATAAATGGCTACACTTCAAAATAAAAATTTCATTTTAAAAAGCATAAAATATGCCTTCTGCTTACAAAATTATAAAACATAGGCTTCCCTGAAACATTAATCTTCCAAAGTACACTCAAAATATGAATTAATGTGATTTAATAAATTGTTGTCAATATTACCTCTGTAGTGAAAAGCAAAGAAATGTGGAATGGAATTTTACCTGAACTTCATAGCTAGTCTGATTTTTATCTGCACTCTTTTTGATACACAGTGCTTTTTTTGTTTCCCCCCCCCTCAAATGAGGCTAAAAAATTCACCAAAGTTTCCTGGGCTTCTCTGAAGACTTTGTTAAACACTGCAAAACACTTATATGTGTATTCACTGGACTGGAATGACACATTCACATGGTGTTTTGGCCAGAGGTTGTGTCTAATGAGTCCTAGGAAGGTTCAAGCATTTTTACATAGTTCCTGAGATGCTGTGGTCAATTACATAAGGTGGCTGACATTGTACTTGTCTTAGTGCGATTCCACTCCCAGAAAATATTTAATGCGAAAGAATTTTATATCTCAAAATGAAACTATTGGGGCTGGGGTTGTGGCTCAGCGGCAGAGCGCCCGCCTCGCACGTGCGCGGCCCGGGTTCGATCCTCAGCACCACGTAAATATAAATATATTGCATTGTGTACAACTAAAGTAAATAAATAAATATTAAAAAAAAAAAAGAAACTATTGACAAGTAGAAATAGATTTGTTTGGAAAAATCCTCGATTCTTGAATTGTCAATATATAACACAGTGTCATTTATTTTTTAGCAAAGAGGTTACAAAATATTCACAGAAATTATCACCTTGTTTCTAGCATCTAATGCTTTTTAACAGGAGGCTATGAAGAAATAAGCCACATGTCAAAAAGGAAAGAAAAAAAAAAAGAAAACTCAGCTTGTGCAAGGCAATAGAAGGTCAAAGAACAAGTCAACAAACTGGAAAAGTGTGCGGAAGTCCTAGGCAAGAGACATAGTGCCAGATTTAAGTAGAAATTGATGGCTGCTTCTCTAGCTGTAGGTAGTTTTATTCTTTCTATGTAAGAGGAACCAGTCCTTTCAAAAGACAGGCATACAAGCTGCAGGTGACAACAACCAAAAAGATTTGGTAGAGGTGTTCTTATCAGAGGCAGCTCCTAAGACATCCCTTTTCCCTGTTTTAAAAAAAAAAAAAAAAAAAAAAAAGGGAACTGTCCAACTATCCAACTTTGTCTCTTCCCACCGAGAGAGACACCTTCCTGATAAGGTTCTACTTCCTTCCATAGCACAGGAATATTTCTGGAATAAAAATGGAGGAAGCACATATTATGATGATGTCTTGTGTTGATAATGATGATAAGGACCTTGTTTCCCCATCAGAAATTGGCAGAAAGGATGGGAATTCTTTTCATTTTCCTAGAATAAACTGTGCCTAATGTAGACAGAAGGAGATGTTATCTCATAGTGAAGAGTTTTGCTGGAATTTGTTTAGGCATTTGGCCCAATTAACTTCAGGAGAGGCTCATACCAAGGGCTTCTTTAAATTGTCAAAGTTGGCTAAAGGACCATTTTGTGATAGAGGCATCTCTTATAAGGGACTAAGGTTCTAAAAAGAAAACATGGCTCCTATCTTTCAAATTTTTTATCTTTCTGCCTGCAAAGGCAAATGAAATCCTTAAATCTAGTGATCAAATGCACCTAGGGCATGCTAACCTTTGAAGTGTGGTTTAAGCCCTTCTGCTGAAATGATTAATTACAGTTTGGATCTGCAGCAAGGCAGAGAAATATAGTCACATAAACAAGGAATGTTTCCCTTGGTATAGGTACAGAAACACCATTTTGTAGATTTAGGAATGTGTGAACCTGCTCAACACTACCTAGAATAAGTATCTCCATACCAAGTATACAGACTTAGGACAGACTTAACAGTGGCCAACTTGGACCTCTCTTAAGGGGCACGTGTACAACAACAAGCAGCAATGATCAATGAATCCCTACAATGGAGGTAATGTGGATAAGGTGGGGCCATTGGGTGCCACTTTCCTTTTTTAAGACTGGGGCAAAGACTACATAAAAGAAAAGTATCATGATTCATAGCAGCTTCTAGTGAGGCACTATGATCAGGCTTCAGTTACATTACTGCTGCCAAGCCATAGGTGGTAGGTTTGCAAAAGTCAAGCACACTGGAGTGAAGTACAGAGTGAGGAAAAATGATGAAGAGGCACATGATGGGGTGGTCAGCATCTATCAAGGCAAGCCTGCAGAAGCTAAGTATATTAGTGGCTTTGAAAATTTGGCAGCAGAAACCAGAAGTGAGTTAGCAAGTGTGAGGCGCCTCCGGAATGATGACTGAAGAGGACTACGGTCCCATGCCCAGCAGTCCTGCCTCACCTCCTACCTCCTTGCTCCCATGGGAGCCCATCCTCTAGCAGTTAAAAGTGTCAAGGCTTCCTCAAAGAGGCTCATACCTTTCTGTAGACAGGTCAAACAGAGTATAAAGAAGCAGATCCAGCACTACACAGCATATAACCACACCATTTTATTTAACATTATGAGATAATTCTAGCACAGTCTCCATCACTATACTAGTCATGCTGTATTGATCCTGGTGTTCCAAAAAATTCATAAATAAAATCATTATATTTTGTTAATTCTACTATTATATAATGCTACTTGTATGTAGTGACCATCTGTAACGATAACATAAGAATTCCATGAACACATTTCTAATCTGTGTCCCTCCTCCAAGTCTATTAAGTAATTCTTAAAAAGTTCTACATATACAAAAGATCTGATCCTGAAAGCTAAATCAACACAGACATGAGACTGTCAGAATACAAGAGCAAACTCTTCTTAAATGCTGTAAGACTGAGAGGAAGTGGACTAAATGTTGGCTTTGCCATTAACAAGTTGTAAAGTCCTAGATAAAACACTAAAATCCTAAGGAATGAAATTTTAACTTTCATAAAATGAGAAAGTTGACTTTCATCATTTCTAAGCAAAAATTCAGCTCTGAAAATATGCCTTAGTTTTCAATTCCAAATTCAATGGGCTTTTGATAATCTCAATGATACATAAATGTTATATTCATTATCTGCCAAAATTAAGAATATTATCTTTTATATCTGAAGAAAATCTAACACTGTTGATAGAAAATAAAAGGTAGATATTTTTAAAGGAATCTAATACTTCTAACAACATACAGCTGAATAATTTTAAAATACCTTTAATGCAATAGAAATATAAATCAATTTAATTTAAAGTCTAACTCTAAAATCAATGTAATTCCTCAGAATAATTTAGTAGACAGGTAGGTAAAATAATAGTGTCCTGGGGACAGGGTTCATATTTCTAACCACTGTGCCTTAAATTTTAGAAGCTTCACAGCATCAAGTGCTTTGGAAGGCAAGTTATAGAGAAAGCAGGGGCATCACAGTCACACAGTTCTTTGACACTCTGAAATAAACCAACAAATAACAAACAAACTTGCCTATGACATTACTCTGTAGCAGATATTCTCAATCTTCATCTTTCTCCTACTTCCCCAGCACATGTGCAAACACACACTACACACACACAGTTACAGTATTTTCTCTAGTAGTCCAAGTCTTTGTTCAGCAGTGAAGCAGGTTTAGGGTGAAACAAGCTCATATATATTTCACAGGAAATCATAACAAAAAAAAATGCAAAAAGAGTATTACAAAACCTATTTGATTTATTTCCCCTTTAAGGTAAAAATAAATAAATAAATCATTTTGTGAAAAGATGTTAAGAAAATTTATTCTCACTTAACCAAGAATCCAAACAAATTTATAGTATGATGCCACAAACAACAGGTTTAAATATCTTTACTTGGGTCTCAAAAATGACTATGCTACTGTGAAATATGTGACTTTTTATAGGAGAGAAAATTCTATACACCTAGGTCCTTTCAGCTTAGTTTTCTATTTATGATTTACTTTAAAAACGACACTAATGAACATTTACTGTTTACCAAAAAATGACAGCACTATTCAATATTAAGCCTGAATGAGAAATAATTTAAACATTTAGAAAAGGACAGAAATTCTTGTTTTTGGAGAATTAAAAACATGTAACTGGCAAACTGCTGAGAGGAAAATCAATTTATTCTGAGTAATTCTTAGTACTTCAAAGAACATACATAAAAACCCTTCGCAACAATTCCCTGCCCTGATACAGTTAAATGCAAATTCTCTTTTCCATCTTACTCCAGAAAGCTCCTGCATACATAGCCGACACGCCACCTACTGCAAAACCAAGCTGACAGCACAGGCGATGCTGCCAGCATTTCCATTCCATCGCCAGTCTGGGACTGAATAAAGGCGTGTTTGTGTGGTAGTGTTTCTGTTTTAAAAGCCTCAAAGCCAAGAAGAACAAGCTGAAATAGCATCTTCAGAAATGGAGCGTAAAATAATCAGAAGAGAAAAAGAAAAGGAGTATGAAGGAAAACACAACAGCCTGGAAGACACTGACCAAGGAAAGAACTGCAAATCTACACTGATGACTCTCAACGTTGGTGGATATTTATACATTACTCAAAAACAGACACTGACCAAGTACCCAGACACTTTCCTTGAAGGTATAGTAAATGGGAAAATCCTTTGCCCATTTGATGCTGATGGTCATTATTTCATAGACAGGGATGGGCTCCTCTTCAGGCATGTCCTAAACTTCCTACGAAATGGAGAACTTCTGTTGCCAGAAGGGTTTCGAGAAAATCAACTTCTTGCACAAGAAGCAGAATTCTTTCAGCTCAAGGGACTGGCGGAAGAAGTGAAATCCAGGTGGGAAAAAGAACAGCTAACACCAAGAGAGACCACTTTCTTGGAAATAACAGATAACCATGATCGTTCACAAGGACTGAGGATCTTCTGTAATGCTCCTGATTTCATATCAAAAATTAAATCTCGCATTGTTCTGGTGTCTAAAAGCAGGCTGGATGGATTTCCAGAGGAGTTTTCAATATCGTCAAATATCATTCAATTTAAATACTTCATAAAGTCTGAAAATGGCACTCGACTTGTACTAAAGGAAGACAACACCTTTGTCTGTACCTTGGAAACTCTGAAGTTTGAGGCTATAATGATGGCGTTAAAGTGTGGTTTTAGACTGCTGACCAGCCTGGATTGTTCCAAAGGGTCAATTGTTCACAGCGATGCACTTCATTTTATCAAGTAATTACCTGTCTTATGAACAAAGACAACAAGCATGCAGCCAGCAAGCTTCGGAAAACCACAGCATCAAAGGCATCCCAAATAACGTGCCCAGCTAGCTCTGTACTACAGAGCCCTGCTGCTAATCAAGTACTGTGAGCTAATGGTATGTAAATTCTATCGCTAACAATGTTCTCTGGGGTGTTCCTGCAGATTGGACTCTTCTACCTAAAATGAAAACAGTAATCTTCTATATTCTGTAAATAAAGACTGAATGCTTTTTGCTATTTGTTTATTTTTCCTTAAACTGTCTTTTAATCAGAATGTCTTGGGTACTTGCACAAAAAACAAGCATGTACATTATCTATAGTGCATTAAATAAATGGTAATAAAATATTTTAAGGGCTTTAAGGTTTAAAATCCTTTCTACTTATGACAGAAATCTACAAAGAAACTGAACTGGTAAAATTACCACTGAAAGTAAAACAGATGTGCAAATCTACCTAGAACAGAGCTATATAGTGAAACAAAATGAGATTGTATAAAGCTGTTAAAGCTATTGATTTGATTTTTAATAGCAGGCACCAAAAGCTTATTCACAATTTCTGTATCTGATGCTGAAATTATAGTTTAATTGATAATTTGCTGAAAATTCCTAGAAAACTGCTTGATGACAATAAAAAATAAATAAAAGCATTGCTAGCTTCTTTGCTTGTATTATAATGATAAAAAAGTTACATATGTCACTTTAAAAACAAATAGTACCACTTGATGATTTCACACATTATTATCAGGCACTGATGTAATCAACCAGAAGGCTATAGTAACCCTGGCTGGTCTTATGAGTAACAAAAATCAGCAAATTCATTTCTTTGCACACTGAGCTCCAACAAAGCATGGATAACTTAGCCTCAAGGAGGACACGGTATTAGAATAATAAAGAAGACCATTTTCACAATCACCTAAATATCTGTTCATTATTCAAGCTCAAAAATATTAAAGGAACATCACTAAACATTATTCTCATGTTTTATTGATTCATCATTCATCATTATTTATTGATTCTTTTCAATAACTATCCAGATGCTAAATCTCAGACTCAAAAGTTGTGTTAGTTTATTCATGCTAATTTTAAAAAATTGTTTTACATGTGGTTGCTTTAATGAGATAATCTATAATCTGAACTCTAACTGTGAGTACATCCTCCTTTCCCCCACAAAGAACAGCTAAATCATTTCTATGCACTCATTCTTTGGTTTCTAAGAACATATTATATCTTTAAGTTGCTCCTTTAAAAATTAAACATTAAAACTGATAACTAAATCTTAGATTTAATGAACCTCAACAAAAGATTTCTGAAAATGTCAACTGGGGTGATACTGTTAAATTAGCATACATACCAAAATTTTGACTACTCATAAAAAGTTAGAATGAATAAAGCTAATAATACTCATTCACAGAACTATAACTGATTTTTAGTTACAATATTTAGGGTAATATAAAAAATGGCTATATCTAGTACAAGAAACCTTTTAAAACCTACTAAACAAAAGTCTTTTTAAAAATTCACACTAAAAACAACAGTAAACCCCACATCAACTACACAGTTTCCTTTATGTATACTGAGAAGAAAATGTTTTTGTTAAAATAGCAAATTTTCTTACTTACTTTAAATGGCTTAATCAGGACCTAAAGGAACTACAAAAAGAAAAGAGAGAGAGAGAGAGAGAGAGAGAGAGAGAGAGAGAGAAAGTAAAATCTAACAGTCACTATAATTGAAATGTTTATGTACTGCTCCAGTGTATGAATTGATTTTTATTTGGCATTTCACTTAGATATGCAAAAAATGGTAGTGATTTAATGTCACAGTCAGATTTGCTCTAACAAGATTTCATTACAGATAATAAAAACAGCCCTGACATATATTTAACAGGAGATGTGGTTGAACCATATCCTTAGAAGTTATTACAAGTAAGATTTTGCATCAATTCACAAAAAGAGGAGTTAAATTTTACATAACAAAGTTAATATTTTGAGAAACCACTAAAGAAATCAAATTCATTTTTATGTACTACCTGCAAATAAATCATATCTAGATGTATTTAATTCCTCCTCAAGCTTCTGATAAATCACAGTATTATAAAACAATCTAATAATCTAGAAGAAAATTTGATTAGACTGGTTACCCTTGCAACTTTTTATAAATGTATATTATTATTATTATTATTATTATTATTATTATTATTATTTGTGTGTGTAGTTGAACCCAGGGCCTCATGCATGCCATGAAAGGACTCTGCCACTGAGGTGCATCCCCAGTCCTAAATGTACCATCTGAAATTAAAAATTACTTGTACTTGGATTTACATATTCAAATGCCTGTAATATTGTGCTATGGATAGGAAATACCTAGTTTTTCTATTTTCAGTTTTCTGAAATCATTTAGAAATATCTTCTATTCAAGAAACTCAAGAAATCATACAAAATGTCAATTATAATTCAAAGTGAAGCTTTCATCACATTTTGTTTGCAGTCACTGAAGAATTTTTCTCAAATCTTATAAGTACTGTCCCAAAGAATAAATCATATGAATCTTTATCCGTCTTTTTTAAAGAAAGGCAATAAAAATGTTACTATAGTTGCCTTAAGCTAAACATATTATTTCTTGTATTTAGAATTAGCTCATGCAATGATTTTGCACCACCTTTAAAATATGCAAAATACAAACACTGCTGATGGCCTTTACTATATTTTAAAAATGTATATGGCTACCTTACGCATTTGAAATATAAATAATAAAAAGTAACATCTGTTAAGTGTTTTACTATATACCAGATATTATGCTATGAATACACATTAATTCAGTTAATCCTCAAACAACCCAAGAAAGGTACTGATATTTTCTTACAAATGAAGAGAAACAGACTTAACATGCCCAAGATTATGGAACCAAGATTTAAAACGCATAGCTGTTCCAGAGCCAGCAGTAAGTATTGCCTAGTTTCTCAGGACAATTATATTCTAACACCTAAAACGTGGCACAAAATAGGCATTCGCAAAGTAGGTCTTAATAGAAAATCCCAAATACAAAAATCTCACGATGCAAGTATTCCTAAAATGTTAAGTGAAAAACTGCACTTTGGAAAAGCAAATAATATTTTTAATGTCATGTCATGTCATTTAAAGAACATGAGGTGAATCATCCATCTCACAAGACTAAAGAATATTTCAAATTTGTCTATTTGTGAATCTAGATTTTTACATATCAGGTTTGCTGAAAAGAAAGTTAACTTATTATGACTTGTACAATCCACTGAACTAATACATTATGAGAGAAAATATGGTACAATGAAACTCACATAGCTTCTGGAATCAGACTTGGATTCAAATTCCACTAACTTCCACTAACCTGCTTCCAGGATCATAAGCAAGATCCTTAACTTTTAAAATTTCAACCTCTGCATAGCAAAACAGGGATAATAGTGATTATTTGATAAGGCTTTTGAAAGGTTTCAATTAAATTCTGAGTTTTATGTAAAGTGCCTCACCCTTCACAGACTTCAATAGCACTGATTATTGTCTAGTGCAAAGGTACATTCACAGCCATGAAAAACAGGCATTAAAAAATGCTTTCTACTTAAACAGAGAACTTTAACAAATGCATACCTCATTATGTGATGAAGTACTATAAGACATAAAAATATTCTTTAAATTACTATAAGCAAACATATTTCATTTTATTAGTTTAAAAATACATGAGTTTCTTGGGAATTATTGTTTAGCCTCATATAAAAACTACAACAACAAAATAAATATAGCTGTTGTTTTATCAGAAATTTAAAATCAATGGAAGTAATACCTGTGATCATGCAATCTTAAAGATATGTCTAATAAATTATGATTAAATACCTTAAAATGCAATGGTGTTAGTCATAGTTAAAACTGTAGCATTTGAATCATAATTTATTATCCTTAGTAGTGAAGAAGAAATGTAATGTGGACTATCCAAAACAGCATACAACTTAGAAATGATTTGTATCTAGCTTTGAAACACATTACCTCTTCTGTACTCAGCTTGTCTTCCTAATCATATTTCGCTTGTGTTAATATTAATATTAATTTGCTTTTGTCAACACCCACCAAGGGAGTAATGTTAAAGGAACACACGCTGGGCAGAGAGAAATATACACGATAAAATCTAAAATAATTTATAAAGAGGTGACTGTATTCTTACTTTTCTTGACAAAAATACACAATAGCTCAAGGTTCTTTTTTTTTTTTTTTTAAGTTGTAGATGGACACAACATTTTTATTTATTTATTATATGGTGCTAAAGATCAAACCCAGTGCCTCATGCATACGAGGCAAGTGCTCTACCACTGAGCCACAACACAATCCCAGCTCCAGTGCAAGAGTTTTTAATCACACAAAAATCACTGCTATAGGGCTGGGGTTGTGGCTCAGCAGTAGAGTGCTTACCTAGCACGTGCACAGCCTGGGTTCGATCCTCAGCACTACATAAAAATAAAGGCATTGTGTACAACTAAAACAAACAAATAAATTTTTTTTAGAAAAAAAATCACTGCTATGTTACCTTATAAATTTGTTTTAAGTTAATTAAAATTTTATAACAATGCCAAAAATGTATCTTAAGCATTTTGTGTTAAATACTAAAACTCTAGTTTTATTTCAACCTAGTTATTTTAGAAAATATTAAAGAATAAGATAATTATACTATACCTCTTTATTTACATTTATTAAAAACCTGTTCCCTATTAAAAAACATAACAGTTAACCTAAAAGCATAGTTTTTCAAAATCAAGAATTCCGGAATATTTAGTTATATTTAAAACAACTTTTAATAATTACCTAAAAAAAGTAGTTAAATTTTAGAAGTTCCTCTTTGAAGATAGGTTCAAGTTTATAAAAGTGATTTTGATACTGTCTTCTAGAATGATGAACACAAATTCTTCTACATTAAAGTGCAAAACTGAATAATCTATTGATTTATTCTTAATTGCACTCACTGATTTTGCCTGCATAACACGTTTATTAACTCATCTTTTAGGATACTTAAGAAATGTTGAATGATACTAATTTTTATCTCAATGGTTACTTAAATTTGATAATCTTTCATCATTTAATATGATTTTTAAAGGGAATAAGAAATTTTGGAATTTACTTTTGGTATCATACTATTTGACAAATTTTTATTTATATTATTTTTTCAAATATTTTAAATAAATACAAATAAAGATGCCATGACACATCCTAACAAAACTATTTTGATTTCTGAATTTTTTCTGTACCTGCATAGACATTTTAAAAGAAATTTCTATAGAAAGAAAAAAGAAAGACTACATGCAGCTGTGCATGGAAATAATTATTAATAACGGCCAGATAAGTACTCAAACCACCAAAAACCTACAAGTCATAGGTAATTCCTTCAGAGGCGATTTTTTAAAAATTATTTTAAAATCAACAAATAAAAGTTACATATATTTATGGTGTAGAACATAATGTTTTGAAATAAGTATGCATTGTGGAATGACTAATCATACTAAGTAACATATATATTACCTCACATACTTTTTTTTATAAGTATACACTGTTATTAACTATACTCACCATGTTGTACAATAGAAATAAATCATACACGACTGATTTTATAAAACAACCAAAACTGAAACCACAATACGCATGTCTAATTGTTATAATGCAGCCAAAAAAAAAGCACATTAAGATTCAGTATATAAAATTCATATACCTTGAAAACTGGAAGTAGAATATATTAAAATGTTTCCCAGTTATATTTCCTTTTCCTTTTCTTTGTGTCCCAGTGAAAATTTATATTATTTGAGAATCAGGCAGATTGCACTTAATGAGAGGTAAGAAAAACGATGCTCAACTATACCTCTTCTTATTACAGAACAAAGCATTACTGTGTATATTGTAAAATTCATTAATGATGGATATGAAGAAAACAACAAACTTGTGCTTGTATAAATATGTACAAATTTTGGCAATTAACACTGAAATGCTTAAGTGAAGCCAAGGCTATCAATGCATTAAGTAAAATTGTTCCTAATCTTCATTTGGAATCAACCTTCCATTTAACTAAAGGATATAATTTAAAAATTTCAAGCAAAATTACTTTTAACTTACTTTATATTTTAAACTGAACATGAAGGTTCAAGGCAGTGGAAAAATAAAGCAGCTGGAGACTTCATCCAAGTAAAAAGAGGCTATCAATTCTTGAATGTTTGGAATGACTAGTGAAGTAAAAGAATAAAACTACTTCTACAGAAACTAAAGGTTTTCCAACAACCACCACCTATCCACCTCTTTCCTGCAAAGAAATCATGTATGGTTGTTTCTATAAGTAAGAAAAGATCACTCCAAGCCGGGCACAGTGGCGCACATCTGTAATCCCAGCACTTGAGGAGGCCGAGGCAAGAGGATCGCGAGTTCAAAGCCAGCCTCAGCAATGGCGAGGCATTAGCAACTCAGTGAGACCCTGTCTCTAATAAAAAGGGATGGGGATGTGGCCCAGTGGGCAAGTGCCCCTGAGTTCAATCCCTGGTACACACACACACCAAAAAAAAAAAAAAGAAAAGAAAAGAAAGAAAAAAAGAAAAGATCACTCCTCTGGCAAAGTATGTGAATGAGTCAAAAAGAAGAAGAAAAAGTAGAAGATGCTGGGAACCTGACTCTTTAATAGAGGAGATACTAAAAGCATCTGGCATTTGCTGAAGTGATACTCAGTATCAGATACAATACTTCAATGTGCCCAACAATCTCATGAGGTCCTGAATAGAGATTACTAACTACTTTCCCAGTATCCTATTTTCCCTTCTTTTGTTAGAAATCGTATCTAATTCAGGGTGGCAACCATAAGCGGGTTAACTTGCATTTCCCAGTGCTCTATGGCTGCTAATAGGCTTCAGCCAAGTTTATCAAGTTATGACCAATGGAATCTAAGCCCAGTGAGACTTTTTAATAAGCTCTTTAAAAGAGTTACAAAGCTATGAGCCTTTTGCCTCCTTGCCTCCTTTTGCTGCCTGAAATGTAGATATGATGGTTATAGCTACAGCAATCATTTTGGATCACCTTAAGTCACAAGCTAATGAGAGAGTTGCTGATAACCATGGAGCCACCTTAGCAGACCTGGCCTTCTTACGGTAGAACTTCCTATAAAGGGGGAAAAAATGTGTCTTAAGTCACAGATATTTTGAAATGTCTGTTAGAGTAGTTAATCCTATAGGTGGGTAGTATTAGAACCCTTATTTTACATATGAAGAAACAGAGACCCACATAGTTAGGCAACTTGCCCACAGTCACACAGCTAACAAACAACCTTCAAAAAGTGCCAAGCTCTAGCCGGGGCGCGGTGGCGCACGCCTGTAATCCCAGCACTTTGGGAGGCTGAGGCAGGAGGATCGCGAGTTCAAAGCCAGCCTCAGCAATGGCGAGGCACTTAGCAACTCAGTGAGACCCTGTCTCTAAATAAAATACAAAAAAGGGCTGGGGATGTGACCCAGTGGATGAGTGCCCCTGAGTTCAATCCCCGGTACCACAAAAAAAAAAAAAAAAAAAAAAAAAAAAAAGTGCCAAGCTCTTAACCACTGAGTGATACTGTCTTCAGACTGGACTGAAAGAACTCAAAAGAAAAGCTCAATAGAGGACATGAGGCTTGATAAAGGGCAAGATAATACTAAAGGAATATCAGTACCTCCACACTTTAGACTAGGACAAGATCTAGCTTAAAATGGTTGGAAGCATTCCACAGTTAACCAAAATGATATTCAGCCTTTGGGATGAATATGCTGCAAGAAAAGACTGGGGCAGAGAATGAAGGGGTACAGCTAAAGAAGTGAGAGGTGGTGTGGTGACTGGTAGGTCAGGGGTAAGAACTCTAAATAGGGAAGAGACCTTCATGAACTGGGCAGATTATTGGATTAAATAGAGAAGAAATAGCTACGAACTGGGAAATGACTATGAAACTGATTTCTAAAAATGAATTAAGAATTCTTCCAGGGAACATCCAAGATAAAGCAGAATATCTTTAAGCAAATGGGAGGAAGGAGTGTATTTATATATCAAGTCAACAAAGGAACAACATTACATATTTCTGAGATCCAGTAAATTTTTTGTACTGCCCCAACTGAAGGTAGAGGAAAAATGAAAGAGAAGGAGAAGGGGTATAATCCTGTTTCCCTACAGTATCAGGCAACTTTTAAAGATCTTACTCAAGATCACAAGGCATTTGAATGCTCTGTTTAAGAGTCATTTATGAAGGAGTAAAAAGTATAAAAATTTATAAAAATAAAATAAAAAAATAAAAATATTATATTAAAAAAAAAGTATGAACTCTGGGAAAGAGAAATGTTATCTAAAAAATGGATTTGGTGGGAGCTAGAAGAAAGAATAGCCAAGTTCTTAGAAACAGTAAGGTATGAATGAAGAAAGGATTACATAAGGGCTATCTCCAGGGGATGGGGAGATTGCTATTGCTTTAACCAGAAGAACATTGTCTCTAATTGTCCAAATTAACAAACTTATGACAAACGATTGAAACAATTAGACATTTCCCCCCAACAGAGGCATCAAGAAAATCTTCAGTTAGCTCTTATAGATGAAAGCTAAAGTATTGGAGTACTGATACTAAAACTCACACTATGTTTACAAAAAACGGCAAAAAGTGACCCAAAAGATCCTCAGTAAGTTTTCCAGACTCACATAGCTGCACTATGATGATCACTTAAAGCCAACACTCATTCACCCACAGGCAAATAGATTTATATTCACTTCTAAATACACACTAATTGTTTTCTTGTTATATAGCTATGACATAAAATGTAAAATTACTACTTATCTACAAACCCTTTAAAGATCCAAGCACAAGCCAAGAACAGTAGTACACACCTGTAATCCCAGCTACTTGGGATGTTGGGGCAGGAGGATGGCCAAGTTCAAGGACAGCCTTAACAACTTACAAGGCCCTGTCTCAAAATAAAAAAACAGGGCTGGGGATATAGCTTGATGATAAAGTGCCCCTGGGTTCAATCCCTAGTACTGGGTAGAGTTGGGGGAGACCCAAACACAAGTATATATGTAAAAATAATCACTGAAAACAATAAAGTATTTTGAAAATTAGAAAGTTAATAAATGAAAAAATGTGAACCAAGACCAACACTGCTAAATCCCTGAAAGTTGCCTTGGAACCCACACATCCTTTGGTTTTTAGTCTCTTTTATTATATTAATTAACCAAAAAAGAATGACGATAAATAGAAAAGTGTTCTGTCGGGGGCTGCCCTGAACAGGAGTTATGCACACATCTTTAAGTTCTGAGCAAGGAGTTACTGGACTGGTATTGCACCCTTTGCAATGCATTGTGGACCTGACTCTGCTCTGATAGAAAGTGCAGCTCTGGGAGTGGGAGTCACTGGATAGGGTTGGATTACACCCACCTGTTTGTTGTAATCCTACCCTTTGCCTTTTTTTTGGATAGAATGTTCCATGGAATAGCTCCCCCCAATAATAAAAGCCAAGCCTCAGAACGTGCTCCCTCTCTCTCGCCAGCCTCCTGCGTTTTTTTCTTGCCCACCTTGTGGGAACTTGCGACTGGAGGCGGGAAAGCCATCCTGATGCCCAGAAAAAGGTATTTTCTGTGTCTGCGTGGTCATTCCGGTCACCCCAAATCTTCCCGAATGACCCTGGTTCAGTAGCCCACCCTGGACAGGGCTACAATGCTCTTACTCTTAAGGACTCAAGGAAGATGCCTAATCACCAAGCTCATAATAATCTTTTATAAAATCACATAGGGAAGTACAGGAACAAATGGCAATGCTTGGTCAATCTTGCTTAAGTTGCTAATACCATCTTTTTCTAACATTAATGGTAGATTTCTTTTATATTTTAATATAATACAGGCCAAAACAATTCGTTATCTTAGACCCATATTTTTAAAATATGTCTACAATGGACACTTGTTTAAAAATGTCTTTGCAGTCTAAGTATGGACATGCAGAAGAATAATAAAGAACACAAGAAAAGAATTTTTAAAAGAAGAAGGTCACAAATGTTTACTGAGCATAAACTCATACCAGGCACTTTGCTAAACACTTTTGTTACTGCTATGTTCAATTTACAACCGGAAAAACTGAAACTTAGCAAAGAGTGTATCTAAGATTTCAGAGTACAAAGTGAGAAATGGAGTATTTTAATTCAGCAGTTAGGTTTGAGATCCCTCTCCCAACTACAACAACACACATTCTCGCAACCTAAATTCTTCCTTCTCTCTTTAAAAAGCAGAAAGCTGTTTTTCTCCATTTATGAGAAACAATATTTGTGAAACATCTTTGTAATAGTGATGAGATTCAGAGGGAAGGTTGCTCACCTAAAGTTGTTTTTAAGAACATTAGGAAGAAATGTTTACATATGGGTAAACAACACATTTTTAACATTCTTAGTTATTCATTCAAAGATTCCCCAAAGGATCTCTATTAACTGAGCTTTTGTATGTATTATTTTAAAGTACTGTAGAAATTACTTTTCTTAAAACTACTGTGAATATGCAAATAAATGTCAAGCTCTCCCTAGCTGAAATGAATAGAACTCTCCTTATTAGGATAGCCAATGAGAAGGGAAGGAGATATAGGAAGAGAATTCATGCCATATCTGAATATCACTTCTATTTTTTGATGATAACATATGACAAGGACCGCTTAAGACACTGGAACTTACCAATACAAAAATATACCTCTTTTAAAGAAAAATTCATGCCTTCTTCAAATCACTATACCCTTCTAAAGAAAATATTAAGATATATAGAAAAATTAATTAGTGCAACAAATTAAGGTAATTTAGATGACAGACATCAAGTATAATAAACCCATGGAAATAACTAAAAGTACAATCCATTTTGCTAGCAACAAAACTTGAGAAAAATAAAACAGGCCATCATTTTTCATAAACAATATGGACCAAATTAGATCAGAGCTAATAATTAAGACAAATATATATACTTAATATTAAAAATTAAATTTCAACATCAAAAGGAAGTATGAGAAAAAGAGAAAAGGAAAGTATGGTTCAATAAATAAGCCAATTCTTCAACATAAGTGTTTAGAGTATATAGTCAATTCGAACAATAAACATTTATTATGAGCTAGAACTGTTTTGAGAAATGAAAGCTACACACACACACACACACACACACACACACACACATTCTATCTCTCTCTCTCTCTGAAGAAAATGAGAAAATTATAACTATACATCTAATATAGACACAAAGTAGTAGTAAGTCTGAAGTGTAGACTAAAATTTTATAATGGACCTGAAAAGAAACTGCTTATTTTGTAAATTCACTCCTGAACTCTTTTTTAAAAAAAAGCATTTTAACATTGAAATCTAAAAGATGAAGAACAAAAATAAATAACTCAAGAATAAGAGAGTATGATCAAAAGACCAGAAAAAATACAAACTTATTTAAAACAATAAGGTTAAATAGCAGGAGAATAAGTGTAGAGTATCAATACTTAAAGCCTTGACAAGATGATAATACAACTAAAAAAACTGAGAAAACTGTTTTGAGGAACACAATTTCCTAATATTTCATAACAGAGAATAGACTGTTGAAAAGTGAGGCAAGGAGTTTAGAAATTAATGATATAAGGACTCCAATCCTTTAATTCCTCCCCAACCTTCCAACTTTAGAGGGAACTCTTGAGAACTTATATTTCTTGTGGAAAGAAAGCATTTGACATTCAGTATTTCAGTTCTTTTCTCTCTGTCATTTCAAGTAAATTAACTATAATTATCCCTATTTTGTATAAGAGCAGGCTAAGTTATGTAGACCAAATCTCCCACTGTAAACACCTATAAAACCTTAATAAAAAAGACCACAAAATAGGAATTACAAGTCTCATAAATAGGGAACACCAGAATCCTGATTTTCCCCAGGGAAAATAAGAACCTTTGTAAAGATAGTCCACCATGACAAGGGGGACAGAAATCAAAGATCAGAACCTAACAAGGTGGAAAAATCTAACAGAAGTTCCTTATTACAAAGAATTAAAATCCCAAAGGACTCAAGGTAATGATAAGCAGAAGTGGAAAAAGAGGGTGACCACAGGTCCCTAGCTATACCCAAGAGTCCTGGCACACTTAACCCTGTTTAAACAGGGTTCCTTTTTACTCTCAAAATTATTACAGCATGGATGGTAAATTACATCGTCATCCTAATAATACCTAGTTTCAATCTTCTGAGCTTTCCGATCAAAGAAATCTCAAGCCTTGAGTGTGGTTTAAGGTGACTATGGTAGACTACCTCTGAAGAGGACAGCCAATAATTCTTCCTATTTCTGTATCTGCACACAGCTAGTCTCATTCATACATGAAACCCATTTTATTTCACCTCTTCTTGATGTGACCAATTGACTGCAACTAAAGTGATTTAAGAAACCTAGCATCCTGTGCTCTTTTGGAAAACAGCAGCCAAGTAAAAATGTTTGGGTTAGATCACTAAATGATGAGAGTGCACTGGAGAGGCCATACTTAGGAGAACCGAGGCGCTAAGTCTCAGACAGTAAGTGAGGCAGACTTGAACATGAACTGTAGCTGACACCCCAGCTGAATGCAGATCCAAGAGTAATTCAAACTGATGTCTGTGGATCAGTAATCACAGCTTAACCCAGGGAATACACAATTCATACAAATATTACACCACTGTCATTTTAAGACCCAGTTTTAGAATAGCTTGTTATATGGCAATAAATTACTGAAACAGTGAATCAGAACCGGTAGTGATCCCAAGAGCCCGGTGGGAGCTTCTTTTCTTTGGAGAAAAGAACTTTCATTGAAAGTCACATATTATTCCTATAAATCATCCTACAAATATAATATCCAAAATACAGTCAAGAAACCAGATTCTTTAAGTATGAGCAAAAGCACCAACAATAAAGAGACCCTAAAAGACGTGAGAGATTGGAATTCTCAGATACAGACAATAAAACTGGCCTGTTATTAAAAAAATAATAATAAAAGACAGACTTAAAAAATATCTACAAGGAAAACTGTCATAGATTTAAAAGAACCAAATGGGACATCTAGAAATAAAATAGAGTTAAGTACAATTTAAACCACATTGGACAGACTAGACAAAAGTAAAGAAACTGATCAGTGAGCTGGAATATAGGAAAAGTAAACTTTCTAGGGCGTAGCATTGCAAAGAAAAAAGACCAAAAACAAAACAAACCAGAACAGAGATATAGAAGATATAATGAAAGAGCTGAGCATATGTTCAAAACATTTGTTTAGTCAAAATTTCAGGAAGAGGCCAGGTGCGGTGGCGCACGCCTGTAATCCCAGCACTTGGGAGGCTGAGGCAGGAGGATCAGCGAGTTCAAAGCCAGCCTCAGCAATGACGAGGCACTTAGCAACTCAGTGAGACCCTGTCTCTAATAAAATACATAAAAGGGCTGGGGATGTGGCCCAGTGGTTGAGTGCCCCCGAGTTCAATTCCTGGTACCAAAAAAAAAAAAAAAAAAAAAAATTTTTTTTTTTTTTCAGAAAGAAGAAAGAATAACAGAGCACAGGCAACATATGAAGGGATGGTATCTGAAAAACTTGTACAATTGAAGAAAGAGCAATCAAGAAACAAGGAGCTGGGGTTGTGGCTCAGCGGTAGAGCGCCTGCCTAGCACATGTGAGGCCCTGGGTTCGATCCACAGTACTACATAAAAATGAATAAATAAAATAAAGGTATTTTATCCAACTACAACTAAAAAATATAATTTTTTTTTTAAAAACGCAAGAGCTTAATGAATTCCATGCAGCTAAAATAAGGAGAAATCCACTCATAGACAAATCATTTTAAAACTGTAGAAGATATATTGCCATAGTCTTATGAATACAGAAATTGGCTCCATGTCAAGAACTGTAGGGTAAGATCTACTTAACAAGTTAGCCTGCCACAGCTTCACAAATGCTAGCAAAAGATTTTATAAGACTCCTGGGTCAAGGGAAAGAATTTTATTATTCTCAGAAAGGCAGATGGCATGAGCAGTTTTTATCAGTTCTTCTTTCCCCTCCAAAACTCCCACGGGAATACTGCAGAGCAGTCCAGGTGGATAAGATGGACACAGTCAGAAATACCAAGCTGAGGAATATCAACTTTAGGAAACCCCTAATCTTACAATCTAGCAAACCTGCCCAACCTTTGCCCTGTAGGAAGACCTTATTTCTATCATCGAAGGCTTTTTGCCAGAGCCCATTCTAAAAAAAAGATAGTATGGGACAAAAGCTGTGAGAAGATGTGTAAAAATGTCATAGAGAATCCACTCCCAACACACTCTAACAAAAACTAGCCCACAAAAAAAATTACATGTCCAGTTAAGGCTACATTAACCAGTGAATTATGCTATTTAAGGAAGAAATAAAGCTAATATTACACAAATTTTTCTGGATAATAGAAAAAAGGAGCATTTCCCCAACTTACTTTTTGAGGCCAATATAACTTTGATACCAAAACAAGGATACATTAATCAACAAAGGAACAAAGGCTGAACCCAAAATCAGACCTGTGCTTTAGTGGATACTTGATTTATGGCAAAGGTGGTACTGACAATAGTGAGAAATGATAGTCTTTTTAAAAATGCTACATTCTCATCTACATGGGGTAAAAACAAAATTTTACCCCTGTCTCCCACCATACATAAAAAACAATTCCAGGTATACTATAGATGTAAATGTGAAAGACAATACAAAAAAGTTTCTGGGAAATGATAAAAGAAAATACCTTTTGATATTTTGGAGGATGGAAGATTTCTTGAATGAGACACAAAAAGCACAAGCCACAAAAGACTGACAAACTGGATTTAATGTAGATTAAACTGGATTTAATGTAAATTAAAGATAACTTCTGTTTATCCAAAAACATCTTTAAAAAGAAAGTGAAAAGGCAAGCCACAGAATAAAAGTTATTTTCAACTAAGGACTACACCTAGAATATGTAAAGGACTACATCTCAAAAGGGAAAAAAACTGACCCAATAAAAAATGGATAAGAGAGCAAATAAGCATTTCATAAAACAGGAAATACAAATGGATAATCAGGGAAATGTCAAACTAAACCAAAACAAATATTATCATTACATGTTCATTGTAACAGTTAACATTTTAAAAAAATACGAAAATCAGTAGAGAGTGAATAAAACAAATAAAATATATATATATGTACTTTTTCTTAGGGATAGTAAAATAAACTTATATGGCTCCTTTAGAAAATGGTTTCGCACTATCAACTAGAAGTAAAGACATAATACCCTGTGACCATGCTTGGGAATATACCTTTAAAAGGTCATGTACCAAGGCACATGCACACAAACATCACAGCAGTACTGTTTCTAAGCAAAAATTATAAAAAACAAATACTAACAGTAAAAATAAATAAATGTGTTAAATATGTACTTACGAATTAACTAAGGGCCGGTTTGAATTAACTACTGTACAAAATATGAATCAAGTCTTAAAAAACAAAGCTCCGTGAAAAACCCATACCAAAAAATGAGGCACACTGTATGAGTCTATTTATATAACACTCAAAATTAGGCAGACTAAAATATATCGCAGAAGAATGAAGTCTTAAATTATAAAATTATGAAAGAAAATTAAAGTGATTATCATTAAGTGCCAATGATAATGGTTATCGCTATGGAGGAAGGACTGAGTTGTGATCTAGGGATACCTAGCAACTTCTGAGGGGCTGGACATGTTTCCTCCCATCTTTTCTGCAGTTTTAGTAGTCACATTTTCAAATTTTTTAAATTATCTATACTTTTGCTTTAAAAAATACCCACTCTGAAATAAGTTTGGCATTTACTTATAAAATTTTGCTTGAAACTATCATGACATGCAGAAAAACACTTAATCTGAGAGAAATAAAAATTTACACATAAAACGTTCATAGCTAAAGACTAGAAACAACTCTGATGTCCTTCAATGAGTGATGTCCTTAATAAACTGTGATACATTCATACCACAAAGTACTCAGCAAAAGGAAGGAACTATTCATTCAAACAAAATCTTAGATGATTCTTCATGTAATTTATGCCAAGTGAAAAAAAAATAATTTTATTTATTTATATAATACTTTTTAAATGACAAAGTTAAAGCCAGGCATGATGGGAGAAGAGCCTCTAATTCCAGCAATTTGGAAGGCTGAGGCAGGAGGATCCCAAGTTCAAGGCCCTAAGCAGCTTAGCAAGACCCTATTCCAAAATAAAAAATAAAAAGAAGTGGGGATGTGTCTCAGTGGTTAAGTGCCCCGGGTTCAATCCCCTGAACCAATCAGTCAACAAAATAAAATAAAATAAAAAAGTTACAGATATAGAGAATAAATCAGTGGTTTTCATGAAAAGATGTTCAACATTACTGATGGTTAGGGAGATGCAATTCAAAACCACAATAAGATGTGTCATAATGCTAGTATGTCTACAATTTAAAAAAAAAAGACAATAAGAACTGTTGGTGAGGACATGGAGAAACTAAACTCTCACACGGCTGGCAGGAGTGAAAAAATGGTACCGCTGCTATGGAAAACAGGTTGGCAGTTCTTCAAAAGGTTAAATGTTGAGTTACATATGATCCAGCATTCCACTTGAGAAATATATCCAAGAGAAATAAAAACATAGGTTTGCAAAAACTGGGACACAAATATTCATGGCAGCATTTTTCAAAATAGTCAAAAACACAAACAACCCAAATGTCCATCAGCTGATGAATGGATTCTCAATTCTTATACTTCTCTCCCGCATTCAGTGCGGTCTATGAAATTTGGATTTCCCTTATGTGAAATGTGCTGGCTGAGAAATACAGCAAAAAAATCACACAACACAGAAATAATTTTGAAAAACAGAGGACAGGTCAGCTCTGCGACCTTAGGGGTCCTGCTTCCACACTGGAAGGAGAGAGAGAGAGAGAGGAGCCAGTGTTTTCTTTATTTATACAAGGGGGCTTCAAAGAATTTCAATGGAATGTTCTTTTACCAAATAAGGTAGGAGGGGAGCTGTCCAAGCCCAATGGATAATGCCCAAGTCCAGAGCTACAGAGGAGCCTCTCTAGCTGAGGGAAGACTGAAGTCACCACATGCTTTGCGTAATAACCCACAAAATGACTTGCAATGCCAGACCAAAATCTCCTTGGCTCCAAGGCCAAGTAGAGGCTATTCAGATAGTTCAGGGGTGGAACCCCACAATGGATAAACCAAGGTATATCATCCATACAACAGAATATTAGTTAGCAATAAAAATGAATAAAGCACTGATATATGCTACAACATGCACGAACCCTGGAAACATTATACCAAGTAATAAATGCCAATCACAAAAGACCAAATATTGTATGATTCCATTGATATGAAATGTCCAGGACATATAAATTTATAGCACCAGAAAGTCAATTAATGGTTGCCTATAGCTTGGGAGGGTGGCATATAAATAATGGGTAGAAGCTAATAGGTATGTTTGTTTGTTTGTTTGTTTGTTTGTTGGTACTGGGGATTGAACTCAGGGGCACTTGACCACTGGGCCACATCCCCAGCCCTTTTTTGTATTTTATTTAGAGACAGGGTCTCACTGAGTTGCTAAGTGCTTCGCCAATGCTGAGGCTGGCTTTGAACTCGCGATCCTCCTGCCTCAGACTCCCAAGTGCTGGGATTACTGACGTGCGCCACCACGCCCAGCTGTTATTTTTTATTTTTAGTGAGGTGATAGATATTGACTGTGGTGATAGTTGTACAACACTACAAATATACCAAAACCAGTGAACTGTACATTTTAATAGATGAAATGTGAATCGTGTCTCAATAAAGCCAAAAAAGGCAAAATAATATAAAAACACTCCCTTTCACTTATAAGAACACTAAATAACATCAAGTTTACTTACAGATGGAATTGGAGATTATGAAAAATTCAGAAATTCAATACCATGGTTAAGCAGATAGGTAGTTTTCATTTTGGAGTTAATTACTATTTCATATTATTATTTCTAAAAATTGGAGAGAATAGTACAAACCCTAAAGGAGAAAGATCTGAGAATTATATTCAAGTATCTGTAGATTTAGTGATGGAGATTTGCTTTAAAATAATACAGCAGTGGGATAAAGCAGATAATAAAGGGAAAAAAATTCAACATGATTGGCCATTTGTTCCCTCACTCCCCACTGTACTATGGATTGAACCCAGGGGTACTTTGTCACTGATCTACATCCTCAACCCTTTTTATTTTGAGACATAGTCTCAAATATTCTCCCAAATAAAGCAAAACACATTAAAATGAAAATTCTTACCTACTTGTATCAACTATTTGTGATCTGATTAGATTGAAAACAGATGATATGTGTTTATTACTTTTTATAAAATATCACTACACCCAGGTAACAATCTGCATAAAAAATATTAATCAAGCCAATTAAAGCTAGCTGCAATAAAGGTTAATAATTAGCACAATAAAAGAACCTAAACAGAATTATAAATACTTAAAGTTAATTACTTTCACTGAAGGGTAACTGTATGGAACAAGAATCATAAAATATAAACTTCACAAAGTATTTAAAAGCAAATCAAATTTTAGAATGACAAATATTCAAGTGCTAAGGAAGCAGAGTACTGTGCATTATCTGAACAAAAGGAATGAGGGATAATACTGGAAAACAGTCTCTATCAGTGAATGAAGCACTTGCTTGCTAGAATGAACAAAGCTAATGATAATTGTCTCTTGAATAGTTCTTTGTCCAAAAATGTCAAAAGCATTCTTCATTCATCAGAAGCAATAAAAGAATGAATTCTAAATGTATATACAATATTTACAGCTGTGTGACAATTAATTTCAGAATAATATTGAGTCTCTTATAAGAATATGGTAGCCCAAAGTAAGGATGAATGCTTCCAGAGTTACACAACTGTGTCTGACAAACCCTGGGCATGAAATATTATTTCTCTCCTTTCTCCCAACCTCTAGTAGCACTGTTGAGTCTTTGAAATGTCTGCCCCAGAGCTCCCACCTCCTAGGCTGTAGTGATATTGCCAATCTTCAATATTCTCCATGCATTTTCACCAAATTCATACAGTTTTCATGAGCTCTCATTTTCCTTTATCAAAGTGGGGGAAAGCAGTCATCATCACAGCTGGATTCACTCCTGTGTGCCCACACACCTCTAGCCTCATCCTTTCCACCCTGGCTATATTCCAAACTCATCTTGTTTCTCAGCCCCTTTGTACGCACTACTCATGCCTAACTCAAACGCTAGGTGTTCAGTGAAGAAAGCTTCTCTTACTCGCCTGAGATAATATGGCTGCTTATTCTCTTTTGCTTCTACGGAACCCTTTCCCCTCCTGCCCATTTTCTAGATTGAAGCTCTCTGAAGACAGGAACTTTTATCTCTTCAAAACATTTAATTCTCAGAGCTAGATACACTAACAGTCTCATAGGATAATAACAATCTTTTTTAAAAAATATTATTTATTTGCTTTAGTTGTACACAATGCAATGCATTTATGTTTACATGGCGCTGAGGATCGAACCTGGGCCGTGCATGTGCTAGGCAAGTGCTCTACCACTGAGCCACAACAATCTTGTGGTTACATAAATCTTGTGGTTACATAAATCTGCTCAACCCAACTCATGTTATTACATTTCCTCCCAGAATTCTTGAGGATCAAGTGATAGCACTGCAAAAATATTTTGTAAGGCACTGAACAAATGAAATAAGATTTAAGGGATATACCTGCCTTTTAGATGGTGAAGCACAAAGCTTTTGATCATAACTTATAGCTGGGAAACACAAACATCTCATTAGTCTCTACTATTGATTCTTATTTCTCTAATTAAATAAACACATGATTCCATTCCTGAGATTAGTTCCATAAACTTCAAGAATACAAAGATTCTCCCCATGGAGAAATTATTTTCTTTTCCCAGCTTCATACTGAAAGGAAAAATTCCCTCCTATTTGCTGCAAAGGTTCAAAATGAGTATCAGAATGCTTGAAACAATCGTACAGATCCTCGAATTCCTTAACCTTGGTTTTTTGTTTTTGTTTTAATGTTTTGTCTTGACTCCTAAACCAACACCTATAAAGCACAGAATCATTCTATCCTGTGTCCACAGTATAATTGGGCTTTTACTCATTTCTTTGCTTCTTATTTCTTTCCATGGTAGGAAGGACAAGAACATGAATTAGGAAGTGGTTCTCTTATCCTATTTTCAAAATCACTCAAAAACAATTCTACTACCTCAAAATAGGAGACTGGACTAAAATCTAAGGGGGATCTCAAACTTAAATGGTTTCCAGGATGGGGTATATAGATAAGTTAGTGAAGCAAGTGAGGGGGAAATAAGGGATAATAGTCATACTCTGGCTTCTGGAGAATGAATGACGGCCCTACCCAAAGCATATTGAAAACAAAAGCATGTGCAGGCCAAATAAAACAGGCCTGCAGATGAATTCAGTTTTTTACTGGTGAGCTTGATCTTTATGCATGTCCTCTTCATTCTCCCAATATGGTCTCCTTTTATCTGTGCAGCAAAACCACTGTCTTCAATGTCAGTTTACCTTTCCTAGTAAAATAAATTCTCTTCTCGCCAATGGGCCACAACCAACATGCATACACATGCCCCAACTTCTCCTATTACAAAAGGCAAGTCATCTCCCCTAATAATGTGTGAAAAGTACTCCTTAAATAGCATCTCTTCTAATTCTGTAAGTGGCCATCTCTGTATTACCATCCAATGATATGGAAAATACAGACAGATATAATCTTGTTCTACACAGTCATTCTCAAGTTCTCAATTAAATGCTGTACCACCATAACTCATAGGGTTGGCTTCTGGAGAAACCCAAACTAAGAAGAGGTAGTGAAGCGTAACTGTTCTTCTCTCTCCTTTATAAGAAAAGTGAGGGGCTGGGGTTGTGGCTCAGTGGCAGAGCACTTGCCTCGCACATGTGCGGCCCGGGTTCGATCCTTAGCACCACATAAACATAAATGCATTGCATTGTGTACAACTAAAGTAAATAAATAAATTTTTTTAAAAAAAAAACTGAAAATGATGACTTTATAGGGCAAACTTTCACACACGCACCTTTTCAAAAAATAATTTCCAAATTTTCTGTTTTAATACTTATGAAAATACTTGATGCCACACTTCACGAATTACCAGACACATTTACACTAGTACTTTTGTGAGAATACACATGTTCTTTGACTTTAAACCCTACTGTGGTTTCTAGGGATAATGTAGAGAACACATACCTTAATAGACTCAACTATCCCAAAATTGAGAGTTCTGAATAAAAGCCAAAACAGTTTTAGACAATAATTTTTTTCCAAGCCTGGGTCATGCAAACATTGTTTTCTCTCCTCTAAGTTGGGCCTATATCTGTGGCTGTCCCATCATCTCCTGTTACCACTCTGGCTGTCCTCCATGATCTTCCTCCATTATCTCTGCTACCCACCCAATGTGACCAGCTATGCTGTTGCTGCCTTCACTAGACTTTCATCACAATCTCCCCTCAGCCTGCTGTGTTAACCACATCCTATTCATTCCTACCCTTTCTTTATTAGGACTTCTCCAGCTTTTCCATGAAATGTCATTCTGGTCTTAAGTTGGTTCTCTTAGATACCACCTCTGATCCTTTCTCTAATACCAGCTTCCAGTCTTTAATGTGCTCAGATTCTCTATATTCTCCAGCTTTCTGAAATAACAATTTCAAAGCCATAGAACCTTTCCATGAGAACATAATTCACTCAGAAAGACAGTTGCAAGGGAGAAATATTCCATGTACAGAGTATCTCATTAGCTGAAAAAAATGTCATTTGTTGGAAACTATTTCATTTCCAGAATATAAAACTCATGAAAAGTAATTCAAATAAATTACCTGCATCACTGATTCAACTGACATTCACTTTCCACAAATGCTTTAACTTGCTCCTAAGTCACGTCAGAAGAAAAATACTAAAAGATGTTAAGTGAGGGAAAGAAAAACTGAATGGTGCCTACGTAACGATAAGTTTACCAGACTGTGTTTCAAAAAGATAATCATAGTCTCTTACTTATTTAAAAAAGAAAAGGGAAAAAAATAAATGTTGGAACCACAACTCTTTGTTTGAACATGTTAATTCTTTTTTTTTTTTTTTTTTTTTTTTTTTTGGTGGTACCGGGGATTGAACTCAGGGGCACTCGACCACTGGGCCACATCCCCAGCCCTTTTTTGTATTTTATTTAGAGACAGGGTCTCACTGAGTTGCTAAGTGCCTCGCCATTGCTGAGGCTGGCTTTGAACTCGCGATCCTCCTGTCTCAGCCTCCCAATGAACATGTTAATTCTTAAGAAGCTGAATATTGGGGCTGGGGCTGGGGCTCAGTGGTAGCACACTTGCCTGGCACTTGCCTGCCATGTGTGAGGCACTGGGTTCGATTCTCAGCAGTGTGTATAAATAAATAAAATAAAGGTCTATCAACAACTAAAAAAAAAATTTTTTTTTAAATTAAAAAAAAAAAAAAGAAGCTGAATATTATCTGGGTATAGTGGCACACACCTGTAATCCCAGCAAGGCAGGAGGATTACAAGTTTAAAGCCAGCCTCAGCAACTAAGCAAGACTCTAAGCAACTTAATGAGACCCTGTCTCAAAGTAAAAAGGACTGGGAATGTGGCTCAGTGGTTAAGTGTTCCTGGGTTCAATTGCCAGTATAAAAAAAAAAAAAAAAAAAAAAAAAAAGCTTAATTTTTCTAAATACTGACTGTATACATGTAAAACTTAGGCTTGAAGTTAAAGAACAAACAATAATATACATTAGGAAGGAAACAAAGTTACTAAGGATATGTAAATGAGATTAATCCAGAAAATTAAATACTAGATCTATGAATTTTTAAAAAATCAAAATCAAAGTAGAGCTGACAATATTCTTTTATGACCTGGGCAGTGGTTATATTGGTACACTTCATGAATTCATCAAAGCTGTAATTTGCACTTATGACCTGTGTCTTCCTATATGTAGCCTCTATCTCAATAAAAATTTTGTTAACAAAACAAAGCACAAGAAGAAAATATGTTTAACCAACTCAACCTCTCAGTTGATTCAAAAAGATTAGGTCACAGGTATTAAACCATAGTTTGTAAGGGCTGTCACACTATACTATACTATATAATAACAATACACTGGGTAGTTTAAAAAACAGAGGTTTATTTTCTCACAGTTCAACACAGGCTGGAAGTCCAAGAGCAAGGGACCAGCAGCTCTGGTTTCTTCTGAGGACATTTTCCTTCTCCTGCAGATGACTACCCTCTTTTTGCCTCTTCTCATGGTCATCCCTCTATACTTGTGCACCTGGTCTCTCCTTGTGTGTCCAAATTTCCTCTTCTTAACAAAGACATCAGTTGAAACTGGATTAAGACCTACATTGATGGATTCATTTTAACTTAATCACCACTTTAAAAGCCTCTATTTTTTCCAAATATGGTCACATTCTGAGGTCCTTGAGATTAGGGTTTCAATGTATGAATTCTGGGGGGAACATAATTCAGCCCATAACACATGATCCCTGAATTATTAATGAATTCAATATCTCAGCTCATTAAAGTATGCTTTATACTGCTTTATGTACAGCATTCCTAGGAATAACAACAGGGCTTAAAATCATTTGGATACGCAGATGCCCAATGAGAGGCATAAGAGGGTCAAAGAACAGGAGTATGCTCTCACGAACATACTAGCATCAACGGTTAGTTGTGAAGTGTGGCATTAAGTAATTTGATAAGGCTTATAATACCAAATATAGTCCATAGTTCTTTTTTTTTTTTTTTTTGGTACCAGGGATTGAACTCAGGGCCCTCGACCACTGAGCCACATCCTCAGTCCTATTTTGATTTTATTAGAGAGAGGGTCTTACTGATTTGCTTAGCGCCTCACTAAATTGCTGATGCTGGTTTTGAACCCGCTATTCTCCTGCCTCCACCTCCCAGCTGATGGGATTACAGGTGTACAGTACCACCCCTGGCCTAGTCCATGGTTCTTTAAAAAGGTACATTTGTGTGCTCACACGCATGGCAAGATTATCCCTGCAAAGTCATTGTTTACTCTTTTCTGAGTAAAGGAGAGAGAGGTAGAGTTACAGGTCACCATCTCTGTCTTGGTTTTGATTCCTCCATAAGCTCACTGAGATAAGGTTTTAAAGTTTGGGTAGTTTACATATTAAGTGATTCTCAAGAAATATTGATAAGAGGATTGAAGAAGCAACACAGAAAGAAGGAGGAAGCCAATTAAGAAGTTAGTCTAGAAAACCAGAACGACCTGGGGACCACTGTGGAAAACTGTTTAATCCAACTGAAGAACTCTAGAAAACAATGCAGAATATGTGACTCAGAGTTAACCCAGCTAAGGGTTAAGAGAGCTGTGTGTTTATCCACCAACTCATGTCAGATATTGGCTGAGGAGCCATTCCCTGAGTTAAGAGCTAATATTCTGGCATTTCTGGACTGCACTTCGGGTGGGCTGAGTAGAAGGCAGTAGAAATAACTCTCAGGCAGAAAAAAAGAAAATTTGCCATTTAGAAGTTGGCCAGTATGCACAGAAGATGCTAGAGCTGAGGCAACAAGAGTGGGCACCAAAAGCATCTACAGCACTTACATTACAGCCCCTAATCTATGGCAATCTGTCTCTAATTTGTGCATGCAAGAAACTTAGGCCTTCACCAAGAAACAGAAGAAAAAGTGTTGACAACTGCTCTAGGTCAGATTTTTTCCCTTTGCTAAACAGTAGAGGTATTACTCTCAAGAAACTGTCTAATTATGCTACACAACAAGTTATACCGTAAGGGAAAAAAAAAATCTCAAAAATCGTCTCTCATTAAGTTCTACATAGTTATATAAAAGAAACCAAAGCTGTAAACAACCCTGGACAGACAACTTTTCTTTCTCTCTGAGCACAGAAGTCCATGTTTCCAAGCATAAAATAATCTCAAGAAAGGCTCTTTTAGAGTGAACAAAAACAGTAGGGTCCACCCCCCACCTTTTTCTTTTGGGAATAGCTAATGATAAGCAAGAAACTGTGCACCGATACACATATATAGTTCTTGGAGAAGGAAAAAAAAAACAGTACAGACCTAAGCTGAGTTTTTCTTTTTTAAACAGTGTTTTTTGAGATGTTCTGGCTCACTATTAGTGTTTTACCTCTGACCAGGCCAAAACAGTCTACTTCTACAGTTGGAAGGAATATATAAAAACAAGGTTTCATTTCAGAATGTAAGGCTATATAGATCAGTGGCAAAGTATATGCTTAGCAGGCACAAAACCCTGAGTTCAATCCCTGTCAACACACACACACACACACACACACACACACACACACACACAAAGGATCAAACCCTGCGCTGAGGATCAAACCCAGGCCGCGCACGTGCTAGGCGAGCACTCTACCACTGAGCCACGACCCCAGCCCCTATTCTTTCACTTCTTTATCACATGAATTTTAAATAGTTTTGCAGAAATACTACTTTATGCCATAATAGTAATACTAGATGAAGTGCATCTTCCCCAGTGGGTGTTGTAAACTGTACAACCATGGTGACTTCAGAAGACTTGGGACAAGAAAATAGAATGTATTTAAAGGGAGAGAAAAAAATCAGAAAACAATGGAATCTGAGCATTAAACAGTTCCCACCGACACATCTACAATGACATTTTGGAATTATTGTTACTTTTACAGATATCACAATGGTCTACTATAATGTATTTTTTTTTTAAAAAGAATACTTATGGAAATATGTACTGAAAAATTTAAGGCTGGAATGATGTGCTGAGATTTTCTTTAACATAATCCTATAAGGTACAAAGGGAAATGGCTAGAGTATAACTGAAATAAGACTTTGATCACCTGAAGTTCGATGACAGGTATACAGAAATTCATTATACTTATTCATTTACTTTTGTACACATTCAGAGATTTTCTTTCCAAATGGAAGAATTTTTTCACAAGAAATAAAAAGTCATATTTAAAACACTATGTATATTGTTCAAAGAATTTTCTTTAGTCAGGGCTGCTACAAAATAAGAAAAAATGTGCTTCTGTGATCATGGGTAAATACCCCAAATTGCTTTAAAGGAGTAATCTCACAAATAATATCTAGTGAAAAAATAGGGTGCTTAGGAGTAGAATTTTTTAAAATCATAAATATAAAGATAAAACTTCAAGAATAGTCTCCCAAAAGCACACAAGTTTCTTCTAACATAACAAAAAAGGACAAACAAAAGAAGGCAGAGAGGATTGGAGGGTGGAGAAGAAGAGGAAAAACAACCATGAGGAAGATGAAGAGATTCTGGTCATTCCTGTTGACTTCTTCAAAAAAAAAAAAAAAAAAAAAAAAAAATCACCCTTTTTATAACTTTAATACACCAAATAGCACTAAAAATAATGGCTTCACTTGTAAGAGCCTTAATGAGGAGGTAGCTAAGATGGCTGCTGGCTGAGAGCAAAAGAGGAGACGTTTAATTGTTTTCTCTTGACCTTATTGTAATCTACTAAGAATCTTTCTGTGCCCGTGAACACTGTGTGACGAACCTGTAGTTGAGCTTGTGAAACGTGTATACTTGTTAAGGTGAAGAGTATTTAAGCAGGTAGGGTTGGAGTTGTTTGTGTGGTTGTTGTTGGAGTTGGAGAGAGAAGTCAGAAGAGATAGCAGAATAAAGAACCTACTCGTTTCCAGTCTGCCTCCGAATTCTTTCCCACGGTATCGTTGCTGCAGGCGGCAACATTCACTTAAACTAAATCAGGGGTTTTCTACCTAAGCACTACAGATATTTTAAAAAGGCTGGATGATTCTTTGTTCTAGAACTTTCCTGTACACTGTGCAATGTTTATCAGCACACCACTAGATACCAGCATGCACCAGTTGTGACAACCAAAAACGTCTCTGGACATTGCCATAAGTTGCCTACTGTACTAGATAGTATATTAATGGAAATTTACATCTAAAAATGTCATGTTATAAACAATATTCATAATTTGCAGATAATGATAAAATAGATCGTTTCTGTTTCTATAGAGCAAACCAAACAGGAAATTTATCAAGGAACTGAGGTTTATAATAAGTGAAGAAACTATATATCACTTCAATAAAGTCAAAATGATACACAGCCTCACAGAACCTTAGGAGATAACATTTATCAAAGCAATGATGGGGAAGGGGTAAAAATATATATAAGTTGAAAAAATATATATATATATATCCTTACAAAACTAATTTGCTCTATAATCACTAACAGCACATTAAAAAAACAAACCATGAATCCCTAAAGCTAAGCAGTGCCACACCATCTTGTTACATTAGTCTACATCAGAGTGTATTTGACATGTTCCAAAATAAAACGTTGAGTATTTTCCATTTTAATTTTCTCATTTTGAAATATTGGTCAAGGCTATTTAAGACTTACTTGCTCTCATCAATAAAATAAATAACAGTACTGTCAACTACATAGGCTTGTTGTATAAAAATGAATGAAACAATTCATACATAAGTGCTCAACACAACGAACAAAATAAGTGCTTAGTAAGTTATCTATCTCTTTTCACTTAAAAAAAAAAAGCTATCACCTGGGCTGGGGCTGTAGCTCAGAGGCAGAGCACTTGCCTAACATGTGAGAGGCACTGAGTTTGATTCTTAGCACCGCATAAAAATAAACAAATACATGCATTCTGTCCATCTACAACTACAAAAAAAAAAATTTTAAAGCTATCACTTAATAATAAATAAATTCATTGTTTAACAAAGATGGAAATATTGTAATTTATATACCGTAGTAAAAAAATTCATATTTTTCCCAAACCAAATTTCTATGAAGAGATCAAATGGTACAAGATACCATAGCCACTGTAATCAAGAATATAGTTCAAGTCAGACTTTGAATTCATTTGCGTAACCATTCCTATTCATTCCTATTCTGCGGTGATACAAGTCACATCATGTGATTTTGTCATATCACCTATTGGCTAACACTGGATATTCCAAAAATAGGACTAGTGATGTTGGGGAAAAAGGGACCACTATTCTTTACTTGAAAGTTTTTTGCACTCTCACTGTATTATTTAAAAATAATCAGTATGTGTCGCTTTTAAAAATAATGTCAATTTTTAAAATCCTTCTTTATCCATCAAGGTAATTACTATATTTGTGCTATCATCCTATCAACAGACCACCTTGCTAAGAGATAAAAATATAAAGGTAATCACATAAACTATATTTTGTTTTTGTAATCTAAAGCTATGTTGCAGAGAAGGAAAAAAATCAGTCACATGGTATTTTGTTTTAAATTCTGATACAAAAATACATTTTCACTTAATGAACCACAGAAGAGACCATGCCTGGGTGCAACAGAAATCTTGAATTTAAAAAAATAATAACAATGATGTTATCTGAAAAAGGCAAAGGAAATGAGCTTTTAAAAAATATAGTATTTAATTTAAAATTGTGTCAATGACTTAGTTTCAATACCTCAAATAAACAATTTACACTTCTAAATTGGTTTTACTAGGCTGAGTCTGGTTTGTATAGAAGCCAATTCTTCCTAGGAACTTAAGTATATGTGAATCAAAACAAAGAACCAGCTTTCTAAACTGGAAACTATAGAAAATCAAAAGGAAAAAAAGAAACGTGTTTGTATAGCCTGCCATTCTCTATAGGCTCCATTCTCTCTCTAGATGAGACAAAACTTTCTAAGTTCTTCCTGATCGTTTTACCAAACAGAAAATAAATGCATTCAATCAAAACTGCGTACGAGGGCTGGGGTTGTGCCTCAGCGATGGAGCGCTCGCCTAGCACGTGTGCGGCCCAGGGTCAGCACCGTGTAAACATAAATGCGTTGTATTGTATACAACTAAAGCAAATAAATAAATATTTTTTAAAAACTGAGTATGAGGAATTCAGGAATAGGCAAAAACATACGAATAAAAGTAAAAACTTGATGATGCCTTTTGACATTGTCCATAAAAATCAGAACAAAGATATACAGAAAACAGAGGTCCAAAATAACATTACTTATTTAACAGTACTTACAATCCAAACTTCAGTAGATTTTTAAGCCATAAAATTTAAGTGGAGGGGGGCTGGGGATATAGCTTAGTTGGTGGAGTGCTTGCCTCGCATGCACGAGGACCTCAGTTTAATCCCCAGCACCACACACACACACACACACACACACACACACACACACACACACACAAAGTGGAACTCATTGAGTACTGGAACTGGAGAATTTTAACTTATTTTAACAAATTCATAGCAATGACTAAAATGGAAGAAAAAACAAATGTGCCAATATTGCTTGTAGTATTGTAAATCAGATCTTCTGAGAAAGACTATTCTAAATATTATATAATTCATATTCAAAACATCATCAGTGTGATTATGACAATACAGATTAAGAAGAGGCTACATTACTAAAGTAAGATATACAAGTGTGGCAGGTCTAACAGAATTCAAACATCTTTTGTCATCCTTCTGCTCTAGTGATCATTTAGCATTTCACTACAAAACATGGGGCTGAATTTTTAAGTTTCTCATTGATAATTACTTTTAACCATTCAAATTATGTTAAAATTCCAGGAAAATTTTTAAAATTCTTATTAAAGAAACAGAAAAAGATATATCCTGCAATGAAAAATCTCTATTCAATCTAAGTACTAAACTTCTATAATTGCCAGAAATTTGGAGGACACAGCCTAAACCATCTTTAAAAAAGCCATATTGACTTTCTCCAGTTAAACTATAAAGATGTTGTTTTAGGGCAGCCACAAACTAGTCATAATGAGTCACAATAACACAACACCAACTCCAGCATAATAGTTACCTCTGGAAAAGGAGGTAGGAGTGGGGATGCGGGTGGGACTAGGAAGGAAAAAAAAGGAATGTCAATTGTATCTAAAATGTTTTATAGCCTTAAAAACAGTATGATAAATGTCAATGTTTGTGAAATACAACTGTTGGGCACAGGTTATACTATTCTTCACAGTTTTCTGAAGGACTGAACTACTTCATTCATTTTAATGAATCTGTGATTATAAATATTATTCCTTAATATCATCATATATTATCCCATTTTCTTCTTTCAATCCTTCTCCCCCATCATCCTCAGATTATTAAAGTTACAGCATAAACCATGTGTATGCATGCATACTGAACATGAAAAGTACAAACATTCCTGTTACTCTTTCTAGCTACTGAATAAAGGAACATTTTCTGCTATTATATTTATTTTTTCATAGAGCAAACACTTGCTTAGGCAGTTGGCAGTAAAATCCAAAACTGAACCTCTGCAGTCAGCCACAAACTTTGGTGATAGTTCAGAAAATATACACATATACACAACAGTAAAGTCACACATTTTTATTTCAGTTTTTTTCTTTTCCTGAAAAAAAAAAAAAATTGTGGGTAAAACTGGTGGCACCACCACAAATCAAGGCAGTGGTAACAAACTTCCACAGTATTCTTCACCACCTCATACTTGCAGTTAAAAAAAGAAAATGTCTCTTTCACTTTAGAATGGCCTTGGTGAACAGTAAAAATTGATTAAATTTCAACTCTAGAGTACACATTCTTTAACATCCTGTGACAACAAATGGGAAGTACACATAAAGCACTTCTGCTGGATACCAAGATAAGAGGGCTGTGTCAAAGAAAAGCACTTGGGCAACTGAGTTGGGAGCTGTTAGCTATTTTTTTAATAGAAGATCACTGATAATTTGAAAGAATTAAAAACTAGCAAATTAAAACTAGCAAACTATGGTTATTTAGACTCAAGTATCTGTAAGATATTTTCTCAAATATGAATGAAAAACACCCATCCTTTCAAAGAAAACTACTGAACAGTATTTGTAGCCACTAATAAAATTTAACTTTTCAAGTGAAAATCAGAAGTCTGAAAAACTTATACCCATCACCATAAGCTTGACAAATTCCCAATACTTAAGACTTTTCTGATGAAAATCAGTGATGCTGTTAATATATGCAAATTTTGATACTGTGTAATGAAATGTGTCGACATTTGAAAGAATTGTATAACTCAGTGAACCAAGTCTCCAAATCAGGATGCATGTTACAAAATCACACAAAGGAAAAAAATTCATTCCAGGTACAAGATAGACCAGCAAATTTTAATGTAAAAGTATTTTAAAAATGCACTTATGGATTTCAGATTCCATACTGCAACTAACCTTTAAGAAACTACCAAAAAAAAAAAGAAACTACCATATAAAGAGTTAATTCCTCCTCCTTTTACTAACTATGTATTTGTAAGAAGTAAGTTTTCTTCAGATACTTCAACCTGAACAACATATTCCAGGAGTGAATGCAGGAGCACAGATAAAAGTCCAGCTTGTCTTTTAAGTCAGACATTGAAGAGATTTGCAAAATGCCACTCTTCCCACTATTTTTTCTGGAAAATAGAGCCCCCCCCCCTTAAAATGTCACATGTTAATATGCACTGCATAAAGGAATCCTGAGATCAAAAAGTTTGAGAACCACTCCATTGTAGTGATTCAAAATAATCACAAGTATAATAATCAAGCCCAAATAAAATCCCTAAGAGTCCTACTGCATGGCAATTAGTAATATGCATCCAGTGATAATTTAAGGAACATAGTGTAATTCATGTTTAAAATCTGTGATAACAATTTGAGAAAGAAGTAATTTTACCTTAAATGCTAACAAGCACACACACATATAGAAAGTTAATTCAAACCTCTTAAAATCATATATCTGATAATGTTATTCCCAGCAAATGGGGGAAATGCACCAAACTGTTTTCTATAACCACTTCAAAATTCAACTTAAAGTTGGGCGTGGTGATACATGCCTGTAATTCCAGCAACTCAGGAGGCTGAAACAGGAGGATCTCAAGTATAAGGCTAGCCTCAGTAACTCAGCAAGGCCCTAAGCAACTTAACAGGGCTGGAGATAAAGCTCAGTGGTAAAGCACCTCTGGGTTCAACCTCCCCCCACCAAAAAATTTCAACTTAAAAAACGAAAATAGTACCTTTATTTATGCTTCATTTACTTCACTTACAGGACAGTGCCATTTAAGACAGATTATAAATTCTTCAACATCAGTTCAGTTCTCAAATGACTGGTAGGTAATTCAACATATTCAAAGAAAATAGTTATATATTTCCCATAAATCAAATTAATACAATTTAAGATGTATGTGCTTAGCATATGTTATCAAAGTAAAGCTTTAGAGTAAACAAGGCAGCCTGCTACCAAGTATCTTGGATGCTACTTTACCTGGGGAATGTCTTATAATATTGCGTAGAGCAGTTAACCACGTGTCACTGAACATATAGTGCTAAACTAATCAGATTAGCAAACAGAAACTTTAAAAAAAAAATTTATCCGTGCCAGAACAAAAATATAAAGAGCAAAAAATAAAGTGGGGAACAAAATTTTATATTCAATTCTGAACCCTAAGTGTCTTAGGGACAACACTCTTACCTTTCAAGATAGAACAGCCATAATTGCGCGTCATTAACAGGTTATCTCACTTAATAACCATTCTAAAAAAACACTCTTGGAACACTAGTTATTCTTAGGAGGAAATAAATTATTTCAATCCATCCACTCTGTGTTCAACTCTGTGCGAGATGCAATGGAGATAAGCATGAGACCTACTCCCTGATCACAAAATTTAATAGGGGAAAAATGAGTAATTACCAATCTTACCACCATATGTGTCTAGATGAAGGAAGAGACACTAAGGCTAGATCATAAAGGGAAAGATGATTGTGACTATAAAAGACAAATACCTGGCAGAGGAAAACAAAGGAGATAGCAGAGGTCACTGTGCAAGAAACTGCTGTAAAGGCAGGTGATTCCAGCAGATGGGATTAGAAGAGGAAGGTGATGGGTGGAGTTTTCGGAGGACTGCTTTGGATTAAGTAGTATCCACTACAGATCTGTTTGCTTTCTGCTTTAGAAATGACCAAATGAGGCAACTTACTTAAATATGAAACTAAGAATTATTATTATTATTATTATTATTATTATTATTGCCAAGCAAATAGATAGGAATATAAATATACAAGAATAAGGGATGGAGAAATAAATCTGTTTTCTATTTTCTGGGTTTCAGGTGATAAGAAATCCAAGTTGGCTGTCTATTAAGATAACCAAAGGGCTGGGACTGTGGCTCAGCGGCAGAGCGCTCGCCTCGCATGTGCGCGGCCCGGGTTCGATCCTCAGCACCACGTAAACATAAATGCATTGCATTGTGTACAACTAAAGTAAATAAATAAATATTAAAAAAAAAAAAAAAAAAAGATAACCAAAGATACTGGGCTGGACATGACCTAAGAGTCAAGAATGTTAGTGCTTCTACTGTGTACCAAACCTTGGTCAACTCTTCCCTATAATGGCCTCCTTCTTCCATGTTTGCCCATCCTCCCATTGTCTCTTCTTAAGGTACTAGTCAAGAGCAAATCTTTTAAATGTAATCAGATCATATCACTATTTTGCTTAAGACATTCTTATTTTTTTAAATATTTATTTATTTGCTTTAGTTGTACACAATGCCTTTATTTTTACGTGGTGCTGAGGATCGAACCTGGGCCACACATGTGCTAGGCGAGCGTTCTACCTCTGAGCAACAACCCCAGCCCCTGCTTAAAATATTCTTAAGGCCCCATTCACTAAGGGTAAAATCTCAAATCCTTATAATGGTTTCAAATTCCTTCCCGATCTGCCACCCCCATTCCCCTTGCTCCCTCCTAAAAGCCTCCTACTCTTCCCCCTTGTTCATTCACTCCACCCACAATGACCCCTTGCTACTCCTTGAATTTGTCAGGCTTACTCCCACCCTAGGGCATTTGTCATTACCAGTTGCTCTATGCCTTGAAAATTTCGAGAGGTTAACTCTTTTGCCTCCTTCAAGACTGTTCAAATCCCATATTCCTGATGAGACTCCCACCCTGACCATACTACTAAAAACAGTGACCCTCACCCTATCTAGTACTCCTGGTCCCACTTGCCAATTCTTTACCAGAGGCCATTTCACCTTCTAGGCTGTGATGTAACTTACATACGTATATTGTTTCTGTCTCTTTTACTAATAAAATGCAAGCAAAGGCTGAGATTTTGCTCATGAAAGTACCCCATGCATAAAAAAAGTGCCCCAAAAGCAGGTAGAAATATCATTTTTTTGAATTAATGAACTGCTACAAAAGAAACAAAGACAATAAAAACTGAGAGCAAAAAAAGTCACTGCCTTTCTATATCAGTTTTTTTTACCCTGCCCAGTTCTTCCAATATTTCCTAACTCAGTCAGGTCTCACTATCTATCCAAGACGCTCAGGCCAAAAGAGACTGGAAACCATTCTAAATCTCTCATTCTTCAAAGTCTCCCAAAGCCAATTCATTGCCAAAAGCTGTTGAAATTGCCTGCTATCTCTAAAACAGGCAATTTTCTACTCCCATTGCACCCGTTCAAAATTTCTTCATCTCCAAACTAGACTATAACATCCACGACTGAATTTTTTTGCTTTGATATGACTAGCACTATTTGTTTTAGATAGATATGATAGAATGTGACAGGCAGGATAAAGCAAAATGAAGACTAGGACACTTGAAAACTAGAAAAAATAATTTTATCTTTGCTTTCTTTCCTCTTATTTATGCACACTTATTCACATATGTCAAGGTGCTGTCCAAATATCTCTACCTTTGAAGACTTTCTCAGTTCTTTCAGGCTAAGTACATGTTTTTCCTCTCTGTACGTAACACCATTTGAGCACTTAATAGCAATTATTTTATTTCACATATTGGTTACCCCACTGGACAGAAGTCTGATCCTATTCTATCACAGAGCCTGGCACCAAAAATGTGTTGAACAGATGAATGAACACTTTTTGTCTAGAATTGGCAGTTTTTCCTTTCTTTCTTTCTTTCTTTTTTTTTTTTTTTTTTTTTTTTTAAGGAAGCCTTAGTCCTTGCTGCTCTCACTGCTGCCACTGCCCACCCTCATCCTCTGATGCATCAGTGGTTCCTTTGTTCAAATTTGACAGTTACAAAGAAGAAAATCTAAGTTTCAACAAAAATAAGGATGCTAAAGACAGAAAAAAATAAGAATTATGTATATAGTTACCAATAAATAGTAGACATAATGAGCTGGGGCTGGGGCTTAGCGGTAGAGCGCATACCTAGCACAGGCAAGGCCCTGGGTTCAATCCTCAGCACCATAAAATAAATAAATAAATAAATAAATAAATGTATTGTGTTCAACTAAAAATAAAAAATAAACATTTACAAAAATAGTAGGCATAAATACCAAACTGAATACCGAAGATGGGGAGCAGAAATAAAGCAGAAACACATGGGGCATTTCTACAGAGACATAGGCAATAGATATAGAGATCCTCATGAAATATTTAATAGGGAAACAGATCTTTTGTATTTTTCAGAGAAATGCAGAGATGGAAGCGCTAACTCAAAAGAGCCCATAAAAATAAAATATTCTCAGATAGCAATACTCAACCTGAAACAAATTAATTTTGGTTCATAAAATGTTAATGATATACAGGTTGCTTTAATTAAGCATTATAATGCACAGCACCAGTCCCATACTTCTACCCCCCCAATACTCAAATATGCAGCATTAAGCCATTAGAAAAATGGACTCAAAGGAGGCCTTTTAAAAACAAGTAAAACTACATTAACAGGAGGAAATAAAGTTATTAAAATTAAAGCTCTAAACATATTGAACCCAAATAAGGTTTTAATTTTTCTTACAAAATTCTACATTTTGTAGGCCTGTGCACTATTAAAAAAAAAAAAAAATAGCCTAGAAAAGCAATGTTTTATAATAAGCAGGTACAATTCTAGGCTTGAAGAAAAATGCAAAAATATTCAAAAATAATGCTTACTTCATTTATATTTCAATGTAAAATAAACAGCTTACTCTAAAATGGCTTAGTCACTCACACTTTGGCAGGTTCATGACCAATCAAAGCAATGTTGAAGTTGAAGCTCAATAGTTTTCTGGGTCACAGACCCCTCTGAGGCTCCACTGAAAGCTATGGTACTGTCCTATAGAAAAAGATGTATACATACAACATACATCTTGTATTTTAAACGTGTCATGCAACTGCAGAGCCCCTGCAGTCTATTTATGACTTTCTAGAGACCCTAGGAACTGATGCTTTAATGAATAGATAGCAAATATGTAAGACTCCACAGAGAAGGAAATAAACTGTTAACAACTCCAGAGCTTTTTCTCTGTCATTCAGGCAACTGAGAAACTTGAATATAAAAATTCCTATTCACTGAATTTTATCAAATGATATATACCTAGATGGAGTCAAAATGCATATGCCTTAAAAAGATAACTCAAAAGTTTTAAAAGGTAATATCAATATTAGTAATAGCAACAGCTAATATTCATTAAGCATTCATTATATACTAAGTATTGTTCTAAGCATTTTAAATATGCTCATATTTAATATAAATATAAATAATGACTATCCTCATTTCACAAATGAGGAAATAAAAGCACAGGAAGGTACACAGTCAAGGAACAATGACACGAAAATGGAAATAATTAATGAAGTAGCAAAAAAATTCTAATCTACAAAGTAGTCTACAAAAAATTCTTCAGTTACAAAGCAAGAACATACTGTCCAAACTCCAGAATAAGAATGACAATCTTGAACATTTTCCTTACTCTGCCAAAATAATCCTTATAAAACCATATTCACTTAGGAGTACACTGTAACCAGAAATGGGAACACAAAATGTTCAAAAGGACTACAACTCTGAAAGATTTAAAAGATGAAAACCGAAAATTAATTTTGAGGATGATATGTTTTAGTTTTCTAAATCATGATCTTTTGTATAAGTACTAACAATAAATCATGCTTTGGAAAAATTAGTCACTTAATAACACATTTTAAAAATTACCTTTTTTATGCCTTTTTCTACAAAAGAAATTCAAGTTTCCCTACCTCAAACTTTTATCAAGACTCAACCTCCTTATTATCATCTTGGTGCCATGCCTCTTCTACACCAGGGACAATCACTAAAGCAGAGAACCTCACAAGTTCAACAAGTCTTATTTAAATCCCATCAATAAAAGACAAATTTCAAACTCCCTTGGAGGTACTATACTATGCCCTGAACAACACAGTATACAATAAGTAGTTCTTGAATGATTCAATCTTCTCCAGCATAAAATGTGTGTGTTGGCCGGGTGTGGGCACATGCCTGTAATCCCAGCACTTGGGAAGCTGAGGCAGGAGGATTGCAAGTTCAAAGCCACCCTCAGCAATGGCAAGGCACTTAGCAACTCCGTGAGACTCTGTCTCTAACAAAATACAAAAAAGGGCTGGGGATGTGGCCAGTGGTTGAGTGCCCCTGAGTTCAATCCCCGGTACCAAGAAAAAAAAAAAAAAAAAAAAAAAAAAAAGGCATGTGTTAAAGATTTTTTATTTTAACATTTTTTTGGTGAAACCAATTCTTTTTCTTTGACTACATGATCCTTTTTTTTTTTTTTTTTAAAGACTCAGTTTCAAAGAAAAATTTATCTAATTCTTTAGATCAGTTTATGCAGCTACCAGTAAAATTCAAGGTAACAAAAACTTTTGAGGATATTTCTTTTGTAAGACAATAATGTTCTTAACATACTGTAATTCTTACAGCTTTCTTTGCAATACCTGAGATAAAAATCACAGCATTTTTTTTCCTTTTATGTAACCAAAAACTTTGAATTAGGGGTAGGAGAAAATTAGTTCCATTAAACTGAGGTAGGATGCTGCTTCAGTAGTAATGTTCTGAATTCACTGAAGAATTAAAAAAAAAAAAAAAAAAGAAAGAAAGACAGAAACAATGACAATAAATATCATGCCAAACACACACAACAAAAATTTCCCTCTATTTAATTCACAGCTGACACAACCGCTCCCAACTGATTCAACTCTATAAATACCTCACTGCCGTCACACACAATTTAAAAACTATACACAGAACTTCTTGGAAGACATGAACAATTAATACTTAATCTTTATGCAATAAAAAGACCTTCTTATATACAAAGCATACAACTGCAAAGTCCAAAATATTCCCTTATATTAACCAATATTTTAAAGTACAACTTATACTTGCTGAATGTAAATTTAGCAAAGGTGACCCTATCTTGGCAAACTCAAACCGTTGTTTCTTCAACATTTTAGAAGGCAGTTTGATGCACCACCACATTCTTCCATCTGCTTTGTGTTGTATGTTTATACCTCAAATGGAAATTAAACCCTTCCCAAGTAATGGCCAAAATTTCATTAATCACAAGAAAATACAGAACAAAGAGCAGCATGACATGAGAAACAGAGGTGACAGAATGATAGGTGAAACAGCATTGGTAATGACCTTAAAAAACCAATCAGGAGTATATGATAAGACAGAAAATCTATATAACTTGTACAGGAATCACATTAGATAATTCCATTCCCACTCACCTGATGAGCTCTCAGTAAATACTGTTAATGTCTGTCCTCCAACACTTTGCAAGACAAATGGATGTTCTCTAGGAGCACTGACTGAAGCTGGTTTTCCACCAATATCATGAATATTTGCAAGATCCTCATTCAAAGTAAATGACACCTAATAGACACATTAACCAGAACTTATTATAATAGACATTTATATTCAAAGTACTTTACAAAAATTTTGATTATAAATCAAATACTTTTTAAAAATGTCTTTTTCTAGTCATTTTATTAAACATTTTTTTAAAGCTTCATAAAAAATTCTCTAATACTTAGTCATAAAAAGAGAATCTATTCCTAGGTGTTAGAATGATGGGGCTCATCTATCATTGCAAAGAAAGACAACTTTTAAATATTCTCTAGTCTGTGACTAGAACTTTTTTTCAAAATAGGAATAAAATTACTTAATAAAATTACTTTTTCCTAAGATCTCTGAGGTCATATTATGTCTTACTGCCTTTATATCCTTAAGAACTAGCAAAGGACCTGGCAACAAAGAAGAAAATAATATTTGCTGAATGAGTATTTCAAGAATACTAAGAAATCAATGGTACTCAAAAGGGGGAAAATATGAGCTATTTACTCTGAAAAGCTTAAAGATTCTCATCAACAGTGGTTATATTCTTTTTTTAATCTTAATGACTATTGCATGAGTACATGGTACTGCTATATTTTTGAATATATTAATGAAACAACTAAATATTTGCAAGGGTAACTCAATAACAGAATTTAGAATTAAAAGACAGAAGGTGTACTTTCCAAATGATTATTATTACTTGTGAGATCCCCCAAAAAGAGCATCAAATTTTACACTAAAGAGATTTATAAACATTAAAGTACTGATCCCTCAATAGTGCAGGAAAATCATGAAATATATATTAAATATCTTCTACTATATGACAGGTACTGTACATGAACTAAATCCAAATGGGTCAAAATCTAAAGCCCTCAAAAATCTGAATCAAATGCCTTTGCCATATTGAAGTAATGCTAAAACATTACTGAGTCATATTCAGTTTCATAGTATTGAGAAAGGGGATATTTAAGTCAAAAAAGAAACAATCAACTGGAGGAGTCCATTCATTCACACAAGGGCAGCATTTCTAACTTTATGTGTTCCTGACCACCAGCACTCATTTGATGTGCAGTTTTTCACAAGGCTAACACCACCCTCTCTTTTACTAATTAAGAGTAAAAGACTCTCATGTTTTAAAAATTTTTTTCATATAATTAGTCTTACCTCAGTCCTTCCTTGATTCCTAAAAGAGAGGAGAAATATTTAAAATTATTTAGATTTCATATTATTTTGAAATATGAGTTAAGAGCTAAAAGAAATAATGCTACTTCATATTTACATAAAATATTACATTTATAAAAACTAATGTTTACCCTTGACTTCCCCCCAACTATTTATAATCCTATAGGAAAAAACAAAGTTACATTGATCTTACATGATTATTTTAGATATTATGAACATTTGTCACATAATGCTATTATTACGTGTCCTAATTACATTTTGTCCTAATAAAAATCTTATTCTTATCTTTATTTCTGAACATTTTAAGTCTTCAGCAGCATGTGAATATATATTTAATACCTGATCTAAATAGTATTTCTTCAAATTTTACTATTTAGTTCGTCTACATGAAAAAGTTTTGTTTACCTAAAATCTTAATGATCAAAAGTTATTAAATTTAACCATATTTTAAAATTATAAAAAATATTCTCCATTGTAAAAGATATATACCCATTATATAAATATTTTTTACTACAAATAAACCAAAAAATGTTTTGAAATAGCCATAATGTCACTGTTAATATTTTGATACAGGTAAACATCCTTCTACAGTACTTCACACACACTGGAATTACCCACTTAAATTTTTTTTTACAAATATAGAATTAATGTGCATCCTATATAAATAACCTAACTTTAAAAAAAAATATGTATTACTACATGCAAAGTACTGAGGGTAAGGTCTCTGTCCCTGCCAGCAAAATACATAAATTTAAATGTTCCCTTAAAAGAGCCATGCTGTGTGTGCCAGGATCAGATAGGAGAATACAATTTCTTCCATTTTAAGACTTAAGGGATGGCTTAACAAAGAGGCAGATCTGAGCTGATCCATGAAACACTAAGACTGTAATAGGTAGAGATGGGAAAATACTGTTTCAGAAGTGAATAGCTCAGCAAAGTCACAGAAGTGTCTCATCACAAATAAGTAATCAGATTTGGCTGGTAAAGAGGCAATATAAGGAATGGTGGGTCTGGGAGTATAGCTCAGTGGTATAGCACATGGGTACTATGCACGAGGGACTGGGTTCAATCTCCAACATACACACACACAAAGAAAAGAAAAAGTGAGAGATATAGTGAGAGATGAACTAAAATGGAGCCTAAACCAAGGAATATCTTAAATATTATAGTCCAAATCATGAACTTTATTCTTTGGGCAATGAAGATCCATAGACACTGTTCAAACAAATAAATAAAGGACAAAAATACCCCAGAAAACTTGCACCAGAAAATGTATAGGGTAGACCAATGGTGACTAGAAATATGAAGACCAGTTTCTCCACTCAGCTTAGTTCCAATCTGCCTTTATTCAGTCACTTAATCATTCATTCTGTCATTACAAGTCTACTATACAATCCTCCAGGCATTGTTACAGAAGCCTGATATAGTATGACTACAGGACCTTGTCCTCAGGGAAGTTCCAGTCTAATAAAAATAGACAGGTCCAATCCATAAATAACTACAAACAAGGCAGTTTCTGTCTTGTCAAAATGATAAAACTTCATGGCAGATGTAATAAAACACACTGTCAAGGAAATACAGACTAGAAAGCCAGGAAAAGATCAATCTGAGTGCAGGGTGAGATCAAAACCATGGGAGCATTCCAGGCTACAGGAACAGCCTCCAAGTAAACATCAGGAATGTCAAAGTAGCACATTATTTCTGGCACCAGAATGGAAAGCTGGGTTTAAGCAGTGGAGTCTTTTAGACCAGACTAAGCAGTCCAGTTTTTTTTTTTTTTTTTTTTTTTTTTTTTTTTTTTTTGGTACTGGGGATTGAACTCAGGGGCACTTGACCACTGGGCCACATCCCCAGCTCTTTTTTGTATTTTATTTAGAGACAGGGTCTCACTAAGTTGCTAAGTGCCTTGCCATTGCTGAGGCTGGCTTTGAACTCTCGATCCTCCTGCCTCAGCCTCCCAAGTGCTGGGATTACAGGCGTGCGCCACCGCGCCCGGCTAGTCCAGTTTCTTATACAGATTTGTTTACTGTAGGTTTTCTCAGTCTTTCATTGCAAATTAAAATACAGTGTTCATCTTCTCTTAGTTGAGAAAGTACCTAGAAAAGAGGTAAGAAGATATTAAGATTTCACATAAAAATGTGACTTTCCAGCTTCTCTTTCAAGACTGCAAGATTTGACAATTGGCCCCCAATTCAAATTGACAACAATTCCCTAGAAACGTGTCTAAGAAAGGCACTAAATCCACCACAATCCCTTCCCTGTCACTCCTGAACTTGGCTTCTAGAGGCATTTAATTTAGTTGCCTTTAAAACAGAAGTGCTGTGGACAAAGCAAAGGCAAAGTTGCAGAAGGCACTTTCATAATGTTTACCAAATTGTATGGAGGCAAACACAAAAACCTACATTAAATGGAATAAAGGCTTGAACCAGGTAGCTATGGAATACAAGAAAGTTCATGATGGGTCATTAAGCTTTTAGAACAGTTTACAGAACTGACAGAAGAGGAAATGACTGGAAGTGGGCAGCAAAGGAGAAAGGATGAATTAAAGATCATGTTGACATTTCCAATCTGGATAACTAGAAAATCACCCAGATGCAATTAGGGAACACAGGAGGGGAGGATAACTTCATCTTCACATATATAATTATAATTATATCTTAGCTGGAATGATAAAGAGATTGATGAGCTCTGGGTGAGTTAAATTTCTAGAGGGAAAAAGTTAACCCTTTAAGACTTACAACTTATTTGAAAAGGAAGATATATATTCCCTTGTTTTCATGCATGTATGTACAAAATTACACACAATCTTTTGTTGTTCTACATTACAAATATAATATACCCTGTGCATGATGGCCTGTGGTCAAATTGACAAACATCAACTATTGTACAACACAGCAAGATGCTCAGAAATTAATGAGGTAAACATCTGACTCATCCTTCACTGAGTTTTTCATAATGCTATGCATTTCCCCCTTTGCTATTCTTAGTTCATCTGTCAACACTCCACAGCTACTTCTTTAGACTCCAGTCTCATACCTCTTCCTTTTTAAAAATTATTAATAATCAAGTCTTTCTTTTTTCTTACACTTTTAAGCATTTCTTGGATCTAACATCAATGGGGTCATGAGTTTTTACTATCACTGATAATAAAGCATCATCCCTTCTCAGTTAAGAAAACCAACCAAGGCTGGGAATGTAGCTCAGTGGTAGAGAACTTGCCTAGTATGTGTGAGGCCCTGGGTTTCATCCCCAGTGCCACAAAAAACAAAAAAGAAAACCAAAACCAACCATACAACATCAAGTTTTCAACTTGCTTGAGGATTTTTGTTGTTTGTTTTATTTTTAATCCTTATTCATATCTCTGCTTCCTGAACAATTTAGGTAAAAATCATTAGGTGAAATTAAGCAAGTATCTGCAGAGAAGGTTGGGCAGAATAGTCATAGTCCAAGCAGGGTAAAGAGTATATGCGTCCCTGGGTTGAGGAAACAGCCTGAGACAAGGTACCAAAGCCAAGATGGATAAGGAGGGTTCTCTCCATAAAGGAGTGACTTGGTAAGAAATGCATCAGAGCCTAGCAAGTGAGGGCATTCAGGTAGGAGGACAACCTGAAGCAGGCTACTGGATGCCTAGCAGGCTAAGAATGCATTCCTACATAGGAGATGGAATGGAAGCCTGACTGAGTGAGGTAGAAGCTAAATCGGGGAGCTACAGCCCAAGCAGAGTGAGAAGGGCATTCAACATATGGGGTGGGACTGGCAGGGACTAAACAAATAAGACCAAAAGCCTAAACAAATAAGTAAATATATTAAGGATAACTAGAACCAGGGTTTTCATTTTTAGAAAAGAGGGACAAACAAGAAAAGTGGGAAAAAGGCTGGAACATATCTTATAGTGTTGGACAGGAATCAGATAACGGTGTGAAGTCATGATTCTCAATATATATAGATTACATATAGATATAAAGGTGTGTGTGTGTGTGTGTGTGTGTGTGTGTGTGTGTGTGTATACATGTGTGTTGCTCACTGAGAAGGCCTGGGAGCACAATGAACACCTGGGATATCCAGATCTTAGTTTCTAAATATCATTCTCTTCTAAAAGGAACTCGGGCTCCTTATAGAAATGGCTGATCCAGGGACCCGGCAGAAATGTAAAAGATGAGTCTAAAACATCTTTCTATGTCAAAAAGTAAGAAGTATTCAAAGAATAATGAAGACATGCCCAAAGGTCACAAGACTTATACTACTGAGGTAGGAAGATCTCAAGTTCAAAGCTAGCCTGGGCAACTTCACAAGACTCTGTCTCAAAATAAAAAATAAGAAAGGCTGGGGATATAGCTCAGAGGTAGAGCACTTGACTAGCATACGCAAGACTCTAGGTTCAATCCCCAGTACTGTAAAAAAATTAAATTAAAAATAGAAATAAAGGAACATGGAAGCCATCTAGAAGACATTCCCACTGGCTAAATTTTGGACAATCTGAACACCAAAATAAATGAAATGGCAAACTGTGACACACTGAATAATAAAATCAGAATCTATGAGTTCATATTAAAATAAAAAAATAAATTGAAAATTTCGTAATATTTATAGTACTACCCCACTGAATATGCAATAATTACAAATATGAAGAGAATAAATAAATTTACAGTGAAGCAGCTCAGGAGACACCATAGCATGATCAAAGTTAACACCGCCAGTAATGGGAAAAAATGAAAGCATGCAAATTTTACTAGAATACAAGTACCCAGTTTCACCTTTGTCATAATCATGCCAAGGATGCATAACTCAAATCTAATCATGAAGAAACATCAGACAAGCTGAAATTTTATAAAATAACTGTCTTGTAAATGACAACTGCCTTGACATCTATAGGTTGAAAAGTCAAGGAAAAACTTGAGAATATTATAGATTGAGTGAAGCAAAATACAAACATATAGCAACAGAATGCAACCTGATTCTACACTGGATTTTTTTGTTATAAAACAATATTAAGACAACTGGAAAACCTTGATTGAAGTCTAAGGATTCGGTAGTAGTACTTTTTATGTTAATTTACTGATTTGGAGAGGTATATTGTGGTATTATGTGGGAGAACGTCACTGGAGGAAATACACATTAAAATATTGGAGGGTGTCAGGGAATGAGGTCAGCACCTTACTCTAAAATGGTCCAGCAAAAAAGATCTTTACACTATTCCTCGAACATTTCTGTAGCTTGAGACTATTTTAAAATAAAATAAAGGCCTTGAAATAATTTTAAAATGTGTCATATATTTAAATAACCACTTACTAAGGAATATAAGGATATCATTAATTTTTCTCTATAATAAATAATGCTGCAATTAACATCACTACTTATCAATCTCTGCATTACTAACTTATTGCTTCTGTGGGATTAATTCCTAGAAATCAATGGGATTGCTTAGTCACGGGCATGAACATTTTATTTTTAATTTTTCTAGCCTTCTCATTATCCTCGCCCTCCTCTGTTGGGTATGTTTATCTGTCTCCCTCTAGAATGGCAGCACCAAGAACTAAACATAATGCTTGAGGTTTAGCTGTCAGAGAAAACAATAGGATTAATACTTTGTTTTGAGCAGCAATATTATATATGTGCATGTGTGCTATATACATTATATACATATATCTGTGTTTTCAGACTGGCTTTTAAAAAAATGTGTACCAATTTAAATGCCTATCAATAGTATAGCACTTTTAAATTTATTCAATATAACAATAAAAATTATATCTCAGTGAATTTTTGTTTGTAGACTTTCTATTATTGGTAGGCCCCTACATGACATGGAATAATAAACATGTTTAGATATAAAGCTAGAAATGAAGTTTCTCTGGGAGAAGTCTTATTTGTATAGGTATGATTCATGATTGTCAAGAAAATATAACATGAATCAAACATTTAGAAAACTGAACTATTCTGAGGCAAGATGGTAATGTAGAAAGAAACCTGGCTTTAAAATTAAAGCTAAAACAAAACTATACGCTAATTAAAATGTGGTACATGTCAAAACATCCAAAGGTATAAAAATAATCCAAGTACAACGGTTTAGGAACATCACATAGATTGCTTTACACAAATGGCCCGAATGTTACCAACTGTTAAAATAGGCTGTTACTGGGGCTGGGATTGTGGCTCAGTGGTAGAGCACTCGCCTAGCACGTGCGCGGCCTGGGTTCAATCCTCAGCACCACGTAAAAATAAATGCATTGTGTACAACTAAAGCAAATAAAATAAATGTTTTAAAAAAAATAGGGTGTTACTCTTATCCTACTCATAATTGGACTCTCCTTTTTTCAGGTGTTAAATCAGAACCAAATTTGGGAGGAGCAACATGCCCCTCTGCACTCCCATTATTCTCTTGCTTCTGCCTCTCCCAGTCTCTCCACCCTGCAGCCCTCTTTCTACTGGAATGAACCACCATATCATATAAGTCTTCCTAGCTTCTGTCCTACACTGCACAGCATGCTGCTGCTTTGCTTTGGGAGAGGTGGTGGCAGAAGGTGTCCAGAGTTACATCATATTAGACACGGGCAATGCCTCCTATCTGGATTGTGTGTAATGACAGTAGGTGAACACTACTGACTGAGTACTATACATACATTTAATCTATGAGGCAGTAATACTTGCTCCTTTTAACAGATGAGGAAAGAGAGAAGGTAATCAACTTTTCCAAAACACACAGCTAATCAGTGACAAGGTCAGAACTAAACCTCAGGTCTGACAACTGGTCCATATTCCTAACAACCAGTATGCCACAGTGCCTTTCAAAATTTTCAGTTCTTTTCACTTTTTATCCCAAATTACTTTTTTTTTCGCCACAGGTGTCCTCATAAACTGGTTAGTTTTCCTCTCAAAAATTAATAGTTGATTACACATCTTCTAGTCTTAAAAATATGTGAAGACAGTTTCCTTGGTTTGCCCTAAATCTTCTCTTAACAGTCCTAGTATCTTCAAACGTTCCACATTCCTCGTAAGACGCTAACTAAAATAGTTTTCTCATCATACCTAGTTTCAGTCCACTGAATGAACTTATCTGGTCATGTCTCTCTTCAAGAACAGCATAAAGAACTAAACATAATGTTTGCACTGTGAGCTAACCAGCAGAAAAGAAAGTGGGACTATCATCCCACTTCATTCTATACAACAAACATCTATTAATGGAGCCTTTTGCTTAGAGCCACATAATTTTGATGATTCATATTATGCTCAAAATAACTAAAATTCCGATAACCTAGTCATATGCACTGCTAAGCCATTCCTTCATCCATCCTACACTTGTTTAATAGCAAATCTTATAATTCACTAAGAGCATCAGAAAACTAAGTAAATAACGAATATAAACAAGACAGCCTGGAGAATACAGCCAGGAGACCTACCAGGGAACAAGCTGTTTTCAAGCATTTCTTAGGGTACTATTTACTATAAATCCATTCTTATCATTAAAAGGGTCTAGAGGTTCCACAAGACAAGACTAATTATATGCTGTATTAGGCGGCTAGATCTTTTGTCTACATATAAAACACACAGACACATACACACTTTCACAATCTGCTCCTTTTCTGTTCCCTACACTGGTATAGAAACTCCTAAATCAAACAATTCCCTTTTAAGAAAATTTGGTGGGTATGCTTTTTTCTTCAACTATGATTGATTAAAGTGATATAAGTATGGGGGATTTCAAACCACTTTAACTGAGGATTTTATTTTCAAAAGAATTCAGAAACTAAAATGGGAAAAACAAGGAACAGAGGCATTGACCAGGGACCCTAGGGAAGACATAAAGGAAAATGAAATAGAATAAACCAAAGTCTTAGAGCTAAATATGAGTCTATGACAAGGAGAAAAAAATCCAAGTTCTGTGCTATGATCTAAAGTTAGCAAAATGGAGCTTACCGGGGTTTGAGAAACACTTTCCTATGATCAGTGGAATAAATAAAGATGTTTTAAAACTCTGTCCATATGCTAAGCATCCAAAATAATCTGTATGTAATCTGGAAGGTTACATACCAAACTGTCACCATCTCTAAGGAGTGTGAATGGGAAAATCAGATGAGTTTTCCTTTCTCTTTTGTACAAAGGTAATTTTTTTAAATTAAAATATGTACTACTGGGCGGGGGTTGTGGCTCAGCGGTAGAGCGCTTGCCTAGCACGTGCGCGATCCAGGTTCGATCCTCAGCACTACGTAAATAAACACATTGTGTACAACTAAAGCAAATAAATAAATATTTTTTAAAAATATGTACTACTTATGCCATAAAACACACATACACACACACAATATTTCTATGGAACTCTGGTTGAATTCCTACAGGAACCAACAATACCACCACAAAAAACTGGCAAACCAGCCAGGTAATGAATGGAAGAAAATACACAAACACACACACAACTCTGTTAATATTTTGGGTAACCATGCAATTTACAAACCAGAAAATCAGTACACTCTGGAGAAAGAATTGTGCACTAAGTGCAATCATTTAAACCATCTACCTTAAACCAAAGGAGAAAAAGAGCTTGAAATTTTCTACTAAGCCAGGATTGATCAAGAAAAATTGCAGTAGTATTATTGCTTATTTAGCATGACATCTTTAAGATCTTACATTAGTGGTCAAAGTAATATTTGGGGCTTGCATGGCTTTCCTTGAACCTTAGTTCCTTTTACTCTATTTCCATAAGTTTCCCCTTCCCACACTAAAAGAAAGATTTTACATTCCTCAAATAAGTATTTTCTTTATACAGAGGTTTACAGAAACATAGGAGAAGGAGAACATCTGAGATTAACCAACTCAAAGCACTTAAGCCAATCATAAGATTTCACTTGTCTTATAAACACCCTCCTATGGGTGGAGAAGACATTGTTTTTCACATTTTACAAACCAGAAAGCTAAGGCTTACAGATATGGCCCCAAACCAAGCAACTATCCACAAATACTCAGGATGAGAAGCCAGGTCTTGAGCTCTAGTGAAGTCAGGACATAACACCCTGGAGTTAAGTGGCTGAGGCCCTTCTCCTTTAGCCTGCCTCTCTTTGGTCACATACATTTCTGAGATTTTGGCGGTAACTCCCATTTTGGTAAAACCTAATATAAAAAATTCTGAAGTCTTTAACAGAAGAGTAGGTAATTATCTGCACTACAAAGAATTCCACTTCCAGAATAAAACATAAATCACTACATATTTTAATTAAAAGTATACATTGTTTCCTTTTAGAGTAAAGGTATGACTGAAGTTAGCTAGGGGTAAAGCACATACCTAGCATAAACCAGACCCTGGGTTCAATCCCCAGCACCACAGAAAAGATAAATAAATAAAAGTATGACAACTAAGGAAAATGTAATTTATCTACAACCTTCCAGGAATACATTCATTTTATAAAGTTAAATACAAATAACTACATCCATATTATCTCACTGGATTTATATAAAAGTCCTGCAAAAAAGGCAACTTTAAGGATAAGAAATAAAAACTCAGAAAGATTCAGTTACCTGGACAAAGCTTCACTGATAGTAAGTGATCAAGCTGGAACTAGAACCAACTGAAGTTATCGTACCAATCCAAATTCAAGCCTGTTTCCACTATTAAATGTGTAGTTTTCATTTACTGATTCAACAACAATTTGCCAAATATATACTATATTAAGCACTGTTCTTAAACACTGGAGATTTAGTAATCATCAAGACAAAAAATCTGACTTTATAGTGCTTGTACACTAGTAGAAGAGATGGACAATACACAAAACAAATATACAATATGCCACACTGGCACAGTAGAAGGTGAATAAATTATCAACTACAAGAAAGAAGAGTGGTAAGAAAAGAGGGTAAGGAAGGTAGAAAATACAGGGTTGCTATTTTGTATACAGTAATCAGAAAAGGTTTTGAGGAACTATTATCTGACTAGAGAACTAAAAAAATTATGAGAGCCAGCCACAGAGATATCTAGAGGAAGACTGTTCCAAAGAGATGGAACAGAAGAAACACAATTACTAAGTGTTTTGTTTTGGTTTTGGTTTTTGATACTGGGCATTTAAGCAAGGGGCACTTTACCCACTGAACTCCATCGCAAACACTTTTTATTTTCAGACTGGGTCTCATTTAGTTGCTGAGGGCCTTGCTAAGTTGCTGAGGCTGATGTTGAACTTAGAATCCTCCTGTTTCAGCCTCGCATTGCAATTACTAAGTTTGAGATGCATCTGAGACATGTGAAAAGGAACATAAAGGAAGCCATCAGAATTATGAGTGTAGAATTCAGGTGTAGAGCAAAGCTTGAGTTATTTAAAGCTATGAAATCATATAAGAACACCTAGAAAGCAAGTGAAAAGAGAAGAAAAGAACTAAGGACTGAACTCAGGGTCATATAAATTAGAAGACTGACCTAAGAAGGGGTTAAAAACAGAGACGAAGGGCTGGGGTTGTAGCTCAGTGGTAGAGCGCTTGCCTAGCATGTGTGAAGCACTGGGTTCCACCTTCAGCTCCATGTAAAAAAATAAAATAAAATAAAAGCACTGTGTCCCTCTACACCTAAAAATATTTAAAAGAAAGAGAGAGAGAGAGAGAGAGAGACTAAGAAGGAACAGTCAACGAGGGAAGAGGGCAAGAGAATGCCGTCTCAGATGTGACGTTTAAAAAAAAAAGAATTCCAGGAAAGACGTGATCAGCCATAACAAATTCTGTAGAAGGTCAATTAATAAGGCTGCTATTTGACTCTAGGATTTAAGAATTTGGATATGGCACTCTGTTTAAAAAAAAAAAAAAAAAGGAACACAAATTCTTCCCAACAAATTCTTTGACATGGGACTCTACTGCCCCACCCTTGAGTTTGGGCTGAGATTTTTAAGTTGCTTTGCCAATAGGACTCCAGCAAACAGACACAAGATCAGGTTTACAAAGTGCTTGTACACTGGGGCTTCCCCTCATTTTGGCTACTTGGAACTCTTTTGCCATTTTGAGAATGAATATGCTGGAGATGAAACAAACGGTCATTGCCCCAGCTGGTATCATACCACCAGATACGAAGGACATCTTTCTAGCCAAGAAAGCCAGCTAGGTCAGCCCAACCAGAACCAATCCATAGAATTAAGGACAAATAAGATAGCTTTAATTCTAAACCACCAAGTTTTGGGGTTATCTGTTACAAAGTAAAAGCTAATTGATAAAGGGGGGATACTGTTAGTAGGTAAGAGCTATTTCAATGGAGTAGTAGGCATGAGAAGCTGACTAGAGTTTTGATTAAAAATGGATGGATAAGGGCTGGGGATATACCTCAGTTGGTAGAGTGCTTGCCTCACATGCACAAGGCCCTTGGTTCAATCCCCAGCACCACAAAAAAAAAAAAAGATAGAAAGAAAGGAACATGAGACCTTAGGTGGACATCAACTCAGCTTTTGGGGCTTCTCTGTTATACTGTTTACTAGAAGTTCCCTACTTTCTTCCAAAGTGCCTAGAAACAGGAATGGTGGCATAGTGGCAAAGTCCTTTTACTGAAAAGCTTTCTTTGGTGCATCCAGTTTACACCCAACCCAGGCACACCTGCTCACAAAACATACAGAGGATACAGGGGTAGGGGAACTACATATTCTGCTATTTCACTGACCTTACATTTTACTAATGAATTGCACTCTATATTCACACCATCTGTCACTGAAGAGTGCACACACACAGATAAGCATTTCTCCTTCCAAGGTACCTAACTATCTCTTTTGACAAGCCTTAGTGTGCTCGTCACTTTTCATCTTCCAAGTAAATTCTCTATCTGACCAAGAACTGTAATCACATACAAAACATTTGTAAAATTAAAAAAACAAAAAAAACTTTTTAAAATGTCAATAATATGTAAAATAACTTACTTGGCAATCCGCAGTTTCCCAACTTCACCTCTTCCAGGGGCTTTAGCCCATTGCTGTGACAAATATTTAGGAACCTAAAATGAAGTAAAACATTTTACAGATGATGAGTATGGATGGGGTGCCCCAGGATTATATAACTTATCCAGAGTTAAACAATTAGTAAATGATTGAGCCAGGATTCAGACCTAGGCAGCATAGCTCCAGGGTCTGCATTCTTCACCAATACATAATACCTTGTCTATGCAATTAGAAGGATTTTAATTTTAATAAAGAAAATTGAAATAAAATGTTGAATTATGTGCCTTACCTTGTATCTTTTAAGAAGTAGTTTGGACTCTGGAATCAGTACATACCTTTAAGGTTATCCTAATAGGAGGAGTAAAAAGATACTATATATAAGGTTTAAAGCACAACATGTTACCCAATACAAGCATTCAATGAATGTTATGTGTCATTATTTCTCACAATAATCTTGGAATGATGACATGAACATGAATGTATAATTGATCCAGAGGAAGATGCCAAAGCTGGGAAGGGGGAAAAATTTTATCTAGCAAGATTTCATTAAAAAAAATTTTTTTTTAAATGAAAAGAAAAAGCCAGGTGTGGTTGCGCATGCCCGTAATCCCAGCACTTGGGAGGCTGAGGCAGGAAGATCACGAGTTCAAAGCCAGCCTCGGCAATAGCAAGGCACTTAGCAACTCAGTGAGACCCTGCCTCTAATAAAATACAAAAAGGGCTGGGGATGTGGCCCAGTGGTCGAGTGGCCCTGAGTTCAATCCCCAGTACCAAAAAACAAAAAAAAAAAAAAAAAAAAAAAGAAAGAAAAAAGAAAAGAAAACAACACTTGACTATTAATGAAATAAACTGCAATACCTTGAATATAGTAAAAATTCAGAAACAGAAGGGTAAAAAGAAGAACCTGATGGTATTTGCTCAACTATGTATGCATTCTTTACACTAAAACTTACTGAATTACTACTGTGTATCAAACAATATGCTAGAAGTTGGGAAAAGAGGAAGGAGGAAGGGAGTCAAACAGCATTAACGATCATGCCAGACATTGCATATCCACTATCCCATTTAATCCTTCCAATCACAATACAAAATCACCATCATTCTCCTCATTCTACAGATGAGAAAACTGAATCTAAGAAGTTGAAACAATATAGTTAGCTAGTTATCAAACGTAAGGCTTGACTCTAGTTTGAGCTGATGTTCTTTTACTGCCCCACACTACATTCCCTAAGGGTGCCAACAATAAGAAAAGTATGTAAAAGATCTAAGGGAAAAGGGGCTTTGAAGATTCTACATCTTAACATGTCAGCTTCACTGCACACTACTCAAACAAGCTTAAAGGATTTGGCAAAATCCTATGGAAACTGTATCTTCCCATTAGGTCTCCTTTGATCATGGGTGAAAGAAAACCTACTTATAGAGTATTTATTGGCCCAAGACAACCAAAAATTCCAGACATAGCTTTCAGGTTGCCTAATTAAGGGCTCAAATATTGTCACAAGGACTCTTTCAACCATCTTTCGTCTTTATCCCCTCCGCCCATGTTGACTCAATTCTTGGACATTCTTTCCCTTGTGTAGCAAAATGGCTGAAGCACCTCCAAAAGAGCAAAAGTCTCCTTCCCAAAGTCTTACTTCATGTGCCATCCTTGGGGATATTTTCACAGAGTTGATGACATCTTTGAAAAAGGGTAGTCAACACCATTATAATCACAAAGACTGAAAACAGGAAGTAGTAGTCACCATAAGGAAAATCCACATGCTATTACAATGTCAAGGTAAATAGTTACTGATTAGTAAAAGAAGCAATAGGTGGTTCTGGGAAAACTGGGTATCCATGTGTGGAAGAATGAAATGATATGTAAGGTCCAAAACAATGTGACGAAGAAAACACAGGGGAACGCTGTAAGACATTGGAATGGGCAAGAATTTTTTGAAAGACCCTAACAGCACAGAAAACAAATGGAAAAACATGCAAACAGAAACATGACAAACTAAAAAGTTTCTGTACAGCAAAGAAAACAATCAACAGAGTGAAGAAAGAGTCTGTAGAATAGGGGAGTGGGGGTACTGCAAACATACATCTAACAAGAATAGATGAGAAACGTAAAAAAAAAAAAAACTTAATAGCAAAGAAATCTAATTGTAAATTTGGTAATAGAGCTAAATAGATATTTTTCAAAAGAAGATGTACAAATGGTCAACCAGTATATGACAAAATGTTCAACATCACTACTCATCAGGAAAATGCAAATCAAAACAATGATATCACCTTACTTTTCTAAGAATAGTTATAATCAAAAAGACAAAAGATGAGTTTGAGAATGTTGTGAAAAAGGAATCCTTGCACACTGTTGACAGGAATATAAATTAATACATTCATTACAGAAAACAACACAAAAATTTCTCAAAATATTAAAAATAAAACTACCATGTATATGATCCATCAATCCCACTCCTGGGTATATATCCAAAGGAAATGAAAGCAGTATGTCAAAGAAACATCTGTACTCCCACATTTACTGCAGCAGTATTCATAATAGCCAAAAAAATGGAATTAACCTAAGAGCCCATCAACTGATGAATGGTAATACACACAATGGAATACACTCAGGCATTAAAAAAAATGTGACAACATGGAGAGAACTGGAAATCATTGTGTTAAGTAAGCCAGGCAAAGAGAGACAAGTACTGAATGATGTTAAATATTTTAAAAGTTGAGAAGAACTGTGGCTATGACTCAGTGGTAGAGCGCTCGTCACGCATGTGTAAGGCCCTGGGTTCGACCCTCAGCACCACATAAACAAAATAAAGGTATTGTGTCCACCTACAACTAATAAATTATTAAAAAAGAAGAGGAGGAGAGAGAGGAGGAGAGGAGGAGGAGGAGGAGGAGGAGAAGAAGAAGAAATAATAGAAATTGAGAGAAGAGAGGTTACCAGAGGCTGTGAAGAGCAGGGGAGAGGGATGAGGAAAGTTCAACTTTAGATGAGGAAAGGTACTCATTCTCAGTTTACAAGTCAGAAGTTCTAGTGTGCTATTTGAAGAGTGGAGTGACTATAGATATCAATCGTGTATTGTATTATTTCAAAAAAGAAGAAAGGATTTTGAATGTTTTTACCATGAATGTTTGAGTAGATAGATATGTTTAACTGATTACACAATGTATACATGTAATGAAACATATGGTACTGTACAATATATATAATCTTTGTTTTTATTTATTTGCTTAATATTTTAATAAAAATAAATGAGTAACAAAAAAAGATGAGAAAGCAAATGTTCACAACTAAATACAAGATCTATACAAGTACTGTTCAAAGTCAAATAAAATCTTTAAATCCTTAGACTATATAAATTATTACCTTATGGCCTCAATCTTGACATACAAGTAAGTTCTTGCTTCTTACTTTGATTTTTAACTCCAGGGAACCTTCACATTAATTACTGCAATGCAAAGGGAAAACTGCCTTTTCTAGAAGCAGTCCACTCTAGTAATCACAAGCCATATTAAAGACATATTAAAGCCTAATAAAGACATCATGGATAAGATGGTGTCGTGTCTTTATCATATTCCTAGGCAATGGTTCAAATGAACCCTATGTCCAGATACCTTAAGGCCTTCCATGATCTGCATTTCAAGTATCCCTTCCTTAACCTGTATTTCAAACAAGCAATCTGACCATCATCTCCTAACTTCTCGGCTCTTTCTTCAGTACTTTGTGTCCAGTAATTCTTCCATCTTTTCAATTCACTAACATCTTCTCACTGTTCCCCATCTGCTTAAGCCTCACTTCCCTCTTTCATGGGCCTAGACTTCATGGCCAGTCATTATAATTATAATCATTTCCTTGCATGCTCCCTCCACCAAATGTCCTGGCAGAACCTTAATCTTTATTAAAGCCTTATCATCTTTCCTCATTTGCACCTGAGCAGCAGAAGAAACATGATCCTGTTAACTGGTCTCACTTTAAAAACATGACATTAAGCCCTGGGTGATGTCTGGCAAATTAAACACATCTCCCTAGTCAATTCACTCCCTGACTCCAGATGATTCAAAAGTTCACTTCTCGAATCTACAACACCTCTTTCTTTCCCCTCCCTCCGTGCTGATGACCTAACTTCCTCTTCCACCAAGGAAAGACAAAAGAAAACTGCTGTATCTACCATTTAGCCACAGTTAGGTATTTTTACTCTGCTTTCCCCCCATTTTAAAACAACAGATGAACTATGGCCAATCCCTCTACTTATGCACACTCCATCTCTCTTCCTGTTGTCTAATCAAGGACATCTTTCCTTCAATTCTACCTTTTCATTTCCATCAGAATAATAACAGCAGCTAACACAGAGTACATACTAAATGTGGCAGAAAGACTCTAAGATGGCTCCCAATGACTCCCCTGTGCTGATATCATACACTTGTACAATCCATTTTCCTTATAGACCTGAAACTCATTGGGAAAGGATGGGATGTCATTTCTCTCATAAGGTTACATTACAACTGTGGATTCTGTCTTGCTTCTCTCCTTGCTTTCTCACTTTGCACGTCTCGATTATGCAAGCTGCCCTGTTGGAGAGGTCCACATGCTGGAGGTGGGGTGGGGGACTAGGAGCAGGCTCTAGCCAAATGCCAGCTAAGAATTAAGACTCTCAGCCCAACAACCCTAGAGGCACTGAATTCTGCCAACAGCCACATGAACTTGGAAAGATCCTTCTCTAGTCAAGAGTTTATGTGAGAATATGGCAATGGCTAACACTTTTGACTGTGGCTGTCAGAGACTGTAAAGCAGAAGACCCAACTAAGGGCACGCCAGGACTCCTTATCCACATAAACTGTGAAATAATTAATATGTGTTGTTTAAAACTGTGAAGTGTGTGGTGGTAAGTTACACAGCAGTAGATAACTAATAAGTGACAAGCACTCTTCTAAATGCTTTAAATATAATAACTATTTAATACTCACACAATCCTATTATTTTTTTCCATTTTATAAGCTAGGAAACTGAGGAACAGAAAGGCTAACTAATTGCTCAAGATCACACACCTACTAAGGGAAGATTTTATAATCCTTTTCACCCACTGTCCCGTTTCTCTGCCCCTTCTTATAGCAAAACTCCTTGAGAAAGTTCTTCATGTTAGCCATCTATACCTACTTCTATAAGGTGATATGTAAGGCCCTTATTCTCCTAAGCTGCTTTGGCAACTCTGCTTCATCAAATAGCTAGTTCCCCAACTCATCAAAGTCCTATTTTTCCCAGAGTAAAACCAATTTAGGGGCACTGTAGTGAACACTGCAACTTGACATCCATATCTTCCCTTTAGCACTGAAGGCCTATTCCCCCAGCTGCTGGGTATGTGGCCAGCAGATAGCTCTTTGCTGTTGACATTTTTAAAATAGCCTGCCCCGGGATGTAGCTCAGTGGCAGACTACTTGCTTAGCACACTCAAGGCCCTGGATTCAATTCCCAATCATGTATACATACACACAGACACATACAGTCATTCACTGAAGAAAAGCCCCTTGCCCAAGGTTATGCCGACCTCTCAGAGCAAACCACATCCAAAAATAAGTGGGCACAGGGTACAGTTCACGGTAACTCAGGACAGCTCGAGAGGACTCCCCGTGGAATCAGCCTTGGCCCCCACTGAGGCTGCACCACACCCTCTGCCCAATGCTGCTTAAATCCTTTCTTTTCAGACGTGTGAACTCTAAGAGCACTCCCTAATAAAACCCTGCATGCTAGTCTCCATCTCAGAATCAGCTTCCCAAGGAACCTTATCTACAACAGACAGAATCTCCTATTTTCTTGAAATTGAAGATATGCTGCTGACAACATCAATGACACAGATATGAAGACCCCACTCCACTTCTGAATCCCACAATTTGAATCTTCAGAGAGAGTAACCAGTAAAAGACTCCCCCCCTTATTGCTGCATAAACTCTGCAGCCAAACAGACCTAAATTTAAATCTCTATTCCATGTTCATGTGAGATGATTAACCTCCCTAAGTCTTCATTTTATCTCTAGAAAAATACAAATTGCTATCTACTTCATAGATTTACTTTATAATCACTTAAGTTCCCTTTTCTCCTGTTATCTGCAAGGCTTTTGCTCTATCACCCATTCCAATTTCACCTCTCCTTGGTATATCTTTCTTTATGGTCACCAATATCCAATTATTTGCCCATCTGTGATGAAACAGAAACTGAGTTTGGCAGCATTCCATCTTCTGAATAAAAGCCACCAAACAGGCAGCTCTTGTCAATATCCAATACCCTCACCTCTCCATTCTCAAAAAAAAAAAAAAAAAAAAGTACACCATTTCTTATAATTCAAGCTCCAGTACAATAGTCATGACTTAGAAAATCCTTCCCAATAACCTTGCTGGCTTTATCTCCTCTTCTTCCCCATCGTGTTCCTTACTAAAGAAGATGCTTTTTCCAGAAAATCTAAATATTAAAAGCTAAACAGAACTGTGTGTTAAAATATTTTTAAACATCATTCAATTTTCTAATCATGATTTGATACAGGATGTATAACAGCGGTTTACTCAGTTTGGCAACCCAATGGTAACAAAGAAAGAGTAATACAAGGTAGTACAAACTACCAGAGACTACCTCCCCCACAAGGCAAAAACTGTAGCTAATTATGTGTTTTGGCAGGTAACAGTAGGAAAGTGTTAAATTCAGTGGAAGTCAAGCCCTTGTCCTGGATCTGCAGAGAGATAGCCAAGGTGGGCTGGAGCATGGGAAGCAAGCACAGGTCACAGCCGGTGGAGACACCTGCTCCACACAGTACCGCAGCCCAGAACCCAGGAGCAGCCAAGATCTACTGACCTCAACCTCCCTCAACCTCCCACTTTCCAACCAGAAGTGAGAAAACAGAAGTGGGGCAGACCTGAATGAAAGCTCAGACTCAAAAGGTTAACCAACAGTGTTAGCATTTTCCAAACCCTGATTAGCATAAATTTGGACCAATGGTATTGACCCAAGTGCTACATAAACCCCTGGACTAACACACTCAGGCAGCAGACTCCTATCAGGGACCCCTCTTTCCCCAACAAGAGTTCTGTTTCTATTCTTCAGACTTAAATAATAAATCCTACTCCTTTCACTCTTTCACTCTCTAATGTTCCATGAATTTCATTCTTTGAATCTTAGAAACAAGAACCCAGAAAATTGATAGTGAGCTGCTGGGGTCTGTTGCAACACTGGAGGGCATTGCCTGCATTAGAGCTGCAACACACCACTCAGTGGTAGTGAAGAAGAATTAGGCTATGCAGACTGAGACCTTCAGAGCTGGCTCCAGTAGGCATTCCCCACTGTGATTAGCTGCTAAACTAAAAAGGCTTTTTTGACTGCAGGTCTGCAGCTTACACAGACTCTACCCAGCAACAGAAGGAGAGAATCTTTTAATACAAAGAATAGAAGAGACAAAAACCTGAACTAATGACCAGACCCCAAGTACAAACAGCTAGAGGTGGGCCCCCAGGTCCCACTTATGGACATCCATTGCTATAGCAAAAACAGAAATAACACAAAGGCTATGGATACCACATGCAGAGGGGGGGTCTCAATCCAGATCACTCTAGGGCACTTTGACAAGTGAAGAATGTGCCTTACAAAGGTCCAAACATAAGAGTGGAAGAGAGATCCAACTATCCCACTCCTTGGTTTACCCAAAGGACTTAAATCAGCATACTACAGTGAAGTAGCCACATCAATGTTTACAGCAGCTCAATTCACAAGAGCTAAACTATAGAACCAACCTAGATGCCCTTCAATAGATGAATGGATAAAGAAAATGTAGAACATATATTTAGTGGACTATTACTCAGCTTTAAAGAAGGATGAAATTATGGCATTTGCCAGTAAATGGGTGGAGTTGAAGAATATCATGCTAAGCAAAATAAGCCAATCTGTAAGCTGCCTGTCATAGCCAGCCACGGCGCCGCGGGAGGAAAACTCGGAGGCATAGTAAAGCTATTACTACTTTTACTTCTACTTTCTTAGAGAGAGCTTAGAGAGAGAAGGAAAGATTTTTCTTCTTCTTAGAAAGAGCTTAGAGAGAAAGATTAGAGATAGCTTTTTTTCTTCTTCATCTTCTTAGAGCTTAGAGAGAGAGAGAGAGAGAGTTTGAAAGAGAGAGATTTCTTCTTTAGAGAGAGAGAGAGAGCTTAGCTTTTAGAGCTTCTTTCTTCTTTGTTCTTTCTTCTTTCTTCCTCGGGAGCCTCAGCCTGACTCTGACCAGGAATTACTTCTTCTATCTGGTTTCTCTTCTGTAACCGCTCTGCCTACGTTCTGGCCGCTCTGATTCTTTTCTTCTTCTCCGACCCGAACTCTTCTTCCGACCGAGCAACTGCATGACTGACTGAATGAATTCATTCTTCTCCTGACTCCGACCGCTTTCACCCGGTTATATACCTTTAGCTTTGCGGGTGCCTCACGTGCATTTACAGGTGCAACACATACATACTTATTATCAGGTGGCACTTATGGCTTCCAGCTGACCGCAACAGCCATCTCCCTAATTGGGGCTCCTTCACCAATCCCCAAAAACCAAAGGCCAAATGTATTCTCTGATATGTGGATGCTAATTCAGGATAAGGGAAGGCATGATGCTATAGAAGAATAGAGTTACTTTAGATTAGGTAGGAGGGAGTGAAGGTTAGATAGAGGAGAGGGAAAATGGGAATAGGAAGGACAGTAGAATGAAACAAACACTGTTACCTTGTGGACATATATGACTGTATGCCAATGTGAGTCTACAAAATGTACAATCAGAAAAATGAGAAACTACACCCCATTTATGTATGATATATCAAAGTGCCTAAATGCATTCTGCTGTCATACATACTTAGACAAATTTTTTTTAAGTATAAAGAAAAAAAAAGTGGAAGAGAAATCCCTCCTAATAGGGATTTCTAATGCACAAAATTTTCTTTTTCTTTTATTTGTAGGTGGAAACAATACCTTTATTTCTTATTTATGTGGTGCCGAGGACCAAACCCGGGGCCTCTCACATGCGAGACACGCACTCTACCGCTGAGACATAGACCCAGCCCCCACATAAAATTTTCTAATGCATAAAATTCAATACATGAATACAAGAAATATGAAAAATCAAGCTAACACACCACCTCCTAAGGTTCAAAGTTCACCAGCAAATGACCCCCAAAATACTGAAGTGGATGAAATATCAGATAAGGAATTCAAAAGAAAAATTATAAAAATGATCAATGAATTCCAAGAGAACACAGAAAAATAACTGAATAAATTTCTTAAGTCAGTAGAGGATATGAATGAAAAATTCAGTAAGAAGACAGAAGTAGTGAAAAAGAACCAAACAGAAATCCTGGAAATGAAAGACACAATAAATCAAATAAAGTGTTCAGTTGACAATCTAATAGAGTAGAACATGCTGAATACAGAATCTCAGAGCTATAAGACAAAGTGGCCAACCTTGAACATTCAGGTTTTTTTGTTTTTTGTTTTTGTTTTTGGTAGTTGTAGATAGACAGAATGCCTTTATTTTATTTGTTTATTTGTATGTGGTGCTGCGGATCGAACCCAATGCCTCATGCATGCTAGGCAAGCACTCTGCCACTGAGCTATAACCCCAGCCCGAAAATTCAGTTTTAAAGGGAAAAAAATAGTAATCATGATCAGAATATATAAGTATTCTGGGACAACATGAAGGGAAGGAACAAATTTAAGAATCACTGGAATTGAGGAGGGCTGTGAGATGTGGATAATATAATGGATAAACTCTTCAGAAAAATAATAACAGAATATTTTCCAAACCTTCAGAATGAGATGTACATCCAGATTTCAGAGGCATTCAGAACCCCAAGTAGACAGGATCAAAAAAAGAAACTCTCCATGACATATTATAATTAAAATGCCAACCATACAGATCAAGGATAGAACTTGAAAAGCCTCAAGAGAAAAATATCTGGTCTCATTAAGAGGCAAGGCAATCAGAATCACTTCTGATTCACCAGCACAAACTCTAAGAAGGCTTGGAACAATGTGTTCTAAGTTTGGAAAGAAAATGACTGTCAACCAAGACTGCTATATCCAGCAAAGCCATAATTCAAAATTAAAGATGAAATAAAAACCTTCCAAGATAAGCAGAAACTAAAAGAATTAATGATTACTAAATGGGCAGTATAGAACTTACTTAAAGAAATACTGCACAAAAAGAAAAAATCTCAGAGCTTACAAAAGAAAAATTTCATTTGAAGAGTAGCTAAGCAAATGAGAAACAGGACCAAATTAAACATGACAAATAAATCAAAATGGCAAGAATTAATAAATATCTCCCTTTAACAACACTGAATGCAAATGATCTCAACTCTCCAATTAAATAAAAGATATAGGCTGCAGAATGGATTTTTAAAAAAGGGACCATGTTGTTTGCAAGAGACACATCTTATAGGCAAAGAAAGCCACAGGCAGAAAGTAAAAGGATGAAAATTGATATACCATGTGAACAGAGCCTGAAAACAAGCAGGAGTAGCTACTCTTATGTCTGACAAAGCAGATTTCACACCAAAATTAATCAGAAGAGACAAAGGAGGTCACATCATATTGGTAAAAGGAACAACCCAACAAGATATAACAATAATAAATATTTATGCCTCAAACGTGGGTGCAACTAATTACATAAGAGACTACTCAAATTGAAGCCTCACATAGATACCAGTATAATAATACTAGGTGATTTCAACACACTTCTCTCACCATTAGATAGGTCATCCAGACATAAACTCAGTGAAGACTTTCGGACTTGAAAAATATTATAAATCAAATGGACCTAACAGACACCTATAGAATAGTTCATCCAACAACAGCTAAATACACTTTCTTCTCAGCGGCTTATGGAACTTTCTAGTAAAACTTTATAGTAAAGATACAATTCCTTGCTTCTTATCAGATCATAATGGAATAAAATTAGTAACAACATGATCAAACCCTATAGAAACTATATAAACATATGGAAATTGAGCAATACTCTTTTGAATGATAAATGGGTAATAGGAGAAATTACAAAATTCTTCAGACACAAACGAGAATAGTGATACAATATACCAGAACCTCTGGGATACTATGAAGGCAATTCTAAGAGGAAAGTTAGCTATGAGTGCCCACATAAGAAATTTTGGAAAAATACAAAAAAAAAAAAAAAAAAAAAAACAAGCTAATTATATGAATTTTAAGGCCCTTGAAAAGAAGAAACCAATTTTAAAACCAGTAGAAGGAAATAATTAAAATCAGAGCTGAAATCAATGAACTTGAGAATAAAAAAAAATTCTAAGAATTGATGAAACAGAGTTGATTGTTTGAAAAGATAAACAAGATTGATAGGACCTTAGCTAAACTAATCAAAAGAAAAAGGGAAGAAAACCAAATTAATAAAATTAGAGATGAAAAAGGAGAAATCACCACAGACATCTCAGAAATCAAGCAGATCACTAGGGACTATTTTGAAAATATATACTCCAATAAGGTGGAACACCCAGAAGAAATGGACACATTTCTAGACAAATACAATCAGCCTAAACAGAATCAAGAGGACTTAGGGAGCTGGGATTGTGGCTCAGTGATAGAGTGCTCGCCTAGCACGTGCGCAGCCTGGGTTCGATCCTCAGCACCACGTAAAAACAACAGCATTGAGTACAACTAAAGCAAATAAATAATTTTTTTTTTTTTTTTTAAAAGAGGACTTAGAAAACCTACAAAGACCAATAACTTGTAATGAGATACAACAGTAATAAAAAGCTTTCCAACAAAGAAAAGCTCAGGACCAGATAGATTTTTCAGCTGAATTCTACCAAAACTTTTAAGAAGAACTAATGCCAATACTCCTCAAATTATTCTATGAAATAGAAAGGAATAGAACACTTCCAAATTCATTCCATGAAGCCAGTATCACACTCATACCAAAACCAGATGAGGACACATCAAGGAAAAAAACTACAGACCAATACACCTGATGAATTTAGATGTAAAAATACTTAATAAAATATTAGCAAATCATGTTCAACAACATATTAAGATTTTAACACAACAACCAAGTTGGTTTTATTCCAGAGATGCAAGGATGGTTTAATATATGAAAATCAATAAATGTAATTCATCACAGTAACAGAATTAAGGACAAAAAACACAGTAATCTCAATAGATGCAGTCCTTCAACAAAATTCAGCACCCATTCATAATAAAAACTGTGAAGAAACTAGTGATAGAAGGAGCCTACCTCAACATCACAAAGGCTATATATGAAAAACCCAAAGCAAACCTCATAGTAAATGGGGGAAAACTGAAAGCATTTCCTTTAAAATCTATGCCAAAACAAAGATGTCCATTCTAACCACTCCTATTTAATATAGTGCTAGAAATTCTAGCCAGGGCAATTAGGCAAGAGAAGGAAATAAAAGGGATAAAAATAGGAAAGGAAGAAGTCAAATGATCACTGTTTGCAGATGATAGGATCCTGTTCTAAGAAGATCAAAAAAATTCCATCAAAAGACTGCTAGAGCCAGGCGCGGTGGCACATACCTGTAATCCCAGCACTTGGGAGGCTGAGGCAGGAGGATCCAGAGTTCAAAGCCAGCCTCAGCAATGGTGAGGTACTTAGCAACTCAGTGAGACCCTGTCTCTAATAAATACAATAAAAGGGCTGGGGATGTGGCCCAGTGGTCAAGTGCCCCTGAGTTCAATCCCTGGTACCAAAAAAAAAAAAAAAAAAAAAAGACTGATAGAGCTAATAAATTTGGCAAAGTAGCAGGCTATAAAATTAACATGTAAAAAATCAATAGCTCTCCTATATACCAACAGTGAATCTGCTGAGAAAAAAATCAGGAATAAATTCACATTCACAACAGCCTCAAACAAACAAATACCTAGGAATAAAACAAATACTTAGGTGAAAGAACTCTACATTGAAAACTATAGAACACTGAAGAAAAAAATTATAGAAGACCTCAGAAGATGAAAAGATTTCCCATATTCATGGATAAGCAGAATAATGTTAAAATGGCCATACTATCAAAAGCAATATATAGATTCAATGAAATTCCCATCAAAACACCAATGACATTCTTCACAAAATTAGGGGGAAAAAAGTCCTAAAATTCATTTGGAAGAATTAAAGATTCAGAATAGCCAAAGTAATTTTAAGTCAAAAAACAATGCTGAAAATAAACAAAAAAAAATCAATGCTGGAGGCATCACAATACCTGTGATTTGATTACCTGTAGTAATCAAATTACTACAGAGCTATAGTAACAAAAACTACATGGTACTGGCATAAAAACAGACACACAGACCAACTGCACAGAACAGAAGACACAGAAACAAACCTATACATCTACAGTAATCTGATCCTTGATAAAAGTGCCAAAAACATACACTACAAAACAAGACAACCTTTTTAAAAAATGGTACTGGGACAACTGGTTATCCATAAGTAGAAGATTGAGAACAGACCCTTATCTCTCACCCTGCACAAAAATCAACTCAAAATGTATCAAAGACCTCAGAATCGGATCAGAAATTATGCAACTCCTAGAAGAAAAGGGAGGGTCAACACTCCAGCTTTTAGGTACAAGCAATGACTTTCTCAACAGGACCCCTGAAGCTCAGGATACAACACCAAGAGTTAATACATAGGACAGCATCAAATTAAAAAGCTTTTGCACAGCAAAGAAAACAATTAGGAATGTGAAAAGAGAACCTACAGAATGGAAGAGAATTGCTCAAAAAACTTTACAAAAAAAAATCAAATTACCCAATTAATAAATGGGCAAATTAACTAAACATATATTTCTCAAAAAACAAAATACAAGTAGCCAACAAATACACAAAAAAATGTTCAACATCATTAGCAGTTAGGGAAATGCAAATCAAAACTACACTGAAATTTTTTTTAAATATTTATTTTTTTAGTTGGACACAATACCTTTATTTTATTTATTTGTTTTTACGTGGTGCTTAGGATTGAACCCAGGGCCACGCGTGCACTAGGTGAGCGCTCTACCGCCGAGCCACAACCCTAGCCCTACACTGAGATTTCATCTCACACCAGTCAGAATGGCAGTCATCAAGAATACAAGTAATAACAAATGCTGGAGAGGAGGCTGGGGTTGTGGCTCAGCGGTAAAGCGCTCGCCTAGCACATGCGCGGCTGGGGTTCGATCCTCAGCACCACGTAAACATAAATGCATTGCATTGTGTACAACTAAAGCAAATAAATAAATATTTTTTTAAAAAATGCTGGAGATGGGCTGGGGTTGTGGCTCAGCGGCAGAGTGCTCGCCTTGCACGTGCGCGCGGCCTGGGTTCGATCCTCAGCACCACGTAAACATAAATGCATTGTATTGTGTACAACTAAAGTAAATAAATAAATATTTTTTTAAAAAATGCTGGAGATGATGTGGAGAAAAAGGAACACTTTTACACTGTTGGTGAGACTGTAAATTAGTACAACCACCATGGAAATAGTATGCAGGCTCCTCAAAAGACTAGGCATGGAACCACCATATGACCCAGTTGTACCACTTCTAGGTATTTACCCTGAAGAATTAAGTCATCATACTATAGTGATACATGCACACTCATGTTTTTAGGAGCACAATTCACAACAGCCAAACTATGGAACCAGCCTAGGTGTCCATCAATGGATGAATGAATAAAGAAAATGGGAATATATACTAAATGGAGTTTTATTAAGCCACAAAGAAAAATGAAATTATGGCATTTGCAGGAAAACAGATGGAACTAGAGATCATCATGTTAAGCAAAATAAGTCATGCTCAGAAGGTTAAGGGTCCTATGTTTCTCTCGTATGCAGAAGCTAGAGAGGAAAAAGGAAAACAAAGGTGGATGTGAATCTCCTAAAAATCAAAAGGAGATCAGTGGAGAAAAGAGACCTTTCTACCCTCAAATTAGTGAGGGGAAGGAGGAGGGAAGTGCTAGGGAGTGATACTGGTTAAATTATATTGTGCACATGTATAAATATGTAACAACAAATTCCATCAATGTGTACAACTATAAAGCACCAATTAAAATATGTGTGTGTGGGGGGGAGGAACTAGACAGAGCTGACATCTCTCACTGTGATTAGCTGCCAACACTAAAACTGGCTTTCTCAGCTTTCTAATCTACAACTACGACTCCTGATCAAACATTTTTCACTTAGTTAACTACATAGGCTATTGTTAAACATCACCTTCTCCACAAAGTCTTACCTGTTCTGGCCAAACATTAATATTTCCTGCTCAAAACTCTGAGATATTAGAGATATAGCTGTTACTGTATTTATCCTGTTCTATACCTGTCTAGTGATGGAATTAATTAAATATGTACAAGATAACCAATAAACTTTGAGATAGCCTAGGAAGAAACTTACATATGTTACAGCAAAGACCAGAACTCAAGATGTTATTTATAATGTAAATATTAATGTAAAGAAAGAAATGCTTGAAATCGGCATGGACTTACGCTCACAAATCTGACACATGAGAATGAAGACACACTTTCTAAGCAACAAGTTATAGTTTATTATCACACAAAGAAAGTTGAAAATGAAGTAGACCATTATGATTTGATGTATGGTTTCATATACTTTACTCCTCTAATTAAAAAAATCTATGTATGATTAAGATATAGGCACAGAAATCACACTGAATACTAATCTTAGGGCAAATGAAATAATCTCAACCTGAAAGGTATCTAAGTCAAACCCCACTGCTTTTAAGGACTATTTTAACTAGTACAGAATTAAAAATTGTCAAATAAAGAGAGAACATGGGATGGATTTGACAAACAAAAAGTCAACTTTCTCATTTTTGTTTTGTTTCACTTTGTTTTTGTTTGGGGGTTTTTGTTTTCCTGGTGCTGGGGATTGAACCCAGGGTCCCACACAGTGTGTGGTAAGTACTCTACCACTGGGTTACATCTCCAGTCCTAAAAAAGAAAATATTTATTAGCAATTCTTATTCTCTCTCGGAGATAAAACTGTTGGAGGAAAAGAACTGGCAAGAAAGAGAAAATATCCAACACATTGACTTCACACTCTGGAAAGATATATTTGCAAGTCTGTTTATTTCTTTGATACACAGGATTAGAAAAAGAAACAGCTTGCAAAAGCAATGAGGCTGAAAACAAAAAATAAAATATCACAACTACTTTTTTAAAATGAGAACAAATCACTGGCTTAACTGAGTTCTTCTATGCATTAAGGTCTTTCCAGTAAAAGTTGTCACCAAATTCTAACAACTTTTACTGAAAAAGTTTCAGGCTTTTCAAAAGTCCTCAAGCTTCATTAGCAAATACCCATGATGCTATGAAATTTTTCTAATTCTGACTCTAGTTATCCTTGCCTCTAAATCGTATTGCACAATGCAAAACTTACTTTTCTCAAATAAATATTTGCATCCCTGCCCTACTCAAAACTCTCCAAAACAGACTATGTATAGCTCCCAACCTTTATTTATATGATCCTTTTGTTCTAGGGTCTCCTTTGTTTTCCAGGACATAAAATTAACATGTATTTCCATTCTGGCATTTCTGTCCCTCTCCCTATGATATAGAGTCTATCCATTCATTCGAATTCTCTAAGGCAAACATTTATTAGGCATTTATTGTGCTTCCCAACACAGATCAGAACCAGTTTTACTTTCTGACCGAGAACACTGCACAGAAAAAGAAAGATACTCCACTAACACAAAAACTCAAATAAAGTCAGTTTCACCAAGAGAAAGTGCAACGAATTATTTGTTCTGGGGTAAAACGCTCCGCTCAAATTAGGGGACACCAGGACTGGGCCCTAGGAAAGCCAGGTCGTGGGGAAAAGCAACCTATTCCAAGCAAATTCAGACTAATAGTTAAAAGACACTAGGGGTTCCTAGACTAATGTCCTAATCTGTAAACCGGCATAACAATAACTCCCGCCTCCCAAAATAAGAGACGCTCTGAGGAGATGGCTGTACAAGAACTTTAAGAGACGCACGGACCGGGACGGTCTCAAGTTTCTTAAACTACTTCTACCAGGAGGAGCGCAGGTAGGAGACTTAGCAAACATTATTACCTTCACCAGCCACACTCCAGTGTTCTGCTTGGCGCCGGTTAAGTCGAGTTCCCCGCGCTCGGCCATAGGTCTGTCGCGGGTGGAGGCGGGCGGGCTAAAGCAGCGGCCTGGGGAAGGGGAGGACTGCGGGATGAGCGTGCAAGCAAAAGGCGAAAGGCGGTGGACCGTAGATAGTGAGAAGCCGGTGTCGCTCACTTGCGAGGATACCAGGAACCCGGGAAAAGGAACACGCCGCTGGGAGCCGGAAACTGCGCCTGTGCACTGCTACGTCAGTACGGCGCGCTGCTGAGGACAAACTTAATAATTCCTCAATTTCTTAGGTGGGCGTGGCTACTAGCGGTGTGTTTTTGGGTGATTTAAAAGTCACGTAGAAAAAGCCAAAATGGCTGCAATGCATTTAAAGACAAGTTCTGCATAAATGAAGTAAAATAATGTCAAAACGGAAAAATGGGGTTCAAAGAGACAAAAAGCCTGGCCAAAGAGAGCGAACGTCTTAATGACAGGACAGTGGTAATAGATTGGTACTCCTGTCAAAGCTCTTGAAGCACAAATCCACACAGAGTCGGACTGAGTAACCCTGGGTATACTGAAAACTCGCCATTTATAAACCTGAAAAGAAAGTGATGTCTCAACTCAGAGGCTGCGCCCAAGCTCTTCTGATTAAGCAAGCAGAGCACATCTCTTTCAAACTCCGAAATCTGGATGCCATATAATTGCATCTGTGACAACACAACATGTAAGAGACAAACCTGATTCTTTAACTTTAACCTGATTGCTTAAGCCTTATTTTTCTTCCTCATCTTCCCTCTAAAATAAAAGTCAACCTTCCTTTCAAGTGGGCCCTCTCAGTTTGGTCCCTTCGTATTCACTGTGGTGCACATCCAACCGCGCCAAATCCATCCACCTCCCTAACCTCATCAGGATCTTTCTCAGTCACTTCAGATTCTCTGCAGAGTGACTTTGCAGAGGACTCCCTTTCCCTTCAATGACCTTTCTCATCCTTTCCCTCACTCTCATCCTTCTCCTTTGGTTGGTAAACTTATACTTTTGACTAATGAAGATGTTACTAATTAAAATGTTACTTCCCTTGAGACCTTTTATCAACTCTCCCAAAAGAAGTTCAATATCTTCATGTCACATTGTGTGATACTTAGCACACTGCACTATATACATACGCATATCTATCTTTGTTTTCTAGACTATGAACTCCTCCTAGGCAGAAATACTACTTTCCACCACCACCCCACAACTTTATTGAGGCATAATTGATGAATAAGAAATAGTGCTTTGTGTACAACCGGAGATATGAAAAATTGTGCTCTATATATGTAATATGAATTGTAATGTATTCTGCTGTCATATATAACAATTAAAAATTTTAAAATGAAGAAAAGAAATAGTGCTTTATTCATTTTATATATGGAAGGGCTAGCACAGTGTTTGACATTGTCGGATTTCAGTAGACTTTGGTTGAATGAGCATTCACTGGAAAGAAACAAACAGTAAAATATTGTAAAAATGGCAAGTAATGTATTCAATCACACATGAAAACCATGCAAAAATCTATTTCTGTACTGCATAGAACCAAGAAAAGCTGTCAGGTCTCTGAGATCAGCTGGCAAAAATAATAAGAAAAATGAGAGAGACCTGAAAAGGAAGATTGCATTCTTGTGTAACAGCTTGGAAAGGCCCTAAAATCTATAAAGAGCAAGCAGATGAAAGGAACCACTTTAAATTTTGATCAAGCAAAAAGAATAAATTAAAATATAAGACGACAAGAGAAGGGAAGTAAAGTAGCCTAGAACACCCTAGGATTGAACTTTAAAGTAAAAGATTGTGAACTCAACCTTGATCTATGGATCATAGGAGGCCTTAAAATGTGAGTGTGTGGGGATGAGAGACTGGGAGAAAACAATCCACTAAAGAAGAGGCTATTGAAGAAAGAGAAAAGTGAAGATTTGAAAATTATTATACAGAAATAAAGAAAATAAATAACAATTTATTCAGCACCTCATCGTTGTACACTGTTGGACAAAGAACAATCCTCCCCTATCTGTCCTTCTTCTTCCCCTCTGGTTTGAGAAGGGATGTTTACAAAGCTGTGAGAGAAAAGGAAGACATGACCTCTGTTAGCCAGATTGGCAAATTTACTCTGAAGACCCAGAAAATGACGGACATTACATCCAGATCTTTCACCTAGGTAAGACCTATTTTATGCCAGACACTCAACGAGGTGTTCTATGCATATCATCTTATTTATTCCTTGTAACAAGTCGCAAGTTTAGGTGTTATTATCCCTCAATATAGCCCCATAATTATTAAAGCATCAACTTCAAAGAACTGAGACCACATCCTAGTTTTCTGCACAGCAGAGTATTGTGTCCAAAAGTCAGTGCCTAAGAAAGGTACTTTCAAATTCCTTACTCTCCCGCATGTTTGACTCCTCAAGTTCTTATCAAGTCTTTTAAAGCACAAATGCAATTCTAGGAGGCAGGGCCCAAAACTCACTGTTGGCTACAACTTTTCCAATAAGTCTAATTGTGCTTAGACCAAGCTGCAACTCCATTTTTAAGACTTGGAGGGGCTGGGATTGTGGCTCAGCAGTAGAACGCTCGCCTAGCACGTGCGCGGCCCGGGTTCGATCCTCAGCACCATGTAAACATAAACGCATTGTGTACAACTAAAGCAAATAAATAAATGTTAAAAAAAAAGACTTGGATTATGGTTCAGACCTTAAGGCAGCCCTCTCTGTTTAATATACCCTGCTTTGTGGGTCTTCTAGACTAACTACAACAGAAACAGATCCCAACCACTACCAAACATGCTCCATTCTAGATGAGTATTCTCTGTGTCTGGTGCCTGGTGCCTGCATTAGTGTTCTCAGAGGGATGTGCTAAAAATGTATACCTGAGCCATAATCCAGGTGAACAAAATCAGAATTTCCAGAGATGGGTCTGGAAATTGTTGTCTTAGCAAAGTTTCCTGGTGTTTGTTAGGCACATCAAAATCTGACGATCATTATTCTAATCCTACATCAATAGAGTCTATTATGATGGGGACAGCATCAAAGTTCCGAGGCATGAGAAGAAAGCTTACCAGAAATTTGACTTACATCTGAAATTCCCCCATGTCTTGTAAATTCAGAACTCTGCAATTCTATCAGTTAGCCATAAGAGTAGAATCAGCAAAACCACTAGAAGATATGTTACAAGTGAGTTGAGAGAATTTCGACGACATTAACGAGCAGCTGAGTCCACTCTCAGATTGTGTCCTTGACTGTCCTAATGGGAGTCCTGGTGTCTCTCCAGCACAGAAATTCTCTTTGTTGCCTTTCACTCAGAAATATTTTAGCAAGAACTATTACCTTCAAGGAAGTTCACATAGGAAAAAAAAGCCCACTACAAAGTTCATCTTAAAAAATGTCCTTTATAGGGCTGGGGTTGTGGCTCAGCGGTAGAGCGCCCACCTAGCACGTGTGCGGCCCGGCCCGGGTTCAATCCCCAGCACCATGTAAACATAAATGCATTGCATTGTGTACAACTAAAGCAAATAAATAAATAAATATTTTTTAAAAAATGTCCTGTATAGGCCAAATTTATTATTTGTTGACTACTAATATAAATACTGTCAGTCAAAAAATGCAAATGAATATGGCAATGTGGTAATTAATTCTATTCTCCAACATTATTGATGTCATAGGTAGATAATTGTGCTTCCATGTCATACCAAGGCTATCAAGCCCATTTTCTTGAATTCTCCCTGCCTTTCCTTTCAATGCTAACAGTTTTCTTTTTTTATAGAATGTCCATCTTCCTGGAGTATTTCTAGTTTCTTCTGTTATACATGAATAAAAAAGAAATAGTCCTTGAAATATTTTCGATATAATTTAGCATAAAGTGTATAAGCTTTAAAGTCAAACACAGGACCAGACCCAATAGCACAAGTCCATAATCCCAGCAACTCTGGAAGCTGAGGCAGGAAGATCACAAGTTCAAGACCAGCCTGGGCAAATTTGTGAAACTCTGTCTCAAAATAAAAAATAAAAGGGTTGGGAATGTAGCTCATTGGTAAGGTGTCCCTGGGTTCAATCCCCAGTACCAAAAAAAAAAAACCCACAAAAATAAAGTCAAACACATTTTCCAGTCATAATTCTATCCAAACAAGCTGAATTGTATTGTCCTCACTGTACAGTACCAATTTCCTTGTTTATCAAATGGGATCATTTTATCTAACTCATTGTCATCACATGATTAAATGAAAAACATCAAAAAATTTAATGTTATGATGTGAAAGCTGTTTGGTAATTGCATTAATTATATTGGGTCAAATAATCTATATGAAACACAAAAATTTTATGACAGGTAGTGGCATACTGGTAAATGTTCAACAACTTTAGAGTAGGGAGGCTTTCCTAACCCCCTTCAAAAAAAACAAAAGTCTTGATTTGTAACATTTTCCCATTTCTGTGGTGTAAATATTTCTACCATAGATGATTTCACACTCCCAAGAAGTGATTACTGAAAGCAGAGTTTAAAAAAATACATTGCACATTGTGTATCATATACATTATATAGTATTATACAGTACTATGATATACTATATAACATTTTTTTTCAATACACAGATACATCAGATTCAAGAGCAGAAAAATATTTTGGAAATGATGGGTTTTTAATTTTTGTTACCTTTGTATATGATAAAATTTATTGCATGGTGAGTATGCTTGGAAAGAGGGGAAATCTGCAAACTCCCAGATGTGAAGGCCCTTATGTGTTGGTGTCTGTAGATTAGAGAGGATACAGTGAGCAGCTGGTGAAGCTGGTACAGCAACACTTGCTGGAAAGAAAAGGAAAAGCCAGACCATGTAAAACCTTGTTCAAAGCACATGTAGACTGGAAGGAGAGTTTTAAACTTGTGTATTAAATAATCAGATTAACTTTTTTGTGTGGTACTGGAGATTGAACCCAATGGCACTGTACACTGAGCTACATTCCCAACCCTTTTCATTTTTTAATTTGAGACACGGTCTCACTAAGTTGCCCAGGCTGGTATTGAACTTGTGATCCTCTGGAGTTTCTGGGCCTATAGGCATATGTGCCCATCTGTGCCCATCTCAGATTTACATTTTTAAAAGATCCTTCTAGTTAGTTTGGGAAGAATGGATTGGAGGGAACTGGAATAGAAGCCAAGAAGCCAATTGAGGTATTTATTGCACTAATCCAAGTGGGAGAGGACAATGGTTTGGATTAGGAAAATGGGACTAGAGATAAAGAGAAGCAGATGAATCCAAAGCATATTAGAAATAAATTTAGGAGGTAGAATTGATAAAACTTTTTGTTAGCTGTGTAGCAAAATAGGACCAACAACCAAGTAATAACTCGGTGCAATAAAACAAAACATACACATACAACATGGCCCTTCTGGGAGACCAGACAGGACTCTGCATATATTTGCCTGATGGATGACATGATTCTGTTGAATTACTTCTGTAAGTGCCTTGTGTCTGATCAAACATATGGCTGCTGTGTCCTGCAAGAAACCTTCACTCTCAGTAAGTCAGTTTAATTGCCCATTAGGGATTACTGTAGGCATAAGAGTTAAATAAAGCATGAGAAAATTTAATTTGTCACTGCTGTAATGAAATCCAATTTGTTTTTGTGTATAATTTATCAAAACATTTAAATTATACTTTATATATTAAATAAAATCATAGTTAGAAAATAGCACTGATCAAAGTGCCCAGATAAAAATCACAAATAACAGTAAGTCCTAAAATACCATATTAAACAGATGGATCCTCACTACTGTTCAGATTTCAAAGCCAGAGAAGCCACGCGTGCGGAATATCAATGAGGAATTATGTCCACCATTCTCCTAAGGGCAAAAAGCTCCCGTTTTGATGGATAAGACTTTCTACAGAAATACACAAACATCAGGGGCAGGATAGTTTCCTCATCCATGGGTAGGTGAAAATATTAGATAAATATCAGTGGGTGGTAGCCAGGAAAGTTCAATTCAAGGCCTGTTCTAGAGACAGAGCTTTTGCCTTAGTTCTGTTGGCAAAATTTTCACTTTGCTCTTGTGTAAGCAACTGAGCTGACATGGCAGCTCTGCTGTACAAAGTTTTTGAGGGTGTGGGGACCTTCCATCTTCTATATCATCATCCCCAGTGTGTTGTCCTGTCTACACAGTAGGCCACAATGTCTGCATTTTCCAGCCAGTAGAAAAGAAGGGGAAAGGCAAAAAAGACTGTTCATCACCTTGGCCAAAGCTTAAAAAAAAAAAAAAAAAATATATATATATATATATATATATATATATATATATACACACACACACACATATATGTATATATAGTGTATATATGAATATATAATAAATATATATGTATATGTATATATGCACACACAATTATAGTCTGTTTAGATTGGGATCCAAATAAGGGTCATACTATTTAATTGATTTTTATGTCTGATGGTTCTCTTCCCTTCTCTACTACCTCCTTTTCCTCCTCCCTGTCCTGTCTCTTACCTCCTCTTCTCTATCCATTCCTCTTCCCCAAGCCTCATTTTTGAAGAAACTACATTATTTGGCCTGTACAGTTTTTTACATTCTGGATTTTTCTGATTGAATCCCCAGGGTCTCCTGTTTGATGTTTCTTTCTTCCTTCCTTGTATTTTCTAAAAATCTGAGTTAGATTTCCGGGCATGATCAAACTCAGGTTTTATTTCAGTGGAGGGGGAAACGATTTACTCATGTACCATCTTGTGCACTTCCAGCATGAGGCACATAACCTCGTTCTTTCTTTCTGTGATACTGGCAGTCATTGATAATTGTTGACTAGATGTAGTAATTCGTTAGAGGTTGTAAAGTTGTTATTACTTCTCTGGAGAAATTGTCTCACCATTGTTCCCATGAAATATAGCATAAAAACTTGAGCGAAGGCCATGAGAGACTTTCATCATGTGAAGGCTGGGTAGTTGACCAATATGTACTTGCATTCAAAAAGGCATCCTAAAAGGGCTGGGGTTGTGGCTCAGCAGTAGAGTGCTCACCTAGCACGTGTGAGGCTCTGGGTTCAATCTTCAGCACCACATAAAAATAAATAAAATGAAGGTATTGTGTCCAACTACAACTAAAAAATAAGTATTTTTAAAAATGTATCCTGAGCTCTGGAATTGTATCCCAGGGAGATCAGCTCTCAATCCACTTGTAATGTTCTGATGCCCATGTTCACATCCTCTTTATCACTTCACTCCAAACCTATAGTCTTCTTTGTTTTTCCCACCAAATCCCTTGATGATTCATCAAGAAAAACTTCCATGGCCCACTACAATTGAAGCTCCCAAATTCCCATGTGGTTGGTAGCCTAATTGTTTGTATTCTTAGATACAGTGGATTTCTGTAGCCTTTGCCCACAGAAGCATCCTGACAAAAAGGCACCATCTTTTTTTCTGAGATGCTAAACTTGGAGGATTCAAGTACTGGCTAGATGGTTCGCTTGGATACACATTCAACTCTGCTGACATAGATACCTCGCAGGGTGGCCACTAAGTGGGAATAAACTGAAATGGTCACAAGTCTGCTGTATAACTAGTTGGCCCATGTTGACACATTCCTATAATGTCTTAGGACCAATAAATTCACATTATACTTGGGAGAACAGAACTGATCAGATAGAATGACTCCTGAGAGGAGACAGTAATTAGTAATGTTTCTGCTCCATTGCTATTTATTTTTATGGTTTCAAGGCTCAGACACAACTATGGCAGGAAAAAAAGCCGTTAGCAGTTACTTATCATTTTACATGCTTTTGTTCCTACGTGCCCCTTATTAATAAGATAATAAGAATTTGTCTGTTTCCCAAATCCAGAGAGTGTTATGTAAATCACATTTTTAAATTGATTTTTGTTATATTGATTCTTTTACAATTCCTCCGGCTTTCTGAGACCTTCTGCAATGAATGCTATGTTGTGAAAGGAATGCTAATTGCTTTCCCTGGGGTCAAGCATCTTCTTTGTGAATCATAAATCCAATAGCCACTAAGAAACCAGATGAAGGATTGGAATTGACCTTAGTCTTACGAAAGTTATAATTGAGCTTTGTTTTTTTAATTTAGCTCAAATGCAGATTTGTTTTCAATAGATTTTTCTCTTAACATCTTCTAAATGAAATAATTACTGTGACTCTTTAGACTCAGCTTATTCATTATCTTTGTAAACTTTATGAGGCTTCCTCTCATTATCTTTTCTTAACCTAAAATGTAGGTCACCAGTGATTTTCCAAAGTGCACCTAAAATCCTGATTTTCTGCATTGATTGTGGTACTGGTTTTGGCAGGTGGTAAAGAGACAAATGCTAGAATAAAACTTTCTCTCTGGATCAGACAGATTTAACCAATATCCTCTTATGTGAAGAAGCAGACTAGGGTGACTATGTTGCACCTGCCACAGAACTATTTGAATATAGATGAGCTCTCTATGTGTTATTTTAATTCCACCAAGCAAGAAAAATTAAGACTATAATGCTGTACTTGCTGACAAAATGGTAGAACAAGCCACTATCAGACTTGAGTTACTGCCCATCTTCCTGGACAACTCCTGCCACTGCTATTGATGCACTTATATAGGTGACTTGTCCCAATTCTCTGGTAACTTCTTCCTTCAAAATGTTAAAGCCTAACTTCTCTCCTCTTGATGGGGGTCAGACCTGGTGACTCACTTCAAACACACAGAATGTGATGCAGGTGATGCCATGTGAATTCCATGGCTAGATGGCAACAAGAATAACTTTTCATCCAATTCCCTCCCTCTCATGAAGAGGTAATTTTTAATTTGGTCTATTGCTATCTGAAGATCTGAGTGTCTCAGCTGGGTGATTTTACACAGAGTACTCTTTTTTTAAAAATGTATGTATTTGCTTTAGTTGTACACAAATGCGTTCATTTTTACGTGGTGCTGAGGATCGAACCCGGGCCGCGCACGTACTAGGCGAGTGCTCCACCGCTGAGCCACAGTCCCAGCCCCCAGAGTACTCTTTTTTAAAATATATTTTTAAGGTGTAGTTGGTATTTCATTTATTAATTTTTACGTGGTGCTGAGGATCGAACCCAGGGGTGCGCACGTGCCAGGCGAGCACTCTACCACTGAGCCCACAACCCCAGCCCACACAAAGTACTCTTGTGACCCCATAGGGGGCTCTGGGGTTTCATTCTCAATCTTAGGCCCAGTTAACCACTTGGGACCCTTCTAGGAGATGCAGCTTTTCATAAAGTTCACATAACTTACTAATAAAGGCTCTCTCTGTCAATGTGTGGGAGTATTGATGTTGGCAGAAACACCTCTCTGCACTCTTTAGAAATCTCTTATTAGCACTCAAGAGGCAAACACATCTATGAAAGTAAATGTACTCCCTCTAGGAGTATCTGTCCAGAAAGACCTAAATCAGCCAAAGTTTTGTTGGGAGTGAAAGAAATGACAATTTCATAAATGGAAGCAGATTAAGAACTCTCTTTTTAACAATGCCTCTTGGCAACTAAAGTCTGTTCATTTGGTATACAGTCCCCAAATCCTCATTTGTAATGCAACAGGGCCAATTTTAACAATCCAATTTTTAAACCACAACTTTAATGAATAAAACAAAATAGTTGCTACCATAGGAAAACCCAATTATGTATGTTTTAACATGGAAATACTTATAAGAATTTGAAATGTCTGTTTTGGAAACTTGCTATTTGAAGTGTGGTCCCCGGATTAACAATACGGAATCAACTCCATGCTTTGTTAAAAATGCAGAATTTAGTGCCCTATCCCAGACTCACTGAATTGGAATCTGCATTTTAACACCCCAGGTGATTCCTGTGTAATGGAAATTCAAGAAGCCTGGTTTAGAATTCTAGCTCTCCCAATTTCCTGTGAAATTGTAGGTATGTATATCATTCATCCTTTGACTTCAGATTTCCCTTCTGTAAAGTAGGAAAGAGTGACATGGTTAATTCATATATTCATTCACTTGATAAATATTTATTGAATATTCATTGCACTGGCGATGGAACAGTGAACAAAATAAAACAAATTTTCTGTTCTCTTCCAGCTTTAAAATTTTATTTTTGTTAATCTGACTTCACAACAGATTGAATTATTTTTCTCTGGCCTTTTTCTTACAATACTAGTTATAGAATCATGCAACTCTGCAGATGAAGACAGATATCAGAGAAAGTAGGGAAAACATTTCCTCAAGATCAGAAACCTACTTACTTAAAATTGGAGTAAAAGAATATACACATACATTAAACACCCACTGCCACCTCCGACAGCTTGCAACAGATCCCCTCCATAAGGACTCAGAGATTCTCTGACTTGACTTTCAAAATTGCTCCACAAATCACTGGGAAATTTCACAGTATTTTAGAAACAGTGAGATTCTGACAGCTTGTCAAGCGTCGGCTGTGTATATTCCAAATTATATCTCTAACAATAACCCTCAGGGAAAGCTAGAAAAAATGGCAGAAGTCCATCCATAATTATAAAGCTAAAACTTGCTGCTATTTGCCACCAGCCATGGAGCTAGAAACCTTTTTATCTTTTAAGTTCCATTAATAGGGCCTTGGACAGGAAAAAAGAAAATGGGGAGGAGAACAAAAGAAAGAAGGAAGATAAAGCAAGAAAAAGAACTAACCTCCTTTCCTATTCAGAAGCACCAGGTCTCCCAAGCAGATTTGTCTTTGGTCTAGCTCCTTCAATTAGCAGCCAGAAAAAAAAGAAAGAAGGAAAGAAAAGTTAAAGCTATTATTTTAAAATGTCATTTCCTTTCCTTCAGATGGTAGATTTCTAAAGCAACTCTTTTCAAAGACTAAAGGAAAAATTGATTTGTAAGATAAGAAACTTCATCATTTTTTACAAAATGGCTCCTTTATTGACCCTTGAAAATAGTATTACTTTTTATTGATATGAGAAACAGGTGCTCTTCTGCCCAGTCACATCTCTGTTTCTGTCAATGTATATAAATGTGATTAAACAATATGGCCAGAATTATTTGTTGGTAGAGAAATTTTGTCAACTAATTATACCACCGAGTATCAGTACTTTTAAGTCTTAATGAGTGCTTGACACATGAATAGCAAAAGCGTATCAATAAATATTTGTTAAATTAATAAATTAAATAATGTTCAGAAAAGCAAGAGGAAAATACCATTTAAACCCCCATCTGTCAAGGACTCAGCAGTTGGTGATATGACCAGTCACCACCTGCTCCCTCGGCAAGGCTGTTTTAATGAAAAGGGATAACATTGATTTATAGCCCTTAGCTTCAGTTTGCTTCCAGAATTGCTCAGTATTGTTGTCTTTTAGAAGATTGCTAAAAAGCAATTCTGGGTGAAGCAAACACATAATAGTCGAATGGTTATGTGGCTAAAAAAATCCTCCTGAACCAAACATTCACATAATGAGCTCAGTTGGTGAATTTCAAATTATAAGGAAGAGCAGGCAGCATCTGAAGCCTTAAAGGTGTCTGTGTGTGTGTGTGTGTGTGTGTGTGTGTGTGTGTGTATGCCCATCTGCAATGGCTTCTGAGGCACACTGTACAAAAGTACATGCCTCAAAGAAGCTAGCTGAATGTTTTATGTTCAGTACATGGTCATTAGGAACGGCACCCATTTCTCCTGTTTACTTCATCTTCTTTTTTTATTTTCGCTGATCTTAAGGATGCAATTAAAATCCTGGCGCCTGATGGTTTCTGCTAAAGAGATAAACAGTACCTGACCCCATGTGATCTGCTGCATGAATAGAGATCAGGATTTCATCTTCCAGCAACTCGATTTTGGATGGTTGCTAAGGAGACTATTGGCATCTCTGTGTCCTAGGTGCCCTATTGCTTGGAAAGAATTACAGCAGCTTTGCCTGTTACTTTCCCAGAGAGAAAAACTGAAAACTCATTAGGGCAGCCAACATTTTAAGATTCCACTCGTTTCTTTAATGTTTTGAGTGCCGCTGGCCTTGGAGGGTAAGGTGTTGGCATCTTAATGAGTATGCTTTCACAACTGACACAGCTTTGTTACAGAAAAGAGAAGCATAAGTGGTCAGCCTCTGGTACCAGATTCTCTAACCCAGCCTGTGGCAGAGGCCTGTTTTGTTATTTGTTTCCTTGTTTTGCTTTTTCAGAATTGCCCACCCCATAAAGGTCAGAGTTGGGAGACCAAGATTAATCCCAGTCTTGTTTCTAATAAGCTGTATGGCTCTGGGCGGTACCCTCTCTGACCTTCAGGATTTTCTGTCCTAAGCAGAAAAATAATTTTGTTTGTGAGAATTAAAGAAGAGAATGGGAACATGTTGTCAAAAGTTACTTGTAAAATGCAAAGCAGGCTGGGCGCCATGGCCCACGCCTGAAATTCCAGTAGATATGGATGGAGACATGAGGATCAGAAGTTTAAAGCCAAACTCAGCAACTTAGATATGCTCTAAGCAACTTGGTGAGACCCTGTCTCAAAATAGAAAATAAAAAGGGCTGGGGATGTGGCTCAGTGGTTAAGTGCCCCTGGGTACAATTCATGGTACAAAACAAAACAAAAACTGCAAAGCAGGTGTTAGGTACTATTCCAGGTATGATTTCTCAACTGTACAGATGTTGAGGAATTTAGCCCCAAGCATTTCTATTAAGGAATCTTCAGGATCAGCACTCCTGGAAGGAAGGAGAAGGAAACAAGATGGGTAGAGGAATAAATGGAGCTGTGAATGGATGGAAAAATCTCAGCCAAACCTATGGTGAGCTCTGAAATTAGAAGAGCCCTTCAGGATTGTCCTGAAAGGGACAAACCTTTTTCTCTCCTCTTTTACAGACTGAATACTGGTGTCCCCTGAAATTCATTTCTTGAAGTCCTAATCTCCAATGCAATGGTATTTGGAGATGGGGCCTTTCGGAACTAATTAAGTTTAGATGAGGTCATGTGCGTAGAGCAGCCAGGATGGGATTATTGTCCTTGTACAAAGAAGAAGGGATTTTGCTCTCTCTCCCTCTCTCTCACTTTTCACCATGTGAGTCTGCAGTGAGAAGACGACTGACTGTCTGAAAGCCAGGAAGAGAACCCTCACCAAGAAACTGACCAAGCCGGGCACGGTGGCGCACGCCTGTAATCCCAGCACTTTGGGAGGCTGAGGCAGGAGGATTGTGAGTTCAAAGCCAGCCTCAGCAATGGCGAGGCACTTAGCAACTCAGTGAGACCCTGTCTCTAAATAAAATACAAAAGAAAAAAAGGGTTGGGGATGTGGCCCAGTGGTCGAGTGCCCCTGAGTTCAATCCCCGGTACCACAAAAAAAAAAAAAAAAAGAAAAAGAAAAAGAAACTGACCGTGATGACACCCTGGTCTGAGATTTTAGCTTCCAAAACCGTGGGAAAAGAATAAGTGTCTGTTGTTTAAACTAGCCAGTCTATGGTATTTTATTATTGCAGTCCATTCTAAGATACCCCCCATCAATCAATTATTGGATAGGTGCTGCCCCCAGAAGGAGCTTGAACTTTGTCTAGCTCAGAAAATGCTGATCATCTGAAGGCTCCCAGTGGGTAGCACATCACAGTACTCAGCACAGTCACTGTCACTATTTCTTAGTTCTCCCTAGCAACAACCAAATCTCACTCTGTCCAGCTCTTTTGTCAGCATAAATCACAAACTCATTATTGACTTCACATTTGCTTGTATTTTCCACCACTCTTTGGCTCCATTCCCTTCTCCTTTTGCACAAATCCCTTCAAACAGTACTTCTTAATTACCTTTTCACCCACAAGATATACAGAGCAATAACTTGCAGCTATTCAACATGGTGACTTTGTGCCTTAGGGAGTTTCCCCATGAAAAAAACAAACAAACAAAAAAAAAAAAATGGTGAGTGGTGGGACAATGAGCTCATTCTTCTCAAGTCCATCTCATGTGGCATTTAAATTTTCCAAGTCTTGACAGCAACTCACTGTTACCCTTATGTCACAAAAACACATAGATTTAAGCAGGTGAGTTTTAAGGCAAGATTTCTTACGCTTAAATGTGTATGGTGAGGGGTGGGGTCTAGGAACTGGGAGGTTATTGAAGAACTTCCAGTTAAACATGGCTAAATAACCATATGTTTATATCTTCCCCCCCAAATTCTGACTGGAAGGATTCTACATGTATGAAAAAGGACAAAGAGAACAGTGAGGGAGAAAACAAAGAAAGAGTTCAGCACTGTTTTAGAAGCTAGAAAATAGAAGACTGTAGACTGAGTGTTGTGGTTCATGTCTGTAGTTGCAGCACTGAGAGGCTGAGGAGGAGGACTGTGTGAGCCTGGAAGTTCAAGGCCATCTGGGAGATGTGGCAAGACCCTATCTCAAAAATAAGTGAATACATTTAAAAAATAAAATAGAAGAGCAAAAACTGACTCAGCAGTGGAAGGAGCAGTTTAAGTGCCTAAGGAAGGAGGCTTTTGCATCAGTTAGGGATGAATTCTGCTGTGAGTAATAGAATACAGGACAAGCAGAAGCTTCAGTATGTAAGGGTTTATTTTCTTTGACCTCAAGAGGTCTAGTGGAACATGGTTACTGGCCTTGGTTCGACTATTCGCTACGCCAGGCTCTATCTTTTTGCTCAGCACTCCCCATCTTGCTGACTTTAGTTTGCCTCATGGTCACAGGTTGGTTCTTACAGCTCCACTTATTATATATCTGCATTGAAGACAGAATGAGTGAAGGGGAAGCTCAGACTTATAGTTATAGTCTCTTGTGGCTACAATGGAGCCTGAGACAGTAAGTGTCTCCCCTGAAGCTGGGCATCTGGCTGTCTTAGAGATAACGGATATCTTGTGAGCAAGGAAGAGGAATGCTTGATGTAGTGGATATCTGACAGAATTGGCCACAGAGACCTACAAAAGGCAAGTGGTTTGCCTGAAAGATATTGTTAGAGTTTAGACCCTGAGTGTCCCCAAAATGCCCATTTAAGAGAATGAAACCTTTAGGAAGTGGGGCCTAGTGAAAGGAAGTTAGGTCACTGGGGGCATGTCCTTGAAGGGGATATTAGAACCTCAACCACTTCCTGTTTCTCTTTGCTGCCAGGCTGCCATGAGGTGAATAGGCTTCTACTGGCATGCACTTTCTACCATCATGTACTGCCACCAAAAGTCCAAAGGAATAGGGCCAAGAAACCATGGATGGTAACCCTTTTGTTTTTATAAGTTTATTATCTCAAGTGTTTTGTTTCAGTAACATTAAGCTGACCAGCATAGTCATCAGATTTTGTGGAAAGCAGGAAGGATGAACAGGGTGAAATCCTTGTAATTTGTTAAAAAAAAAATCTATTGCCAAACCAGTTGGATACCTCTGCAAATTATCTCCCACACATACCCTGAGAGCTCAACCTTGCACCCTTTATCACTGTATGGAGACAAACTATTTTCTAGAGAAATCAAAAGGGGAGAAACTCTGAATCAGGGATACAGGGCTCTGTAGAAGGTAGGGATGAAGATCCAGACTGAAGGTTGTGGGGTTGCATTGGAACAGTGGCACCCAAGTAAACTGCCTAGCTCCTAGCATGTTAGCAGCTATTTGTGCTGTCCAGACAGGAGTCTGTGGGTTCCCGTCTTGAAAGAGGGACTACCCCCAGAGAATAGATGTCCTGATACTCACTGCACGTCGTGAAAAAGTTGTTATTTAAGCAAAACAGTTTTACCAAAGACTGAAGATTTAAGCAAGCCAAATCAGGCTTATTATGCTATAAGAAGTTGCAAAATAGGGGCTGGGGTTCTAGCTCAGCAGTAGATCACTTACCTTGCATGCATGAGGCACTGGGTTTGATCCTCACACCACATAATATATAAAAAAATAAACTAAACAAATGCATTGTGTTCATCTACAACTAAGAATATTTTTAAGAGAAGTTGCAAAATAGGCAATTTAGACTGTGTTCTAGAAAAGACTCAGGAAAAGCACTCTGTGAAAAACACAAGAGTCCAAGAAATCAAACCCTTGCTGTTTGGTCAGGGCCAATTATTGTAAAATTTCTGATGTAATGAGCTCTAACAAGAGACCTAACCCATTGGATAATGGGCTGAGAATCACCCTGCCAAGAGTCCTCAGTCCTGAAATGTCAGTCATCAACCTGAATCCACAATGTAGGCCTGCCTGAAAACAAACACTTCTTGGAAATACATATTAAAACTTTGTTCCTAGAAAGGAATAACAAATAAGAAAAATAAGGTAGGCTATAGATATGGAGACTAAATAAACATAGGTAACATAGGTAACTATAGATACAGTAAAATATATTTATATCCATAGTATTAATAATTTTCATCTGTTTTTTATGAGTATTCTGATAAGTTTTATAATCATTTAGATATTTAAATGTTTTCTTGCTTTTAAAGTAATTTATGCATTTAAAGAAACCTAAGTTATTAGACTTTAAGGAATTTAATTGATTAAATTTGCAATTAGTGTTTGCTTGGAGAAAACTCATTTGTAGAATTATGACTTTGATTTATTAGTTATGTTAGTAGCTTGTGAATATTTATTTAAAGGAACATAAATTGTTTAAATATTAGTAAATTTAGATTAGACAAAGTATAAGTAATAGTGTGTATTCCTTTCCAGAAAGAAAAACACAGAGACAGTTCAACACAGAAAGCCTTTGAATCAACTTGCACACACAGAGTCAATCGGCTTTGTTTTACATTTTTGTTGAGGTATAAGTAATGTATGATAAGGATATCAGACACAAAGTGCTATTAACATTTATGTACAAGTCTTGATGTGAACCTTGTTTCTCTTGGATAAATACTTAGGGTTAGAATGACTGGGCCATAGGGTAGGTCCAGTATACATGTAATTTAAAGAAAGTGTCAAACTGGTTTCCAAAATAGTTGTTTCATTTTTAAAAAAAAAAAATATTCCTACCAACAATGAATGTATGAAAGTTTCATGCTTCATAGTTTTGCAATACTTGGAATGATCAGAATTTATACTTTAAGGAATGCCTTGTGTGTGTGATACTGGGGATTGAACCCAGGGCTCTTGGCCACTGACTCACACCTAGTCCTTTTTATTTTTATTTATTTTTTTTATCTTGAGACAGAGTCTAGCTAAGTTGCTGAGGCTAGCTTTGAACTTACAATCCTTCTGCCTCGGCCTTCCCTTCTGAGTCACTGGGATTACAGGTGTGTACCACTGTGCTCGGCTTTTAAAACATTCTTTTTTTTTTTTTTAAAGATTTTTTTTAATTTGCTTTTAGTTGTACACAATGTATTTTATTCAATGCATTTTATTTGTACGTGGTGCTGAGGATCGAACCTGGGTCGCCCACGTGCTAGGCGAGCGCTCTACCACTGAGCCACAATCCCAGCCCTTAAAACATTCTTTATACTTTAATATGTTCATAATGATATTTCATTGTGGTTTTAATTTGAATTTTCCTAATGATTAATGATACTGAATATCTTTTCCTGTACTTATTTGCCATCTACATTCTTCTTTTGTGAAATGCTTATTCAAAATATTTTACCCATTTTAATTGGATTATGTTGTGTTCCTGAGTTGTAAAAGTTCCTGATATATTCCCCATCAAATATGTGCTTTGTGAATATTATCTATTTGTTGCTTGCTTTTTTCATTTTCTTGCCTTTTGAAGAACAAAAGTGATTTTAATGAAGTCCCATTTATCAAAACGTTATCTTATAATTCATGTTTTATTCCTACACAGGGCCATTAAGATTTCCTCTTATGTTTTCTCTTAGAAGTTTTATAATTTTATTTCTATGTTAATATATGAGTAATTTTTACTTATGGTGTTAAGATTTGCTGTTTTACATTTTTGTTTTGTTTTTGCATATGCCAATTCTATTGTCTTAGCATTGTTAATTAAAAAGATTGTCTATTTGTCTATTCCCCCACCCCGTGAATTGTCTTTTTTTTTTTTTTTTTGTACCAGATATTGAACCCAGTGGTGCTTCACCACTGAGCCACATCCCCAGTTCTTTTAAAAAATATTTTATTTAGAGACAGGGTCTCACTGAGTTGCTTTAGGACCTCGCTAAGTTGATGGGTCTGGCTTTGAATTCATAATCCTCCTGCCTCAGGTTCCTGATCAGCTGGGATTACAGATGTGCACTATTGCACCTGGCTCCCCCCTTGAATTGTCTTGACAACTTTGTCAAAAATAATTGACTAGCTGGGAGTGGTGGCACACGCCTGTAATCCTAGCACTTGGGAGGCTGAGGCAGGAGGACCACAAATTCAAAGCCAGCCTCAGCAAAAGTGAGGTGCTAAGCAACTCAGTGAGATCCTGTCTCTAAATAAAATACAAAATAGGGCTGGGGATGTGGCCCAGTGGTCGAGTGCCTCTGAGTTCAATCCCTGGTACCAAAATAATAATAATAATAATAATAATAATAATAGACTATGTGTCACTATGACCAATATTTCTGTTGTGTCTCATTGATTTATATGTTTATCTTTACCTCACTGTCTTGATAACTATAGTTTAAAGTCTTTAAAACAAGTAGCATAAGTCCTTCAACTTTGTTCTTCTTTTATGAAATTTCTTTGACTAGTTAGATCCTTTGCATTTCCATGTGAATTTTAGAAACAGCTTGTGGATTTCTGCAAAAAAATCTTCTAGAATTTTTACTAGGATTACATTGACTCTATAGGTCAAGTTTGAAAGAATTATCTTCTTGATAATATTGAGTCTTACAATCAATGAACGTGTTGTATCTCACTATTTACTTATGTCTTTACTTTTTTATTTTTTCAGTATAGTGGTCTTACAAATGCTTTGACAAGTATTTTTATACTGTGCTAAAAGCTTGAATAGTATTATATTTTAATTTCTGATGATAGCTAATCCATGTAAAACAATCGATTTCTTAATATTGATCCCATATTTTGCAAACTTGTTAAAAGCAGTATGCTTGGAGCTGGGCACAGTGGCACACGTCTGTAATCCCAGCACTTGGGAGGCTGAGGCAGGATGATCGCGGGTTCAAAGCCAGCCTCAGCAATGGCGAGGCACTTAGCAACTCCATGAGACCCTGTCTCTAATAAAATACAAAAAAGGCCTGGGGATGTGGCTCAGTGGTTGAGCGCCCCTGAGTTCAATCCCCAGTACCAAAAAAAAAAAAAAAAAAAAAAAATGCTTATCAGTAGTGTTTACCTTGTCTGTCTCTGGGACAGTGTCTAGTGCTACCTGAAGCTTAAAGTCTGAAAATCATTGTTTTCCATATTTTTCTGGTTTGTTTGTTTTAGTAGAAGAGTAAACATGATCACTGTTATTCCATTGTTGTCAGAAGCAGTAGAAGCTATTGAGACTTTTAGTGTCTCATTTTAGTGTGAATGGACATACAGGGATCACTAAGCATTCTTCAATTTAGGCCATCAACATGAAAGACCTCAACAAACAGGAAAAAAAATAATTTAAGAGAAAACTTTAAATATTTTAAATTAATATTCTTGGACTAACCAGCACAATAAATATGCAAAGGTACATACCAAGAGTGAATTCTTTTTTTTTTTTTTTTTTGGGTACCAGGGATTGAACTCAGGGGCACTCGACCACTGGGCCACATCCCCAGCCCTTTTTTGTATTTTATTAGAGACAGGGTCTCACTGAGTTGCTAAGTGCCTCGCCATTGCTGAGGCTGGCTTTGAACTCGCGATCCTCCTGCCTCAGCCTCCCAAAGTGCTGGGATTACAGGCGTGCGCCACCGGCGCCCGGCTCCAAGAGTGAATTCTAAGAGATTCTTGGGCAGGACAAGTGGTAGGTATCAGACCACAAATAAAAGATAAGAAATAAAAATGTTGTTGATTTCTCCATAGCTGCATTGGAAGCAGAAGATAATCAATCATTGACTTCAACATTCTGTAAAGACATAACTTCCAACCTAGAGTTCTATTCCCAGCCTAATTATCAATGATTTGGTGAAGAAATAAAGAAACTTTCAGCCATAGAAGTTCTCAAAATATAATTTAATTATAATAATTAATAATCTCCCAAGAACCCTTTCTCAGGGAGGTATTGGAGGACATTCTCCAAAACAGTTTAGCAGAACACCAATAAGGGGAAGACATGAGATCAGAAAACAGAGGACTCACCACAAAAGAAATTTTGTTGAAAGTCACATAATGACAACTGAACATGTGAATTCAGAGATGAGTTTGTTCTGAAGAAGCACAGAAGGCTGCTGGAGGAAAAACCCCAAGAGGAAAGAGTCCTCCTGAGGAGCTCTGGCTTGATTTCTCTTCCCTTTCACTCCTCAGACTCCTGAGTCTATGCTAAACCTTTATCCAGCCCTCCTCCTGAAGTCACATTGTCCTGCCACAACACATACCAAGGAAGACCACTATGTACTTGTCACAGGGATGCTGATGGAGATGCATGAGTCCCCACCTAGGGTGAGATAATTAAAGAATCTAAAGTTTAAAATTCAAGGAGGTACTCATTGTCAAAGCAGGACCACACCTCAAATCTTCTCCCCAGTAAGTAGATGTCTGAACATCAAGTTGTCTCTCTTTTCACTATGATAGGCTGAGACAGTGTGTGTGTTTTAGAATTTTTATGATTTTTTGTATTCAATTAAACCTAGACCATGGGTTTGTTTATTCATTTAATTTTATTTTGTGTGTGGTGCTAGAGACCAAACCCAGGGGCTCATGCATGCTAAACATGCATTCCACTACTCACTTACTCCCAGCCCTATTTTTTTGTTTTAAAAAGTTCTTGTAGGGAGATGGGCATGGTGTCACACACTTGTAATCCCAGCACTTGGGAGGCTGAGACAGGAGGATTGCAAGATCAAAGTCAGCCTCAGCAATTGCGAGGCACTTAGCAACTCAGTGAGACCCTGTCTCTAAATAAAAATACAAAAAAGGACTGGGGATGAAGCCCAGTGGTCGAGTGCCCGAGTTCAATCCCTGGTACCAAAAAAAAAAAAAGTTTTTGTAGGGCTTGGGTTGTAGCTCAGTGGTAGAGCACTTGCCTAGCATGTGTGAGGCACTGGGTTCGATTTCTTTTTTTTTTTTTTTTTTTTTTTTTGCTACCAGGGATTGAACTCAGGGGCACTGGACCACTGGGCCAAATCCCCAGCCCTTTTTTTTTTTTTTTTTTTTTTTTGTATTTTATTAGAAACAGGGTCTCACTGAGTTGCTAAGTGCCTCGCCATTGCTGAGACTGGCTTTGAACTCGCAATCCTCCTGTCTCAGCTTCCCAAGTGCTGGGATTACAGGCATGTGCCCACCGCGCCCGGCTGGGTTTGATTCTTAGCAACAAATATAAATAAATCCCAGATAGGATTGGCTGGTAATAAAGGTACATGGACAACTAAAAAAAAATTAAAAAAGAAAAAGTTCTTGTAAAGATTTCCTCACATTTTATGAGACCAAATTTTAATTTTATACTATAATATCAACTTTGCTCCTTCAAAATTTCACAAGCAAAATAACCTCTATTATGACAATCACTTATGATCCATGAGTAATAAAGAATAGAAGTATGAAGAAAAGAAGTGGTAGAGAAAATAGGAGTATCTGAAACACAGTTTGCTCTTACCAGTTGTGTGAATTACGCTTTCCACTGTATGCTTCCAAGGTTTAAGGATGAAATTTTCTCAAGTGATCATATGAAGCTGCAAGTGCATAACAAAATATTAGAAATGAAAGAACACAAATCACTGTGACAGTCTTAAGTCTGCTTCTGAAAATACGCAGAAAGCATTTTCAAGCGGTGCCCAGACCATCAATTTGTGAGACTGTGTTAATGAAATTGCATTATCATGATCTACTGATCTTCAAGACCAGACGCTAAAAGTAAGTTTTTACCGTAGTCACTTATGAACAGAGAAGGAAAGTTTAATACCGTGGTGGTAACATCCCCATCAGCCAAAGACTCTATTGGTAGAGTTAGGAAAAAATTCTTGCTACTCTTCAAACTTCAATGGAAAGTGACAATTTAGTAACATAAATGTGTGGTATGGTGGCCACAGGGGCAATCTAGGAGCCAGTGCTCTTCTATACTATAATAACTTTTCAATAGACCACCAAATTTTATAATAATTGAAACATTTAATAACAATCTAGACTTAGTCTTATGTTCTAGAAATTCATTCTTTGCTGGTCGTGTTTAGCTTTGATCTTGCCTTTGTGAAAATATTGATTTTAATGCTCAGCCACTAAACACTCAGCTAGTATCTGTATCTGTTAGGGGTATATTTTTGCATGTACTAGCATGGTTTTCTCTCCTCTCTCCACCCTCCATTTCCCCCTTTCATTTTACATGTATAGGTTTCAGTTAAATTTAATTTAGTCCACAGGTTACAGGATATGTGTAATATATATAGGCTATGTCTAATCTAGAAGAGGAATACAAGTCCCCCAGGGATTGATGAGGGACTCTTGTGAATTGGGCTTCACATTTTAGGGAAATGGGGAGAACTTCATTAAGCGAGATATGTTATTTGGAAGCAATGTAATAGCATCATGTTTACAGATGTGGATTAAGTGGGAGCAAATTATATCTAAGACATAGGGGAATAAACACTAAACAATATTACATAAACATTTGCTATGGTCTGAGTGTTTGTGTTCTCCAAAAATGCATATGTTAAAACATAATCTGCGTTGTGTTGATGTTGGGAGGTTGGGCCTTTGGGAAATGATAAGGTCATAAAGGTGCTCTTAAGAATGAAATTTGTGCCCTTATCAAAGAGGCCTGGGAGAGCTTGTTCACCCCTTTTGCTAGGTGAGGATACAGAAAGTAGGCATCATTTTTGAGGCAGAAGGCTCTGAGCCCTCACCAGACACTGAATCTGCTGACACCTTGATCTTGGACTTCCTAGTATCCTCAATGATGAACAATTGTTTTATAAATTACCCAGTCTATGGTACTTTGTTTTAGCATTCTGAACGGACTAAGACAACAAAATGTCATCAAAATGTTATGGTTATTACTACTAAAGGAGAGTTCAGTTTGTTTTGGAGTTCATTCCATGACTTTATCAGTTCCTGCTATATCTCACATATGCTAGCTATGGAGAAAGGAATCCTTTGTGTCTCCTTTTGTTGTAAGCATGTTAATAAGCCTACAAATAAGGCATATTCAATGATGAATCATGCACATTTGTACTGGGTTGACTAGTGTCCCTCCAAAATTCATATTCTATTCACCTGAAACATCAGGCTGTGTGACCTTTGTTGGAAACGGATCTTTTATTATTAGTTCTTTTTTTTAAATATTTCTTTATTTATTTCAGTTGTACACAAATGCCTTTTTTTAATATTTATGTGGTGCTGAGAGTCAAACCCGGGCTGTGCACGTGCTAGGCGAGCACTCTATGGCTGAGCCACAACCCCAGCCCATTATTGGTTCTTTTTAGTTATACATGACAGTAGAATCTATTTTGATATGATTATACAAGCCTGGAATATATATTCTTCTTTTTTTTTTTTTTGTGGTACCGGAGATTGAACTCAGGGGCACTCGACCACTGGGCCACATCCCCAGCCCTTTTTTGTATTTTATTTAGAGACAGGGTCTCACTGAGTTGCTAAGTGCCTCGTCATTGCTGAGGCTGGCTTTGAACTCGCGATTCTCCTGTCTCAGCCTCCCAAAGTGCTGGGATTACAGGCGTGCGCCACCGCGCCCGACTGGAATATATATTCTTCTAATTAGGACCCCAGTCTTTTGGATGCACACGATGGTATATTTATGTATGTACGTAGGAAAGATATCAGATTCATTCCACAGTCTTTCCTTTGGAAACAAGATCTTTACAGATAATTAGTCAAGTTAAAGTAAGCTCATAATGGATAAAATAATCTCTAATCCAATAACTGGTGTTTCTATAAGAAAAAGGAAATTTAGACACAGTCCCATTGGGAGAGTGCCGTGCCACATGATGATGGAGGCAGAGTTTGGAATGGTGTGTCTTCAAACTAAGGAAAAACTAAAGATTGCCAGCAACTACCAGAGATTAGAAAGAGGCAAGGAAGTATCCACCCTAGAGGACTTTGGAGGGAACACAATCCTGCTGACATCTTTTTTTTTTTTTTTTAAGAATTTTTTTCACAATACCTTTGTTCTATTTATTTTTTATTTTTATGTGGTGCTAAAGATCGAACCCAGGGACTCACATGTGCTAGGCAAGTGCTGTACCACTGAGCTATAGCCCCAGCTTCTGGCCTCCAGAACCATAAAAGAATAAGCTTGCTGTTCTAAGCCATTAAGTCTATGGCAATTTGTTACAGCAGCCCCAGAAAGCTAACATAACATTGCAATGTCATATGTGACTGGCTTTGGGGAGCTGACTCATTCTAACCAAAATTCTTCAACTGCTTTATAAACTTGAATTTCAAGTTATTAATCTAGCTGGCAGGATAACAGACACTCCCTCAGGGAGCACCAACCTGGTACATAGGCCTAATTATAAATGAGAATGGAGAAAGAGAAACTATACTGATTGAGTATCTGATATATTTCAGGGACCATATATTTCACAAATACTATAAAATTACACTGGTGACAAGAGCTTTGAAGAGAGATGTATTGTGGCAAATAATCACGAGAATTGGAGCTGTCAAAGAGATAAAGGAAGGAAACCCTAGAGAATGGATCTGGAGGAATAAAAGGAATTAGTAAAGGGAGAACACACATGTATGTGACAGGTACAAAAGCCTTACACATTCAAGGAACTGAAAGGACCATGTGCATTGGGGTGGAGCAAGGTTGTACAAGATGTGGCAGGAGGGAAAGTTACGGGGTGGGGGAGGATGACACATGTGACACTTCTTAGACATTTGTGTCTTTCTTCTGAGGACAATGAGAAGGTATTAAGGTTAGCTGTATAAAGGAGTAACATGATTAGATTTACATTTTTTAGAACATCACTCCAGCTGCAATGTGGAGTACAAATTAGAGAGAAAGTGGGGTTTGATGAGAGCCAAGGGCTCAGCTCAGGGATTAGGACTGGACACCCCACACCTCAGCAGACACTTGCCAGCCAACTCACAAGGGCCAGAAGGATGCCAGCTGTTCTTCTTCATGCTAAGAATATCCCAAACCACACTCCCCACAGACCTGACCTGCCTCTTGGAGAATACAAGCTCTGACAATTACATGAGTTGTCCAAAGAGAAAGGGCAACTATTGAGATAATTGGGTTGCATTAAGATTGTGGCATTGGATTAAATTTTACCCTTCTACTTCAAATGATGGTAGTTCATAATCAGAGCCACACTGGGATGTAATGAACATGTATTTACACACACACACACACACACACACACACACACACAAATGTATAACTCTGACACAGGTGGCAGATAAACACCAATGTATCATAAGCAATCTTTCAGAAAAATCAGAGATTTTTTTTTTTCTACAAATAGTCTTACTAGGAGGATTTCCAGGTCTCAGAGGAAACATATTTAAACACTGATAGATCCTGGCAAGTCAACTTCCTAAAAGATTTTTCTGATGCATAATTCTATCAACAGTCAGCCTGTCTTAACAACACTATTTCTGTCTCAGTATGCTACATAGTGTAGTTTCACATGTTTTCTAATTTAATTTTTTTATTATTATAAAAGTTATATGTAGCAGGAGATGGAGGAAAGTTTTTTCCTTGATTTATCAGGGAAAGCATTGTTAAGTGTGTGAGTAAAAGGCTTTGGTAAGCTGCTTGGTGTGAGGGACAATTATTACCTGGGAATGGCTAGGCATGTTAGTCAACTTTATGTTGCCGTTAAAAAACAAAAACAAAAACAAACCTGAGATAATCGACTTTAAAACAGAAAAGGTTTATTTGGTTCATAGTTTTGGATGTTCCAGTCTATGTTCCATTTCTTCGGGGCCTGTGGTGAGAGGGTAGATCATGGTGGGGGCATGTTGGGGAGGAGGCTGCTTACCTCATGGCACCCAGGAAACAAAGAGAAGAAGAGAAAGGGGCAGGGGTCCCAAAACCCCATTTAAGGGCATGCCCCCCGATGGCCTAACTTCTTCCCACTAGTCCCCACCTCCTAAAGTTTCACCACCTCCCAACAGTGCCATAGACTGGGGACAAGCCTTTAACATATGGATCTTTGGGGAAACATTCACATCCAAACTATAGCATTAAGCAAATAGCTCTCCAGGGTGTTGGAACATAAAGCTAACCAGGAACGCCTGTTGAAAAAAAGGGGGGGTGTTATTGGGGAGGGATAGGAAGAGGAAGGGAGGGGAAGAAGAGTAGGGAATGGGAAAGGGGCAGGACAAGAAGAGTGTGGAACAAGGAACAAGGGGAGTTTTCAGTCTGGTGCAGGCTTAAATAGCAAACTGGTGGTCCAAGAGACCCCTGGAGCGAGTCCGTGTCCCCACAGGCTGCTGGAGGTCAAGAGGCGGGGAGGGCACCTGAGGGCTGGCCAGCCTAAGGCACCTGGGAGATGTAGTCTTTTCTCAAAGTATCTGGGGAGGTGTGGCCTATCTGGGAGGTGTAGCCTCCCTGCCCAGAATCCAACACAGGGAGGGTGAGCTTCTTGCTTTGCTGATTTTGCATATCAGAATAAGCCCCAAGACAGAATGGAATAACAGGGGAGAAGAACTTGGAATTGCAAGGTCAGATGGAATCTCTGAAGGGAAGGCTCCAGAAGCCAGTAACACTGAATCTGGGAGGGGAAGGACAGAGAGGTAAAACCCAGACACAGAGCAAGCAGGGATTTTGGAAGCAAATGCACCATTTCCTAGAGTTCACAGAATTCCATTCTTTGTGTCTCAATTATGTCTCACACATGTATTTAACCTCTTATTAGAGATTTTGTGAGATGATTAGTTCTGGCCTTCCTCCCAGGACGGCAGCTGTACAGCTTCTGTGAGTTGTTTCAACACAGTGAGAAGAAGCCAGGAGAGCCAATTTCTGATGGCAGGAGCCAAAGAAGGTAAGTTGAGGTTGCCCCTGACGGCTAGGAAAGCACATCTGAAGGCTTGTTCCAGGCACCTTTTGGATAACAGATATAAATCTGTTCTCACCATCACACCAGAACCCATGTGAGGTCGAATCCCAAGATTTCAGGCACACCTTTGGAAAGGAGTCTGAGGATAAATAACCCTTAAAGAGCCGGGCGTGGTGGTGCACGCCTGTAATCCTAGCTCTTGGGAGGCTGAGGCAGGAGGATCGAGAGTTCAAAGCCAGCCTCAGCAATGGCGAGGCACTTAGCAACTCAGTGAGACCCTGTCTCTAATAAAATACAAAAAAGGGCTGGGGATGTGGCCCAGTGGTGGAGTGCCCCTGAGTTCAATCCCCGGTACCAAAATAAATAACCCTTAAAGGTGTTTAGTCATCGTTCCAAAGAGAAGGCCAAGTATACCTGGGATCACCATAAAATGAGAGGAGAAATGGGAGAAAGCGCATGGCAATTATAATAGCCACTATGAAAAACTCCGGTCAAGCTGAAAGCAGGAGGGCCTGCCTCCCCTCCCTCCACCGCAGCTCAGGGAGGCTTCACAGAGGATGTCATGCCTGAGCTAAGTGTGAAAGGTAGATGGCCACAAAGGCTGGAGTATTTGCTTCCTAGGGCAAATGGTTACAAAGTGGGTAGCATGCAGCAACAGAAATTTATTCGCTAACCATACATTCTGGAAGCTGGAAGTCAGAAATCAAGGCGTCAGTCAGCAGGACCCATCTCCCTCTGCTGGTTCTAGGGAAAGTTCTGACCCCTACCTCTTCCAGCTTCCAGTGGTTGCTGGTTCCTTGGCTTGTGGCTACAATCCTCCAATCTTTGACTCCGTCTTCGCTTGGCCCTCTCCTTTGTGTCTGTCTTCTCTTTTTTTTGACTCTTAGACGTACTCTTGTCATTGGGTTGTGGGTTCACCTGTAAACCCAGACTGATCTCATTTCAAGATCTCTAAAATCCCTCTTTGCACTGTGTCTGGGCTTTACCTCTCTGTCTTCCCCTCCCTGGTTCAGTGTCACTGGCTTCTGGAGCCTCCCCTTCAGAGACCCCCATTCTACTTTCCAACTCCAAAAGATGTAGAAACATCTTTTAGGCAGTTGCCACTCGATTCACTTCAGAAGGTACTTCCTGCAGAGGCTGCCTGGGACAGAACCAAAAATTCTCAAGGAAAGGCCTTGGATATACAGGTGTGTGTTTTCTTCCAACTTCTATCACACACGATCCCCTCTGACCTCAAGGTGTGATTGATTGCTTTCCTTTCCACAAATGAAAGGGTAGTAACAGATCTAAATGCCCTCGTGGCTCCATGAAGTTCCCCTTTTCAGTTTTAATCAATCAAATTGGATGCTGAAAGGGAGATCAATAGGGTAGAGTGGTTATCAGGAACAAGCCCAGAGAATGAGGACAGGCACACTCATTCAAAATGTTCGTATTTCATCAATTAAAGCTTCTTTTGGATAATCTAACTAACCTCTGGAGGACTCTTTACTGTTTTGCCTGACTTTATGTATGTACCAGTGAGAACATTTATTTGTAGAAAATGCCAGAGTTCCTCTCTGAAATTTAATTTCATGTTTCCTCATGAATAGCAGCAGCTCTCAAAAGTTGTTCAGTTTTGAGTAAATGATAAGTTTTCCACTCAGCACATAAATATCCTAACAGTTTATTTTGCTTTGTGTCCCAGGAGAAGGAAATGGGACAGAATGAGCTGGATATTCATAAGGTTGCAGATCCCTTGTTTTAGATGCTGTCAGTAGACTGAAGAAGAGCCGCTGATGAGGAGAAATGTTTGAATTTCAATGGGAATAGTCAACACGAAGTGAATGGCGAAGATGTCAGCCATAGAATAATGTATTCATATCTTTCTTCTATTTCCTTCATTGCAATTAAAGCCTAAAGTGGATTATGAAAATATACAAACAAATATCATCCGCCTTGGGTTTATACATCACATGCTGTGGAATTATAGGGGGGGGGATATGATTGACATTATGCATAATTCTGTAACAGAGGTGCTTTAGTTTGTCATTTGGAGTTTCCTTGTGATAAAGCTATAAGTTTATCAACACAAAGGCAGATGAAAAGTTTATTTTAAAGATCATAAACAAGGCTGGGGATATAGCTTAGTTGGCAGAGTGCTTACCTCACATGCACAAGGCCCTGGGTCCAATCCCCAGCAACACACACACACACACACACACACACACACACACACACACACACAAAGATTATAAACAGACTAGGAGAAATCAAAGGGCAGGGAAGCAAAAGAAGGAGCCATTGTGTGCTAGACCCATAGAAGACACAGAATAGCTGCTGCCCAATCAAAGGAACGTAATAAAGGGGTGATTGGGGGGCAGATGGGAGGAGAAGCCTAGTCAGTTGCTCTTGTCCCACAAATTCTTTCACTTTTTTCATGTGTGGAAAACACTACCATTCTGCCCAAACTGGACCCATACCCTCTCCCAGGGATTACCCGGCTTCTTGCCTTTCTGTGTCTGGAGACTACTGTCTACCCTCCTCCCCATTTCCACCAGAGCACAGGGCCAGCCTAGTAGGCACTCCAAAGGCAAGGAGGGAGGAAAATAAAGAAATGGCTTACCAGTGTTTCTTTCTCCAACATGGAGGGGCCAACTGCTCTTGGGGTGGACTGTAAGGCAATACCTGTGGGCAGGAGCAAGCTGATCCTTGCTCACCTTCAGTGCCCAGAATCCTTGGTGTATCCAGGACTGACATCTGGGTTGTGTGGTGTGGCCAAGTTCACAACAGTTTCATCTGTTGGTGGATGAAAAGTGAGCAGACCAATGGGCCTCCACCTCCACCTCAATTCTGGCTGTAGCTTGGGGAGAGGAAGCAAGGAGGCTGGACCTGCTTGGGTTATAGACAGCATATTAGAACTGAGGTTCAAGAAGGAATGTTTTTCTGGATAAAAGGTTGAAGACACAGACCTCTGTCTGGAGCCTTACCCTGCAATTTCTACCTCTGTGAACAAAAATAAATCATTTTCTGTCTCTGAAATTGACAGTCCTTCTCTATAAATTTAAGTGATACAACCTATAACCCAGGGTTATTGTGAAAACTAATGGAATAGATTCCTTCATTCCTTCTTTCATTTATTCATTCAACAAATTTTTGGGGGGTACCATGGTAGGCAGAATTCCAGGACAATCTCCCCCAACCAATGACTCATGCCTTTGTATAATTTCCTCCCTTTAAATCTTGGTAGGACCTGTAAATATTATGAATGCTGCTCCTGTGATGATGGCAAAGGTTAAGTGACTTTGCAAATCAGTTGATTTTGAGTCAATCAAAAGGAAAATGATCCTGGGTGGGTCTTAATCAAATGAAAGCCCTGAAAGTATCTTAAAAGATTCTCCTGCTGGAAGGGATGGGCGCGGTGGTGCATGCCTGTAATCCCAGCACTTGGGAGGCTGAGGCAGGAGGATCAGTGAGTTCAAAGCCAGCCTCAGCAATGGTGAGGCACTTAGCAACTCAGTGAGACCCTGTCTCTAATAAAATACAAAAAAGGGCTGGGGATGTGGCCCAGTGGTCGAGTGCCCCTGAGTTCAATCTCTGGTACCCCCCCAAAAAAAAAAAAAAAAAATTCTCCTGCTGGAGAAAGCAAACCACCATAGTTCTATAATAGTCATGAGAAATGAATTCTGCTAATAACTATATAAGGACTTTTGAGCCTCAGGGGTTGTGGTTGATGCATTGATTACAGCTTTGTGAGACCTGAGCAGAGGACCCAGTTATGCCATGCTCAGAATCCTGACTCGAAAACACTGCAAAATAACAAATGTTTGTTATTCCAAGCTGCTACATTCCTGGTAATTTGTGATGCAGAATCATGGCAAGCGCTGGATATACAAGGATCCACAAGGCAAGCACAATCCTACCCTACTAGGACACAAACAAGGAAGCAGATGACTAAATATTGTCTAATGAATGTATCAAGGGGTAGAATCCCTGCAGCTTTTCTGCTGTGATGACTGCAGGGAAGGAGACTAAAGAATGACATTTGGGGAAGGAGGAGGCTATGAACTTCGAGAAAATTCCTTCCAGGAGATCAGGGAAAAGAAAACAAAGCCAATTTCATTCTGAAAGGAGAAGTAGGGAGGGAAGACGGTCGAGAGGTTTGTCTTCCCCCGCTCTCTTCCACCCCAAAGCTGGAGGAGGGAGAGACATTTCAAATAACTTGAAAAGTTTTGGGGTGATCTTGGAGTAGGGGGTATTGTTCCTTTTTTCTTTGGATAAAGACTGAGAAAATTCCAAGTGTCATTTGAAAGGTGCTGAATCAAAAATGCATCTGCTTAGGAAACTGCAAATTGTTCTAGACAAAGAACTGTCAGCAATAGTGTCCCCTTCCTGCCCCTCCTACCCCACTGCCCAGCCTTTATATCTGCAATTTAGTATCCAGCTCATTCTGTTTCACTTCTCCTGAGATACAAAACAAAATAACCCTCTAAGATATCTATGTTCTCTGAGGCAAACTCACACATTTACTCAAAAGTAAACAATATCTAAGAGCAACTGGGATTTGTGAGTAAATGTAAAACCAAATTTCAGAGGGCAACTCTTCGCATTTCGTACGATGAAAGGTTTTAAACCAGAAAAGAACAGGATAACTTTAGTTAGAGTGTAATCTCTCACCAGTATGATGGTGGCTTGGCTCAAAAGCCAGTTCAGCCCATTATTAGCAAATGAAACAAGCTGTGTTTTTATTTATGCATATGTTTTGTGAGCACTGGACAATAGCGGTTATACCTAGCCCCCCATAAGCGGTACCTTAGAGCAGAGGTTCTCAGCTGGTTCAATTTTACTTCCCAGGGGTCAGGTGGTAATGTCCAGAGACATTTTCTTGGTGGAGGAGCCTGTTATTGGCTTCTTGTAGATGAGGGACCACTGATGTTGCTAAACATGCTACAATGCACAGGACAACCCTCCATAATAAAAATCGAACCAAAGCAAAAAAAAAAAAAAAAAAAAAAATCTATCCTTGTGCTGCTGCTGAGAAATGCTGCTCTGGGGGAGGGAACGGGGTGGGCAGGGGACATTGTGGAGGAGCACTCACCTAGATGAGGGTGGCAGGGAGGAACACGGAAGTAAGGATGCCAATAGAGGGGCAAGTGGGCATGAGTGAAAGCCATGTCCAGGACACTGAATGGGTAAAGCCCAGTGGGAAGGGGCTGAGATTGGAGATGTCTGTGGGGGTGAGTGGAGGTCAGGAAGAATCTTGGAGGCATGCAGAGACGGTGAATTTCATTCCAAGGTCCTTGGGGAGACATAGGAAGGTTTTAGATAAGGCTGTGACAGAATCAGTTTTCCCCTGTGTAGTTTACAAGGGAAATTTCAAATGCTTCTCATCAGATCTTCATAGCAATCAGTGAGGAAAGTGGAAAGGTTGTTATTATTTCTATTTTTAGGTTATATTCTTTATTTTTTGACTTTCCTCACCATTGAAGGGGCCATAAACTGCCCTTCTGCCTATGACAAGAGGAAATACCAGGGGAAAGAGAAATGAAGAGACATTTTCTGGCTTTCTGCATGCAGAAGGATAAAGCTGTGCACAAAGGATTTTAATTGCCTTATTCTGACACCTATCACCGATGTGTTATTCTTGCTCTGGTTATTTTCCCTTTTATGAGCCTCGAATATGCTTTAACTACTTCAAACTTTATAACTAAATGAAATTCTACTCCAGCAATGGTCTGCACATAAATTTGTTGTATTAGTTTGTATTAAAAATGGGCTGTAAGAAGAGTTCACATATGCATAGGGAGTATTATCCCTGTGAGGGTATTACTGACTAATCAAAAGTCAATGGGAGGGGCTGGGATTGTGGCTCAGCGGTAGAGTGCTTGCCTAGCACGTGGGCAACCCAGGTTCTGATCCTCAGCACCACGTGCAAATACAAACGCATTGAATAAAACGCATTGTGTACAACTAAAGCAAATAAATAAAAATATTTTTTAAAAAGTCAATGGGAAAAAAAGTTGATGTGTTGTGTAATCTTATTGAAACCAGGTTTTGGCAAATTACATAAGTGCGAAGAGGTGAGCATGCAGAGAAAACCTGAATTAATGAATCAGTGTGAAATAATGGTATTCATATAGAAGTGCAGCACATTTAGAGCTTGCTTAAAGTAGGGCTTGGTCATATCACTTACTTTCAGAGCATCTCCTATTCATAGTCCATGAACAAACTGCCTGGGATTTGCAACGTGCTGACTTTCCTGGGAGGCAAGATGAACCTTCTTTGTGGACTCTATTTATAATGCCCTCAAAGTATGCTGAAGGTGAAGGTGCACTGTTTTCCTTCTGTTCTGCAGGTGGTGAGGAGGAGGTTTCTGTGAATAAACTGCGTATTTACTGGCCAAGGGCAATGGTTGCTTAACAACTTCTCTGATTTATCCAGAAAAGTTTTGCCAATAAATCCAAATTAATTTGAAGACTAGAATAAAATCAAGAAACAATTTCTATCACCAATGATTACTGGTTTTCATATTTAATGTTAGGTACTAACCTAACTGTATGGTTTTTATTGTGGTAACCAAATCATCTAAACAGAACAAAACAGAAGGTAAAGTGTATTTTGGTTTTTAGTTTCAGAGATCTCAGTCCATGGTTGACTGATTCTATAGCTCTGGACCTGAAGTGAGGCAGAACATCTTGGCAGAAGGGTGTAGCAGAGAAAAGCTGCTCTGCTCCTATCATCCAAGAGGCAGGGAGGGTGAGGGAGGCAGAAGGAGAGGGAGACCGAGGTGCTTAATTTGCCAGGGACAAAATATAAACCCCAAGTCATGACCCAGTGACTTACTTCCTCCAGCCACACCCCGCCTACCTCCAGTTACCACCTAGTTAGTTCTTTCAAATTAGTAATCCATCCTATGGGTTAATTCACTGATTAGGTTACAGCTTTCTTAACCTAATCATTTCACCTCTGAACATTCCTACTTAACAGGAGCATTTGGGGTATTACCTCATATCCAAACCACAGGACAATCCTTTGTCTACTACATTGCTGTTAGGTTTATTTTGCTAAACTATGTAAGATTTCCTGACACTCCTGGGCTCCAGAACCTTCAGTTTCAAACCTTACCATTTTCAAAATAAAATTCAGATGTCTGGCACATAAAACCTTCCTCAGTCTGAGCATGTCAAATATGCTGCCGTGTGCGTGTGTGTGTGTGTGTGTGTGTGTGTGTGTGTGTGTGTTGTAGTAGTAGTAGTAGTAGTAGTAGTACTGGGAGGTAAACCCAGAGTCTCACATCTCCGGCTCCCCTTCTTTTAAAAAATAATTTAAATTTTGAGACAATATCTTATTAAGTTGCCAGGCTAGCCTCACACTTGCAAGCCTCCTGCCTCAGCCTCCCGAGTTTCTGGAATTATGGGCATGCACCAGCAATTGCAGCATATCTGCTTCCTTCCCTCCATTTGGGATCCCAGCATGGAATCTGTATAGTGACCACACCAAGGGTTCAGCCACTCCTTACAATGCACGTTATTATTCCTCCTTTCTCTAACCCTGTTACTTCCTCTATCTAGACAGACCTGCCACTCTATATGGATAACACCTCTTTGAAGATTCTCTTCACATGATGAGCTGATTGGGGGTGCAGACAAAATTACTATAGTTAGAAACCCAGATTTAGGGGTTAGGGGTATAGCTTACTTGGTAGAGTGCGTGCCTTGCATGTGCAAGACCCTGGGTTCAATCCCCAGCACCAAAAAAAAAAAAAAAAAAAAAAAAAAAGAAAAGAAAACCAGATTTGGGGAGGAAGGATCAAGTCCCCTTGTCCTTGCCCTGTATGTAAATTGTAGTTTGATACTTAGGGCATTTGCAAAAGGCAACTGTTGAGTTACAAGGATTCCCCCTCTTTGGGGAATTGCGACTCAGATCCATAGGTCACAGGCAAGGCCCTCAGCACCTGTATTTGTGTCATATGAGCCACAGTTTGGGGTTACTGCTTCACATCCTGTACAATTCTCTTCTCTAGAAGTTTTTAATTGGGACCTAGGAAAAGTCAGATCATACTCATTATGCAGCTAGAACTACAACTTGTACATTTAACCACTGTGAACCTTCAGAAGAGACAGAGGAAATAAGTCCACGAGAGAGGAGAGGATAACAAACTCATGTGGAGGAATAGAGATGAGAGATGAAGAGGCTTGGAATTTTCCTTGGCCTTCATTTTAGTTCCTTTGCTTCATTCCTGCCCTTGGAGTCTATGAAATAACAATGTGTCCTTGTAATAAATCCTTGCTTGTTACCTTCTTTCCTGCTCAGTCACAGTGTATAGGACACCATGCTCCTTTGTGCAAATCACCTCTCTTGGTTTTAATGATTTTTTTCTCTTTCATTTTGACCCTCATTTTCTTACCTTCAACCCCACTGCTGAATAGCATTCCACCATATGATTTTAATCCAAGTTATTTTTGCATCTTCCTGTGGATGGATGTTTGGGTTGCTTCCTTTTTCCCCCTTTATATTTCAAAGAAAGCTGCTAAGAACATTCTTCTACATACCTACAATTGTGCATAAATAAATTATTTTAGGGCATATTACTATGAGTGGAATTATTGATTTGGAGGTTATACAATTGTTCAACTGCAGGAAATACTGTCCAATTATTTTCTAAAGTTGTTGTAATAGTTTATACTCCAGCCATCATTAGTAGTCAATAATAATAACTAACCCTGAACATTTATCATGTGCTGGGCAGTCACCCACTGATAGTCTTAATGTTGCCCCATCCTGCATTCCTAGGATAAATACTACTTGAGCTTTATTTGTAATTATTGTTGGATTTGAATGGTTACTATTTTATCTAGATTTATGTATTCATGCTCATAAGTGCAAAGGGCTCATCATTTCCTTTTCTTGATCTGACACTGGTTTAGAAACTAGTTATACCAGCCTCAAGAAATGAGGGAGGTCCTCTTTTCTATTTTCTGAAATGATTTGTATATAAATAAAATGGTTAATTTCTATTTCCTGAGAACTGCAAAACTCAACAGTTAAAACACTTGGGGCACGTTTTTGTTGTTTTTTGTCAATTTTGATTTTTTTTTTTTTTTTTTTTGGTACCAGGGTTGCTTAACTATTGAGCAACATCCCAAGCCCTTTTTATTTTTTATGTTGATACAGGACCTCACTAAGTTGCTCAGAGCCTCACTAAGTTGCTGAGGCTATATTTGTACTTGGGATTCTCCTGCCTCAGCCTCCTGAGCCACAGGCATTGCAGGTATGCACCACTTTGCCTGGCTTCATATCAATATTTTAAAAAGATTTTTTGTCTCTTCAAATGTCTTTTTCTTTTTATATTAGAAGAAATGTAATTATTTTATCTAGGTTATCAAATAGTTACTCAATTTATTCTTTGATTATTTTAAATGTCTGTTATTTTTGTTTTCCTATTCTGTGGGTTAGTTTCTTTTTATCTACTCTACCCTTTATCATTTTTTTGTCTATTTTTGATTAGTTTTACCATTTCTTTACAAATGAACAAGTTTTACTTCATTTATGTTCACTAACATGTAATAATATGTAATTATTATTAATGTTCTATTTAATTCTTGCTTTTATTTTTTTCTGTTATTTTTCTGGTAGTGGAGATTGAACTCAAGGTACTTAATCACTGAATCACCTCCCTAACCCTTTTTATTTATTTATTTTCAATTATTTTGAGATAGGGTCTCACTAAGTTGCTTAGGGCCTCACTAAATTTTTAAGGCTGTTCTCAAACTTGCAATTCTCTTGTCTCAGCCTCCTGAGTCACTGGGATTATAGGCATGTGCCATACCAATCCTGCCTTTATTTTTATTGGTTTCTTTCTTTTGGTTTTTTGAGGGTGACCAATTACTTGTTTTCATATTCCTCAGGTTCATTTGACTTCAATATTTGTTTTTTCTTTTCTTTTCTTTCTTCTTCTTCTTCTTCTTCTTTTTTTTTTTTTTTTTTTTTGGTTTGGTAGATGGATACAATACCTTTATTTTATTTATTTATTTTTATGTGGTGCTGAGGATCGAACCCGGGGCCTTACACATGCTAGGTGAGCACTCTACTGCTAAGCCACAACCCCAGCCCTCACAAGTTTGGTCTTTTAAAGAGTTCTTGACTTTAAAAACTTAACACCAAAAAACCAAACAACCCAATCAATGAATGGGCTAAGGAACTGAACAGACACTTCTTAGAAGAAGATATACAATCGATCAACAAATGTATGAAAATATGTTCAACATCTCAAGCAATTAGAGAAATGCAAATCAAAACTACTCTAAGATTTCATCTCACTCCAATCAGAATGGCAGCTATCAAGAACACAAGCAACAATAAGTGTTGGTGAGGATGTGGGGGGAAAGGCACATTCATACATTGCTGGTGGGACTGCAAATTGGTGCAACCAATCTGGAAAGCAGTATGGAGATTCCTTAGAAAACCTGGAATGGAATAACCATTTGACCCAGCTATCCCACTCCTCAGTCTATACCCAAAGGACTTAAAAACAGCATACTATAGTGACGCAGCCACATCAATGTTTATAGCAGCATAATTCACAATAGCTAAACTGTGGAACCAATCTAGATGCCCTTCAATAGATGAATGGATAAAGAAACTGTGGAATATATGCACAATAGAATATTGCTAATATTAAAAAAGAATAAGATTATGACATTTATTTGATATTTTCCATCCTGACTGGAGTGAGATGGATTCTCAGTATATTTTTTAATTTGCATTTCTCTAATTGCTAAAGATGTTGAACATTTTATGCTATATTTATTGACCATTTGTATTTCTTCTTTTGAGAAATACCTGTTCATTTTTTTTTGCCTGTTTATTGATTAGGTTATTTGGGGGTTTTGTTTGTTTATTTATTTATTTTGTGGGCTTTTTTATGTTAACTTTTTTGAGTTCTTTGTATATCTTGGAGATTAATGCTCTACTGAGGTACACAGGTGGCAAAGATTTTCTCCCATTCTGTAGGCTCTCTCTTCACATTCTTGATTGTTTCCTTTGCTGGAAAGTTTCCAGAAGCTTTTTGTTTGTTTGTTTCATATGATCCCATCTATTGATTCGTGATTTTGCTTCTTGTGCATTAGAAGTCTTTTTCTGCATCTATTGAGATAATCATGTGTTTATTGTCTTTAAGTTTATTTATGTGATGTATTACATGTATTGATTTCTGTATTGTAAACCAATCTTTCATCCCTGGGAAGAAACTTACTTGATCATGGTATACTATCTTTTTAATGTGTTTTTGTGTGTGATTTGCTAGTATTTTATGAAGAATTTTGCATCAGTGTTCGTCGAGGTTATTGGTCTGAAATTTTCTTTCCTTGATGTGTCTTTGTCTGGTTTGGGTATCAGCTTGACACTAGATTCACAGACTGTGTTCAGAAGAGTCCCTTCCTTTCCTACTTCATGGAGTAATTTGAGGATGATTGGTATTAGTTCTTCTTTAAGGGCTTGGTAGAACTCAGCTGAGAATTCATCTAGTCTTGGACTTTTCTTTGTTGGTAATTTTTTGATGGCTTCTTAAATTTCATTACTTGAAATTGATCTCTTTAAATTTTCTATGTCCTCCTGTTCAATTTGGGTAGGTCATGTGTTTCTAGGAATCTGTTGATATCTTCAGGGTTTATCTTTTTAAAAAAAATATTCATTTATTTGCTTTAGTTGTACACAATGCGTTTGTTTTTACATGGTGCTGAGGATCGAAGATGCCCTTCAATAGATGAATGGATAAAGAAACTGTGGAATATATGCACAATAGAATATTGCTAATATTAAAAAAGAATAAGATTATGACATTTATTTGATATTTTCCATCCTGACTGGAGTGAGATGGATTCTCAGTATATTTTTAATTTGCATTTCTCTAATTGCTAAAGATGTTGAACATTTTATGCTATATTTATTGACCATTTGTATTTCTTCTTTTGAGAAATACCTGTTCATTTTTTTTGCCTGTTTATTGATTAGGTTATTTGGGGGTTTTGTTTGTTTATTTATTTATTTTGTGGGCTTTTTTTATGTTAACTTTTTTGAGTTCTTTGTATATCTTGGAGATTAATGCTCTACTGAGGTACACAGGTGGCAAAGATTTTCTCCCATTCTGTAGGCTCTCTCTTCACATTCTTGATTGTTTCCTTTGCTGGAAAGTTTCCAGAAGCTTTTTGTTTGTTTGTTTCATATGATCCCATCTATTGATTCGTGATTTTGCTTCTTGTGCATTAGAAGTCTTTTTCTGCATCTATTGAGATAATCATGTGTTTATTGTCTTTAAGTTTATTTATGTGATGTATTACATGTATTGATTTCTGTATTGTAAACCAATCTTTCATCCCTGGGAAGAAACTTACTTGATCATGGTATACTATCTTTTTAATGTGTTTTTGTGTGTGATTTGCTAGTATTTTATGAAGAATTTTGCATCAGTGTTCGTCGAGGTTATTGGTCTGAAATTTTCTTTCCTTGATGTGTCTTTGTCTGGTTTGGGTATCAGCTTGACACTAGATTCACAGACTGTGTTCAGAAGAGTCCCTTCCTTTCCTACTTCATGGAGTAATTTGAGGATGATTGGTATTAGTTCTTCTTTAAGGGCTTGGTAGAACTCAGCTGAGAATTCATCTAGTCTTGGACTTTTCTTTGTTGGTAATTTTTTGATGGCTTCTTAAATTTCATTACTTGAAATTGATCTCTTTAAATTTTCTATGTCCTCCTGTTCAATTTGGGTAGGTCATGTGTTTCTAGGAATCTGTTGATATCTTCAGGGTTTATCTTTTTTAAAAAAAATATTCATTTATTTGCTTTAGTTGTACACAATGCGTTTGTTTTTACATGGTGCTGAGGATCGAACCCGGCCACACACGTGCTAGGCCAGCACTTTACCGCTGAGCCACAACCCCAGCCCTCTTCAGGGTTTTCTATCTCACTGAAGTATAAACTTTCAAAATAGTTTGATTATCTTCTGTATTTCAGTAGTGTCTGTGGCACTATTTCCATTTTCATCACAGATTTTAACAATTTCAGGTTTTTCTCTCTTTTAATTAGCTTGGCTAAGGGTTTATCAATTTTGTTTATTCTTTCAAAGAACCTACTTTTTGTTTCATTGATTTTTTTGAGTTTTTTTTTTAAATTTCAATTTCATTGAGTTCAGCTCTGATTTTAATTATTTCCTGTCTTCTATTGATTTTGGTGCTGATTTGTTCTTTTTCTAGGGACTTGAGATGTAATGTTAGGTTATTTTATTTGGTATCTTTATATTCTTTTAATGAATGAACTCAATGCTATGAACCTTCCTCTTGGAACTGCCTTCATAGTGTCCCAGAGATTATTCTCATTTATTTCCAAGTATTTTTTATTTCACCCTGATTTCTTCTGCTATCCATTCATCATTCAATAGTAAATTATTTAGTCTGCAAGTGTTAGAATAGTTTCTACTTTTTTTTTTTTTTTTTTTTTCTTTGGTACCAGGGATTGAACTCAGGGGCACTCAACCACTGGACACATCCCTGCCCTTTTTTGTATTTTATTAGAGACAGAGTCTCACTAAGTTGCTAAGTGCCTCGCCATTGCTGAAGCTGGCTTTAAACTCCCTATCCTCCTGCCTCAGCCTCCCAAGTGCTGGGATTACCGGTGTGCGCCACCGCACCCGGCTAGTTTCTACTTTTTGTCTTATCATTGATTTCTAATTTTGTTCCATTATGATCTTATAGAGTGCAGGGTATCATCTCTATTTTTTGCATTTGCTAACAGTTGCTTTGTGGCCTAAAATGTGGTCTATTTTAGAAAATGTTCCATGTGCTGCTGAGAGGAAGGTGTTTATTCAGTCATTGACGGATGAGATGATATATACATGTCTGTTAAGTTTAGGTTATTAATTGTATTTTTTAGTTCTGTATATTTTTTATTTAGTTTTTGTTTAGATGATCTATCCAGTGTTACTGTGTTGTGGTCTCTTTGCTTCCTGATATTGAGGAAGGTTTGTTTGATATTATGTAGATACTCCATTATTTGGGGTATAAATACTTATGACTTATTTTACTTGTTGTTTTATGAATCCCTTAAACAGTATTAAATGATCTTCTGTCTCTTCTGATTAACTTTGGTTTAAATCCATTTTGTCTGTTATGAGAATAGAAACCCCTTCTTGTTTATGAAATCCATGTGAATGATATATTTTTTCCCCATCCTTTCACCTTTAATCTAAGGATGCTTTTGCCTATGAGGCGAGTCTCCTGGAGACAGCATATTGTTGGGTCTTGCTTTTTAATTTAATCTGCAAGCCTATATCTTTTTATTGATCAGTTAAGGCCAATATTATTATTGAGAGATGCTTTTTATTTCCTATCATTTTAATTTATTTCTAGTTTTTTAAGTTGAATTAGATTCTCCTTTGATTGAACATTCTTCTAGTGTAGCTTCTCCTTCTGCTGGTTTTCACTTTCATTCTGCATTTCTTTTTCATTAAATATTTTATTAAGTATACTTTGTAGTGCTGGATCTTGAGTTTTAACTTTTGTTTATCGTGGAAGGTGTTTACTTCATCTTCAACTCTGAAGCTTAAATTTGCTGGATATAGTATTCTTGGTTGGCATCCATTTTTTGTTCAAAGATAGGTATATATTATTCCAAGGCCTCCTAGCTATTAGGATCTGGGTTGAAAAATCAGCTGAGATTTGGATTGGTTTATCTCTAAAGGTGATCACTTTTTTACTTTAGACACTTTTAAAATTCTATCCTTTTTCTTTTTTTAATATTTATTTATTTACTTTAGTTGTACACAATGCAATGTGTTTATGTTTACGTGGTGCTGAGGATCGAACCCAGGCCACGCACATGCGAGGCAAGCGCTCTGCCGCTGAGCCACAACCCCAGCCCTATCCTTTTTCTGTATGTTAGGCATTTTCATAATAATGTGCCTAGGAGTGTGTCTGTTGTAATTTTATATATTTGGAGTCCTGTATCCTTCCTCTATTTGATTTTCCATGGAAAATTCTCTGATATTATTTTATTTAAAAAATTGTGCATTCCTTAGGTTTGTATTTTAGAGCCTGTATCTATCCTAATGAATCTTAAATTTGGCCTTTTCATAATATCACATATTTCTTTAAACTCCTGTTCATGGTCTCTTAATATCTTTTCCTCCATGGTCAACTTCATTTTCAAGATTATGTATTTTGGGGCTGGGGTTGTGGCTCAGCGGCAGAGCGCTCGCCTCGCACGAGTGCGGCCCGGGTTCGATCCTTAGCACCACATAAACATAAATGCATTGCATTGTGTACAACTAAAGTAAATAAATAAATATTTAAAAAAAAAAAAAGATTATGTATTTTGTCTTGGTTGCCTGAAATTCTATCTTACATGTGGTCTATTGGTGATACTTTCCATTGAATTTTTTTTTAATTTAGTTTATTTGATACTTCATTTTGAGGATTTCTAATTTTTTCTTCTTCAGAATCTCTATCTCATTTTTGAAATGATCTTTCATTTCTTATATTTTCTCTCTGATTTCACTCTTTACATTATCTTTTACCTCATATATCAGTTTAACCATGACTTTTCTAAATTCCATCTCTGACATTTCCTCCACTGTGGTGTCAATAAAGTCTGTTGTTGAGGTATTCCATATTGCTTGTGATTTTTTCCCTTGTTTTTTTCATATTGTTTGTGTGTCTACCCGTCTATCTGGATGGATTTGGAACTATAGAGTTTCTACCCTAGAGCTTATAGTGTCCCTGCATGTTTCTAGTAACTTGCAGATTAGCCTGATAATAGCAACAAACTATGCAAACAATATATAGGAATAGATTAGGTACTTCATTCCTATTATGATGTCTACAATGTTAATTGGTACAATATGCAGATATAATAGGATCAGAAATTTCCTCTGGTAAAAACAGCAAATAACCATAAATTATGTCTGGCATAAAATCAAATAATAGGTGTTGTCTATGATTTCTGTGGTATTAATTATTGCTATTGCATTGGTGATATGGGCTGGCATTATATAAACAAATTAGTATTAAGGGATGTTAAGGATAGAATTGATTAAGAGGAAAGAAGAAACAATAGGAGGAGAGAAAAGTGTTTGCAATTTCAAAGGGTGAATGGGGCAAATGGAGTGTTGATATAGGATGTGTTGGTTATGTGAAGGGAAGAGAAAAAAAATAAAAGTAAAAATGTAAATCAAGAGTGAAAGAGATAATAGTAGAATTTCACTGTTAACAAAATAAAAGAGAGGGCTGGGGCTGTAGCTCAGTGGTAGAGCACGTGCCTAGCACATGTGAGGCACTGGGTTCGAGCCTCAGCACCACATTAAAAAATGAAAAATAAAAGAGAGAGGGGGAAATAGAGTAGTGGATAAGACCATACAAAACAAAATCAAAATATACTAATCAAAAACCCTAACCCTCAAAAAACTGAGTAAGGAAAAATAACTATCTTCAAAAAAAAAAAAAAAAAAAAAAAGACTAGAAATGAGAAGATAGAAACAAACATGTGTATACATAAATGTCCTTGAATCAATTGGTATACATTCAAAAGAGTTAAAAAAAAGAGAGAGAAGAAAAAAAAGAAAAAGAAAAGAAAAATGAAAAATCATGGTGAAAAGTCAAGGAGATGCTTCCTTTAGAGGAGACAGAATAGTCGATGAGAATGTGTGTTCACTGTGCCCAACTGACTTTCTTTTAGTTTCTTGAGGTATGAACTGAGCATGGGAGTAAGGGCCACATGTACAGTCCTTCCTTTTTATTATGTTGCTTACCAAATTTCCAGTGGAGTTTAAGGCTTCTCAACTTCCCTTCTTGGCACAGTGGTGTGGGTGGGATGGGAAAAAAGCTGTCAGCTCCACTCCCAGGAAGTGTTTGCCACTGGGTTCTGTGAGAAGAGTTCCCGTAGGTGAAGTTTCTAGGTGCAGGGCTCAGGTTTAATGAGGTTCCAGGTGCTTTATTGCATGGTGAGGTGTTGAATCGATGTGCCTCTAGAGCCCAGTAGATGCCAATCTAGGTTGGGAGGCTATACCACAGGAGTCTCCACAGGGTTCCTCTCGTGGTACAGGGAAGCTTATCCTTTGCTGCTTCTGTTGCTCTTATATTGCCCTTTCTGGCCTCCCAGGGACAAATGCCAAGCTCCAAGAGGTGGGCTGGGTGGCATGCTGGGGCCAGGGCAAGGTGGGCCAGACAAGCTAAGTGCCAAGTGCTGTCAGACCCACCTATTTACATTATGGACCTGATGTAGCTGGCCTTGTGAGACCCTCTGAGCACCTAACGCAAAGTGTTGGAGGCAGCTAAGTTCTTCCCAGGCTCTCCAACTGTATTTCCCCAGGCAAAATGCTCTCAGCATCTGATTTTCCCTGGGTTTGTTAGGCTCAGTCAAGCCTTTGCTAGGCTCAGATAAGTTGATATGGACCCAGCCACAAATTCCTGGATCTGAGTTTGCACTGAGTTCCCAGTTCCTGTTGGCACTGCTGCTCAGTAGTCCTAAGATGGCTCCTAGCTTGTCTCTCCGCAGTGGATTGGTAAACTTGGGGCTTCTTTTGTAGACCTGTTTAATGAATCCAACAGCCTCTGGATCAGCTAGGGGAGGCTGCCCCTCCAGTCTCAGGATTTTCCGTGCTAAGCCTGTTCGTAGTATTTCTTTTGTTTTTCTGACCTTGTGTGCTAATTCCACCACTCCTACAAGCAAGCACATAACCTCTAATCTGTCCTTTTTCCTTGCTTAATGTACCCAAACTTTCTAATTTTCCTAAGGCTCTCTGTCCAATATTGAATACTAGGGAAATTCCTTTTTCACCCACCTCAGGGAGAAGTAGTATTCCCGCTGTTTGAGTCCCAGGCAGCCAAGCTCCAAGAAACACTGCTTCACTCTAATCAGCCATCATCCCAATCCTTGTGTAATTGCTCTCTTAATTCCTTCCTTAGATGTTCGTTTAGGTCATTGAACATTTTTATAATCCGTTTTTTATAATCTTTCTTTGGGGTTTTGTCTACTTCACGTTCAGTGGGTTCCTTTATTGGGGGATTGTGGATTTGGGGAGGAGATTTGTTTGCCTATTTTCTCATGTTTTCAGAGGCCTTGGTTTTGCAAACAATTGAAGTAGATTCCTCTACCTCTTTTTTTCCCCGTGCATGTCCTTTTGTGTGTAGTTATTTGTTCTGGGACTTCTGTTTTTGATGTCTGAGTAGATACCTGGGGTGGGACCTGAGTTTCCTCTCTTGTTGTTCCTCCTTTGTTCCTTGCTGAAGGTCTAGGGTTTTTTTTTTGTCTCCTCCTTTCTTTGAGTTGGAGTAATGTGAGGGAATGTTTAGTTCTGCAGCAGAATCTCTAACCTGTTAATTTTTAGTGTCCCTGTAGGTTCCCAGTACTTCACAGAATGGGATCAAAATAAACGATAGTAACAATTGTTGCAAACAACCAACAGTAAACAGTTTTAAAGTAAATACCCAGATCCTATTATGACATCTTTCACATTAATTGCCTTCCATAAACAGAAACATGAATTCAACAATTGTCAGCAGCGAAAACAATAACCATGAACTAGCTCTAGCTTTAAAGCAAATAGCAGGTGTCAACTTTACCATCCACAGTGGTAATGACTGTATTAGCATTAATGCTCGGGGCAGGGGTTATATAAACCATTTAGTTCTGAATAATGGTAAAATACAGTTAATTGGTGGAGGGAGGAAATGTGTTAGGAAGTTGGAAAAGACTATACAGTTTCATAAAGTGAACAGAGAGAATGCTAATGAGCAGTAGCAGGTGATGTTTATACAGAGGGAGGGGAAAAAATAGCAGAAGCATGGTATTGAGAGAAGGGGAGAAAGAACAATAGAATCTGGCCAACAGCTGGAAAAGAAGGTTGAAAGAGAAATAAACACATAAAAACAATACAAAATCAAGTGAAGATATATGATCCAATGAACCTGAACCCTCACAAGACATTGTTAGAAAAAGATGATTACATTAAAAATGGTGAGTATGAGAGAAAACGATGCAAATAAGTGTATGGGTTTTTTTGTTGTTGTTGTTGTTGTTTGTTTGTTTTGGTGTGCTGAGGATTGAACTCAGGGGCACTCAATCACTGGGCCACATCCCCAGTCCTTTTTTTGTATTTTTATTTAGAGACAGGGTCTCACTGAGTTGCTAAGTGCCTTGCCATTGCTGAGGCTGGCTTTGAACTCACGATCCTCCTGCCTCAGCCTCCCAACTGCTGGGATTACAGGCGTGTGCCACTGCGCCCGGCTAAGTGTATGTATTATGTCCCTGAAAGATTCAGGATAGCCAGAATTTACATGATCACACTCCCCACCCCCCGCCCCACCACACACACACAGAGAAGGAATAAGAAAAAAAGTAATTAAAAATATATTTAAAAAAATAAAGAAAGAAAAAAAATCTAATATCTTGGTGTAGACTAAAGGGAGCTTCTCTACTGACGTAGTCAAAATATTTGACTAGAATGGGTGGCCAATGTCTATGTCCAATAGTCTTTCTTACCAATTTTGCTTGAGTAAAGGGCTGATAGGAAGAATAAGAGGTAGGGAATGTTAATCCCTCCTTGTTGTTATGTTGCTCTCTGAGTTACCAGTAGGAATGGCTTAAGATGGAAGCTGTTTGATATAAGACTCACCCTCCCTTCTCACCAGTATGAGGTGGGATGGGTTAAGATGTACAGTAGGTTTGTGTTTTGACTGTTTGTACCAGTTCTATGCACTCACAGGGTACTGCTTCTGCAGTGCTTCTATAAGGGGGAGGTCTGGCAGGTGGCGGTGAAGCCTATTTGGGCCTCAGATCTTTTGGGGATAGGTTGAAAGGTGCCTTCTTTGGAGAGACTAGGTTAATTGGCCCTTTGAGCTAGACTCTGGCCAATCATTTCTGTGGTTTGGTTCTCAGGTGCCTCCCAGGAAATCCAGTTGTGGGGCAGAGGGGCTAATCCTATACTCACTTCTGCCCAGGAGCTTAGCCTTGCTGGGTATAGTCGCTGAGTGTATTCAACTCCACGTGCTCTGACTCCCAGATTGCTTCAGCTGGTGTTCTGGTTTGGATGTGAAGGGTCCCCCAGAAGCTTACATGTGAAACAATGCAAGAAGTTTCAGAGGCGAAATGATTGGGTTGTGAGAGTCTTAACCCAATCAGTGAATTAATCTCCTGACAGGGATTAACTAAGTGTAACTGAAGTGGTAGGGTGTGGCTGGAGGAGGTGGGAATTGGAGGCATGGCTTTGGGATATATATTTGTATCTGGAAAGTGGAGTCTCTCTCTCTCTACTTCCTGATTTGTGAGCTGTTTCTCTCTGCCTGTCACACTCTTCTGCCATGATGCCTTGTATCACCTCGAGACCCGAGGAATGGGGCCTGCTGTCTATGAATTGAGAGCTCTGAAACTGTGAGCCCCTAAATAAACCTTTCCTCCTCTACAATGTTCTTGTTGGGTCTTTTAGTCGCAGCGTAGAAAAAACGAAAACAGCTGGTCATATGAGCTGTCAGACACAAAGTCTCCCCTTTGCCCTTGCAAGCTGAGTGCCCCTACATACAGTCTACTCTATGCCCTTTTCTCGCATGTTAGACTTAGGTCCCTCCACAGATGCCTGCCGGGATACCATGGCTGTGTGTGGTTCTTTCTTTTTGTTTTCCTGATCTCCTGAGTCCCACTGATGTCACTGCGAGTGTGCTCACCCCAAGATGGCTCCTGCCTCAGCTCTCTAAGGCTGAAGATATAGCATGGCTTATTTAACACCTGAGGGTGCTTGTCAAGGACCTGCAAGGTTTGCACCTCTTAGTTCAGATAAGTTTAGGCAGTGTTTTTGTTGTAGGACAGACCTGGACATCAAGGAATTAGCAGGAAGCCAGTTTATTGGCTGCAGCCAGGTGCAGAGGAAGAATTTCACCTAAATCAATTCATTCCTCTGAACCCTGAGTTCAGAAATGTTTAGAACTTTATACCCAGTGTGTAGGGGGAGGGGGAGCTCAGAGGCTCACAATCAGCAGAAGTCCACATAAAAGTAGGTTTTTTCCTACTATTCTGGGTAATGAACCCAGGCTTATGGGTAATCAAGGACACCAGGGCTGTATGAAATAAATCAAGGACACTTTCTGTGAAAATCAGTGCCTTCCCTGGGAAAGATCTCGGAGAGGGTCTCCTGCCTCTGGGCCCCCACCACCCATCCCCCAGCCAGTGGTTTCCAAGGAACCTAATTTTTTGTACCATGTCTTACTCCTTCCCCGCGGCGCTGCCTATCTTTTGGACTGTAAAGGACTTTCTCCTAAAATGATCCAGCTACTGTCCTTTGAAATGCAAATGTCAACCCTGTGAAGGCTCCAGGCCTGACTAGAGGCCTTGAGTTAGTAGCAGGACTTCTTCTGTAAACACACTTCCCACCTGAAAAACAGAAAATATGAAGGGTTTTTATGCAGAAATAAAAAGTCTTTCTGAGCGCTTATGCGCTCTCGAAATCTTGCTGATAGTCTAAGAACAATTATGGTGAGGGTGGCGATCGCAATTTCAGAACTTTGTATAGAAACAGCTAAAAGAAATGCAGATGCGGGGTTTGGAGACCATAATATAGAAATGCTCACAGGAGAAGGGCAATTCGCAGACATACAGGATCAAAACCATATGCTGAATTTGCTGATAGACTTTTGAGAACTGCAGGTAGAGTTTTTGGAGACATTGATCAAGTTATGCCATTAGTTATTCAATTAGCGTACGAAAATGCTAATAAATATTGCCAGGAAGTCATCAGGCCATGGAAAAATAAAAAGGATCTTTCCATATATATACAACTATGTAAAGATGTAAATGATGCCTTTGTCACAGGGAATGTGATTGCAGCAGCTGTGAGAGATGCTGCCCTCAAAATTTTACAAGGGCTCAACATAGACATTATAATCAATCAGGATATATCTAGGCAAAATTATCATAATCAATCAGGCTATTCTAGGCAAAATCCCCAAAGAGAAATAAGACCAAATTCATACCGTACTCCAGGTTGCTGCCACCAGGTGTAAGAAAGGAAATCATTGGGCCAATAAATGCTATTCAAAATTTTGACATCCATGGAAATCCTTTGTTCAGGAATTCAAAAAACAGGGCACGGGCCCAATGCCCCGGGGCCCACAAATGTACGAGGCATTGGAGGAGGAGTATCCTCAAAGCATCTACTCAGATGCTTCCCCGACACAAATCCTATTACCCATCCACTCCCTCGCAGAGGAAACAGGAGGAAATGCAGGATTAGACCTCTGTTCCACCGCCCGAATAGTGTTAACACCTGAAATGGGGGTTCAACTGATTCCCACAGGAGTCAGGGGACCTCTTCCCTCAGGGACTGTAGGACTTATTATCGGGCAAAGTCCTGAAAAAGCTTATTAGGTTTGCAAGTGACCCCAGGCGTATAAAACTCAGACTATAAAGGGGAAATAAAAATAATGCTTAGCTCACCCAAAGTATAAGTTCTATTAATCAGGGAGATAGAATTGCTCAGCTGCTCCTCCTTCCAAATTTACATAATTCATTTAAAATGAATATGCCTCTAAATAGGAACAATAGAGGATTTTGTTCCACTGATTCGAAACCCATGGTTTGCTGGGTTCGGGACTGTACAAGGAGGCCTATGTGTAAAATAAGAATCCAAGGAATAGAAATGGAGGGTCTTATAGATACTGGAGCTGATTCTTCCATCATTAATTTACGTCAATGGCCCAAACACTGGCCTCTACAAAAAGCTTCAACCAGTTTAAGAGGCTTGGGATATAATAACCTCCCAGAAAAAAGTGCGGTAATTTTAAAATGGGAGGATGATGAAGGACATAAAGGCACATTTCAGCCTTATGTTTTACCTAATCTACCGGTTACTTTATGGGGAAGAGATATTTTACAACAAATGGGAGTACACCTTGCAACCAAACCTGCAGGTGTTAAATGTAAAAAACATACAGGGTAATCTTAACCCTAAAAGAAATCATCAAAAAATACAGGGTAATCTTAACCCTAAAAAGAAATCATCAAAAAGTACAGGGTAAACTTAACCCTAAAAGAAATCATTATCATATAGGAAAAAGACATTTTTCTTTGGGGCCACTGAGAAAATAATTTTGAAAATACCATGGCTTTCTGATAAGCCAGTGTGGGTCCCTCAGTGGCCCCTATCTAAAGAGAAATTACAAGCAGCCCACCTACTAGTTAAGGAACAATTAAAAGCAGGACATATAGAACATTCCATCCCTCTCCCTGGAATTCCCCCATATTTGTGATCAAGAAAAAATCAGGAAAATGGCGATTATTACATGATCTTAGACAAATTAATAAAACCAGCAAGTCATGGGCCCTACTCAACCTGGACTTCCGAATCCTATAGCTATTCCAAAAATTTTCATGTTATTAGTCTTGATATAAAGGATTGCTTCTTTTCTATTCCCCTACATCCTCTGGATGCCCCCAGGGTTTGCTTTTTCAGTTCCTTCTATTAACAATAATGGCCCTGATCAGAGATATCAATGGAAGGTTTTGCCGCAGGGAATGGCTAATAGCCCCACCATATGCCAAATATATGTGGACAAGGCTATCCAACCCATTAAAAATAAATATCCAAACCTCATGTGTCTACATTACATGGATGATATAATTTTACTGGCCCACCCTAATCAAAAAATCTTATTTAATATATTCAGTGACATGGTAGAAAATTAAAAAAATACGGATTATATATAGCAGAAGAAAAAGTTCAAACCAGATCTCCCATATTATATTATAGGATTTAAAAATCATGGATACTTTTGTTAGACCCCAAAAAATTTTAATAAATAAAGAACATTTAACCACCCTCAATGTTTTCCAAAAACTACTGGGAGACATTAATTGGCTTCAACACGACTTCCTCTACTCCCCCTGCCCCCCTTTTTGTCAGTGGTGGATGGGCTCTGGAGGCTGCCACCACCTGTGGATGTTGTTCTTTGTGGACGTTGTTCTTTACGTTGTTCTTTATTTTAATGTATCCATATTTTTTAGTCCCTAAGCTGCTCTGAGTGTCCAGTATTAAATCCCAGTAAAATCCCTCTTTCACCCATTTCACTGAGAAGCTGTGTATCTGCTACTGGGTCTCACGCCACCAAGCAGCCAGGAAAGCCACATCCTCTACTCCGCCTTCTTCTTGGTCCTATATCGTCTTGATCTAATGTTTCCTGTTTCAATATTTAACATCTTCTTTATGTTTTTTTCCCCACGTGTGTGTGTGTGTGTGTGTGTGTGTGTGTGTGTTTTATTGTGGACTGAACTCAGGGCACTTCACCACTTAGCCACATCCCTAGCCCTTTTTAATTTTTGAGATGAGTCTCGATAATTTGCTAAGGCTGCCCTTGAACTTGCAATGCTCCTGCCTTGGCATTCTGAGTTACAGGGATTGTAGGTATTCAGCAACCCGCCCCCCCACCCCAGTTTTATGGTATTTTAACTTTGAATCCTATTTTAACAATGTTAAAATTGTTGTCTTGATTATCTTTTAGTTCCTAAAGTTTTGTCTTTCCCCACCTCTCTCTGTTTTACCTGCCTATATCCTTTTCATTTCAAATCTGTCTCTTCTTACAATTTATAGATTGCTGAATCTTACTAATTAAAAAAAAAAAAAAACTCAAGAGTGTCTTTTGATTGATGAATTCAACATTTACGTGCATTTCTCCTTGTTTTTCTCTATTATTTTATATTTTCTATACTTTGATTTTTTAAAATTTATCTCTCCTTTCCAGCTTTCAAGTAGGCAGATTGAATTAAGACTACTGATATTTATTTTCGCCCATCACTTTCTCAAATGGATTAAGCTCTTTATGTTCTCCCCAGTTAGATGAGTAGGGTAGTACATCCTGTCTGCAGCCAACCCTGTTTCTCCTCCCCAACACACCGATATCATCATCTAACTCTAGTTCTAGATTGCAATCACTCCAAGAAAGAAAAGTACCCTCCTCCTGCCGTCCCTCAGCACCAGATCAACCAATCCCACTTTCTTCTATGGAGGGAGGGAAGGAGTCTTTGTGATACTCCAGGTTCATATACTTTTTCTCTGTAGCATTTATTGCCACCAAACATATATTTTTAACTTATTACCTGTACTTCCCTACTAGAATGTAAGCTCTTTCAACCACAGGAAACTTTTAGAACTGTTTCAGCATTATCATAAACCAGTTTTCTCAGGGCAGGGCAGGGCTGGGAGGGGGAGCCAGCTGGCTTGCCATCTTCAAATATACCATCTTTTTGCTCAGGCTAAAGCTATAGACCAAGTGTTTGGGTCCCCCTAAATTCATACATTGATGGCACTTGCAGCTGTGATGGTATGAAGAGATGGAGTCTTTGGGAAGTTATCAGGTTGTTAGGGCGGAGCTCTCATGATGGGATTAATGCCCTTGTAAGAAGGGACAGGAGAGAACTTTCTTTCTCTCTCTGCTTTCTACTATGTGAGGACACAATGAGAAAATGGGCATCTGCAAATCAGGAAAATCTAGTATCCTCATCAGATACTAGATTTGCCAGCTCCTTGATTTTTGGCTTCTCAGTCTCCAAAACGGTGAGAAATAAACTTTTGTTATTTAAGTCACCCAGGCTATTTTGGGGATGGGGTAGGGTTTATGGCAACCTAAACTGTCTAAGGCAGTGAACTTGAGTTGTTATTTGTTGCCACAGGGCCCCAAATATAACATGTAAACAATCGTAATATGAGTATTAAGTTGTATATTTTTACAGGGTAAACTACATTTTTATGAAAGTATCCTCTTAAGAAATACCTAAAGGGCTGGGGTTGTAGCTCAGCGGCAGAGCGCTCGCCTTGCACGTATGCGGCCCGGGTTCGATCCTCAGCACCACGTAAACATAAATGATTGTGTACAACTAAATAAATAAATAAATATTTAAAAAAAAAAAGAAATACATAAAATAATACACAGCCGGGTGCAGTGGTGCACGCCTGTAATCCCAGCACTTGGGAGGCTGAGGCAGGAGGATTGTGAGTTCAAAGCCAGCCTCAGCAATGGTGAGGCACTTAGCAACTCATGAGACCCTGTCTCTAATAAAATACAAAAGGACTGGGGATGTGGCCCAGTGGTCAAGTGCCCCTGAGTTCATTCCCCGGTACCAAAAAAAAAAAAAAAAAAGAAAAAAAAACAAACAAACAAAAAAACCACACTAGGGATGCAATCATTGAAATTTACAATATGGCAAACTCTGTAGGACAAATGGTCCAGGTTTTTCCAAAAATAAATTGCATGGAGAAATAAGGAGGGGGAATCTATCAATCAAAAGAGACTTACAAGCTATACCAATCAATTATAATGACTTTTGGAAAAAAATCTTTAAAAATTTTATGGGTCAATTAAGGAAGTCTGAACATTGGCTATTTAGTGATATTAGGAATGTTTGTTTTTCATGCATTATGGCAACAAAGGTGGGGATAACCAACCATTTAGAAAGGGTAAATGCAATAAGTGCTTTAAAGGAGAAGTATAGGGAAGTTGAGGGGATATAATTTATGTTGGGAGAGGGTCAGGAAAGACCTCTTTGATTGAGTGACATTTAAGCCAAGATAGGTGGAGGCCACCCAGATGAAGAATTGGGAGAAGTGCACTACAGACAGGAGGAAATGCTTATGAGTATCTTCTAGAGCCCAGAACAGAGCAACTGGGTGAATATCAATCATATTTATCAATATGAAAAGATAGTTGGAAAACCAGATTTGAAAGGAAAGATCAAGAATTCAGGGCAGGAGCTGTAGCTCAGTGGCAGAGTGCTTGCCTAGCAAGTGTGAGGCACTGGGTTCTATCCTTAGTACTGAAGGAGCCTATAATCAAGGAGATAGCTAAAGATTGCGGTTAGCTGAGAGCCATAAAAGATGTTCTAGTTTCCACCTGATAGTAATACATTATCCAAAGAATCTTTGTATGCCCGTGAACACTGCGTGACGCACCTGTAAGCTCGAGCTGTAAGCACGTGTCCTTGTTAAAGCGATATGTATATAACTGGGTGAGTTTGGTTAGTGTGTGGGGGAAGAAGAAGAAGGTGGTGGTTGGAGTTAGAGCATTTGGAGTGATTGCTGGAGCCGGAGAGAGAAGAAGAATAAAAGACCTTTTTTCATTTTCATCCTGCCTCCGAATTTTCCTGCGGCGTTCGTTGCTCCAAGGCGGTTTCCGCTTCAGGCAGCAACATAGTACCACATAAAAAAATAAACAAATAAAATAAAGGCATAATGTCCATCTACAACTACAAAAAAATTTTAAAGAAGCTATTTAAAAAATAAAGAATTCAGTGCTGGCCTAATGCATGAGGCCCTGAGTTCATTCCCAACATTGAAATAAAGAAGTATGAGGAAGGGGTGGGAGGAGAAGGAGGGGAGAAGAAAATAAAAAGAAAAGAAAATTAAGTTTCATACATGTACTTTGAGATTCTCATGACATGAGATATTTAAAAAGAAATGTCAATAGTAATTAAATATGTGAATTTGAGCTCAGAAAATAGATTTAGTCTGAAGAGTTAAATTTGCTTATATTTCAATATTTACTAAAATTATAGTAACTTAAAATATCACTAGTGGATATTAAGAAGTTAATAACCAAATTTTGTGCCTAGTCTAGCTAGCGGAAAATATGTGTGCCTTTAATTTAGTCTTATTTTCCTTAAAAAAAAAAAAAAGAACAAAGCTTATTCTGGTGATAAATGCTCTTCAAGTCGCTGGGAATCACAGCTGGCAGCCATAGTAGCTGTTCCAAATAAAAAGAGGAAAACTGTTTGTTCTGCTTGAAAATGGAGTAATTAACAATGTGGGAAAATATTTTTTCTGTATTTGCTTCTCAACATGATGGCTTTATATGCTGAAAGATGGAGTGTCAGGCTGAATATAAATACTGTGAGGGGGAATATGTGAGCTGATGGGTCTGTTGTATGAAAGATGTTCATATGCTTAGCAGAAATGCTGCAAAAATCAAGACGGCATCTTAAAACATCTAGAGAATTCTCAATGTAAAATTCCTAGAAAATGATGACATCTTCAAGGGTCTTTGTGCATTTCAACAATATTAATAATTGGAAAACAAGAGTTCCTACAAGAATATATGGCTGATAACAAAGCCATGGTGGGAATATTTTTTGGAAGATGGCAGGGGATTATGAGGGGCTAGTGACACTGGAGATGTGACTGCTTGACCATATTCATCCCTGAGCTCTCAGCTCAGATTCAAGGGACCTGACACCTGCAGCCCACTTCCCTCCTAACAGGTGCTCATGGACTGAAGTCATTCTTGCAGAGTGTGCAAGACCACTGTAATGAAGTCAGTAATTGTTTAGGAGGAGGAACCTCTGGTCACACCTGATGTGAGAAAAAAAAAAAATCACAATTTTTACTTCAAAAGTCCATTCAACCATGGTGGTAGAAACATCAATTTGAGGGAGAGTCAGATGGGGTAGCACACACCTGTAATCCCAGTGACTTGGGAGGCTGAGCAGGAGGATCACAAATTTGAGGCCAGCCTCAGCAACTCAGCGAGGCTCTGAGCAAGTCAGCAAGACTTTGTCTCAAAATAAAACATAAAAAAGTCTGGTGGTGACGTGGCTTAATGGTTAAGCACCCCTGGGTTCAATCCCTGGTACCAAAAACAAAACAAAACAACAACAACAACAACAATAAGAGTTGGAGGGAGGAAGAGAAGAAAAGAAGGTATTGAGGGACCCACCTTGTCTTCAGTGTTATCTGCCCATCAAGCTGATTGTTAAGATATCTAAAGTCCTGCTTGATTCTATTTCCTTGAGCACCTGGGGTTTGGACAATAGCCAGAGGAAAGGCCTTTTGTGCTGCCAAGCTAACTCTGAAGAAATGGACACAACTTCACTATTTATTTATTTATTTTTAATATTTAATTGTTTACTTTTAGTTGTACACAATGCAATGCATTTATGTTTACGTGGTGCTGAGGATCGAACCCAGGCCGCGCACGTGCGAGGCGAGCGCTCTACCACTGAGCCACAACCTCAGCCCACTTCACTATTTAAATAGAAAGAATACAAAGGATGGAAAGGAACTTGCTCAAAAGAAAAAACCTTGTTAATATTTTTTAAATAGTAGTTCAAACATATATTTACTTTGGGAATGTGTAGTTGAAGTTATGTGGGAGAAATAATTTGCCAGTCCTTGGCTCTGTGTTTAGGGTGGAAGCTTACACCTCTTTAAAAGAAAAAAAAGTTTAAAAATATTATCACAAAGGTAGAAGCCACCCAAGTGTACACTGACATATTGACAGATAAACAAAATGTGGCATACACTCAAAATGGGATACTATTTAGCCCAAAAGAGGAAGGTAATTATGATACATGCTGCAATATGGATGGACAGTAAAGACGTTAAGAAAAATAAGCCAGAAACAAAAGACAAATAATGGATCATCCCATTTATACAAGCTATCCAGAGTAGTCATATTTATAGAGACGGGAAGTAAAATGGTGATTGACAGGGATAAATGGAGAGAAAAATGGAAGGTTGTTGTTTAATGGGTAGAGAGTTTCAGTTTAAAGGTTGAACAGAGTCTGGAGATGGACAGATGGATGGTGATGGTGGCTGAGCCACCATGGGAACTCCTGAATACCACTGAACTATACACTGAAAAAATGCTGAAGGTGATAAGTTGTACATCATGCATATTTCCCCACAATTAAAAATATATTATGAGGGGATGGGGTATATAGCTCAGGGGTAGAATGTGTGTTTAGCATGCTTGAAGCACTGGGTTCAATCCCCAGCACAAAAGTGAACAAACAAAAATTATCCAAACTTTTATGTGTAATTAACTGTTTTCATCTCTTTCCTTTTGGCTAGAATGTAAGCCCTATGCTGAGAACTTCTAGATCTTATTCACTGTCTACCTGCCATCTCATATAGGAATTGGCACATGTCAGTGACTCTATAGATATTTATCAAGTGAATAAATGGTCCTCGGAATGGAATTTGGGAGCAGAGCACGCCCCAGGAAAGCAGTATCTCCTATGATGAATTACCTAGGAAACACTGGCAGAGGACTGTGTAATTTGCTATTGATAATATTCAGTTGCTATAGTGCTTGGGAGTTTGTGAACATATATCTTGATTAAATGCAGAAAGAGATCAAAAATAGGTATTATGTTACATACCCATAGTCACATTCTTAATTTGGTATCATGCTACATACCTATAGTCACATTCTTCATTTATTCCTGTTGAGACTTTTAAAACAATGTGGATTTCTTAATTTTATAATATTTATTGTGCTCTCATAGATTAACATAAATAATGTATAGTTTAGCTTTAATATTTGACCTCACATAAACATTTCCATTTCTTAATTATAGAAAATAGAGCAGGGAAGGAACATAGTAGAGAAGTGAGGAAAGATAATTCTAGTAGGTTAGAAGGAAAATCAGAATAGCTCCAGGGAAGTAAGCAATTATAACTAAAGATAATATTTATTAAAATTAAAAATTCATATGACTTTTGACCCAGCAAGCTCATTTCAAGGATTCTGTTCCCCAGAGACAAAAACCACTGGTTCACGTAAGCACATATACATGGCTGCTGGGGCAACAGTACTCATTGTGACAAAAGCAGTAAACAAAGCCCACGGCTAAATAATGTACGGAATATCAATGTCTTAAATTATTATTCAGCCATTGAAAAGAATGAATTAAAGCTAAACTAACTGACTTGGAAAGATTTCCATGAGGTAGTGTTAAGTGAGAAGAAAAATATGTAGAAACCATATATAATATGTTCTCTCTCCCCCCACCTTTTTTTTTTTTTTTTTTTTTTTTGTGCTGGTGATTGAACCCAGTAGTATTTCACCATTGAGCTACATTCCCAGTCTTTTTTATGTTTTCTTTTGAGACAGGGTCTTGTTAAGTTGCTGAAGCTGACCTTGAACTTGAGATCCTCAGCCTCCCAAGTCTCTGGGATTATAGGTGCTTGCCATCATGCCTGGCTGTGTTCTTGCTTTTATAAAGCAAAAAATTACCCCCCCCCCAAAAAAAAAAACCCCAAAACACACCAAATCTGCACATATTATTTTGTGAGCATGGAGACAGATCATGAGAGAATGAACACTAGACTGGTGATCTCTCTTGTGTTTGTGTGTGTGTTTATGGGCAATGTCTGGTATTGGAGGAAGAAAGAAGAGGAGGAAAGGAAGCAGGGAAACAAGTGGAGTAGAAAAATAAGAGCATTGCACCAAAATAACAAGATCACAGGCTATGTATTCGTGTGATATTATGTGTGATATGGAAAATAATTTTTTGTGGTGCCAGGGATAGAACCCAGGGCTTTATGTATGCTAAGCACATGCACTACCATTGAACTACACCTCCAGACCACCCAAAGATTTAAGTAAAAAAAAAAAAAAATGATACTCCCCCAAATCAACTGCTTTCTTCTTCAGACTAAGGGACTGCTTTTTAGATTTGATTCAATCATCTCTGAAAGGTACGTGTTAATTGCCAAGGGATAAGACAGCCTTAATCAATATTGACCTCTAAGAGAGATCATGATTCTTGATTATGGTCAGCTTCCTGTGACCTTGACTGTGATGGGGTAGGAGGTTGGTAGGAGCAGTGTGGGGCTGCTGCCTGATGTGCTAGGAACAAAATTACTTACTTGTAAAAATAGAAATGCAGGTGCTCCTGAGAACCTTATGGAAGATTCCCAGATGTAAACACAAATGTGAAAATTGACTGAGAAAAAATAGAGGGTGCTCTATTTTATTCACTCTGGGATCTGGAATAGATCCAGAGGGGAGCTCCACTTTCACCAAGTGGTCTGTGTTATCTGTGATATATGATGTAAACTGTAGGCCAAAAAGAGGTGTGGAAAAGGCACATGCTATAGTGGTTCAGAACTTGGAATCTGGGATAAAGAGGCCCTGGGTTCTAATCCACATTTTCTTGGTATAGGCTGCCTTGATCAGACTCAATAAAAGAGCTTAAACATTATGGTAGTATAATTCTTTCTGAGGTTAACCATCCACATAACGAATGGAGGGTTAATCTAGTGGCTGGACACCCAGACTCCTTTTTCCTTTTACTTTCCCATCCTTTCCTCAGTTCACCTTCACATTTACCTTCCAAATTGCTGGAGAGAAAGAGATGAGAGGAGAGTATAATCCTTTTCTTCTAAGAACTACACTCAGAGATTGACTGCATACCATTGGCCAGAGTCTAGTCACATGACCCCCATTTCTGGGAAATGTGGTCTCTGGCTGGTATGCACTCAGCCAAACATACCAGGGAACATACCAGGGAGTCCGGTCAGTGGTCAGCGCTGGAACTCGTTTATTGAAAAGGTGCACAATGCTTTATAGTGGACATCAGCCAATCAGTAGGGTGGTTTCGGTTCTCACAGCCATGCCCCCTGCTTAGCCTAGGTCCGGTAACAGGGCGTGGTAATGTGGCAAGCAGCCAGAAAGCCAGAGCTTTTCCATCCCCTTGGCAGACAGTGTAAGGTCCCGACAGTAGAGTGCCCCTGGGTTTAATCTCTAGTAGCAAAACAACAACAAAACCAGAAGGGAAAGACCCCAAAACCATATAACCATATTCTTATAAAACTAAGAAAGAATGGTAGAATGAACCCCAAAGGCATAAAACAGGGATCCCTAATCCTAATCCACTCATGGAGGGTGGGGTGGGAAGATCAGGGATTTAACTTTTTCCTGAAGAAATGATTTTGAACAGACATCTAAAGGAGTTAACAAATAAAGCAAGGAAGAAGGTTCTAGAAGGAACAGTGCACAAAGACTCCAAAACAGGAAGGACAAGGCATGTCCAAGGAATAGAAAAAAGGTTTAATTTAAAGAAATATGTAAATTGATTCTCTTTCCAAAGACCTGAGGCTGGCTAGCAAGATATATTCCAACATGTGAGCCAACTCTAAAAGACACCATTTATTTTCTGTGGCTTGGAAATATCCCACTGTGGTTTGTCTAGCATCCCAGAGAAAGGTGACATTGATTTGGGAAGGTCTAATTATTCCTCATGCAAGACCTGTGTAAACAAGTCTTTGTGCCTGTTGCCTGAGAAGAATTTAGCAAAGTTGTATGCCTTGTTTGTGTTATTTATGATTTTAAGTAACTTCAGGAAATACTCCTATCATTTTTGTGTACAATATATTGAAATGGGGTGGCTTTGAAAATAATTCACCATTTTGCATCAAAGGAACAGATTGCAATTGGGTAATAGACCCACCCTGGGACGTGGGAAGTGAGAGCAACAGTAATCGATGACTCATCGAGGCTCATTACCATACAACACACATGAAAATCAGTTTCATTACTTTATAGTTTCACCTCCTATTAAAACCTTGTTAAGTGTGAGTCATAGTAAACTTGAGGTCCCAGAATTTGAGAGCCCAGTATAAAAAATTCATGAAATCTTTCTGCACTGCTTACTCTATTTTTTCCTATTGCAACTGGGTAATCGGTTTTTAAATTTTAATGTGGTTTTCTCCTTTGCTTTTCCAAGAATATAACCTTTACCTTGGTTGGCTCTAGGCATATGTCTGATTGATAGAGATGAAATCTTCAAAGGAAATCAGAGAGAGAGAGAGAGAGAGAGAGAGAGAGAGAGAGAGAGAGGGACGGACTGGGTAGGTTTCAATTTGGGATACTCAAAATCAGGATTCTTTGGGGCATTCAAAATCAGGATTTGGCAGCCACACTATTGTTTTGAATGTGAATTTTGCACATGAGCATCTGTAGCATACCCAGGAACTAAGCCCTGGGATAGTGTATATTAGTGTAGTATAGTTAGAAAAGATACCCTTAAGGAGGGATGCTAGATAAGAAACAGGAAAGCCCAGTTATATTTAAAGTTTAGATGAACCACAAATAACTTTTTAGTATAAGTATGTTCCAATTATTGCATGGGACATACTTATACTAAATTAAAAAATCACTGTTTATTTGAAATTCAAATGTAACAAGACATTTTGTATTTTTATTTTTCAAACTTGGTAATGCTACCCCTGAGTTAGCACAGCTAAGTACCATTATGTACAGTCAGTCCTCTAGATATACTGGTTTTGTACCCATGAATTTAACCTAGTTTGGACAGAAAATATTCAGAAAAAAATGTACAACTGTATTGAACATGTACACTTTTTTTTTTTTTTTTTTTTTTTTTTTTTTTACTGGGGGTTGAAGTCAAGGGCACTTGACCACTGGGCCACATCCCCAGCCCTTTTTTGTATTTTATTAGAGACATGGTCTCACTGAGTTCCTTAGTACCTTGCCATTGCTGAGGTTGGCTTTGAACTCGCGATCCTCCTGCCTCAGCCTCCCAAGTGCTGGGATTATAGGCGTGCGCCACCACGCCCGGCTGAACATGTACACTTTTACTTGTTATTATTTCCTAAACAGTACAATGTAACAACCAATTACAGAGCATTCACATTGTGTTAGGTACAATAAGAAATTTAGAGATGATTTAAAGTATACAGGAGTATTTGCATATGTCATATGCAAATACTATGCCGTTTTATAGAAAAGACTTAGCATCCACAGATTTTGGTATTTACTGGGGGTCCTGGATCCAATGCCCCTCAGATCCAGAGGGATGACTGTAGTAGGATAATAAGCTGTGTCACACTGACTGTTCAACCTTTGAACCTTCTCTATTTGAGCACTGCCTATTTCCACTATAGAATCAGAAAGTCCCAAATCCTTGTTTTTCCAGCCTCCTTTGAACAAAAGTGAGAGCACATGCCAGTAAGATACATCTACCCTAGCTGATCTGAAGTCACAGACTTCACAGGGTTTGGGGACCCAGTGAGGTATGGGACTGCTACTAGGCTGGATCAAGCTGAGTTAGACCGGGGAAGACAGGCACTTTCACCCTCAAATGATTCTAGGGAACAACCTAGAGAAAGGAGATACTGCTCCAGGTTCATGAAGCCCCCAATTCTTCCTGGCCATCATGAAGTTATAAAAATTATAATGCCCAACATTAACCTAGGAAGAGAAGTGGAGAGCAGGCCTGAGAAATGCAGTGGATGTAGGTTATCTATGTGGATAGTTGAACTGTTGTATTAGATAGTGACTTCTGTTCCAGACAAAAGTGTGGGTAGAGGTAGACAAGGAAGGTTAATAAACTAAACTAAAAAATTATTAGCCAGGCACAGTGGCATTCACCTATAGTTCCAGCTGCTCATGAGGCTGGGGCAGGAGGATTGCTTGAGACTGGGGATTCAGAACTAGCCTGGGCAACATAGAGACATAACCTCTCAAAAAAAAAAAAAAAAAGTTATGGTTTGGATATGAGATGTCCCCAAAAGTTCCTCTGTTAATGCGGGAATATTCAGAGGTGAAATAAGTGATTGGATTGTGAACACTGTAACCTAATCATTCCATTCTAGTTTGAATAACTGACTGGGTGATAACTGTGTGACTGGAGGAGGTGGGTCACTAGGGGTGTGCCCTAGAAGAATGCATCTTCCCTGTGCTCTGTGCCCTGCCTTCCTTGCTGCGATGATCTGCGTATCTTTCCACTATCCTTCCCTTTGGCCATAATGTGAGACTTACTTTGAGCCCAGAGCAATGGACTTGGCTGTCTGTGGACTGAGACCTTTAAAACCATGAGCCCCAAATAATCTTTCCCTTCTCTAAATTGTTCTTGTTGGGTATTTTGGTCACAGGAACAAAAAGCTGACTAAAATAGCTATTTTTCCTTCCTCACATCTGAGTGCTGATGTGAGTTAGCTTTCCGAGCCTGCATCCTGTGCCTCAGCCACCTGAGGTAATCATTCCCAGACTCTGCACACATGGCCTGTCAGGTGCAGGACTCCATATTCTTATGTGGAGTGCTGAGCTGTAGTTCAGCTGTTGCTGTTTGTGACCTGGAGAAAATCAATGGTTTCCAAGGTGCTTCGGCTTCAAACCCTGTGCTTCTGTTTATTCTGTTCCCTTGGTGAGAAGCTCTCCCTTCTATGCTTGAAAAAGTCCATTAGCTCCTCCCGAGCCAGGCCAAACATCACAACTGGAAAATTTCTTAAGAACTGTACTCTCTTTTGCTCTACCTCTCCTGCCATCCTCGTTCTCTGACCTTTTTGTGGGAGGGTTGTCTGTCTGTCTGCCTCGCTGGGCCAGGAGACCACACAGGTTTTGTTGTAATGCTCCAGTTCCTGACATAGAACCTGGCCAAGTGCTGGGTCCTCACAAAATTTAGTTGAGCTCACTGAATGGCTCCTCTTTGCCTCCCCAGTTTCTCATCTAATTGGCTTTTAATTGTATTTGTCTTTGATTTAAATACGGGTGTTAATTCCTTCCATTCATTACCATATTTAGTGCAGTAGTTTCCACATCATAGGCCCTCATGTGGTGATTGATTGGATGAGATGTCTTGGTTTAATGTCACCATTCACAGAATGTCAGAGTGTGAAGAGACATTAGAAGTCACCTGGTACAGTTCTCACCTGGGGTGTTCATTGGCAAGATTTGTGTGCCAATGGGTGTGTGTCATCCATGTGGGATGTATGCTGACTAATACCATCCCCTGGCTCTGAGCTACTACATGGTTAGGTCTCTTTGTTTTGTTACCATCAGCATTTCGTATGTGCTTTCTGATGTTGACGGTGATGGTGAGGATGGATAGTGTCAGCTGCCAGGGCAATTTCTCTGCCATCCCCTTGAAAACATAGTCATATCTAATATTTAGTAGATGTCTACTTTTTTTTTTTTTTTTTTTTTTTTTTTTGGTACCAGGGATTGAACTCAGGGGCATTCAACCACTGGGCCACATCCCAGCCCGTTTTTTTATTTTATTAGAGACAGGGTCTCACAAAATTGCTAAGTGCCTCGCCATTGCTGAGGCTGGCTTTGAACTCTCGATCCTCCTGCCTCAGCCTCCCAAGTGCTGGGTTTACAGGTGTGCACCACGGCGCCCAGCAGATGTCTACTGTTGGTAAGACATTTTAATGGGCAATAGAGAGACAGAAAATACAAGCATAATAATGAATAGTATTTGTCCTTAAGTAAAGTAAGTCTAGAAAGGGAAAGAGACCAAATGATTTTAGTACCAAAGGATAATTTTTGAATGAGAGTATGTGGAAAGCACCAGGCAGGCCATGCCTATAAGGGGGTGGAAGGAAATGGACCGAGGACAAAAGGAAGAACAGAACATGCATGGAATTTTCTGGGGAAGCAGTTCCAGAAATGGGGAATGGAATGTGCCACTCGGGAAGCAGGAGAGTAATACTCGGGACCATTACATCCAGCCCAGCACTGTGACCTTTTAGAAAGACAGTGGTCAGGGAGGTGGGTGGGCAGTAGATGAGGCTGGAGAAAGAAGCAGGAGTCACATCAGAAAGGGCCTTTCTTGTTATGCCAAGGAATTCCTTTCCTTACATCAGTATTGAGGTTCTTCAGGGAATTTTGTGCAATGGATTGATTGCAGTTTAGAAAGACCTTGCTGATGTCATTAAGGTAGAAGTGTGAAGGAGGAGGGGACTGACAAGGAGGTGATGTATTTTAAGAGAGTAAAGATGAGGATCTGGGCTAAGGCAGGACATGGAATCAGGAATAGAGAGGAGTTATTTAAGGTGCCTGTGGTGATGGGGATGAGACTGGAGCATGGGGTGGACTGGAGCATGACCTCAGCTTTCATGAGCTGGGCTCTGCATGGACAGTGGTGAGGAGCTGTGGATGAGCAGCCCACAGATCATCCAGATGGCTAGTCGTCATTTTCATCTAGGGCTGTAGACCTCCTTGGAAGTGAGGTCTAATTAAAGCTACCGACATGGTGCTGATCATCCCCAGGTAGAAGAAAAGTAGGTTAAGGACCACCAGGACATCCAAATATAAGGAATTGGCAGTGATGGAGGAGTCCGAGGAGGAGATAGGAGGAAAAGGCAGAGCATGGAAGAACCCAGGAGAAGGTCATGCCAAAGAAGTGAAGACTTTAAAGGGAACAGTGATCAGCAAATTAATTGCTGCTGAGAGGAACAAGTCAGGGCTTTAAGAATATCATTAGCCGGGCGCGGTGGCGCACGCCTGTAATCCCAGCACTTTGGGAGGCTGAGGCAGGAGGATCGCGAGTTCAAAGCCAGCCTCAGCAATGGCGAGGCACTTAGCAACTCAGTGAGACCCTGTCTCTAAATAAAAATACAAAAAAAGGCTGGGGATGTGACCCAGTGGTCGAGTGCCCCTGAGTTCAATCCCCGGTACCACAAAAAAAAAAAAAAACACACACAAAAAAAATATCATTAATTTTAGCCATTTTGGGGGCCCTCAGGAGAAGAGTTGCAGTAGTCAAGAAGTCAGACTGAAGAGGGTTCAGAGCTCAGGTGAGAGGAGTGGGTAAAGACAAGCACCTAACTTATTTTTCTTCTTTTGTTGTGCTGGGGATCAAATCCAGGGTCTCAAACATGTGAGGCAGGCACTCCAACACCATGGCCTCCAGGCCCATGAGAATTCTTTCCAGGAACTTGGCTTGGGAAAGGAGATAGGATGGCAAACAGAGAGAGTCTAGTGGTTCTTAAGAAAAAAAAAAAAAGTGGGGTGCTGGGGATACAGCTCAGTGGGAGAGCACCTGCCTAACATGTTGGAGGCCCTGGGCTCAGTCACCAACATGGGGGTAGAGGAACAAGTGTAGGAGGTAGGACCAATTTGGACTTTTTTACATATTGAGAGGGAGATGCTAAGTGAGAGGAAAGACTGAGGATCAGGAAGAGATGGGAAAAAGGAGGGAGCAAAGAACTTGAAGTCAGGTGACTGGAGGAAGACTGGGCCTTTTCTCTGAAACATGGAGAAAGACCTCTGGGACAGGGTGAAGCTTTTGATAGTGGAGGCAGATGTAGGAGTTGAACAGGAGACATCTGAAGAGTTCCTGCTATTGGACTCTAGTCTCATGGAGGTAGAAAACATCATCCCTTGGAAGAGGCTGACAGGTGTGCAGTGGTTGAGAGGGCAGATTCTGGAGGCTACTGGGGTTCCAACTGTCTTTCTGCCATTCTACAGCTTATGATTAGGAGGTGTGCCTATACACTATGTGCTTCCATTTCCTCATCTATAAAACAGAGGTGATAATAATATTTAATGGATTGTTGTAAGAATTAAATGAGTTAAAACATGTGAGATGCTTAGGACAGTGCTTAGTGTATGCTAAACATCATGTAACAAGTGTGGCTGTCACCATCCTCACCATCACTGTCTCTGAGCCAATGGGTTTTAGAAGCACAGTTGGAGATGTAAACATTTGGACCAGCTATTGGGTAAAATAAGGGAAGGCAATAACATGAAAAAAAGATTGCTGAGTAATACTGGGGGACAGAGGCAAGGGCAGAAGGTGAAGGTAACATTTCATTGCAGACTAAATGTTCACAATTGTGGGCAGTTATCACTAAATGGCCTAAAGAAATGGATTTTTATTTCCCTTTTATAGAGGAGGAAACTTGAAGTACAGAGCGGTCCAGTAACTTGGCTAGGGTGACAGGCGATTTGACCCCATGCTCCACCTTTTATGGTACTTAAAATATACCACACAGCAGCTCATGAGCTCATGATCCAAACTCCCCAAGGCCTCTGAAGCTGTGGCTGTGGATGGGATGATGGGGTGGTAATGCACATGTGGAAAGAAGGATCTGACTTTGCAAAGCACTGCTAAGACATCGGAAGAGTGAATTTCCTTCAAAATGGAAAAAGGCTCATTAACATCTCATGAAGTACAAACCCAAATTCTGGCATATTTTGGTAAAGCAGCCTTTTGATACGTGAACCTCAGCGTTAAAGCTGGTGGGGCAGGGGTTGGGGTTGTGGCTCAGCAGTAGAGCGCTCATCTAGCACGTGCACGGCCCAGGTTTGATCCTCAGCACCACATAAACCCATTGTGTACAACTAGAGCAAATAAATAAATATTTTTTTAAAAAGCTGGTGGGGCAGATAATGTTTATTATCTGGGACACAGATGGAGTGGGGGTCAGTGGAATGCCCACACAGCAAGGTGATTAGTGTGTGTTTGCTGAAGGAATGAATGAATAAGAGATGACTTTCGAGGTGTGGTTAGGGAGCAGGGAGAATGATTTAGGGGAGCCTTTAGAATTTGGTCTAACAGAAAATCCTTAATAAGGATTTTATCCTCACATTTTAAAATATTGGCAGTACTCAAACAATACTTCAATGTCTGTAAAACACTAAGCAATTGACATCACTTGACCATATTAACTAAGGCTAACTGTCCTTCTAGCAGCTAGATCCTACCATATTCTAGATGGTAATGGCCCAGCTGGTTTAAATGGGTCTCCATGGTTACACTCATGCTCTGGTTTCCATGGTTACATTCCTGGTACCTTGCAGTAGTTAGATATATATGAAATTTAAAAGGCTTTTCCCCCCTTTCTTTCCTGCCTGCCTACACAGAAATCTAGAGTTCAAAGGTCTGGGATGAAAATTTCAGTGACCTCTTGGGAGGAAAGGGAGAAAAGGCAATAATATTTGTGACAGTTATAATCTGTTCTGGAATGAAGAAGAGAGGACTCAGTGGGGAAATATTGCCTGGTGGACTGATAACCCAATATGATGAGCCTGAGTATTTTGCTAAATTAGAGGAGAAAGATACCTAGGGAGGGGGAAATAGGCGGTCGTTTGCATGTATGGCTCCTGGGGGTAGGGGTGGGATGTCATCCAGAGGTGGAGGGGGAGTTCCAATTTTTTTTGTATTATAATCCCTTGAAAATGATCATGTCTTTTTACCATACAGCACCGTGGCCTGTTTGCATTAATTTCTCCCACAGTCCTCATTTCAAACCATCTTTCTTGGCTCACTCAGCTCAGCCAGGCATCTGTTAACAAGCTTACCCGCCCAGGTCAAAACTCTAGCTGGATCTGGCTTTTCTTGGTAGAGGGAGCCCATGTGGGATTCTAGTGCCTCCTTGTGGTCTCGCTAAGATTACTAATATTTTTACTGGGGTTATTTAGGAATTAAAAATAATCTAAGGGGCAGCACTGGGGACTGAATTAGAACAAATTATATTCCATGCTTTTATAATTATGTCAAAATGAATTCTATTGTCATGTATAACTAAAGAGAACCGATAAAAATTGTCATTGTCCATTTATGGACTTATCAATCCTTCCCTTGTCTCCTTCCCTCCACAAACTTTACTGAGTATCTATTATATTTCAGTTAGGTTCTAGAAATAATACTAATAAAAAAGAAAGGATACTTCCTTCAGAGAATTCACAATCTGGGTTTAAGGATGGGAAGTGGGGTGGGGATTTGTAATAGTTTCAAGAGCCACTGGGACAATAATGGAGCAGTGACCTACTGGCTGGGGAGGCTGAGTGACCCATTGAACTAGAGGATATTTTTGAGGTGAATGTTCAAGGATTCTGTTTCTCAAGGCTAAAAGATGTAATAATATTTCATCAATAAGGTGATTCTGTCATTGAAATAAACCAGAGAATAAAATGTAGTAGCACCCATCTTTACCTGGGTTCATACACATGCTACCTTCAAAACAGATCCGCAGTTAGAGGCAAGTTCAAAGACTTAGTGCTGGTGGACAAACCCAAGAAGAAACTCTCAATATTGATTAAATACGGTATACCATCCTTGGCTGGCATTTGGTAGGCACCTCCTGGAAGGAGCAGGAGAGGTGTGAGAAGGGCTGGGTTGGTGGCAGGCAGGTAGAAACACTCTCCCCTCAGCATGGAGGACTTTGTGAAGTAGTCATGTACTTTAATCTAATGGCTCTGGAGTCATTGGAAGAATTCAATTAAGGGAGGGCCATAATCAAATCTGCACTTTACAAAGGTCTTTTCCATAACCTTATATTCATAACCAAGTTCAAGAATGACTTCTGAGATTTGGATTAGGTGACTTTATTGTCTGCAATTCCCACTCATGGGAAGAGAGAATAGGGAAGGGAGGTTGGAACATAGCAGCTACACTTACAGGTTTCTTGTGGGACTTTTCCCCAGAGATATTCTTTGCTTCTATAGGCATATTTTGATTTAAAGCAACTATTGAATTATCTTTTGATCATATTGTGTTTGAAGTGCTTGTGCAGCACACAAGTGGAGAAGGTCAGCAAGAAGGGGATTTGGAGGTAAAGAAAGATGGCTGAGATTCAGCTTTGAGAGTCATGGAGTATCTGCAGAAAAAGCAAAGTCACAGGAGAATGAGCTGAAAAAGAGAAGACAGTTTTGCAGAACATGTTTTAAGGGATGGGTTGACAAAAAAGGCCCTTTGTGGGGCTGATCATTCAACACCACTCATTCTCTAGAACTGCCCCTCACCCCCACGTTGACTGAAAGAACTGCAGCTTTGTTTTGAATTGATACCCTCCTCTCAATCCAGCCTGGTGGGCCCCAAACACAAACAAGAACAAGAGTGCCTCCTCCATTCCAGGCACAGTCCATTGATCCAGGGCTGGACAGCTGACCCAAGCCAAGCCTGAGTCCTCCCTGGGACTTCTTATTTTCGGGAGAGGAGGTTTTTAAACTTCAGTACACAGCTATACTTGTATACTGTATTTGTATACTCTGGACTGGGGATGGAGGAAAAGGTACTTAGTTTGCTTCCAAGGAGAGAGTGTTCAGAGTCCCGTCCCTCCCAGTGTAGACCCTTAGAAAGCATAGATCCTGAGCCCCACATCTCAGGATCCAGATATCAGGGTTCACTCTGAGAAGCTCTACGCATCTGCTCCCAGGAAGGCAAACTTTCTGTTCTTGTCTCTTGCTTATCCTTAGGACATGAAATCATTTTTCTGACCAGGTGGGCAGGACAGTTAGTTGATGAACTCCAGGAGAATGTATTCATCTCTCCCACAGCAGCTATCTGGGTCTTTTACACTCAAATTTGAAGCACCCTTGGGGTCAGTCTCTGGAGTTGCTGCTGAGGCACAGTGAAAAACTGGGGATTCAGTGCAAAGCCCTCTGGGAAGGTGGAATTGGAAAGCATATAGTGGTAGAGGTGGTGCTGAAGAACCTCAACTGTCAGCAACCAAATTTTTCCTGCATACTCCTACATACAATCCTCTGCTTCACCTGAGCCCACTGGGCCCTGGGAGACGATGGTACTGCTGACAAGATCCACAGTCACAACACAGAGAATGGGCTTCAAGCGTGAATTAAAGGCACAAGGAACCAGGGATAGAAGGGGAGTGGCAGAGGGGCAGGTTGTCCTTATTGGGGATTTTCATACTGAAATGGAAAAAAAAAGAGTCTGAAGCTCAAAGTTGTAAAGGGTCATGTTCTCTACCATGTAGATTAGGGCAGTCTACAGAGATTGAGACTAGTGGCATGCAGACTCAGAGGAGAACAGATTTAGGACAAAATGAATCCTAAGGACTCAAGACTGATTCCAGTGGCTCCTGAAGCCAGGAGCATTTTCACCCTTCCTGGGTAATCTGGGGTTTACTTCTTCCTTCCAACCTTCAAATGGTCCAGCATTTCCCTGACAAAAAAAATCCCCATATCTGAACTGGCTTTCCATCCTTGCTAACAAATTTACCAGCAAATTTATCAGCTTTACCAAATCTAGAGAACCATGTCACAAAGTAAAAGAACAGATTTTCAGGTAGAACAGGAAACAGATTTTCAGGTAGACACCTCATAGATATGTACAAGTGTAGCACAGATTTTCTCTGGTACTTCTTTCTCACTTTTTTAAAATCCAATATGCTACTAGCATTTTCAGCTGTACCTACATACTGAGCTGGTCTAAATGGCTCTTGAACCATTTTCTGCATTATAACTGAGAACTCAAAGCTCATACTTTAATAACTATAATTTGCATTATTAATGCCTAAGTTAATGCTATTACTACCCACACTGCAGCTCAGTTGCTTGCTAGGAAGTATAAACAAAGCCCATTTAGGAATAATTACCTATGTAAGGAAAAAATCCCCACATTATCATCTTTGGCATGATACATTTATAAATTATCTAACTGTCATGACTAAGAGGCCAGAAGCACTATGACAATATATTTAATTACTAATGTTAAGCAACTATTTATTAAAGAACTACCTCTACTTGACAATACTTTAAAAAAGCCATTTCTAACTATTCCATGTTAGGTTGTATACTGATTATAGTTTTTTTTTTTTTTCCTTCTTCTTCTTTAAAATTTTGTCTACCCAGAACATATTCCCTGCCTTTGGTAACTGTTATGGTTTAGATATGAGGTGTCCCCCCAAAGCTAATGTATGAGATAATGCAAGAATTTTCAGAGGTGAGATGATTAGATTATGAAAGGTGTAACCTAATTCACCGATGTGGATTAACTGGGTGGTAAATGTAGATAGGTATGGTATGGCTGGAGGAGGTGGGTCACTGGGGTCATGACTTTGGGGTTTATATTTTGTCCCTGTTGAGCAGCGCTAGCATTTTCTGTTTCTTGGTTGACATGTCCTGAGCTGTTTTACTTTGTCATGCTCTTCTGCCATTATGTTCTGCCTCACCTTGTGCCCAGAGCTATGGAGTCGGCTGACTATGGACTGAACCTCTGAAACCATAAGCCAAAATGAACTTTTCCTCCTCTACATTGTTCCTGTCAGGTGTTTTAGTCACAGCAATGAAAAAACTGATTAAAACGTTTTAATAATACCTGTTTCCTTCAGGGAAACATTAATGTGCAGAGACTATAAATCTACAGAGCGCTGAGAAATCCAGTGACCCACAAGTCCCCTTGACCAACAATGACGGGAGTTGTTAACCCTAGGCCCCAACTTGAGCTTGAATCTGACTTCTACTTTGGCTAGCTTCTCTCCAGGGCCTTCTTAACCATTGGACTTCTATCCAAGAGACATGATTAATTGCCAAAGTCAGGCAGGTTTCCTTGCTATTGACTGAGTTTAAACTGGCAATCCTTTATATTTTTTCATTTTTCTTTCTTGTCTTATTTGCAGATGAAAAGGCCAAATAAATCATTTTGAGTTGTATTGTCATTTATAAATTACAGCAGAATGTGGTGAATAAACTGTGATGGCCTCATTTTTCACCAACCTTGATTGAAGTAAATGTACTTCTTGATATCAGAATTTGGTAGAAGTGAATGAGGAGGGGGATGAGAAGGCTTTTAGGAAACAATACCATCTTTGTGGGCAGAACCTACCCTGGCTACGTCACCTCTAAAGCATGAGGGTGTATACATGCTTCTTCCCTACTCCCATTCCTCACAAAGATTTATAACCATGAGAATTGGATTAGCAGATACCTAATGAGAAGGGGATTCACAATGGCCAGACACAAAGATTGGCAAACCTGAGGTAAACTGACGGATGACACCCCATTTTTGGTAAGATGAAAAGCTGGTATTCTCCTTAGAAAACTGGTGGGAATCAAAGATGAAATGAGGGCCGTAGAAAGCATCAGATGTTTGTGTCTTTGTAGGATGGGTTAGCCTGATTTTCAAAGGTAGCACTTCCACTTTCATTTAGGCAACTACTCTGCCAAGTTCTTAGTCTACGTGGTTTAGGCAGGGTTTAGCCCACCCTTGGGCCCCATGAGTGGGTATATGAACAAGCCTGGGATATTGGGTGCTGTACCTCCTAATCACATGATTTAGGGCTGAACAAGTGTCCAAAGCTGATAGAAGTTAATTATCCATTCTTGGACTTTGGCTAGAACCACTGGGAAAGAGAAGGTTTTCATTGGGTTAACAAGCAGGTAAGATGACATTTGAGAGGTGCTTCTACCCATGTTTGTCACCATCTAGGAAGTCCACCTAAGGAAAAAGTCTACATAAGGGAAAGCAGACTGTGGGACAGAAATGGAATCCTGTTAACACATTCTGATCTAGTTGCACCTAAAGCCAGAGCAACCCTATGGATTCACTGAGATAAGTGAATAAATCATCTTTTTTTTGTTGTTGTTAAGATAGGTCTCTCTTTTGAATCAAGGTTCAGTGGCCACATCGGACACCTTTGATTCAAGAAATCTAAATATGTCAATTTTGAACCAACTTAGTTTGGATCTCATACTTTTGGGATACATTAGAATTACATATAGTTTGCTAAAAATAGCTGCCTGGGCCCAACCTTAAACCTATCAAGAGAATAAAAATCTTTCATAAATTTTGAGTTGGGTTTCTATCATTTGTTGCCAAGAGTCCTGATAGAGGAATTTCTAAGGTCTTAAGAAATAGGTCAGTCCAACTACAGTGGGTCTGAGTGGATCTGTTGTCTAGGGAACTACAATAACAACCACAATTTAAATTTTTTTGTTGTTGGATTTTGGGCTAGTTATTTAAATATATCTTCTCACGTCATCCTCATAACATTTTGTGAGGTGACTATTATGTCCCTCACTTAAAAGACAAAGAAATTACAGTTCAGGTAAGAGATTTTTCTCAAGTTTACATGGCTAGTGGCAGGGTCTGGGTTTGAGTCTAGGCTATTGTCTCTAAGTTTATACTCAAGTGTCATTTGCCATAAGAACTCTCTTATGATGGACAGGGTTGGCAGCTGCAAACGAAGTGATATACTCTGGTGAGTGTAAGCAGGTTCAGAGTGATAAGAGATAGGGATATGATGGACTACACTGCTGTGTCCTTGTAGTGAAGCCCCCCCACGTCACTGCTTTTCATCATAGGTTCAGAGACAAAGCACAGGGCAGTGGCAAAAGATTTTTGGAAAATGAGCTATGTAATGTTTCAATATTCTAGAATAGGAACTTGAAAATTTTCCAGTTTTCAAAATGTGATGTACCTTTGGAACTTTTTTTTTTTTTGGCACTGGGGATTGAACTCAGGGGCACTCGACCCCTGGGCCACATCTCCAGCCCTTTTTTGTATTTTATTTGAGACAGGGTCTCCCTGAGTTGCTAAGTGCCTCGCCATTGCTGAGTCTGGCTTTAAACTGGCAATCCTCCTGCCTCAGACTCCCAAGTGCTGGGATTATAGGCCTGCGCCACTGCGCCCAGCTGCCCTTTGCAACTTTTTAATATTCTTTTACTGTTATCTTTCCTGTGTCAGCAAATGCAGAAACTGGTATCTAAAAGTAAATGTTTGCTTTTAAAGTTCTTTAATTAAAATAATACCTTAGTTGCCAAAACACAAGTTATCAAAGACTTCAAAGTGTGCTTGTAACATTAACAAATTATCCCCAATACCCCCCAAACAGTCAAATGGAAGAGACCACCCTTTGGAGTTTATCTTCCATTTTGCCCACCCTGTCCTTTCAATGTTTCGTAATTTCTGGATATTCAGTTGGTCCCCAAATCAGTCAAGCATCAGGATCTCTTAATCTAACTATTTTTTAGGAGACTTCTCTATTTTAAAAGGTACCCAAGAGAAGGTGAAGTTTAATGGAAGTGAAATTTGACAGAAAACTTGATCACTCTAATGGTTGGTAGATGTTTGAAGAATGCAGGCTTTTAGGAACTAGTTCATGCAACAGAGGTGACAATTCACTCTTCCAAGGCAAGCCTTGTTGGTATTAGTGGTTGTAGCTATGTAATAGCTATAAAACAACTATAATATGATTATATATTTAGGAAAATATAACATAGGAAAGTGGAATATACAAAAACAAGAGGGGATTGTTTGTAGGAACATATGTAAATGCATTGGCTCAAACTGAAATTTATAAAGAACCACCTGGAATAATGGTTAAAAAATGGAGATTTTTCTGACTCCAACCCTAAAGAATCTCATTCAATATGAGTGGGTCTGGGACTTTGCAGTTAAACAAGCTGTCCAGGTCATTCTGATAAGAGTCGTTCACAGATTACAATAAGAAAGACTCATTACTGTATTTTCCAGTCCCTTGAAGGGAAAGATTCTGTTATGCCCTGAAAGTCTAAAGATTGATTACTCAACTGTTATCTGCTAAATTCATCTGGTGCTATGTAGGTCTTAAAAAGAATGTATATAAATAACCATGAATAATTAGGCCTTCAGGAAATGAGCAATTTATAACTTCTGAAAAAAAATCAGCTATTCTTAAATAACTACAATTTTGGTGATAAAATATAGGTTAAATATTCAGTTTATTCTAGGAATATTCTGATATTCATAGGGAAGGGAGCAGGGAGGGGAATATGAAAGAATAGAATTAATTGGTCATAACTCCCCTAGCCTTGCATTTGTATACACAACCAAGGTAATTCCACATCATGTTTGACCAGAAGAGTGGGAACCTAAATAGAATAAGTTATACTCTATGTACGTATATTCTGTCAAAATACATTCTACTGTTATGTATAACTAAAAAAAAAAAAAAAAAAAAAAAAAAAAAAAAAAAAAGAAAGAAAGAAAAAGAAAGAAAGAAAAAAGAAGTCTATTCCAAGAAAAAAGGAAATGAAGGGAAGGGTGAGGGGATGGAAATGCAAAAGACAGTAGAATGAATTGGAAAGACAGTAGAATGAATTAGACATAACTTTCCTATGTTCATATATGAATACACCACCAGTTAAATTCCACATTATGTACAATCACAAGAATGCAAAATAATACTCCATGTATGTATGTATGATATGCCAAAATACACTATTTTCATGTATATCTAAAAAGAACAACAACAAAAGTCTATTCCATTGGGAGGCTCCTATTCACCTTCCAGGGCTGGGTTAGATGCCCTTATGTGGCTTTCCAATGTCAATGACAAGGCCCAACCCTGAGCCACCATGCTTCTTATGATACACCATCCACACTGCAGTTCTTCAATCACTACAAAATTAATGTTGTGAGTTTTTGCGAATGTGTCACTGACTTTTCACACTGCTAGCTTCTTCTTCTTTTTTTTTGGATTCAGCCTAAATGCCACCTCTTCAGAGACCTTTCTTTCTTTCTCTCTCTTTTTGTGGTACCTGGGATTAAAGCCAGGAGTGCTTTATCACTGAACTCCCTCCCCAGCCCATTTAACTTTATTGCTTTATTTATACCAAGACAAGGTCTTGGTAGGTTGCTGAGGCTGGCCTCAAATTTGCAATCCTTCTGCCTCAGCCTCCCAAGTAGCTGTGATTACAGGTGTGCACTACATCTGGCCTCTTCAGAGCCTTTTGTCATCACCCTACCTAAATGAGATTCTTGCCTTCAACTACCTATTCTAGTCTCTCACCACACTGTTTCATTCCTAACATGTCACAATTTGCAATTACTTGATCGCCATTATTTACATCTTTTTCTGCTCTCTTACTAGAACATAAAACCATGGGGCAGAGAATCTGCTTTGCTTATTGGTAAATACCCTGTAGTGACCAGTAAGGATCTCCTCTCCAGAAGTACTTTGCTTGCCTAGGTCATTATTGTATTCTTGGCACCAAGCACATATGGGGGCATTTAGTAAATGTTTAGTGAATAAAAAAGAAGAAAGAAAGAAATTCTTCAAGCAATCTTATTATATGGAAATGATCTAAGAAGTTAAAGCCTTTCTTTTTAAAAAAAATTTTTTTAGATGTTGATTGACCTTTATTTTATTCATTTATTTATATGTGGTGCTGAGAATTTAACCCAGTGCCTCACACACGCTAGGCAAGCGCTCTACCACTGAGCCCCAACCCTAGCCCCCTAAAGCCTTTCTTTCTTTGACCCTACATGATCAGATTCCTATCATTTTTTCATACTGCAAAATATCTTTTTTGGTCATTTCCAATCTGGGAAGTAGAGAGACCAAACCAAACAAAACAAAGCCATTAAAAGGCAATCACTCCAGAAAAAACTCTGTTATTTATCCTGTGACATGATGAACAATGGAATACTGGTTACCACCCAGTACAAGCACCTCTTGTATCATGGTGCTATTAAGAGGATTTCATTCATCTTTCTTACGTTCCTAACTGCTTACAATATTCTGGTTGGCCAGAATAAGCCTTTATAGAATATTCTTTTTACCAATATTGCCTGCTTCAGAAAAGCTAATAATATTAAAACATAATAAAAATAAAGACAACCTCTCAGATTTAGATGAAACTTTATTTATACATAAAAAATTACACTTCAGGAATTCTTTTTTTCTAAAGACAGTCTTTTAATTGTCATGCTCAAAATGAAAAGACTAAAAGGGGCAGTAAACAGCTTTTTAATCCTGTATGTCCCATAGTCATAAACATTTTTTTTTTTTTTTTGGCATTGGGGGAAGCATGTACTAAATGTGCTTTACTACTGTGCAACCTCCTCAGCCCCAATTAAGCAATATTCTAGGTTGCAAAAAAATATACCTCTTCTACAACAGTATTAGGTTGTGTGCTTGCAGACTTAAATATCAAGATGACATCAAAAGCCAAAAAAAAAAAAAATTAATATTCTGAAATAGAATACTTAGCTGTTGTTTCATGGGCACTATCTCTGGCCACTTCTCTCCACATTTATTCTTCCTCTTAGGTATCTCAATGGAGAGCTTTTAAAATAATACCTACGTTATCATGGAAAAAGTGAAAACGAAAATGATAAGAGCCTCTTGTAACTAGTTTAAAAAGCTATTCCTCATGATCCTACAATTCAGGATAATATTTTAGAATTAAGAATGTATGTAATCATTGTTAATTAATTCTGTAGCATGTAAGCCTTAGCACCATGCAAATCTCAAGCTCATTTCTAAAATATCATTAATTCAAAGAATCATTTAAAATGTTCGAATGATAAATTAAATATCAAGTGTTGCTACATCGAAATAAAATTAAAAATTATTAGTAAGACTATGGCTTTCAGAGCAGAGCCTAATTTACTGTGTTTCGCCCAATACAAAAAGTGTAATCATGGGTATAGGCACCATCTCTCACCTTTTGTTTCCCCATCCCTTTTGTCCCAATAACCCCACCAGTTACTTACCATGAATGTGGTTACTATTTGAAGCATCTAAATCTATCTGAGATGACAACTTAGAGAGCTGGATAAAATCACACAATTTTAGACACGATGAACTTAAATGTTAGTGTTGCTCTTTTCTTCTTCTTCAAAAGGGGTAAAAGGCCTATAAAACTTGGCCAAGAAATGCAGGGAATCTAAAACTTATTTGAAAATGTCAACAGTTGGACAGGAAACTTGATTCAAGCAGGCCGTTTGCAGCTTAGGAAGAGGGGGGAGGGGATGAAATGAAGTACGTCTTTCCATTCTGTGCACATAGCTACTTTGTTCTTTAATTGTCAATGTTGTATTGTGGCAAAAAACAAAACAAAATTCTGCTCCATTTGTGTTCAACAAATCGAAGAAGCTTTCTACTGTCATATATAACTGATTAGAACTAATAAACAAACAAACAAAACAAAACAAAAACCCCCCAAAACAAAACCAAATCTTTGGAAGTGGCTTTATATTTTGTTAAAATTCTCCTCAAGGTTACAGGAAAGAGCTCCAGGATGCAAGTGAGGTAGTACCTACTACAAGTATTAGAAAGGAGAGGTTCTGTCCCTCAGATGAAGGTCACAGACATTCTGAAGTTTAGGGGAGAAAGAGCAAACATAACACAGAAACATTCCTATCCCTCTCAGATGAGTATTCAAAGATGAAATTTTTACTTTAAAAATACCAAATTTCACAAAAATATATGTGAGGTTGTAGAAATAGAAAATCTTTCTTTTCCCTCTCATTGAAAAAAATAATAAAATTATTAAATTAATACTCTTGTATGAAGTTTTGTGTTCGGAAAAGACTAGCCACTAAAAAACAATGCTTTTAGTCAAAAGGTAGCTCTGTTCAATTCTGCTTAAAATGAGAAGCCTTTTCAATTTACTTAGGATAATAATTTACCTTTTTAATGTAATGCTCCTTTAGTAAGACACTGTTTACACTGATGTTATAAAAAATATCAGGGACTGTTACCTTTTAAAAAACACTTTTGTAGTATATGAATATAATACCTTTATTTTATTTTTGTGTGGTGCTAAGGATTGAACCCAGCACCTCACATGTGCTAGGCAAGTGCTCTACCAACTGAGCTATAACCACAGCCCATGTGCTACTACTTTAACAACTGACTCAATTTTCATAAAGCTTACATGAACTGGGAATCAGAATCCTTATCTTTAAAACCCTGTGCTTCAGCTGGGTGCGGTGGTGCACGCCTGTAATCCCTGTAGCTGGGGAGGCTGACACAGGAGGATCGTGAGTTCAAAGCTAGCCTCAGCAAAAGCAAGGTGCAGAGCAACTCAGTGAGACCCTGTCTTTAAATAAAAATATAAAATAGGGCTGGGGATGTGGCTCAGTGGTCGAGTGCCCTTGAGTTCAATCCCTGATACCCCCACCAAAACAAAACCAAACCAAAAAAACAAAAAAAAAACCCTTTGCTTCATCACACAGGAGTAGCAGAACAATTGGGACTAGTCTGCAAGAATACAATTTATAGAATATAGTTCTATAAATGTAATTTATAGAATTTGCATTTAGGCTCCATTTAACTATTTAGAAGTTTCTGTTTATTGTCTTAACAGGCAGTGTATAAAGCGTCACAAACTTATAATCCTCCCAATATGGTCGTTATGATTATAGATTTTCCATTTTTGTACTCAGTGATTTTTAGTTTTTAAATAAAAGTTATCCATGATTGATATAAAAGATCCAGTTCCAATAAATTTATAACAAACTGTTAAATATATAAATGGGAAAAATAAGATCATCCCAAAGCAAAGTTCCAAGACACACACAGCTTTGGTGAGATCACAGAGGAGAGTTTACAGACTTCACACTGATAACAGTTATCGGCATTACCACCCTCAGATTGTCTCCCTCATAAATATTTGTTATTAAAATCTAAGAAATCAAAATATATTTTCTTTAGTACACAAGATAACCCAGAGTACTCACTTTCTGGCTTAAAAACAAACAAGCCAAAAACTCCAAACAACAGATAAAAACCCTGAGTGCCAGAACAAGCAAATTGATAACAAAAGGGACAAAATCTATACCCTTTCTATTTTCTAGCAAATGTGTATTCACTAGCTGCATTTGGAGGGAAAACCATCGAATTTCAAATTCATGAACTTACTGCCAAGTACCTGACACACTTACTCCAGGACAGGTTAAATATATTTGTCAAATAGGCCCAGGCTATGGTAAATTTTCAGCAAATAGTCCTGAGCAGATATTAGAGGAACTTGTAAAACATCACAAAAATTGGGGGGTGGTAAAAGCAGATTGGAGGGAGGAGGGAAAATAATTAATTATGAAGAAAAGCCTATGCTTCCTCAGAAGCCAAAGGCACACAAAATATTCTATTCTACATAAAAAAACACTGATTTTATGATTCCACATGACCTCAAGGACACAAAACAAGGTAAGCTTGTATGTTTTTTGGGGTTAAAGTAATCTCTAATCTTAAGAAGCCCAACATCTAAAGGTGAAGAGACAGATAAAAGAGTATTCTTCAACTTTTCTTCATTGCACAGGGAAATCCCCCTGAGGTAAGAATAAGAGAATTCGGTAAGTTGGAAAACATTTCTAATTTTATATTTTCCTTTAAAATTACACTTGACTATTGATATAAGTTTCATAAAAATAAATATCATAAAGATTTTAAGAAGCAATCTCAGGTCTTTTTCAACTCCTTAATTACCATTTCAAACCTTTCTCAGGTTGGGCTGAGTGGTAAAATGGTCTATATTAAACATATAGAGGACCTTCCACAGCAATGAACATTTTCTAACTATGATCTTGTTTTATATAAAAACTACTAGCAAATCTCCCTTTTTTCATTCTTTAATAAATCACTGCATACTCAAGCTTCAAAACAGACCTTCCTTTGCCATTTCTTACAAACGGAACTTTTCTTTTAGCATTTTGATAGTAATGCCGGTTAGGTTATTATGAGGGCAAGACTATGTTTTAGTAAACTACACTTTTTATCCCATAAAGCTGACTTTTCAAAAATCACAATTTATGTATAAAATAATGTAGGCTTATAATCTACTTTATTATAAAAGGAAATAGATCTTGGCACATAATTATTATATAAAACAGAGTATTCAGAAAAGTTCAAATTCTTCAGTATGAAAATACATTTTACTGAAAAATACTTACTTATAAAAACATATTGCCTTTGCCATGTGAAAATCTGGTGTTTAGTTCTCTAGATTTCTTTATTAGGGCTTTTTTCTGAGCTTCATCAAACCGATTAACCTTGAGATCCTTATCACGGTCAAATGGTATTCTCTCTTGGGGCTTATTTTTATCATCAGCAGCCTTATTTTTTAATTTTTTATGATGAATGTCCATAAGAGATTCTGATCTTTTTGACTCCTGGGGAAAGAGGAGAGCAGTGATTAAAAGTAGCTTATGTAAATTATTGACAGAATATAATCATGAAACAGAATAGACAGCAACAGCACACATTAAGGAGGGTTTTTTACAAACTCTTTAACAGGTTTTTCCAAATCCAAGATAGCATCTATGAAGACAACACATATCAATTGCTTTCTAATTCTTTATTTTCAACAAAACTAAAGGAGGCTAAAAGAAAATCATTAAATTTTGATAAGATAAAAAGGGCAATCAATACATATAGCATGGAGAAATAGTTAAGAACTAAGTTTCAAATTTAGAAAAACTAGAATTGCAAGGACAGTGCTACTGCTTTCAGCAATAATAACCTGTACCAAGTAATTTAAGCCTCATATTCTCAACTGTAAGATGGCAGCAGTCAAGGTAATAATTTGTAAATATTTGGGTGAGATAGGAGTTAAATGATCCAATGAATACAAAGGATTTAATATAGTGTTAGGTATATAGAATCATTCAATACATGCTGTGTGGATTTACTGCATTTACTCTACTATAATCTTTACTATCTCTATAAATTGAATGTTATTATTCCTGATGTATAGATTTGTAAAAAAAAAAAAAAAAATGAAAAGACAAATTTATGGGACCAAATTGAAAAACAAATCTAATAAAGTCTTAACAAGTTGATAATTGAGAGATCATTAGTAATTTTATTAATAGGTCAATATGAGGTTTAAGAACACTCAAGTTGATCAAAGAATTGAACATATCACTATAACAAAATGTGTTCCATTTCCATTTACTTCTTTTTATGAGCTTGGTTTCTTAACTATTAATCAAACAAACAAAAGAACACAATTGAGACAGAAACCTTTTTCTAGTAATAAGTAACACTCATCCAAAGACCAGGATCTAACTGGAAAAACAGTCTTTCATTAAGAGATTAAATTACATTTAAATTTTACTTTTTTCTTTTCTTTTTTTTTTTCTTTTTGGTACTAGAGATTGAATCCAAGGTGCTTTATCACTGAGCTACATCCCCAGCTCTTTTAATTTTTTATTTTGAAACAGGGTCTTGCTAAGTTGCTTAGGGCCTTGCTAAATGGCTGAGGCTGGCCTCAAATTTGTGATCCTCCTGCCTCAGCCTCCTGAGCTGCTGGGATTACAGGCATGTATCATGGCTACATTTTATTATTTATGTTTAATATTTATCAAAATGTATAATATATATATAACATATATATATAAAATATATATATATATATATGTATATATATATATATATATATATATTTAAACAGTACTGAGACTTGAACCCAGGGCCTTGCACATGCTAGGCTAAAGTGCTCTTCTACTGAGTTACACCTCCAGTGCTTTTTTAATCTTTTATTTTGAGACAGGGTCTTGCTAAATTGCTCAGGCTGGCCTCAAACTTGCACTCTTCCTGCCTCAGCCTTCCAAGTAGCTGGGATTATAGGTGTGTTTCCATGCCTAGCCATTTACATGGTTTTGATCAACTGAAATTACAACTGAATTTAGAAATTAACATTAATGTTAACACATTTAATGTTAACATTTAAAGTTAGACACAGGAAAATTAAAATCTTTTCAATTTCAATTTATGTGCACATTTTTGTTGCAGAGAAACATGATTAACCAATATAGTAAATCATGTAAAATATGAATTTCAAGTGCAAAAGTAAATTCTACTAGGACATGGAATTCTATAGCTGAAGAGAAGTGAAATTGAACTTAAAAAAAAAAAAAAAGGAGAAATAAAATTGTTAAGGAAGAGCTTGTTCACAGATATCTTTGAATGGATTATACTAGATATGGCATTTAAGATTCTATCTGAAGAATTTAATAGTAAGATAATATGCTATAAACTACATCTTTGGTAACTACTAAAACTTATAATAAAAAATTTCAGATGTTGAGTAAAAATATATAGTTTTTCAAATTTCTTTTAAGGGACACCTAACAAAAATATTTGAAGACTACTGGTTTCCAACCCTGAATGGCTGAAAAGATATACAGATTCCGAGTCCCATTTTAGATTCAGTGAATCAAAACTGCTAACTGGGGGCAGAAATGTGTGCTTTACCACCCATATTCTGAGACAGGTGATCCACTGGATGTAGAATCTCTGGTGTAGATCATTCCTGATATTAATAGAAGTGAGGATGCCAACCCGAAGGAGAAGTGGAGAACAGTTAATTTTAGGATATGAAACCATATGTGTAAGTATAATGTAAGTATAATGATGTATGTCTAAATGTTAAAAAGCTGACTATAAAAACTTGATGTTTTTCCTTCCTTTTCTTGAATCCATGTCTTTCCCTGCTAATGAGAAAATAACTCCTATATAAGGTAATAAAATGCGGGAGGCCAACAGGTTAATAATTACTGTTGGAAGAGGAAGGTCTGAAGATTTAGGAAAGAACTGGAGGAAACAGAACAAAGTTTGAAGCAAATGCAAAGTTTGAAGTGATGCATGCAGAGGTGATAAAGAACAGAATGGGAATGGCTCTATTACTTTACCTAAAGCCACTACTGAGGAAAATGATCTATGTTAATGAGCAAAACTGTATAAAAGTTAACAAAAAGCAAACAAAAATAAAGAAACAAAAATATTAGGTTTCAATGTACTGATTTCCTATATTAGTTAATTAAACATCAACAGATAGGGGAATACATTGAACTAGTGGACTATTATAATCAATTTAAATAATCCAAGTGCTCAAATTTATGATGATAAAAGAAATGAATTTTCATATTAGTTGTTACAGGAGTGCTACTGTTGGTCTGGTTTAGTATAATCTGTATATGTGACACATATCACCAAACTAGTGCTATAAAAAAATTTATAAAAACACCTAGAAGCAGTTGCTTCAATGAAAATAATGAGTTGAAAGCTAATTCATGTAGAAATCAATTTTCTAAATTACCAATCTGCTGAATCATCACATTTAATCATTAAACAAAAATATTTTTGTTTTCTGATAATTTATGTTTAAAGTGATTTATTTTGAATGGAATGGTTTAAACAGCTTTTAAAAGTTCATGCTTAATTTCTAATTGATTGATTTTTACTTTGTTGTCCTGGTAATATTTTAAAGAGTCCTCAATTTACCAAATGCTAAGGTTTGGGGTTAAAAAATGATTTAGTGTTAAGAGACTACATTAATATTTTGAAGAGTAAATTTTATAATAAGTAACCAAAATTTCAGCATAAGATTAAAACCCCAATTTCTTGGATGCATTTTTAGGCAACCTGTAGACCTCCTTACATATTTCCCTAAAAACTTCAGCATGCATTCATTGATGATGAGAGCTCAATATTTATTTATAATCTTTTCTTTAAAGATAAATTTATATATAATGAAATGCACAAATATTAAGTGTACATTCACTAAGCTTCATAATCCAAACTCCAATCATGATCTAGAACTTTCCCATCACTCCAGAAAGCTCTTTATGCTGCTTCCTAGACAAATGCCACAGCCCTACTCCAATACAACCATTGTGATTTTTTCCACCAGAGATTGACTTAGCATATTATAAATCTTCATATAAATAGTATATACTTGCTCCAGGCTTCTTTCACTAAGTACAATGACTTTGATTCATCCACATGGCTGCATTTATTTATAACTTGTTACTTTTTATTGCTGAGTAGGGTTTCATTTTATACTACAGTTTGGTTTTTCTTTTTCTTATTAATGGATACCTGGGCTACTTGTAGTATTCAGCTATTATAAATAAGCTTCTACTAATATTCTTGCATAAGTCTTTTTGAGGCCAGTATAAATATAGCATGTTCTACATGTTTTACTCTTTGTGTGGAGTGGAACCCAAGAGTGGAACTGTGGTGTCCATAGGGCAAGTGGAAGTGTAATTTTATAAGAAATGTCACTTTGGAAAAGGCCTTGTTTATTAATTTTAAGTGTTCTTTTCTAACATAAATCATTATGCTATAAATTTGGCTCTAAGCACCACTTCATATTGCATTCTACACATTTTGATATGTTGTATTTCTGTTATCATTTAGGTCTAGGTATTTTCTAACTTCCATTATCATTTCCACTTTGATGCAAAATTTGATTTTTGATTCTTCTGATTTCCAGGTATATGCGGTATTTAAGTTATTATGAATTTTAACTTAAATTCCTTGTGGTAAGAGAACATGTTCTGAATGATAGTTGTTCTTTTAGTTTGGTTGAGCCTTGACTTTTGCATTATCAATTTTAATAAATGTTTCATATGGGTTAAGTTTTGGTCTGTTTCCAAAAATATTTCATTTATGCTTCACTATTCTGTGATACTGGTCAACATAAGTCCAATAAATCAATTTTGATAGAGCTTTACACTAACTAAAATGCAAGGAACAGAAGATAATTTTTCTAAATACTTCCAGACCTTTCAAAGACCAATGGTTTTTGTGATTTATATTTATTATTTGAAATAGAATACTCACTAGTTTTTAAGAGAAAAGAGAACAACAAAAAATGATGTCAAATGAATAAGATCTTAGTGTAGAAATTTATACTGAATTTTACTTTGGGAACATTTTTCTCCTATATTTAAGTCTTTCCATAAAATACTCCAAACATGCATATAATTTGATTTATGAACTGAGAATGTCTATGACTTAGTAGGACTCTTGCTTGCTGATCAAGTGCTACCTAACTCTAGTAATTAAATTTATGATATATAACTTAGGTAAAATAAAAATTAAAAATATTTCATAGAATGCACAGAAGATTTTGTATAAATATACACACATAGCAGAGTCAAGTATTTTTCAGGATTGATGTGTAAAAAATGAGGCAAAGAGGCAATTGTATAAAAGAAACAAGAAAAAGTGAGAAAAGAAATGACAGAAAAATAAAAGATTATATATTTAATTTTATTACTTACGTTGTATGAGGATACCTGCTCAGCCAACCTCTTATCTCTTCCTGACAATACATATTCCTCATCCTTCTTACTAGATGACTTTCTTGCTTCTTGTGTTTCCTGAGGAATGTGCACAGATAAAATGCTGTTGAGCCATATCAATAAGATAAAATGACATAGAAATATATATTTTTAAATTTAGATTAAGTAACAAGAAACTGAACTCAGCCAGGCTTCTTGAATTCTTTTCATTCAGCAGTATTTATATACATAATAAGGGACCTGTTCTGTGATTTTCCTGAAAATAAAAAACAAAACAAAAAAACCCAAAAAGCAACCAATGCAAAACCTTATCTAATCAACAACTGCAAGAACTCATGTATTTATCAAACTCAGGATAAGTTTTGACTAATAATGATGGAATATAAATAGGCTTAAAAACAAACTCTCCATTATGTTTTCAAGAATAGTAAAAATAAAAAGGTATATATATTAATTTTAAAAAAACTATCTTTATTTACAGAGAGTATGATTGCCTGTATACATGACCCCCTACCTCCAACAAATCTACCAGAAAACCTCTTGGAACTAATAAGCAAGTACAGCAAAGTTATATAACAGAAGGTCAATATACAAAATATAACAACATTGGACAACTGGAATTTGGACTAAAACAAAAATTCCATTTATAATAGCATACATAAATGAAGTACTTAGGTAAACTTTCAACAAACTATAGTTAGAAAAAATGTCACTATGATTTTCCATAGAATATACTCCCAACCAGGAATAAGAAAGGCACACATAAAAATGACTGAAAACCATTGTTCTCAAGGCATATTTTTATGTTATTTGCTTAGAAAAATCAAGGAAGCCCTCATTATAATTTTTACCTTAATAATGAATTAAAACAACATTTAAAATAAAGTACATTAGAAAGAGGAATAGCACATTTCTCATTTTCCCCACAAAATTTTCTTCAGAAAACAAAGGCTCTTACTTATAAATATTGAGAGAAGTGATGTTATGTTAAAATGGAGACAAAACTGACCTTAATATTAAGGAACTGTTAGATCTCAATACTGGAATGTGAAAATATAACAACAGATGTCAATTAACTAATGCACACTTTTTTCATTTCTTTCTAAAGAGCAATCTTATTTCTTTTAGGCCATGTTGGCTAAGTGGAACACAAGAGCATAAGAGGTATGGAGATGTATGCACACTGTGAAATAAAATATAAAAAGTAATATGAAGTGATTAGAGAGAAGCTATCACATGGCCAAGATCTGTGGCAAAAATTAGTCATGAAGTTTACAAAAAGCAAAGATAACAGAAAATGAACAGCTTTGTGATCTGACATAGTTAGTATATAGTACACAGTGATACTATGTACTAAATTTTAAGGCGTATTCATAATCCCTTATATGTCCACTGTAAACACTGAACAAAACATTTCAGCACAGAAAGGAACAACCAGGTCTAAAAAACTCAGTCATAGGAATTAAATCATTTCAATTCAAATTGTACTGCCTGGTTTCCATTGGTGCCATTTTTCTGTGACATTTTCCTCTGAGGATGATTCCTCATAGCTAGTTGTAGGTCAGTCATCCACTTACATATAAGAAATAGGACCCAAACTTATAAATAAATATAGACACAAATAAAAGATTCATGTAAGGAAGGGAATTAATTGTCTTTTTGGAGAACAGGACAAACAGAATTAGCAGGATGAATTAAATATGGAACTGTTTATATAAAAACTGATGAAGCTATAATCACAAAGTGACAATTAGTCAAGCATTTAAGATTTATGTAGGGAAAGCCTTTAGATGAAATACATTTAAGGAGTAGTGTTGGGGACACTGATTCAATGACTATCACATACTAGAATATTTCAAAATAAACAAAAGACCCAAGAAAAAAGAAGCTGGGAAAATAATAATATATCTTGTGTACAGACAGATGTTTTATAATTTGTCTTGGTGATTTATTTAATATACTAATGAAGGTTATTAATATACTAATGAAGGTTATTGCTTATCTTTACGGTCATATGAAGCTTAATGCACTGGAGATGTCATTTTGAGAGAGATTCTTGAGGTATCATGTAATTTGCTTTGCAAGTGTGGTTTTTCAATATAGTTTAAAAGATATATTTTCATGTAGATAGTGTGCTGTATAAAGACCAGGGAAGGGGCTGGGGTTGTGGCTAAGCAGTAGAGTGCTCGCCTAGCATGTGCGCGGCCCGGGTTTGATCCTCAGCACCACATAAAAATAAAGGCATTGTGTACAACTAAAACAAATAAATAAATCTTAAAAAAAAAAAAAAAAGACCAGGTAATGTTGAGTTAAAAACACCTAAAATGGACTTTTTGCTCATCACTTCCTAGCTCTGTGGTATGCTGGTGTAACAGAGGTTAGTTTCTACCTATTCTATAGCATGAAGTCAATAAACTTATGTCTCAGGGTTTTCTTGGGGTTTAAATGAAGCAGTTTATCAGAAAATAATAAACAGTATGACTTTCCTTCTTTATAACTTCTCTTCAGGGAAGAAATATTTTCCATTTGGAATCATAATTTCAAAAAGAAGTGCCCTTAAATAATTTTGCCTTATACCTTTTCAAAATTGAGCCACCACAAACAGAAACACATAAACAAAACCTCTCACCTTTGCTTTCCTTTCCCTGTCAGCTGGAGTATCTGTCCAGATTGATCGATCTCCGGATTTGTCATCAGCTCTTCTCTTAAAGGTCCTTGGCCCTAAACCAAAGTCTTTCATTTCTGGAGGAAGTTCAGTCATCCATGACTCTCTTGTTATTGGTTTAGATGAATCCTTTATGAGAAATAAAAAGTTAAAGGAAAAGTAGCATGAGAAGTGTGTGTGTGTGTGTGTATATAAAAATACTGTGTAAACCATGGTGTTTCTCAACTGAAGTTTTAAATTTACTGAACAGACTTTAATAGAAAGGTTTGATGTTTCTGTCATATACATTTGCCATGCATGTAACAAATATTTTCATCCAATTTGTTATTCTTTTGACTATCTCTTGCCATACAGAATATTTTTAGTAGAAAAAATTTGCCAATCTTTTCCCTTACTGTTTCTGGATTATATAGCGTGTGCACATACACACACACCCACACCCACATTAATGTTTATTTCAAACGTTTAGATTTTTAATCTATTTAGTTAGTTAGTTTATTTATTTGTGTGGTGCTGGGGATTGAACCCAGGGCCTTGTGCATGCAAGGCAAGCACTCTACCAACTGAGCTATATCCCCAGCCCTCTATTTAGTTTCTTAAAGTACCTTTAAAACTTACATCATCTCCTTTGGTTAGTTTTTCTTTCATTCTCTGGGCCCTTTTTTCAAACTCCGTTGTTACACTATAGTTAACTGGTCCTTTTGCAGGCATTGGTCCAACAATATTCTCATCCTCACTGCTATCTGTTTCCTTTGAAAATAAGACATTACCTTTAATCCAACAGCAGAACTACAATTTATAGGAAATGATTCTAAATTACTTAAATTTGACTGAAATGGATTGATCAAAGATAATTAAAAAAAAAAAAAAGGCAAGCAACATATTGCTGGCTTATCACTAAACGATAAGGACCTTTTCCTTGTCTTCCTCAAATGCACTGTATGGAGATGATGAATCCATGGCATGTGGACTGTTCCACCTCCCCTATGTTCACAGTAGATCTCATTAAACTATTAAAGCTCTACCTGATAGACATAGATGTGGCCTTGGACTTCTTTTCAATGTAGTATTTCTGATTCTTATTACCATTTGGTCAGAGATGACACATTTGGAGCTAATTTTATTCGCAGTATATAAAAAGTTCCTTGGAATAAGATGTACATAAGCAGGGCATTCTTGGGAGCTATATCAGTCTTCATGAAACAAAAATAGTATGCAATAATTCACAAAACTCTGACCCAAATAAGTTAATTCAGTTCTAAAAGTACCTTACTCATGTCAAAGATAAAATAGTATTATAGTAATTGAATTCAACCTGTTCTTATTAAGTCATCTTGACAAGGATGAGTCTGTGTTAGATGCTATCCATGCTAGGGCTTACAGGTTGTCCTTCTCCTCCAGGAGATTTTTTTTTTTTTTTTTTTTTTAAAGAATTCAACCTTTATTTTATTTGTTTGTTTTTGTGTGGTGCTGAGGATCTCAGGGCCTTACCCATGCTAGGCAAGCACTTTATCACTGAGCTACAACTCTAGCTTCTCCTCCAAGAGATTTATTAAGATGAATAACAATAATATGCTTGTCCTTCAGCTCTGACAGACAGCTTCTTCCTCTTAGGTTTTAAACTAGTGGGATCAGGAGATCATTTATATTGCTTTCATTTTCCCCACTAACCAATCAAATAGATGAAATGTGTGGTCACTTGGACCATGGTGGGTACAGATGTGGTTGGATTATAGATGTCTTCTGAAGGCAGATACAACATAATTTGTTGACAGATTCATTTCTGTAACTATATGCCTGACACATGACAGTGCTCTAGAAACATTTACAGAAATAAAAAGTAACCTTGAAAATCATGATCTTAACCATTAGGGTATATTTACTCTGAGTAACCTTAGTGGTAAATACTCAGTGGAGATGAACTGGAATCTTTTGATTACCTGAATTAATTTTAGGAAGGTACTGAAGCATAAGAGACTGAATGTGTGATTAAAAGTCATATGAACTGGGTTTTAGTCATGGCTTTGATACGCAAAAATCGTGTAAACTTAGGTAAATTACCCAATTTCTTTGGTCTTTTACATCTGTAAGGTAATGGATAAAGTTCATTTTATGCAGCTGTGGAAAAGATAAAAATAAGACCCATGTATGGGTAAAATGCACTAACAATGAGAGTGCTATATAAACTTCAGCTATTTTCATGGAGAAGAACAGCCTTTATATTTTACTCCAAAATCATTTGACCTCTCTTTTCATAATAAATTATTTAACCACCAGTGTCTTTGTTATATACAGGTACCAGAACTGAAAAGGAGAGAGCTAATTTTAAGATAAAGACTATTATTAAAATGCTCCTGTTTTCTTTCCTTCGGGTCAAATCACAATGATTCCTTAAACTTTCATCCTGTTCTATTTTTCTAACACTTTAAAATTTCCCTTCAAAGATAAGCAGCTTAAACAGATAACACTCTGTCAGTCTTGCTGTTTTTCTTAACAGAATTTCAGGTTTGTGAACAGCTTTTGGTTTCATCTACCTATGTTGCAATCTTAAATTAATCTGAATATAACTGAGTCTTATATTACATCTGAGTCAAATGATCATAGTTACCACTAAAGTTCTGACTTTGTTACATCTTTTCCTTTAAGTGGAAACTTTTCAAACCTCAAAGTTGAAATGTGATGATTCTTGTCCTGGATCATCTCTGCCTTTGTCACTTTTCTGTGTAGATTTAATGAAGCCAGGTGGCAATGCAGGACCTATTATAGGCCTGAAAAATAAAATACACATTTATCATTCTCCCTAAATTTAAAGTAGTTTTCAGAATAAAAGCTCACAAAAATAATAAAACCAGATGCTAACAAATGTTAAAATACAAAATTTATTCACCATGTTGTTTTCACCAGTGTTACCTAATATTTTTCTACTAGGTGTCTTAAAAAACTTAATTTTGGCATTTTTAATTTTCTATTTGTTTGTCAATTAGATAATAAAGCAATAATTCTCAATTTTTGTGACACTAGTGTGTGCCTACTTCCTAAAAAACTATATTAAATAAAAATGATAATTTTTTAAAAAAGGCCTTAGATATATTGAAACTTATGAAAGCATTTTTCTATATAGTGCCTTGGCTTTCTTTCAGTTGTGATATTCACTTTCCATGGGAAAATACCTTAAGAACATTATAATTGCACCCAGAACTATTGAAGTAGAAACTGAGATGCAGTGACTCATGGTATGCATGCCAAGGCAGTAAGCTCTGCGTGGTGGCACATGCCTGTAATCTCAGCTGAGGCTGAGGCAGGAAGATCACAGGTTCAATGCCAGTCTCAGCAATGTAGTGAGGCCTCCAGTAACTTGTCAGGTCCTTGATAAATTAGCAACTATCTCAAAATTAAGAAAGGACTGGGGCTGTAGCTCACTGGAAAAGCACCCTTGGGTTCAATTCCTAGTATCTTTAAAAAAAAAAAAAAAAAAAAGCCAAGGCAATATAAATATCTATACAACATCTTCACTAATAATCCAGTAAAGATGTGTGAATATAGAATACAAGTAGTTCATTGTGACCCATAGAAGGAAAAAGTGCTGTAACCACATTTCAACCAGTGCACCTGTTTCCTTAAAACAACTCTGATCAGTATTAAGTCACTCTGCTTTCTAGTCACTTCACTTAGGGCAAAATTAACACCCAAGGTCAACACAACCAGTAAGTGGTTGAACTGGAGTTTAGGCCCTGGCCTATTTAACGCCAAAGGTCATTTTGTTTTGAGTTACCCTAATGCCACATTCTGAGGGAACATTTTGACATTAGTTCAAAAAAGAGAATTTCTTGAATTTTGAGCCCAATTTTATGTATGGAAAAAATAACAGGGAAAAAATACATATTTTCTCCTGTTAATACTTACCAGTTTCTTCACCCTTGCTTTTGTACCAATGTTTTTTCCACATTTGTCGCTGTGCCAGTGTTACTGACACAGATGGCACTGAAGTCCTAAGCTGAATCCCCCAGGTTGCACTGTGCTCAATTAGAGTCTCACAGACAGACTTCCTGGCAGGGGAGAAACAGTATCGAGAGCCAGAAAGTCTGAGTTCTGAATCTGACCATTTAATAACCTCCTGTCTTGGTTCATGAAACATTTTTAAGCATAACAATTTTGTAGATGAAAGACAGGGAAGTTTGGCACTGTTGGATCCAATTAGTTATCATTTATAAGCTAGAAGGAAGTACAGAATGGGTTTTTCCGAGAATAATTTTTAGCAGAGCTACGCCTGCAATTATAGTTCAATTTTCTGGCCTCAGGGGTTTTGCTGAAATAAAAGTAGTGGTCTATAAAATCTTAAAATATAGTAAATATAACTGTGGCATGCTATGATTGTACATGAGTTTTTTTTTAATCTAGTTTATGCTACTAGCTATTTATTTTACACACAGATTTTATTATTGCCAAAATGTAATTCTCAAGAAAGAAACTGCTATAGATCTAAGTATAGGTTAAGTCCTTAGCCAAAATGCTCAGGACTAGAAATGTTTCAAATTTCAGATTTTGAAATATTTTGTGATGTTTTGTTTTTAGTGTTGCTTTATTTTTTTTTCCAGATTTTGGAATATCTGCATTTGTATATGTACATATGTATATAGATAGATAGATAGATAGATAGATATATCTTGGGGATGGGACCCAAGTCTAAACATGAAATTCATTTAGTTTCATATACAACTCATACACATAGCCTGATGGTTAGATCAATACCAATATTTTAAATAATTTTGTGCATGAAACAAAGTATACACTGAACCATCAGACTTGTGGCATAATGTCAGTGCTCAAAAGTTTCAGATTTTGGAGCATTTTCAATTTCAGATTTTCAGATTAGAGATGGTCCATGTATAATGTGCTTTTGTTTAAAAAAAAAAAAAAAAAAGCCGGGCGCGGTGGCGCACGCCTGTTACTTTGGGAGGCTCACGAGTTCAAAGCCAGTCTCAGATGGCAAGGCTTAAACTCAGTTTCTCTACAAAGAAAGGGATGTGGCCCAGTGGTCGAGCTGAGTTCAATCCCCAGTACCAAAAAAAACAAAAACAAAAACAAAAACAAAAAAAAACACTTTATCTCAGGAGGCAGCACATTTTCTTGAAGGGTTAAGCAGTAAATTTTATTTATTTATTTATTTTTGGTATCAGGGATTGAACCCAGGTTACTTAACCACTGAGCCACATCCCCAGCCCTTTTTATGTTTTATTTTGAGACAGGGTCTGGCTAAGTTGCTTAGGACCTCACTAAATTGCTGAGGCTGGCTTTGAACTTGTGATCCTCCTGCCTCAGCCTCCCAAGCTGCTGGGATTACAGACATGTGCCACCATGCTTGGCTGGGCAGTAAAGTCTAAAGTTGGAGGGCTACATTTATGTCTCTGAGTCTTTGTTTTTGTAATTAAAAAATGTAAAAGTCGCCGGGCGCGGTGGCGCACGCCTGTAATCCCAGCACTTTGGGAGGCTGAGGCAGGAGGATCGCGAGTTCAAAGCCAGCCTCAGCAATGGTGAGGCACTTAGTAACTCAGTGAGACCCTGTCTCTAAATAAAATACAAAAAAGGGCTGGGGATGTGACCCAGTGGTCGAGTGCCCCTGAGTTCAATCCCCGGTACCACAAAAAAAAAAAAAAAAAAAAAAAAAAAAAAAAAAAGTAAAAGTCATTGTTAGCTTTGGGACCATATAAAAAAAGGTGGGATTTGCCTATCCTTGTCATATCTAAAAGGAACAGAGTTACATGGAAGTTAGGACTTGGTACATTGTGATTATAAATTCTGGTTATCTTTTCTGCTTGGCCTTGCATACTGGTATTTATGGTATGAGTTATAAACAATTTAGTGTATAATTTTATGTTCAGTATTTTAAAATTTTGCAGTTCTGAGAAGACAACAGGAATTAATATTTACTATATACTTACTCTGGGCTAGTCACCATATAAGATACACGCACAGACAAAAATATGTTGTATATATGAGAGTAGGAAATCTCAACCATTGTAACAATCTCAAAAAGTGCATGTTGTTGTTCTGTTTTACATATGACAAATTTGATGTTCAGAGAAATTGCCTAATTTGACACAGAAGTTTGTTTTCTTCTATCAATAAATAATTAAGAAAATAACCGAATAATAAGTCAGAACATCAGGATCTAAGCCCATGGTCTACCACTTATTATGGGTGCCACTGTATCTGTTTAAGGAGGAAGAGGTATAATATTCCATCTAGTCTATCACCAACCACTTTTGTGACTATCAAATTAGAGATGTGGACATTTTTAATAATTCATATAAATGTCAATAACTTGTAAATATTTATTTATTATAGGTAATAATTATTTTTTCCTATTAATGACCCATTTCAAATGTTATGAAAATTTATGTTAAAAAACGATTTCAGAAAACTCTTTAATCAATTAACAGACACTGAAATATTAAAAAAGACTGGCCTGAAATATTACACATTATCACCTGGGAGGAGAATCATCCTGCTTTTTAAATCCAGGAGGAAGGGCTGGTCCAAAAAACCCATCATCATCATCGTTGTCCTGATTTCTCCTCTGTTTTCTGAAAACACAGTAGTAGATCTTAATGCATAGGTCAAAAATTTTTCACAAAGAGAAACTTTAATTCTTAAAGAAAGCATTAACTTTAATTGTGTAAACACTAAATCAATAAATTAATCTGGCCAAATAATAAAAAATGGACAATACAGTAGTTCTTAATTAATCTTTTCTTGGAACTTATTTTTGGTTTAAAATAGAGATTGGTCATATTTAAAGAGGTACTATATCATTATTCTATATTTTCTGTAGTATTAAAGATTCCACTAAATGAAATTTTGACTAGTCTTCTCAGTGTTTCTTAGTGAAAAGCGTGTGAGTTTGGCTTTTAGTCTCACTTAAAGAAGGGCTTTTCTGTCTTATAAATTTTTTTTTTTTTTTTGGTACCGGGGATTGAACTCGACTCAGTGGGCCACATTCTCAGCCCTTTTTTGTATTTTATTAGAGACAGGGTTTCACTGAGTTGCTAAGTGCTTCGCCATTGCTGAGGCTGGCTTTGAACTCATGATCCTGCTGCCTCAGCCTCCCAAATGCTGGGATTACAGGCGTGTGCCACCACGCCTGGCTTGTCTCATAATTTTTTAAATGCATCAAAATACCTTGTTACCCAATAATAAAGATTCAACTTCTTATTTACATAGACCCAGGGTGAATGAGGGTAGATTAGAAGAAAATCATTCATTTATTTAAACAAAATTTGTACTGCATATACAATTTTAAAAAGAAATTCTATGGTTTATTTAGCATATTTAGTCACTTCAATATACTTTAAGGAAAAACTCTTTATGTAAGAATTTTATTGAAATTCTAAATATCTCCACAGCCTATATACTACTAGAATAAACTTCTTTGTAAAAGGTTTAGATTATGATGGAATGCCATATGAAATTATTTCTTCCTGCACTATATAAATTGAGGTATGATATCCCCTTACTAGCTATCGGTTCCAGTCAACTTATGCTAGGTCTACAACTTGTTTTGTTAATTTTTTAAAATATTTATTTATTTACTTTAGCTGTACACAATGCAATGCATTTATGTTTACGTGGTGCTGAGGATTGAACCCGGGCCGCGCACATGCGAGGCGAGCGCTCTGCTGCTGAGCCACAACCCCCGCCCTGGTTTGTTAAATTTAAGTGACTTACCTTGCAGTTGGACCAGTATCATCTTCTTCAGATTCTTGATTTCCTTCTTCGGACAAAGAACTACTGTCCTCATCACTGTCTGATGAATCGGAACTACTGCTTTTATAATTAGGGGGCAAAGCTGGTCCTGCAACTAAAAAAGATTTGTTGTGTGTATTATAACTAGCCTCGGCAGTTTCACTGAGGCCTCCTACCTGATATTAATCTTTAATACCCAAACTTATAACAATAACATAATTTCTCTGATAACTGGAAATTTTTGCATTGGTTGGCATACCTGCCAATATGGCTTCTGGTTGTTTTTTATGGGCGGCATATGGTAGGCAACATTTATGTCATGGAGCTAACCATCCAACAAACTTGCCATTCCATTCCATGTATCGAAAACCAAAAATGATTCATTCTGGTTTCTAACAGTTACAACTAAAAAAAAAAAAAAAAAAAAAAAAAAAAACCTTTACTGGCATCACCATATTTCTCAGTTTTCTTTCCAAGCTGATTTTTCAAGCACAAACAAAATTAGTCACTGTCATTCTTACTGCTTGATTGTAGAGAAAGAGAAAAGAGAATGAGGCTACACTGTGGTAGAGATGCTGGGAAGAGGGTGAGGGTCTTCTAGGACAACTCAATAGAGCACTTTGCTCAGCAAAATTAAAAATTATTGCATGGTGTCACTACATGATGTTACGTAGACACAACTGTCCATGCTGATCCTCAGTGATGATGCCAAAAGTGTACTGTACTAATTCCCCAAACTGGATGTCTATCAGACTAGACAAAACATTACCAAAAACAAACAAAACAAACAAACAAACAAACAAAAAACTGAGCTCTTTTTTCAGAAATCATGATTCAGTTGGCCTGAAAGAAAGCCTGGAAATATGATTTTCCAAACAGCATTCTAGTATGACATTCATTCTATATTAATAGTACCAGAAACTTAAAAAATAAGTGATACTTAAATGACAAATAACATGTCTTGAGTTCATATGTGTTGGGTACTATTTAAAGAGATCTATATCCATTAATTTATTTAATTCTGACAACAACTTTATTAGGGAGGTATTATTCTTATTTCTATTTTACAGATGAAGAACTGAGGCACAGGAAGATTATGTAACTTGCCCAACTTCACACAACTAAACAGTGGAGCTGGGCTATGACACACCAGTGTGATTTCACAGCCTATTTCCTTAACTACTAAACTGACCAACAATCAACAGGGTCAACATCCACCCACCCATGAAACAAATACTTATTGAACAAATATTTCTTTTTTAAAAAAATATTTATTTATTTGTTTTAGTTGTACACAATGCCTTTATTTTTACATGGTGCTGAGGATTGAACCCGGGCCGCACATGTGCTAGGCTAGCTTTCTACCGATGAGCCACAATCCCAGCCCCCAAACAAATATTTCTAAAGAAGCAAACATAAAAAGAAAGACGATCAACCCAGATAGTTGAAGTGCTGCTACAAAATAGGAAAAATATATAGGAGAATAATTTTTTTAAAATTTTATTTTTGAGACAGGTTCTTGCCAAGTTGCCCAGGCTAGCCTTGAATTTTGATCCTCCTGCCTCAGCCTCCTGAGTAGCTGAGATTACAGGTGTGCCAACACACCTGGCATGTAAGAGGTTTCAAAAATGGTCAGGAACACCTCTCTGAGAAGGCATTTAGATGAACTTAAATGATGAGCTGACTGGCCATCTAATGATCTAAAAGAATAGCATTCTAGCCACATAAAGTCATGCATGCCTATAATCCCAATGACTCAGAAGGCTAAGGTAGGAGGATTGCAAGTTTGAGGCCAGCTTCAGAAACTAAGCAATACTTTGTCTCAAAATAAATAAATAAAAGAACTGGGGATGTAGCTCAGTGGTAAAGCACCCTTGGGTTCAGTCCCTAGTATATGTAAATCAATAAATCAATAAATCAGCATTTCAGACAGAGGAAGAGCCTGTGGGGGAGAGGGAGTCCTATGGAGAGAACAGGCTTTATACACTCAAGGAACAAAAAGGCCAGCATGGCAGGGCTGGAGCTATTGCTCAGTCGTATAGCGCTAGTCTCTAGTCTCACATGTGTGAGGCCTTGGGTTTGATCCTCAGTACCACATAAATACAAATAAAGGTATTAAAAAAAAAAAAAGGCCAGCATGGGGCTGGGGTTGTGGCTTAGTGGTAGAGTGCTCACATAGAGTGTGTGAGGCACTGGGTTTGATTTTCAGCACCACATATAAATAAATTAATTAAATAAAGGTCTGTTAACGACTAGAAAAAAAAAAAAAAAAAGGCCAGCATGGCTAAAGTCAAGTAAGCAAAATGACAAGATGAAGCTGGATGGCATAAAGGGGCCAGATTCTGTGCTTTGGAGTCAGATTCATTGGCCCTGAATTATAGCCCAGTCATCTATTAGCTGTGTGACTTGTAGAAGTTACTTAACCTTCCTATGTTACAGTCTTGCTTTGTAAAAATGAGCAATAGTTTCAACTTCATGTGATGTTGTGAAGACAACATCAATTGACACATGCAAAGAACCTAAAATGATATGTGGCGTAATAAGTGCTTAATAAATGTAAGTATGGGGTGGGAAAAGGAGTTTGGATTTTAATCACAACAGGCAGTTATAAGGAGGCTTTCAGTTAGAAGAGATCTGAATTACCTGAAATTCAAAACAAAACAAAACAAAAAACTGCTTTTAGACAATAGATGAGATATCAAGAATAGGGAATATATATTAGAAAGTTGAGGAATGGTTTGATCTGCAACATACTTTGGAGGAAGAGCAAAGAGGATTTGCTAATGATATGGATGTGAGAAGGGGGAAAAAAATTAGACAAGAGGATGAGTTTCTGGCCTGACTGTCCAGCCAGGTGGATGGCAATGGTATTCTGTCACATGACTTTTAGACTTAGAGAAGAGGTTTAGGGGTAAAGAGTCAAGGTTTTTTTTCCCACAAGGCAGTACTTGGGCATACTAGTGTAAACCTCAGGGGATAAATTAAGGCTAGTTTGGGGATTACTGGCCTATTTCTAAATTTTTTTTCCCTATCTCTCCTGAAGTATTACTATAGGACAAGTGATTTTTTTTTTTTGAAAACTGCAAATAAAAAGTTTTATTTCAGAAACTGAATTCATCATTTATATACAGTACAGCATAGTCCACTCAAATTTAGGTTAAGTATAGGTACAGCATTTCAACAAAACAACTTTCCTAAAAGGTCACAGGCAGATGAGCGATTCCTCTCACCCAGAACACTTAATGATTTAAAATGAAAAAAATGAACCTTTTTGTTAGATGTTAAAGCAAAAACTCTGAAGACATATAGAACAAGTGCTTATACTCAATAAGTCGATTTAAAGTTCCAAAGTATTAAAATATTTGATGTACTTTTTTCAGTATTTGTATCATTAAAGGAAAGAGTTTTAGAAAATGTTAAACTTCTCCTATTGCAAGCCTTACAATAAAGCAGCAAAAGAGGAAAACATTAAAATGAAGAATCAAATTCATACCTATTATTCTGTTTATAATTTATTGAAGAATACTTAATGTCTCATTATGCAAATGTACCCCAACTATAAATGTGATTATATTTGATCTCTGACCTCAATGAATAATGTATCCTGTTAGGAGATTGGGGAACTGTATTTTGCTCTCATAGTGATTAGTTCTTCCCATCTTGTTCTTGGTTTTAAATATTAAGGGAATTTTTTTCTCTTTTACTTCTTTCTTTCCTTATATGTGAGTGCTATCAATGTAACTAATCAAGGGAACACTACTGGAAAGTTTTAGATTGGTTTGTATCAAAAAGAAATTTTATAGGTAGGCCACGGTGGTGCACGCCTGTAATCCCAGCACTTGGGAGGCTGAGGCAGGAGGATGGCGAGTTCAAAGCCAGCCTCAGCAATGGCGAGGCACTTAACAACTCAGTGAGACCCTGTCTTTAATAAAGTACAAAAAATGGCTGGGGATGTGGCTTAGTGGTCAAGTGCCCCTGAGTTTAATCCCTGGGAACTCCCCCCCCCACACACACACAAAAGAAATTTTATTATTCTTTTATACAGTTCAAGTGATTAGAGAGTCTGAGTAGGTGCTGTCCTTGGTATTACAACTAACAGATAAATTTGCTTTCAGTTTTAAATGTAGGATATAAAATTTTTTAAAAAATATTTATTTATTTGCTTTTAGTTGTACACAATGAGTTTATTTTTTACGTGGTGCTGAGGATCGAACCCAGGCCGCGCACGTGCTAGGCGAGCGCTCTAACGCTGAGCCACATCCCCAGCCCCAGGATATAAATTTTGAAAAAAGAATAATCCCAGTGACTTGGAAGGTGAGGCAGGAAGATCGCAAGTTTGAAGCCATCCTCAGCCATTTAGCAAGGCCCTAAGCAATTTAGCGAGAACATGTCTCAAAACAAAAACAAAAACAAAAAACTAGAATAAGCAGATAAAGATAAAACTCATCCAAGAAGAATATATGTCCTTATCTTTTAAAATGAAGATGCAAAAAAGTAACATTCAGTACATAAAATCATCAATATCTACTTTATTCTATTGGCACTAGAGATTGATCCCAGGGCTGCTCTACCATGGAACTACATCCCCAGCCTTTTTATTTTATATCTTGAAACAGCTTCTTGCTAAGTTGCTGAGGCTGGCCTCAAACATGTGATCCTCCTGCCTCAGCCTCCCTAGTTGCTGGGATTACAGACATGTGCCAAATCATTAATTTCTATTTGAGCTGAATCAAGAGAAATAACTATTACATAAGGAAATAACAGAATACTAAGAGATGGTAAAATAAAGAAAAAGAAACATAAAATAAAGAAAAAAATATTGAAAGTGCAAATGAATCCACATTACTGACTTTCTAATAAAATTAAGGACATTCCTGGTTTTACTTTTTTTTTTTTTTATAAGTATCTGTCTTCTGAACTATATAATTTGTCTCAAAAATTATCTTAGGCACATGTAATGAACTTTTTCATATCCTTCCTAAAGTAGTGACATTTATGATTAAGAACGCTCTCCTTCGAGCTGGGGATATAGTTCAGTTGGTAGAATGCTTGCCTCACATGCACAAGGCCCTGGGTTCAATCCCCAGTACCACCAAAACCAACCAACCAACCAACCAACCAACCAACAACTCTCTCTGCAATGGTAATTTTACAACATTATAAGTTCCGTGAGAACAGGGGTCATGCTTAGGTTTCATTATATTTCCCTTGCAACATCTACCACATAGAATTATGCATATAAAAACAGACTCAGTATAATATATAAAATCTCATTTCAGTCAGTATTAACAGATGAACATGTGCAATTTTTTTCCCAATTGATTCTGATGTTTAGGGATATCAACTCTGAATCCCAATTAAATGAAATGTTATACCCTCAAAAGCAATGCCATTCTTCTCACTAGTAGACTTGTTAAAAAAAAAAAAAAAAGTACTCCATCATGTTATGTTTTGAATTGCAACAAAAATTTGCAGACATTTGAGTTGGGTGCAATGGCGCATGCCTATAATTCCAGCTACTTGGGAGGTTGACACAGAAAGATCCCAAGTCTGAGACCAGCCTGGAAATAAAACAAACAAACAAACAAAAGGCTGGGAATATAGCTTAGTGGGAAAGTGCCCCTGAGTTCAATCCTCAGTACTGGGAAAAAAAAATTAAACATTTGTTTTGTCTTTTATATATGTATGTCAATCTGCAAAGCCTAAAATATTTACTATCTGGTCCTTTACAGGAAAAATGCTGACCCCATAACATGATTATGTTATGGAAGGAGCACCCAACCTAGTCTTTCACAGGCCAGAGGTAGAAATGTCCAGAGAATGTTTCCTAGAAAAAGTGAAGGTTGACTGGAGCCTAAAATATAAGACAGAGTTAGCTGGGTAAAATGGGTGGGGATTGAATGAAAAGTTGTCTGATTAGAAGGGAATGTACCTGCTAAGGGATAAAAGCAAAGAAGCCCAGCTCACAGAGAATAGAAAGGTATTTGGGGTGGCTGAGACCAAGAGAGGAAAGAAGGAAGGATCAGTGGGGTTAAGAGCTACTGTGAGGTCAAGCAAGATCAGGAATGAAAAGAAGCCTTGAATTTAGCAACAAGGTAATGCTTATTTCCACAGAGAAATTGGTGAGGGCAGTCTCAGTGGCCTGGCAAGAGCAGAAGCCAGGATGAAGTGGGTTAGGATAAAATGGAGGATCCGGGGACAGCAAGAGAAAAAGAAGAGTAGCTAGTGGGGGGTATGAAGTAGAATTTTCTTAAAAGATGGGAAAGCGGTGGCGTACGCCTGTAATCCCAGCACTTTGGGAGGCTGAGGCAGGAGGATTGCGAGTTCAAAGCCAGCCTCAGCAATGGCGAGGCACTTAGCAACTCAGTGAGACCCTGTCTCTAATAAAATACAAAAAAAGGGCTGGGGATATGGCCCAGTGGTCAAGTGCCCCTGAGTTCAATCCCCGGTACCAAAAAAAAAAAAAAAAAAAAAAAAAAAAAAAAGATGGGAAAGATTTGAACATTTGGTTAAATGCTAAGGGTGTGAAGTCCTGAGAAAAAAGAAGGGATTCAGAGTAAAATGAAGGATTTGTTTTGGAAGGACAATGCACACCTTCCACTGTTATGAACACAAAAATAGATTCAGGAACATTTTTAGTTATTGTAACCAACATCTGGGAAGTTCTATTATGATGGCATCCACTTTGAAGTACAGAGAGAGATACAAAGTTTAAGAAAGAAAAAGAAGATATTAAAAGGACACAGTTAGGGCTGGGCTGGGAATGTGGCTCAGTGGTAGAAGCCTTGCTCAGCATGTGCAAGGCCCTGGGTTCAATCTCCAGAAACACACACACACATGCTAGGGGTGCTAATGTGGGGAAGAAACCTAAGTGAAATCTGTGAGGATTCCTGGGCAGAGTTTAGGATGCAGTTAGGGAAGAGACTATAATTTTAGTATCATTATTCTATGGAGGTCTGAGGTTTCTCTTAGCAGCATTTGGCAGCCTAGACATAGGCTTACTGAGATAAACGTTTGTAGTGATCCAGGGCTAGGTTTCTTTTCTGCTGGATAGGTTTAACAGAATACTTAATGAAATTTAAGGAAATGGAAAGCACCAGCAAAAGTAGATGGGCCCTAGAGTCTAGGTGGATCAGAAATAATTGAAGGGAGACTCTAGAAAGAGACTGGACAGCTCAATGAGGTTAAAAAACAAAGATAAAAGACAAATGAAATGGGAGTAACTGAGTGAGGATGATGGGTGAATAACGAGTTCCTGCTGAGAATGAGATCTGAATTTAAGTTTCTGGAGGTAGGATAGGGTCCAGAGTGTGATTATAAATTCAGCTCAAATTAGTAGAGGTAAAAGTCACTGAAGATCAGGAACTAGTGTCAAGATGGCCAAGGCTTCACCTAGGTTTGTAGAGGAGCATATGGAGCATGTGGATTGGTTTTAAGAAAACATTTGCACGCCAGTGTTTTTACATGACATGATTTCAGGGGACATTTCCAAGCAGTCAATTTCCAGAGTATATATCTGAATGATGTTTACTCATTGCATCTCAGACCTATGGTCTCCTTTCCTCCTCTGAATTGGTCTCCCCCATCAGTGATTTTTTGCTAAGTTAGCTGAGTGTGAGGAACACAGGGCAGATATCAGACTGGGTTCAAGAATCCCCACTTGAAGGAAATTCTGATGTGTGGTATATGGATGAAACTTGAGGACATTTTGCTAAGTGAAATAAGACAGTTACAAAACAACAACAACAGTAACAAATACTACCCTTTGATTCCACTTATGAGATACTTATAACAATCAATTTCATAAAAAGAAAGAAAGAAAAGAAAAGAAAGCAGAATGATGATTGCCATGGACTGGGGGAGGGAGGAATGGGGAGTTTTTTTTTTTTTAATGATACAGTTTTCAGTTTTGCAAAATAAAAAAAGTTCTAGGTGATGGTTACACAACAATGTAAATGTACCTAATGCCATTGAGTGCTTAAAAAATGGTTAATATGGGGGCTGGGGTTGTAGCTCAGAGGTAGAGCGCTTGCCTAGCATGTGCGCGACCAGGATTCGATCCTCAGCACCACATTAAAAAAAAAAAAAAAAAAAAAAAAAAAAGCATTGTGTACAACTAAAACAAACAAATAAATATTTTTAAAAAATGGTCAATGTGATAGACCTCAGATTACATATATTTTGCTAGAATATGAAAGAAAAAAATCCAACAACCTAGATTCCCATATAATGGTCACTCTAGGGAAGGTGATGACATTGTAGTATGGCAGAGAAGGAATAGTTAGTTCAATAAATGGGCCAGGCCAACTGGAGACCCAGGGAGGAAAAAACTTCATCCCCACCTTACACTACAAGCAAACATCAATTACAGATGAACCTTTAAAGTAAACATGGAAGCTGAAACAACAATGCTTTTAGAATAACACCTTAGAATAGCTTTATAACCTCAGAGTAGGCAAAGATTTCTTAAACAGAATACAGAAAGTCCTACTATAAAAAAGAAAAAAATTTACAAATCAGAATGTTAAAAACTTCTGTTCATCAAAACATACCAATGAGAGAATGAAAAGGCAACTATAGAATCAGAGAGGTTATTTCTATCCACTCTAATGCATATTTCTGAAAAGTGACATATCTAGACTATGTAAAAAACTCCATAAACCTATAAGACAGACAGCTCAATGAAAAAATGAGCAAATGACCTGTACACAAGTCCAAACGGTCAACAAACATCTCCCGCCCAACACACACACACATACAAGAAAAGGTGGTCAATTAAAACTACCATGAGATTCTTGCTAAAAACATCAGCTTAAAAAGACAAAAAAACTAAGTATCATGGAGAACCTGAGACAACTAGAGTTCTCATACATGCTGAGAAGTTTGGTAAATTGGTAGTACTTTGAAGCTGTAAATATCTTCCATAAGACATGTATTACAATGCACAACACAATTTTTTGTTCATGCAAAAAATGGAAACCACTCAAAGTCCATCAATAATAAAATGAATAAATAAATTGCAGAACTTTCACCTAGTGGAATTCACCTACATTTTTTTTCTTCAACCTTTCACAAGGAAGATCCCTGAGGATAGATGTTTGGGAGAGTTGGGAAAGATTTTCCTGAAGTGACGCTTAAATTGGGCCTTGAAGGATAGGTAGGAGATTGTCAGAGATATCTAGTAAGTTCAACCTAAGGCCAGAAGAAAACACAGAGTAGAGGAAGTGTGCAGAAACTCGGACTAGTATGAACAGTGAGCTGTGTGCTTCAGATGGAATGAGAGAATGACAAGATAAGCCGGCAGGTTCGGGGGTATAGGATCTTCTGCAAAGGTCTTGTTCCTTAGAAAGCACCACTAGGAAGATGCTAGGGGAGCAGCTTCGTTCTAATGTGGGCTCCACCACCGACGGGCTGGGTGATCTGGGCATGTCTTGGCCTCAGTTGTTGGTGTCGCCACTTTTAACACGGGAATAATAATCCTTTCCTTATACAGTAGCTAGGAGGATTGAACGACTGAACGAGTACTTATCAATTATCACTGCATCGCGCATATGGAGCACCAAGTGGGAATGTATCGTGGTTCTGGTGGTCACACCAAATCTCGGTTTCTGAGGGGCCTTCTCCCCACTGTTCACGTGGGAAGGAGAAGTAAGCTCTCGGAGGCCCGCACCCACTCCCCACTCCTCCGCCCTCGTGTGCCCCAGACCTTTCTCAGACAGCAGGGCCGGATCAGAGAGGGAGCGACGGGCCTGGCGGGCAGGGGACGTGCCGCCACTTACCCGGGCTCGGGTCTCGCTCCTCGTCCTCTGCTGTCCCGCGAGTCTTGAAACCAGGCGGCAGCGCCGGCCCGATCAGGTCCCTGGCCATCCGCGACAGCGGACACTGAACACAAGTCAACCCTATCAGTTCGCATCAAATCTACCCCAAACGCAGCCCCGGACGTTCCGCGGATGCTGGGAGTCTTCCGGCGCCGACCAATGACGTCACAGCCGGTGGTTGGCTGAGCCGTGAAATTCTCAGCAACGGAAGTGATGTATAAGGCCTGTTACACAGACGCGTGCTGGGCTCCCAGCTTGGAAGAGGGTAGCATGGCAGGGCCGGCTAGTAATTTTGTGAGCCCTGCGGGATGGTTTACAGCTCCCGAACCGACTCGCAGGCTGGGGCCCATGAGCAACACCGCCCCTCCGCGGGACAACTGGATGCTCTGGGCAATGCTGCCACCACCGCCTCCTCCTTCGTTGCATCCCGCGGCCAGGTCAGAGCATTCATTGGAAGCGCAGCCCCGCATGAAGGTCCAGTCCCTCTCCGGGACGCCACCCCCTTTTGATACCCAGATTCTGCCCGGGACGCAGCCCCCCTTCGACTCCCAGTCCCCCCATGATTCTCACCCTCGGCTCAGCGGCCAGCCTGACTGGAAGTTCCAGGCTTCGACATCTTGGTGCTGGGGACAGTCTCCTGGTGCTTTGCCTCAGCAGCAGAACTCCTACAGTCCTCCAGGTAGGCTGTGGTTCCTTGCGGTATCACCTTTAATTCCGCTTTCTCCTCTTCCCTATCCCATTTCTCTTTTTCCCTTTATCACTCTGCCCTGTACTCTTGGAGTCTGGTAATTGATGTCTCAAAATATGTTCTAATGGAATGATTCCCCTGCCTGTTCATTCATTAGCTGTTGATTATTGAATTCCAGCTATATATTAGGAACTCTGAACATAGCAGTGAAGAAAACAAAAGTCCTGTATTTATGGAGCTTAATATCTCCCTAGTGTAGGAAGACAGGCAATAAGCAGAATTGTGAATTAGAAGGTAATGAGTGCTGTGGAGAGAGATAAAGAAGAATAATGGTGCAATTTTAAATGTCATTGGCATTCATAAGGAAGGTGACATTGGAGCAGATTTCTGGGAGGTGAGAGATCAGAACCATGCATACTTCTGAGGAGGAATGGAGGCAGAAAGAAATGTAATGGTGAAGGCTTTCAGGCAGGAGCTGTACATCAGAATGGAAACTACTGTGGCTAGAGAAGATTGTACTGGGGTACAATTGTAGAAGATTGGGGAGGAGGGCAATCTTCATAGGTCCTTGTGCATGAGGGCAGAACTTGAGGGCAGACTCGGTAGGTCCTTGTAGATAGTGAGACTTTGGCTTTTATTGTTGTGAGATGGGTAGTGAAAGGGAGTGTCCTGATCTGATTTATTTTAAGAGGATCGCTGTGGCTGTTGATGGGAATTGACTGAAAGGGAGATGATTGGAAAGTTATTGTAGTTGTTCCAGTGATACTGGGGACTTGGATCAGGGTGGAGATCTGAGGGTGATGAGAAGTAATCAGACTCTAGATATACTTTAAAGGAAGGGTCAAAATGATTTGCTGAAAGATAGGATGTAGTGTATGAGAGAGATTTTTGCCAAATGACTGGAAGGATGGAGTTGATATAAACTGAATTAGAGCAGAGTGAATGAATCAGATTTAGAAGACCAGGAATTGAGCTTGTAATGTATTTGTGTTAAGAGAGCTGAATAGACTGTTTACAATTAGTCTGTACTTTCAGGGACAAATTTGTGTCTGGAGTTGTAAAATTGGGTTTCATCAGCCTGTAAATTATATTTAAAGACACAGGATTGTTCACTTAAAATCATTATCCAATTCATTGTAAAACCCAGTATACATTAAGTTGAATTCAAACAATCAGTGTTTACTGTGTGTTGGATGTAGGAAAATGAATTTGCTAGGTCAGATTTGATATGTTCATAAGTATAAATCACAGCACAGTATGTTGGATGATAGAGGCATATAAAAGGTAGTTTTAGAGTGCAGAGAAAATTGGGAAAAGTTTTTAGAAGCCTCGGGAGATGTGTAGAATTTGGGAAGAGATATTCTTAGGTGGAGTCAAAGAGGTATCAGTATAATACGAGCTTTAGAGATTGTAGTGTTCTAATGTAACTGAAGCAGAGTATGTGGAAATTATGGAGAAAGGGTGGGGTGAGAAAATAAACTGGAATCCCACTTTAGGAAGCCATTTGCAGATTTTTGGGAGCTTGGGCTGTGTTGGGAATAGAACCAAAGGTCTTATGCATGCTAGGCAAGTACTATACCACTGAGCTACTTCCCTCCTTATTTGCATATATTTTTACCTGGATTGACATGATTGGAGAAATATTTTTGTGATATCAAAATGCAAGGTCTGTTGGAAGAGAGGGGGTAGGGACTGGAAGACAATCTAGAAAGCTGGCACAGTAATATAGGTAAAAGATCAGGGTTTCTGAGTCATGTCATGATAATGAGAATGGAAGGAGTTAGAAAGGGTAGAATTTGAAAGCAGATGTATTTCACAACTTTTTGTTTTCCTGGTGTGAAATTGATGCTGGAGGATTAGGATTAGGGGTTTCACTGGTTACATTTCTTTCTTTCTTTATTTTTAAAACTTTTTTTTAAACCTTTATTTTATTTATTTATTTTTATTGGTGCTGAGGATTGAACCCAGAGCCTCACATGTGCAAGCCCTTTACCCTGAGCCACAACCCTAGCCCCTCACTGGTTATATTTCTAATATTTAAAATAACTCAAAGAATTTCATCAGGTTTAGAGTGTTCATTCCTGTACCTAGGTGCCTAACATATGTATGGACATGTAATCTCACCAGTATTTCTTCATTTGAAAAAAATCATTAACTAGTCATAATCTTTGCTAATTTGTTAGAACTACTATTTTTCTTAAAATGGGTAGTTTACCAGTGTTTTAATTTAGGTATCTGTGTTGTAAATTAAATAGTAAATAATTGTACAGTTGTAAACATTAATGGATCTGTTTTTGTCTTTCAGTTAAACATTCTTATTTTCCACCAAAATATGATGCAACATTCACTAACGTTAACTTCTCTTCTGGTAAAAAACAGAAAAAAAAAGGTATTTTTAAGATTTCTTGAATGTGATGCTTTGATTCTTCTATTACTATTTCATCTTTTGTTTCTGTCATATCTATTTCAATGTTTTGTATTCATTACTGACACAGTGGAGCTGTGCTACTATAGGATTTTTAAAGATCTTAGCTGTAAGTAAAGACTTAAAGCAAAATTAATTTGAAAAATGAGTGGAGAAATTGTAGAAAAAGAAAACTTTGAATCTATTTCAATACAATATTAGGAGTAAAAATAATTGAGAATTATAATTACAAATACTACAAATGTTATTAAAATTTGATAATTTAAAAACTTACTAGCAGATTGAGAAATGAGGGATGGAATTTTTGGAGATTAGAAGTCCAAATTTTTTCTTATAAGCAGGTATTTAAAAACACACTATAGCCGGCATGGTGGCGCATACCTGTTATCCCAGCACTTGGGAGGCTGAGGCAGGAAGATCGGGAATTCAAAGCCAGCCTCAACAATGGTGAGGTACTTAGCAACTCAGTGAGACCCTTTCTCTAATAAAATATAAAAAAGGACTGGGGATGTGGCCCAGTGGTCGAGTTCCCCTGAGTTCAATCCCCAGTACCCAAAAAAAGAAAAAAAACCAAACACACACTATAACGACACAAACCTTTTGTTTTTCCTAATCTTTTTTTAACAGAGAAAGGTCTTTTAGGAATGGATATCTCTATAGTAAAAAAGCAATACCTTCTGTTTCTTTTTCTTGCATTAAAATTAGGTTAATTTAATGTTTATAACTTAAAATGGTTTATATTTAGTTATCCTGTATGCATAAAGTAATATCTGAAGCTCAGGATTTTTGTGCTACAAATGTTATTTATTGTTTATTTTATCCATTTTAATATTTCATTTTTTTTCAAAAGTGGGCATCTATCATTTTATGAAAATGTCTTTTTAAAAAAGTGAGCAACAATTCTTGCTTATACTTCAGAAGCATAATGCTGTATTGAAATAGCTTCTTTTACTCTAATATAGTTTTACAGATCTGATCTTTTAAATTTAAAATCTATAAATAATGCTGTTAGTTTAGAATAAGTTTGGGTCCCGTCTGCAGCATGAAATTAGTGTCCTTTTTTTTTTTTTTTTTTTTTTTTTTTGTGGTACCGGGCATTGAACTCAGGGGCACTTGACCACTGGGTCACATCCCCAGCCCTTTTTTTTGTATTTTATTTAGAGACAGGGTCTTACTGAGTTGCTAAGTGTCTCGCCATTGCTGAGGCTGGCTTTGAATTTGCAATCCTCCTGCCTCAGCCTCCCAAAGTGCTGGGATTACAGGCGTGCGCCCCGCGCCTGGCTAGTGTCCTTCTTTTTGACATGAAAACTTTGTGTCTTATATTTACAAAATACTGTGCAAGTGCCATGTATTTATTAACATAATCCTAGCATTAAAGAATTGGAGTTCCATTTTCTATATATTCTATGATTATAATAAGTTTTTGTTATGTTTAAGTATGAAAATAGCAAATTGTGACTCAGAAACAACTAATCTTTACCTAAATGATTCTTTTCCCCATTCTGTGATTTTTTTAAAAAAATTCATGAAATAGTGCTTTACCTAAAAGATGAAATGCATATATGCCTTAAATATTTATTTTTAGATCCTTTGACATATGCTCTACTAAGTCTTAATTAGATTGCCAATTCAAAATTGACTCATAGTTTACATTAGCTCTAGTTAGATTTACATTTAGATATATCATGCAAGTATGTATTAGTAAGTGGATAATTACATTTTTATTATTGACTTAAGATTTTCCCCCCAAAGCCTAATCCCTCTTCTTTTTTGTTTACAGAAAAGAAAGGAACCAGTTTTTCACTTTTTTTGTGATACCTGTGATCGTGGTTTTAAAGATCAAGAAAAGCATGACAAACACATGTCTGAACATACAAAAGTAGGTTTCCTTGGTTGTTCTGAAATTTATGTAGCAAAATTGCCTTTTATTTATATTTTTGATAGAAATTTGGAGTGTGTGTTTTTTAGAAGTGTTGTAGTTTTTGCAGTAGTGTTCTTTGATGTTTTGATGAATAGAGACAGTGGCACTGGAGTTTGCTGTTTGAGCGACGATGCCCCCTGCTTCAGGGATAGTAAGATGGCAGTATGGAAGGGAGAGGTGACAGCTCTTTGGAAATGAGCACCTCCACTTCTTGTTAAAAGGCAGGGTCCTCCCCTCTCATTGTCCTGTGCATCTTTGTGAGTTCTTTTCCCTTAAAGATGTTAAGTCTCAAGGTAAAGGTTAAGGATGCCCTTGACTACTTAACCATACTATAATTTGCCTTAGCTCACCACCCTGTAAAAGATGCTCTGGATCTTAAGTATTTTTTGAAAAATTTTATCTAGAATGTTTTAAAAAGTTAAAAAAAAAAAAAAAAAAACAGGAAGTTCTTAGTTTGAAAAAGTTCTCTTTGTTTATAGAAATATTCTTCAACCTTAGCACATTTTATAGCATTGCTGATGTCATGTTTTTTACCCAAGTGAAGTAAATGAAATATATTACTGTGCTATGTACTTTGAAAATGTTCTTTCTTTCTTTCTCTTTCTCTTTTTTCCTTTCTTTTTCTCTTCTTCTCTCTCCTTCCTTCCTTCCTTCCAATATAATCTAGGGGTGCTCTACCTTAGGCTACTAGGGATTTTGCCCAGGGATTGCTGTACTACTGAGCTATTTTTATTTTGCGAGAGGTCTTGCTAAGTTGCCCAGACTGGCCTCCAACTTATGATCCTTCTGTCTCAGCTTCTTGATTTGCTGGGATTACAGGCATGTGCCACTGTGCCTTACCATCTTTTCTTATATACAGCTGTGCTTTGGAGTGATTTCTGTTTTGCTATTGACATAAGAACAAAGGGATATTAGATAATTATATAACAAGATCAGAATATCTGTCTGTGTAGTAGGGTAAATTTAGTGTGGAAAACATTAAATAGTCTTTTTAAAAAACTGTTGCAGTGTCCTGAAGTAGATTGCTCTTTTACTGCACATGAGAAGATTGTCCAGTTTCATTGGAAAAATGTAAGTTGTTGTGTTTTAAACATTTTTTTTTTGATACATGCTCTTCTTGGTTTATTAACCTGTTCTTTTCACATCTTTTTATTCACTTGGTCTAATAAGTAATATTTATGGAGTACTTTACTTTGTAAGGGAGTTTTACATCTCTTACTCAATTCTATACTCACACAACTGTGTGAAGTAGGTAAATATTGGCCTAATTTTAACAGATTAAAAACATAATTTTCCTAAGATTCTTGCACTTGAGTTTCTTGACTCTAAATTCTGAGCTGGTTTTCCTATAACTTGCTACTTAAAATTTTTAGTTTTTTTTTTTTTAGTTGTTGATGGACCTTTATTTTATTCATTTATTTATATGTGGTGCTGAGAATCGAACCCAGTGCCTCACACATGGTAGGCAAGCACTCTACCATTGGGTCACAACCCCAGCCCCTAAAATTTTTATGTCTACTTATTTCTTCAGCTGCCACCCTCAATATTGGTTGGTAAATTATTTATTTGGATATTTAAAATCAATTGAGAAAATAGATTATATATTGGCTTTTTAACTACAGTTATGTTACTCCTTCTGTTCCCCATCAATAGCATTAGTTTAAATATATGAGAAATTATTCCTTTTCCTTTAAAAGAAAAGTCATAATAAGAATGGATAAAACCTGCATAACTTAGTTTTAAAATTATTTCTGCTTATAAATTTAATGTTTGATAAAAGTTTTCCAGTCAATCAAAAGCACACAATATGCTTCCTGGTGTTCAGCAGGCTTTTTGCCCCTAGATGCATGCTCCTGGTATGAAGAAGATCAAGTTAGACACACCAGAGGAGATTGCAAGATGGAGGGAAGAAAGAAAAAAGTGAGTAAAGAGTTCAGAACTAGTGAAATAAATTTCTTACACTGTGGCAAGGCTGGGTACTTCAAAATAATGACCAGTTTGGTCTTAATAACTTGTAAAAGGGAATTTGGTCTTTTTAACATTGCAAATATTCAGCTGAAAATGACTAGTCCTTCAGAGTTGGTACACAGTAACTGTGAGAATGTTGTTACTTGATTTGAAAATAGGCATGTACTTTTTATAAGTGTAGTGAAATTCATTGAATTCCTTTATAATGTTAGTGCTAGGGAGCAGGACTGTAAGCTAGTTTTATATGAGATTATTACTGAATGTAGTTTACTTGGGGAGACTTAATAAGAATTCTTTTTAGATAACAAATATTTCATAATTGGACTATAGTCTTTGAGAGGGAGCTATTATAAGCCATCTATTAGATGTTCAGTGATTGAGGCAGTTATGGGTGGGTGCTCTTACTTTTAAAGTGTGTTAATACTTTGCTATGTTTATTCTTTTGGTTATTCAGTAGAGAATTGTTGAATGATTATTATGTGCTAGGCAGAGGGGATACAGCAATGAGTAAGATACATGTGCTTGCCCTTACCTGTAAAAAGACCAAGAATTCATTTCTGTAATTAAAGTTTAAGAAATTCTAGTTTTTCATTGTGGCTTGTGGTTTTAAACTCACAAGGAAAGAAAATTTAGTTGATGTCTAGGTAGAATATATTTATGAAAAAAAATCCCACTAGGGCTCTGTTTTACTATCTTTTCAGATACTGAAGCAGAAGACTAAGGCTCAACTATTGTAATGATCAGTGTACTTTTAAAGTCAAATGCTATTTTCCTAAAATTAAAAAATGAGAGCCTAAGATGAAAAAGAGAGAAGTTATTTTTAAAGTTCAAGAATGATACTTAAAATTCTTTGGACTAGCAGGTTGCATTTGCCCGTTGTTCAACTTAGAAATTTTTAGTTTAAATCCATTTTTACAGGTAGTGATGTGCCAGATGTTATCAGCTGGTTTCTAGTTTGATTTTCCAGTGTTAGCAAGAAATCTCAGCAACCTTTGAATATGTGTGAATGGAAATTATGAGATTCTTGAGTAACTTTTGACAGAATTTAGCTTGAGATTTGAGGTAAATGTTCTGTATTTGAAAGAGCAGAGATTTTGCAGTTCTTGACCAAGGTCAATTGAAGGCAATAGATTCTGTGAAAAAGTTAGTTACTGCCTTTTGAGACTTTAGAGGTAATTCTGAGGGAAACTATCTGACAATGATGGCATTGAAGATTGTATTCTGCTAGTTGGGTGGAAGTGGCCTATTAAGACACTAGGTTTTTTTGTTTTTGTTTTTCCCCTTGCTCCTTATCTCTGACTTTGATCAATTGGAGGACAATACAGTTAAGTGGTGCTTTCCCTTTTATAAATGTTTAATTCTTTTGAGGGAAATGAAATGGTTACTAGTCAGCAGTGATTATAAAGCAAATGAAGTTATTTAATTCTTATTGAGTGTACTTATGGCAATAAGGAAGGTCAGAAATGAACAGATTTGCCAACTTTGGTTCTTTTAGTTCTAGTGGTTGTATAAATTAAATTTTTACATAAGTGGGGAAACATGGAACTACTATTAAATTAATGGTAAGCAACTTCTGTGATTCTTTTACTATGTAGCTATTGCCCTCTCCCACGGTCCTCCACTTTTCTTCCCTTTCAGCATGGAAGTGGAAGAGGACCTCATCTAATCTGGAAGGTTACGGTTTTCCATGACCAAAGGAGATTGATCTGAACTCAGAACTAGGAAAAGATAAGGAGTAGGCAGGGAGTCGAGGCCAGAGATTGGCATGTTCAAGGAGCTTAAGTATGGATAAGGATTATAGAGCTTTAAAAAGGTGTCCACTGCAGGGATGGAGAGAACTGGTGCATGCAGAACATTTGGGAGATGAAAATAGACAGTACTTTGTGATTGAATGGTTATGAGGTAGAGAAAGAAAGGTTTTGAGGGGACTTCCAAGTTTCTGGTCTGAGCACTTCAATGAAAGATGGTACCTGTTACTGGGATAGAGAACCTGGAAGGAGTCAGGGATGGTTTTGGATACTTTGATTTCCTTGTTATTTTAGCTGGCTAAGATAAAATCAGTTTAACAGATGTAAAGACATCTATTCTGCTTGAAGATGTTGAGTAGGCATTGATATTTGGCAAGCTTGGGTCAGAGATATATATATATGTGTGTGTGTGTGTGTGTGTGTGTGTGTGTGTATTTTTTTTGGGGGGGGGGTACTGGGGATTGAACTTAGGGGCACTCGACCACTGGGCCACATCCCCAGTCCTTTTTTTGGTATTTTATTAGAGACAGGGTCTCACTGAGTTGCTAAGTGCCTCTCCATTGCTGAGGCTGGCTTTGAACTTGCGATCCTCCTGCCTCAGCCTCCCAGGTGCTGGAATTACAGGCGTGCACCACCACGCCCGGTGAGATTTTTTTGAATTATGGAGCTGTGAATGTGGAATAGGTTCCTGGGGCTGGGGGTGGGAAAGGAGGGAGAGAGAAGTAAAAAGAGATGGTAGCCTAACAGTGAATCTTGATCCTTTCCTAAATTTAAGGTCTAATAGAGACCAAATACATCTGTTGAATGGGAGCCAGACAGGCATAAGAAATAGGACTTTCTATCATGGAAGCCAGTAGAGGAGAGAATTTCAAGAAGAAAGATTGGATTAGCAATTCAGATTGCTACTGAAAGGTCAAATAAAACAAGAACAAAAAGTTACAGTAGATTTTGTGACATATGTTGGGCCTCCTTGATGGGGATTCCAAATGATTACTCCATGGCCCTTCTGTGAGCTTTCTGCCGTCTGTCTGTAGTGCTCTCTTCAATTCTAACATCTACCCCCAGTAATTCTTAACAAGAGAGGTTGCCTTTGCCAACTGCTCTTGGCATGATAGATGCTGCAAAGGTAGTGTGTATAGTTGGAACTCATTCACTACCTTTCAACCTTCAGATTTCCAGTGTTCTTCACCTCCATGCAGTTTCAGCCACTTACCTTCATGGCCACTGAATTTCCAAGTTAGATATATTCCTTTTTGATTGTCCCTTCCCACACATTCACTTAGCTATCACTGTTAACTTCCATGTGGGTTTGGACTAGTTGAGTTTTCCCAACCCTTAACTGTTTTTTACCTTCTTTCTTGCACTCCCTTTCTCTCTTCACTGCCTTACCCAACATAGCTCACTTCAGTCATTCTTGTCAGTATCTCAATGCACTTATATAACATTGTCCATTGTTTTTTTTTTTTTCATTCACCTGGCAGTCTTGACCCTGGCTCAGTGTGAGGATTTTCTATGTCTTGTTCCAGAGAACCACACAATTGAAATATACTCTGCAAGTGAATGCCCAGCAGTGTTATCTGACTTAAGGAACTTACTTGACAATGAGAAGTTTTATTTTTTTCTTTGTATTAGTTCTTTTATGGTAGAAAATTAAATATTCAGTATGTGTATGTTTCTTAGTCATACAGGTGACTGTGTAGTATAAACTTAAAATTTCTGTTAAACTGATTTTTTCTCAGCAAGGTAAAATAACAATGAAATCAAAGCTCCTTAAAACTAGCATTCAGGATTCTAATGTGAACTAGCTTATCTTTTTTGATTATTGTCACATTATTACTTAGAGAAACTTAGGATCTCAGCTAAACTTGCTATTTATCATATTTCATACAGGTTTTTAGACTTTTTAACCTCTCAGTTTTCTTTTTCTTTTTTTCCCCATACTGGGAATCAAACCCTGGGCCTTGGTCATGCTGGGGAACTACTCTTCCAGCTGAGGTACATCCCTAGCCTTTAACCTCTTAGTTTTGCTAATGCTTCTAGAAAATATTTTTTTTTTTTAATTTATTCATTTGTTCTAATTTGTTTTTTTTTTTTTTTGTACCTAGAATTGAACTCAGGGGCACTCGACTACTGGGTCATTTCCCTAGCCCCCCCCCCCTTTTTTTTTGAATTATATTAGAGACAGGGTCTCACTGAGTTGCTAAGTGCCTCACTATTGCTGAGGCTAGCTTTGAACTCCTGATCCTCCTGTCTCAGCCTCCCAAGTGCTGGGATTACAGGCATGCACCACTGGGCCCAGCTGTTCTAATTTGTTACACATGACAGCAGAATGCATTTCAGTTCATAGTACACAAATGGAGCACAGTTTTTTTCATTTCTCTGGTTGTACACAGAGTCACACCATTTGTGTCTTCATACATGTACCTAGGGTAATGATGTCCATCTCATTCCACCACCCACATGCTCCTACCCTTCCCTTCCCTCCCCTTTGCTCTATCCAGAGTTCCTTCATTCCTCCCATGCTTCCCCCCACCTCCATTATGGATCAGCATCCACTTATCAGAGAAAACATTTGGCCTTTGGTTTATTGGGATTGGCTTACTTCACTTAGCATGATATTCCCCAGATCCATCCATTTACCTGCATATGCCATGATTTTATTCCCTTTTAATGCTGACTAATATTCCATTGTGTGTGTGTGTGTGTGTATATATATATATATATATATATATATGTATATATCATCATAGTTTCTTTATCCATTCATCTATTGAAAGATATCCAGGTTGGTTCCAAAATTTAGCTATTGTGAATTATTCTGCTTTAAACATTGATGTGGCTGCATCACTGTAGTATGCTGTTTTTAAGTCCTTTGGGTATAAACCGAGGAGTGGGTTAGCTGAGTCAAGTGGTGGTTCCATTCCAAGTTTTCTAAGGAATCTCCATACTGCTTTCCAGAGTGGTTGCAATAGTTTGCAGTCCCACCAGCAATGTAAGAATGTGCCTTTTCTCCCACATCCTCGCCAACAATTATTGTTGCTTGTATTCTTAATAACTGCCATTCTGACTGGAATTGAGATGAAATCTTAGGGTAGTTTTGATTTGCATTTCTCTAATTGCTAGAGATGTTGAACATTTTTTCATATATTTGTTGATCGATCGAATATCTTCTTCTGAGAAATGTCTGTTCAGTTACTTAGCCCATTTATTGATTGGGTTAATTTTTTTTTTTTTTTTTCGGGTCACTGCACTTAGCCCAGCAGAAATCTTGCTATGTTGGGGGATATTTTTCCCCTCATCTCTCTAGAGGAATGTCTTGCTTTTCTTTTAGTATGGTGTCCCCCTCTGCCTGCTTAGCATAGATGTCCCTTATTACCCTATTGGCAAACTTTTTGCATTTGTTTTTTATTCTTGAATAAATTGTAAGCATTAGGTAAGAATATCTTTTACATGGCTTTTAAATATCCCAGGGTACCATAGATATAAGGAGTGCTTGTAAATATTAATAAATGTAAATGGGGTTTTAAATTATTTTTATTTTGGTTGTAATTCTGTTTTGTTACATATAAGTAAGTGATTAGAGAAAGCTTGCTGAAATTTGTGTTAAGTCATATTTTGAACAATACCCTTATTGTTTTTAGAGAAGTTGGGCAGAAATGTGTTGATCTAATTAATAGTTATGGTTTCAAGTCAGTAATGTCACTAATAGCACTTAAAATGCTGGATTTTTGAGCATGAAATTCTCAACACATAGGACAGATCACTGAGACAAACAAAGTTGATCTCTGAATGTGTTGCCTTCTAAAGTAGCTTGTCCCAGTCTGAATGTAAACTGTGCCCCCTTGTGGTTTTATGCAACAAGTACTTAAAGAAAAAAAATTCCATTGGCTGGAGAAACTTAAGAATATTATTATTTGAAGGTGAAAACTAGCTTAGGTAGCATGCATTTATATGACAGTCCCTGGTAAAAGACTAGTTTGATTTTCTACTGTTAGCAAGAAATCTCAGCAACCTTTGAATGTGTTAATGGAAATTATGAAATCCTTGAGTAACTTCTTGACAGTACTTTAGCTTGAAATTTGAGGTGAATATTCTGTACTTGAAAGAGCAAAGGTTTTGCTATTTATGACTAAGATCACCAAAAACAAACAGGACTTTAAGACTTTTAACTCCAATGGGAGATGTAGGAAAAATAAACATGAGGTGCCCATAAGACCATGGCAATCTAAGCATTAATTTTAGCTATGTAGGGATAATACTGTCTGGTCAAGGAATAGTGTGGTCTTTCAGAGGCACATCAGTTTGTTTTGCAGGGTTTCCTGTAAGAGATGAAATGTTGTCCTAATTTATTTTAAGGTATAATATAGCATAGTGTATACTGCACCCTTTTTTTTTTTTTTTTTTTTTTTAAATATTTTTATTTATTTGCTTTAGTTGTACACAATGCATTTTATTCAATGCGTTTTATTTGTACGTGGTGCTGAGGATCGAACCCGGGTCGCCCACGTGCTAGGTGAGCGCTCTACCGCTGAGCCACAATCCCAGCCCCTACTGCACCCTTTTTAATGGGTAGTTCTGACAAATGTATGAAGTTACACAAACACTACTACAAATAAATATAGAATGGTGTTTCATCACCTCCAAATTCTATCATGCTCTTTGTGGTTGGTCTCTCCCACTACTACCTGGCAACCACTTTTCTGTCCCCCCCCTCCGCCCCCCAATACGCCAGTGTTTGAATCTGGGGACATTTAACCACTGAGCCACACCCAAAGCCTCTTTTATTTTTTATTTTGAGACAGGGTCTCACTAAGTTGTTGATGCTGGTCTTGAACTTGTAATCCTCCTTCCTCAGTCTCCCAAGTCACTGGAATTACAGGTGTGCCCCACTGCTCCCACCTGATCTGTGTTCTGTTCTTATATTCATGCCTTTGCAGAGTGTCACATATGTAGAATCATGCAGTATGTGGCTTCTCAAGTCTGATTCAAGGTTTATCCATGTTGTTGTATGTAGCACAATTTCATTTTTTATTGCAGAATGTTTTTTCTCTTTCATTGTGTGGTTGTATCAGTTTATTTATTTTTTTAAATACTTTTTTAGTTGTTGATGGACCTTTGTTTTTTATTTATTCGTATGTGGTGCTGAGAATCGAACCCAGTGCCTCATGCATGCTAGGCAAGTGTGTTACCACTGAGCCACAATCCCAGCCCCTCAGTTTATTTATCCTTTTCCTAATTGAGGGTTGATTCCAGTATTTGACCTTTATAAAGCCTTTATAAACATTCATATAATTTTTGTTTTGCATATACGTTTTTTATTTGACTTGGATAAACACCTGACAGTGGGACTGGCTCATCATAATGTTAAATACATGTTTTCCTTTAAAAGAAACTGCCAAAAAAAAAAGAAAAGAAAGAAAGAAAAAGAAACTGCCAAATCTCTTAGTGGGAAGGATTTTAGACCAAGAAATGCCTTTTGAGCATGAAAAGTATTCAGATTAAAGGGGATGTTTAGGGTGTAGTGGTGCCTGCATCAGTTAGGATCATGCTCCAGGAAATGGAACCTTACCACCATGGCTTAGTACAAAGAGGTCTACACACACACACACACACACACACACACACACACACATACACCCCTAATAAAGCTGGGCTGCTGTTGTTGCTTAACAGCAGCATTGGGCATAGGCTATCTCATTGTTCTTTAATAAGTTTTTTTTTTTTTTTTAATCTTGCCTGCCAGAAGTTTTCTACATATCCAAATACTAAGCCCATATTCTAGGCATAAAGAAGAAAGAGGTAAAAGGACACAGCCCAGTTGTCCCCCTTTCATTGGGAAAGCAACAGATTTGTTTTTAGCTCTCACCAGGAGATTTCCACATAGATCTCATTGGCTAGAAGTAGGATGCTTTGCCACCTTTAGTGGCAGTGGAGTTGATGGAATGTCCCCACAAAATGGTTAAGGAAGAGAGGAGAACATGCAGTTTGCAATGTTTGCCTTTGGAGCTTGGTGGCAGTTTGAAGCTTGTTGAATTTCAAAACTGTAAGTGAAATTTGGAAGCAAATTTTGAATAAAGGGGTGAGTTGAGCAAGTGTTTACCATGCTTATTGGTGACCCTTTTCATGAAGGTAGGTGGAGGTTGAGGAGATATCTAGCTCTAGTTTTCAGAATGTGGGCTAAGGGTTCACTGTGACTGAATCAGAAGTGCCTTGGAAAAGGAATAGGCAGTGTATTGAGTGAAAAGTAGAGTTACAGATTTGTGAATTTTAGAAGTGTTTAAAGAGAATGAGGAAATTGTGTGAGGATGACAATTTTGGATGAGGTTTTTTTGTACCTGTGATGTAGCCTTGTCAATAAGTGCTCTGTGCTCTGGCCCAGTACGGTAGCACACGTCTGTAATCCCAGAGGCTCAGGAGTCTGAGGCAGGAGGATTGCAAATTCAAAGCCAGCCTCAGCAACTTAGTGAGGCCCGGCCCTAAGTAACTCAGTGAAACCCTGTCTCTAGATTGAAAAAAAAGGATTGGAGATGTGACTGAGTGGTTAAGTGCCCCTGAGTTCAATCCCCAATACCAAAACAACCACCAAAAAGTGCTCTGATATGCTCTTCTTACACTTGGTGAATTCATCTAATGTTCTTCCATATCTTATTTCCCAAATTCTTGCTCCTTAACATATTCTGAAGTGTTCACATTATGCTTCATTAATATGGAAAGTATTTCTCTTCTTTTGGTATGCCTGATAGATTTTTCAAAAATACACTAATACTCTCCCCACCAGCAGTTTTTTTTCCTCTGTTTTTTTATTTCTGGTACCAGGAATTGAACCCTGGGGTGCTTTGCTACTGAGCTCCATTCCCAACCCTTTTTCAGTTTTTATTTTGAGACAAGATCTCACCAAGTTTCAGAAGTTCTTGCTAAGTTTCAGGCTATCCTCAAACTGGTGATCTGGCCTGCCTCAGCTTCCTCAGTTGCTGGGATTACAGGATAAGAATGCACCACCACACCTACCTAATTAAAAAAATATCTATTATGAAAACATACTTCCTAGGTTTATGTTATTTTCAACTTAAAATAATGTTACTTGAACTCCTAAAAAGAGTGAATTGTACATTGGTATGTCAGAATAATTCCATTTCTTAGAATTTTACCTTTCTTGTGAGAGCTTCATTCTTTCTGAGGAATGCACTGTACTCTTCGACATGCAGGAAAGATAAAGTATTCTCATGTAGTTGCTATGTTAGAAAAAACTTGCAAAATATTTCCCAGAGTAAAACTTAAAGTTGGAAGAAACTCTATAAAAAATTTTGCTTTGCTTATTGCTCCTTTATCTTTAAAGAACACACATCTTTGTCTTTATCCATCATTATTTTTTTCATATTAGCCAAACTCAGTGGCCCACTGTATTTAAAAACCTCAAAGCTTTCCTCAAATAGCTTACAAAACAATATATGCCTTTTTGGGAAAAGATGATTCTTTCTTAATTCCTGACCTGTGAGGTACAAAGGCTACATGATTTGGTATTAGGTGAAACTGAGTGGTAGAGATTTGTTTCTAAAATTTGTTTCTAAAATCTTGCTTTTGGAAGCAGTGTCACATATTTCACAACAGATAGGGAGTCCACTAGGTGGAGTAGTTGTGTAATTTTATTTCAGTACTCACTGTGGCCCAGGAGATCCTTTTGTGTCTCTTGTCTATGCAAAATTCCAATAGAGGCAGTTTGCTCTTTAATAAAGCTACATCTTTTTGAAGTTCAAAAAGTCTTTGAAATAGAAATACAATCATATATCTTACGTTGAAGCAATGTGTTTCAGTGAGAGTAGAGAGGGATTGTGTTTTACAGAAAATAAGCCTAGAAGAAAAGTCAATGAGTGAGTAGTAATTTGAGAATAAGGAAAAAGTTGGAGACCATAATGTGACTAGAATGATAAGAACTGAAATAATGGTTGGACAGTTTTTCCCATTTATGAGCTCTGTAGTACTTACGGATTGTCATTGGAGACTTAAGGTATAGGCAAGGGGGATATCAAAGAGGATGTATGAAATGAAAGAGGGAAAAAGAAGAGGAGCATTTGGTGTCAAGACCCATTCTTGGGATATTGAGGAAAGATAGAAGAAGTCAAGGGAGAGATAGTTATTTTAGCAGATAAAAATATAGGGAAACTGAAAATACCCCTTTTCACATCTTTCTAACTTCATAACATTCATTCGCTAACAGGAGATATTGGAGCAAGTTATATCTGTATATAATTATGCAATGTAAGACATAATTTATGATTTTTTTTAGTAGTGTCTTTGTTATTTTGTGTTCTTCAGGAATCTGAACTGTATCATGTCCTTTACCAAAACTCTTTACTTTTCCTTATTCTTATATCTGTTTTATTTTGGTGGAGCAGGGCTTCCTGGTTGTTGTTGATGTGTGTGGCTGGGTCTCCTGTGTCTAGTTTCCTTCCTTTGTGATAATTTTGTTTTCTAGTATCTTTTTATATTCCCTAGTTTTTAGTCTCTGGGTTCTATATAAATAAGAATGATACAAATCTTGGAAGAGGATTTGATTCATTTCAGCACTGAAAGATAGAATCTTATCACTTTGGAAGGGATATTTAAAAGATTCCTTACTTTTGGGAATACGATATTTTAATCTGCCAGAATAAGAAAGTTAGCTGTTTTGAAAGCCTTCTACCAGCAAGTTTCCATAGAATCTTTAATGTCTCATTTTAAGTAATTCTTATATCTTATGAATCCATTTTCTGTAACAAATGTTTAAATTCTTTACCACTGATAAGCATATACTTAGCATCTGCTTACCTGTACAAGATGCATTGCAATGCAAATTGTGTTGTTTACTCTGTGGCCCACCATGTTAAGCATCTGCAACACTCAGAACAAAAATAATGAGGAAACACCATGAGGACAAATAAGAGAACTTGAGAACTGTGGCAGGGTTGAGGATCTCTGAGTTCCCTATCTAACAACTGTGGGACCTGTGAAAATCATCACTGTTTTTCCTCATCATTTCTGCTTCTGCATATTCTGTCTTCAGATTGAGAACAGCTGGCTGCCATCCTCTCTATAAGACTATTTTATTGTCACTTCTCATCTTTTAGAGGCTGCAAATAGTTCCTTTCATCTTTCTTCAGAGGTTTTATTTTTCACCCTCTTAATCATCTTGGAGTCTCTTCTGAATCTCTTCCAAGTTTTATTTTTCCTCAGCGTTGCTTTTCAACTGAACTGACACAGTGCCTTGAGAATACTGACCATTGTTGAGTAGCATGGGAAGAAGAGTTCACATTTGAACAAGAGCCAGAGTCCACTTCACATAACCTTCGATTATGTGTGCTTTCTAAAAGTATAGTTGTATATTGCTGACTTGCTATAAGATTTTTATCTCCTGTGACCTTGAACTTTTCCTCTTAGATTTATTTATAGCTTGGACATTCATCATCTTTTATTTATAGAGGTTATTATTTTTGGCTGGATGTATTTCTTTGCACTGTCCTTATTGAAATTCATCACCTTTTTTTTCTGATTACTTCACCACTTACCAGTGTCATTTCCATTCCTGTCTTCCAGCATGGCTAACCCCTAGGCCTTATGTTGTATTGTGTGTGCTACTCAAGTTAGTCATGCAGATATTATGAAGAAGAAGGTGGAGAAGAGTCCTAGAAACAATGGCAGAACACAATTTGTTGACATTTCTCAGAATTTACCCTTATCAGTGGCCAAGCTGTGTGGTGAGAGCAGTCTGTGTTCCCCTTCTTTTGTGTTTTTTATATTGCAATGCTCTATCTTCTTCAACATCAGAGTTTGAGGCCTATATTTCCACATAGATGTGCCAAGAAACAAAGGAAGCAATTCATCTTGCATATTGCTGTCAGATTGCATCTTAATCACAGCCTCATACATATCTCTCCCTGTTTATAACTTTCTGTGGTTTCTCATCACCTGCTGACTTAAATATAAACTTTTGGCCAGAACCTCCCTTTCTAGTCTGCCTGCTGCAACTATTTAAATTTCATAGAAAGTTATTCCTTGGGTATCTCTTGGACTTTCTGAGGTCTTGGTTTGTTTATATTGTTTACTCTACTTAGAACACTCTGAAGCTTTCTGTTATGGTTGCTGTTTCTTAACAGTACTTAAGACCCAATTTCCTTCTAATTCCTTTCTTCCTGGATTTCTCCATTTTGATATAATCTTTTTTTAATATTTATTTATTTACTTTAGTTGTACACAATGTGTTTATTTTTATTTGTACGTGGTGCTGAGGATCGAACCCGGGCCGCGCGTGTGCTAGGCGAGCGCTCTACCGCTGAGCCACAATCCCAGCCCTTGATATAATCTTTCATTCCCAACCACCAAATCTTTTTGTGTGTGTGTTGTGCAGGGGATTGAACCCAGGGCCTTGTGCATGTGAGGCAAGCACTTTACCAACTGAACTATTTCCCCAGCCCCGACCCACCAAATCTTTATAGTCTTTTGGGTACTTGTTATATTTTGTCTTATGTTGAGAACTATCTCTTATTTTGGTAACTTCAAGTGTATCTAGCATATATTTGCATAAGTAACTGAATAGACTTAAATTTTCTCTTAGATTAATTGTAGGTACATGCCAAATAAACATTAGATCAGTTTGAGCACATTATATACTTTTTAAAAAATTCTAGCATAAGCTTCTTACCTAGTTGTAGACTGGTAGCAAAGTTGGTGGATCAGCAGCTGGTCTACACCTTAAGTAACATTGTTATAGTTTACATTCCTCCTTCTTTAAAAAATTCTAGAAGCAATTGAAGATTTATATTGATTTACTTTTAGTCATTAAAAACTTCTAAATTCAGTAGTTACTTGGTTGCTTAAAGTTATACTCAAAAAACACTTTTATGATTAACTTCTTTTATTTTCTAGAAATTACCCAACTCTTGCTAACATTGAAAGGAAGAAAAAGTTAAAACTTGAAAGGGAAAAAAGAGGAGAAGTGTTGACAACAACACAGTATGGGTAAGTTCCTTAATATTGTTTACATTCTCAGTGCTCATTTTAACTGAGAATATATGTAAGTTATACAAAGGAGCAAAAACCAAACTGTTAAAATCTCTGCATTCTCAATTCTGAAATCTTTGCTTTAGTAACTTTTTTTTTTTTTTTACTTTTTATAAAAGATATGGTGAAGATATAGTGAACAAGTACTTTTAATATTTGTATCCTAGCTAATCTTTTTCTCAGAGGCAACTCAGTTTCCAGAGAGCTTCTGTTTGTATAGGACATAAATGAAAGATACGTTCTTTTTTTTTTTTTCCTTCCATTTTTGACACTATTGCATTTTGTTTTATAGACATTGAAAATTTTACTTGGAGATCGTCCAATATTAATATATAAAACCTCTTCATTATTATTATTATTTTTAAATATTTTTTTTTGTTGTAGTTGGACACAATACCTTTATTTTATTTATTTATTTATTTTTATGTGGTGTTGAGGATCAAACCCAGGGCCCCGCACGCGCTAGGCGAGCATTCTACCACTGAGCCACAACCCCAGCCCCTCTTTTTTATTATTATTATTATTATTAGTTTAGTGTAGTATTGGAGGTTGTTGTTGTTATTATTATTATTATCATTATTATTATAATGTAGTATTGGAGGTTAAACCCAGGGCCTTACTCATATTAGGCAAACACTCTGCCACTGAGCCATACCCCAAGCCCTTTTTGTTTTTTGTTTTGAGACAGGGTCTAGACTGCCCTTGAACTTGTAATCCTCCTGCCTCGGCCTCCCAAGTATCTGGGATTACAGGCGTGAGGCACCATCCTGATCACAAACTTCATTCCTTAAAGATATGTGGGAAGTTTACTGATGTCCTGATCTTTTGTTTTTTGTTTTAACTAGTTAAGTACTTATGAGTCTTTAACTAGTAAAAAAGTGGCTATTATTTCCTTTGTACATAAAATATTTTACACAAGTATTTCTAAGGATGTTTTCCTAGAAATGGATTTGCTGAGTTAGAGGGTATGTGTGTTTATAACATTGATAGATGCTGCCAAATATCTCTCATAAAAGGTGGCCGAGTCTGCTCTCCCGTTGGCAGTGTATGAGTTACTCTTTCCACAACTCTCCCTTTCACTTTCATTGAATTTTTTTCAACTTTTTCATTTTGTTTACTTTTTATTAACCTTGTAATGTAATTACAATATATAAATCTTAAATGCAAAACTTGATGAAGTTTTACATACATAAACATGCGTGCATCTGTGTAACCTCCACACAGATTAATACAGAAGATCTTCACCTCGCAAAGCTTTTAAGCCTTTCCTGTTCAGTGCCTCCCCAGTGATAACCCCTTTTCTGATTTTCATCATCATAAGTTTACTTTGCCTGTTCTCAGAACTTAATATAAATGAAATCATACTATCTTAGCTATGTGATTTCTAGGGCTCAAAATTATTTTGTGAGATCTATCCATATTATATGTAGTCAAAAATTGTTTCATTCTTATTGCTCTACAGAACTTAGTTTTGAGATTGTGTATATAATTTTAATATTCTTCTGTTTTTGGACATTTGGGTTGTTTTCAGGTTGGCCTGTTGTGAATAATGCTACTGTAAACTTTCTTTTGCACATATTTTACAGTATTTTGTGACATTAATACTCATTGTTATTGGTAAAATACATATGTTAGGTCATAGGGTAGTTGTGTGTGTAGCTTTAATGGCTAGGACCAATTTGCCAAAGTGGTTGAATGAATTTACCCTTCTGCTAATGGCATGTAATTTTTTTGTTACATTGGTCAACACTTGGTAATGTTGCACCTTTCTACCATGTCATGCCAGCTCCCTCCTGACTAATGGTGTTGAGCATCTTGTCATTTGCTTATTGCCTGGTTTAATAGTCTCTTATGAAGTGCCAGTTCAGGTCTTTGACTAGTTTTTGACTGGGATTGCTTTTCTTGATTTGTAGATTTCCTTAGATAGGCGTTTGAATGGCATGTGTGTATATATCTCTCTCTTAAATCTTGGCTTGCCTTTTTACTCTCTTAATGGTTTTCTTAAGCTTTTTTTTTTTTAAATATATATATATATAACAGTTAATAATTACTCAGATATCTGGGTCAGATGGAAGCCAGGCACATCTGCTAAAAGGGTCAGTCACAGCTGGGGTTTCGTTGGCTGATAGCTAGGATACCAATGCGGTTACTGTTTTGATACTCTTCATTCTTTTGTGTAGATCATCTGATGCTAATTTCCTTCTGCTTGTAGAACTTCCTTTAATATTTCTTATTGTGAGCTGAGGGTCTGCTGAAGATTACTCCATTCAGCTTGTGTGTGTGAAAAAAACCTTTATTTTTGCCTTCCTTTTTTAGAGGATATTTTGGCTGGATATGTAATTCTGAGTTAACAGGCTTTTTAAAAAATTTATAGTACTATAAAGATGTTGCTCGATTTTTCCAGTGAAAAAGCCTGCTTCTCATCATTTTACTGTTTCTCTATACAAGTCCTTTTTTCTCTGACTCCTTTTGAGATTTTTTTTCTTAATCACTGGTTTTGAGCAATTTGATTATGATGTGCCTTGGTATAGTTTTCTTCATGTTTCTTGTGCTTGAGGTTTGTTGAGCTTCTTGAATTGTGAGTTTACGGTTTTATTTTTTTTTTTTTTTTTTTTTTTCATTTTAAATCAAAACTGAAAAAAAAATGGCCATTATTTCTTCAATTTTTTTTCTTCATCTCCCTTTCCCTTTCAGTGACTTCAGTCACTAGAAATTGTCCCCTAAGTCCATGATGCTCTTCATTTTATACAATTTTTTTCCTGTGTGCCTCATATTAGTTTCTGTTGCTATGCCTTTATGTTTATTATTCTTTCTTGTGCCTTTATGTTTATTATTCTTTCTTTCTTTCTTTCTTAATTCTGCATTAATCTCATGTTTTTTGTCTGATGTATATTTTGTAATTTTAATCTCAGACATTACTTTTTGAACATGAGGAATATAGTTATAACTGATTTTAACTTTTTCTCTGCTAATTCTAATACTTTTATCAGTTCTGGATCAGTATGTATTTTTTCTCATTATGGGTCATGTTTTTCCTGCTTGAATGCATGTCTGATTACTTTTGACAGGATGCAAGAAAATTCCACTTCATTGGGTGCTAGATATTTTTACATTCTTTTAAATGTTTTAAAAATTTGGCAGGCGAGGGGAGGGGTACACAGTTAAGTTACTTAACAACAGTCTGATTTTTTTGCATCTTGCTTTCGAGAATTGTTGGGTATGACCAGAGCAGTATTTAGTTTAGAAGTAACTCTTTCTCATTACTGTAGCATGAATTTTCTGGGATTCTATCCAGTGCTGTGTTCACAGGTACTGTGTTCACAACTCCATGTGAAGATGTAGGCACCATTACCTCTAATCTTCTGGGTGGTTCTTTCCTGGCCCTTGTGTAGTTTCCTTGCATGTATGGGCTCATCAGTCCTCTGCTAAATAAATAATTGAGTTTTCTGTCTCCTTCTACAACTTTTTCCCCTCTGTGAATTCCTGAAAACTGCAGATGTCTTTTTCTCTGGAGTCCCAGTTCCAACTCAACTTAGGGAGCCCACCAGGTTCCAGCTGGGTGTGATCCTCCTCCTGGCAATTTGGAAACTCTAGTAAGCTTGGCGATTATAGAGCTCACTGCTCATTGATTTCTCATCTCTCAGTGATCAGTATTCCTGTTGCTTGTTAGCCTGTGTCATAGAAGCCCTTGTTCCTGCATTTTTCCTTGTTTTCTGGTTGATTCAGATGGCAGGAAAAATATGATCTGAGTTACTTTCTTTTGGCCAGCATGGAAGTTCCTAATGCTGTCATTTGATAAATGAAAATTCTTAATTTTTACCCAGTCTTATTTATCTGTGTTTTATTTTTATGGTCAATACTACTTATGTTCTGCTTGAGAAAACTTTCTATCTGAAGGCCTGTCTGAAGTTCCTGAAGCTATTCCTCTATGTTTTTACAGGAAGGTTTGTTGCTTTACCTTACCCATTTATGTCTAGAATTAACTATTGTATAGGGATTGAGGTCCCTTTTAAAAAATTTCCCATTATGAGTTTCAGTTGATCTAGTTTTAATTGTTTTGCTATGTAAACACCAACCAAAAGTAACCTGTTATAACATTATTGGTATCAGACTAAATAGATGTTAAAGCATGAAGTTATTAGAGATAAACAAGAAGAAAATCTCATAATGTTAAAAAGGTCAGCATAGCTTGGCAGGGTGATGCACATCTGTAATACCATCTACTCAGAAGAGTAAGGCAGGAAGATTGCAAGTTTGAGGCCAGCATAGGCAACTTCTCTAGACCCTGTCTCAAAATAAAACATAAAAAGGACTGGGGGATGTGTTGCTCAGTGGTACAGCACTCCTGGATTCAATCCTTAGCACTACACATACACACTCAAAAAAATACCAAAAAACAAAACAAAAAAAGGAAGACCAGTACAATAAATTAACAATTTAAAAGCTGTATGTATCTAATAACATAACTTTATAACTTTAAAGGACAAAATATTGACTGCTTTAAAGGAGATAAATTCCCAAGTTGATGATTTTTAATACACATATGTCTGCTACTATTAGAAAATAATCTATAATATTAGAGAAGATTGAACACAACCAACTTAATGTAGAATATTATTGTATCCCACCAACTAAAGAATGTACAATTTACCAAAAAGATCTTAAAATAAATATCAATAAATTTCAAAGGATTGAAATCACACAACCTAAGTGAAATTCCACCAAAAATTGGAAGACAACTAGAAAAACCCTAAATGCTTAGAAATATAGCAACACATTTAAAATATAAACTACTAAAACTCACTCAAGAAGTTAAACATCAGACTTTCTCTGGTAGTTGCCTGTTAGGAAAACTGAATCCATAATTAAGAACCTTTCTACAAAGGAAATTTTTAAGTCTTGATGGCTTCACTCAATCCTTTTGTACATTTATAGGACGATTACCAGTCTTCTAAAACTCAGCATTCCGTTTTAAGAGTCCAGTATAGCGATGAGGGTGTAGCTTAGTGATAGAGTGCTTGCTTACCATGTGCAAGGCTCTGGGTTTGATTCCCAGCCCCACAAAAAACAAAAACAAAAAAGAACAAGAGTCCAATATATGTAATCTTGATACCAAAACCTCACGGGGATATTATAATAATGGAAAATAAGAAGCAAATATTTCGAGTAAATAGACAAAAGTTCTAAACAAAGGCTTAGCAAATCAAATCTGCAATATGAAAAAAGGACATACATTGTGACCAAATGAGATTTATTCTAGGAGTTTGATAATTAAAAATAAAATGTTACTTATCACATGAACATAATGAAGGAGTAAAATGATGTTAGCTTATGCATAAGGAAAAATATATGGTTATAATTTAACACCTGTTCTTTTTTTAATAATACCTTTATTTTGTTTATATGTGGTGCTGAGGATTGAACCCAGGGCCTCACATGTGCTAGGGGAGTGCTCTACCGCTGAGCCACAACCCAGCCCCTTAACACCTGTCCTAAAAAAAAAAAAAAAAAAAAAAAAACTCTCAGCAAATGAGGAATAGAAAATCTTATAACACCTTGTAACCACAAATCATACTTAATGGTGAAATATAGGATACTTTTCCCCTGAGATTGGGGCCAAGACATGAATGGCTGCTGTTAACCATGTTCATAAATGAATTTAGCCAAATACATCTCACATCTGCATTTTAAAAATCAACTGTATTTCTGTAAACTAGCAAAGAGTGAATTTTTTAAATCATTTACAATCACCTAAAAAATACTAAATATCTAGAAATAAATCTAACAAAAGATTTGCAGGACCTCTATTACTATAAACTATAAAACATTGCTTAGAAAAATTAAAAGACTTCAATAAATGAAGAAATATCTAATATTTATAGGCTGTAAGTATAATTATATATTTATGTATTATTAGTTGATTACAATCAAAATCTTTGCCAGTTTTAAAAATATTTTTAGCCTGGGATAGGGAGACTGATAAGCTTTAAAATTACATGAAAATGATCTAGAATAGCTAAGTTAGAATAATGCACATAATGTGGTATTGGCCAAAGATAGGCAGATACATAGAACAGACTAAGGGCATAAACAGATCCATTGATGAACAATCACCTGACTTATGATAAAGATGGCAATATAGTGCAGTGGAGAGAGGACAGTGTTTTCAACAGCCTGTTGCTTTTAAATGTTTTGTGTCATGTTTAAAGTGTATCTCTTACATAATATATAAATTGCACTTTTTTTCTTTTTAAAAAATTATTTATTTATTCTAATTTGTTATACATGTTTGCAGAGTACAATTCCTTCCATTTTACATATAAAGAGCACAGCTTTTCAAGTCACTGGTTTTACACAAAGTATTTTCACACCATTTGAGTTTTTATAAATGGACTTAGTGTATTGATGTCTAACTCATTCTGCCATTATTCCTATACCCTTGCCCCCTCCGCTCTCCTCCCCCACTTTGTTCTATTTAACATTCCTTCATTCCTCTCATCCCCTCTCCCTTGCCATTATAATTCAGTATCATCATAGCAAAGGAATCATTCAACCCTTGTTTTTATGGGATTGGCTAACTTCACTTAGCATTATTTTCTCCAACTCCATCCATTTACCTGCAAATGCCATGATTTTATTCTTTTTTAGTGCTGAGTAGTGTTCCATTGTGTATATATACCAAAGTTTCCCTATCCATTCATCTGTTGATGGGCATTGGGGTTGTTTCCACAAGCTAGCTATTGTAAATTATGCTGCTGCTATAAACATTGATGTGGCTGTGTCCCTGTAATAAGCTCTTTTTAAGTCCTTTGGGTATAGACTGAGGAGTGGGATAGCTGGGTCAAATGGTAGTTTCATTCCAAGTTTTCCTAGGAATCTCCATACTGCTTTCCAGATTGGCTGCACCAATTTGCAGTCCCACCAGCAATGTATGAGTGTGCCCTTTTCTACCAAAAGCACTATACAATTTCAGTGCTATCCCAATCAAAATCCCAATATTATTCCTCATAGAAATAGAAAAAAGCAATTATGAAACTCATCTGGAAAAATAAGAGACCCAGAATAGCCAAAGCAATTCTTAGCAAGAAGAGTGAAGCTGGAGGCATTACTATTCCAGACCGTAAATTGTACTACAAAACAGCATGGTATTGGCGCCAAAATAGACCAGTAGACCAATGGTACAAAATAGAAGACACAGAGACTAACACACACATCTACAGTCATCTTATATTAGACAAAGGAGCCAAAAACATACATTGGAGAAAAGATAGCCTCTTCAACAAATGGTGTTGGGAAAACTGGAAATCCTCGTGTAATAAAATGAAATTAAACCTCTATCTTTCTCCATGCACAAAACTCAACTCAAAGTGGATCAAGGACCTGGAATAAAACCAGAGACCTTGCTCCTAATAGAAGAAAAAGTAGGCTTAAATCTCCATCATGTTGGACTAGGCCTCAACTTCCTCAACAAGACCCCTATAGCGCAAGAATTAAAACCAAGAATTAATAAATGGGATGAATTCAAACTAAAAAGCTTCTTCTCAGCAAAAGAAACAAATAAGTGAGGTGAACAGAGAACCTACAGAATGGGAGCAAAGTTTTTTTTTTTTTTTTTTTCTTTTAAATAATCCATTCTGAAGGTGGGAAGTATAGATCTCAGTGATAAGAACACTTACCTAGCATGTGTGAGGTCTTGAATTTGATCCCTGGCACCACCACCAACACCCCCACTCAGCTAAAAAAAAAAAAAAAAAAAAAAAAAAAATAGACTGAAAACCTTTGTCTTTAAATAATCCTTAGTTCATACATAATTATATATACATATATGTGTACGTATATATAAAGTGTAGTTGCTAATATAGTTGAGTTTTCATTCACCATTATTCTATTTGTTTCTCTTGTTTTATTTTTTAATTTGTCATATTCTTTGTTAGTGCCTTGCTTTTTTTTAATATTTTTTTTTTAGTTGTAGTTGGACATAATACCTGTATTTTATTTATTTATTTTTATATGGTGCTGAGGATCAAACCTAGGGCTGCACGTGTGCTATGCAAGTGCTCTACCGCTGATCTACAAACCCAGCCCTGCCTTGCTTTTTTTGATTGAGCTTTTGTTTAATGCTCCATTTTCATCTCTGTTAGCTTTTTAGTGAAAACTATTCCTTAGTCCATTGTATATACATCTGCATTTTTACTTACACCTTTTGTAACTGTTTTAAAGTATTGATTAAATGAACTTTTCCTTTCAAAGGCTTGTTAGGCAGTGAGGTGATAGAACTACATTCTTAAGTGAGGGGTAGAGTACAGGTACCAGATATACTAGTTTTTAAATAAAGTCTTATTGATCTTATAGTTAAAGATCATCCTAACTCATTACATATTAGTAAATACCTTAAAGATAAATATTCAAAAAGCAGCTGTGGTCAGATGCTGTAGGAACTGGATGTATGGAAGGTATCTTGAGTAGGAACCCAAGGAAAATAGCATCTCTTCATTATCCTTGTGGGGCCAGAGGCAGAGGCCAATGGAGGCCAACCAGTCAAACTGTGCCTGTTTTGCCTGCCATGATGTTGTTGAATTCTTAGATCCCTGTGGATTGATATTGGAAATTGGTCAATGATAAAGTTTGGTTTTCTCCAAAATTTGGAGTATATGTATATGAAGTTTTGGAATGAGATTCTGTAAAAGTTATGGTGACCCTGAAAGGATTTTGAGCCCTTGGATTGCAGATGTAAACTGAATATATTGGTTCAACAAATTATTTAGAAAGTGTTATAGTAATAACTATAGTTTATTAAGGACTCAAGATGTTACCTTGCTCTAAGTGAAGTACTTTGTATTATCTTAATTCTCTCTTGTGTCCCTGGTTCCCATTCTATAAGTGAAGGAGTAAACAGGCTCAGGGATATTAATATTGTCCAAGGAACACAGACAAAATTGAAATTTGGACCAAATTTCTAATTCTGCCACTGTCATTATTAATGAGGGAAAAAAAAAAAAAAAAGTTTTGCCCAAACAATGGCAAATTGCAATAGCATGCATGTCTTTTTTCAGGAAATTCAGTTCTACCAGAAGACACTTTGTATTATTGTTTATGGAGAATTTATTATTAATAAATTTTTTTGTTCTTAAATTTACTTAAATTAGAAAATGCTCTCCTAAGTACTTGTTTTCTTTCTAAAAGAGGTAGTTGTAGTGATTGAAAGAGCACTTTACTTAAGCTGGCTATAGAATTGTGATTTGCCAATGATTGCACAACACAGCTCAATATTGGAGGGGCAAAAATGCGGGTACCAATGTGCAGCTGAGGATGAATAAGATGTGCTATGTGGTATATTGCAGAGTGTCATTCTTTTAAAGTTCTACTAAGATCTCTGTGTCTTTGGGAACCACTGACTTTCTTTTGTTTTGGTCTATTTAATGTACTAGGCAACAAATGATTAGTTTAACATCTGTTTTTTTTTTTTTTTTTTTTTTTCCATTCAGTAGTCTTTTTCAACTTTTCCTTGAAAGGTCAGTGTCTTTTATACCAAGAATTGCATTTTTTTTTATTCTAGCAAGATGAAGGGGATGTTCAGAAATTCACAGATGGTCAAGATCAGAAGTCCTGGTAGACAACACAAATGGAAAAATGGTGATGCCAAACAGAGAGGTGTCACTGGATCAGAAAATTGCCTCCCTGGTTCAAAGCCTGAAGGTCCACCTGAGGCAAAGGCAGATCCTGAAGGTCCACCTGAGGCAAAGGCAGATCCTGAAGGTCCACCTGAGGCAAAGGCAGATCCTGAAGGTCCACCAGAGGCAAAGGCAGATCCTCTTGGCGTTTTGGTAAATAGTGATTCTGGTAAGTTAATAGGAAAATAATGTGTTTATAAGCATAGACAATGATGTTGAAGTTGGATACTCATAACCTCTTTTGTGAAAAGCTGGATGACACATACATAAAAATGTAGAAAGATATTTTTGTTTTTGTTTTTAAGAGAAGTCTCTTGTGGAAAAGCCTCATTTTGGAAGATCTTTTCTGAGTCTGGGCTGGAATTCATGGGGTAGGCAGGCTATGGGAGAAAGATTTGTTGGGCAGTTTCCAAAGTATGATGTAATGTTTATTTATTTTTTTTTTTTTTAAGATTGTTTTGAGTTTCCATAGATGCAATTTGGCCTTTTTACACTTTTTTTTTTTTTTTTTGGTGGTTGTTGTTTTTTACTCTTGCTTATAAAGTAGTAATTCTATGGAAGCCAGGATTTATACTACCAAGCACTAGCATGTTCTTTATGGGCAAATGACACATTAATTCATTGTATTTGCATAATATTTTCATCTGTTTATAGTTTAACCTTAAATTCCTTCTATAACTAATAGGACAAGTTGACTCTTGCTATAAGCTAAAAATTGAGTGTCCCCAAATATTGCTATCAAATAGATATCCCTTAGCTCCTAGCTTCTCTTTTTCCCTTCAGAAAATTGAAAATGTATATGTACAAATTTATATGACCTTCCCCTCCAATAACATTGTGAGGCTTGTATTTAATTGCATATGCTTCCTACTGCAGAGGAATTCCCAAAGATGATTAATGAGTGGAATGATGTTTCGTTATAGGTTTGATTCCAATCTTTGTTCAGCCTCCGATGACAGTTGCTTTCATGATAATCACATGGCAAATTATTGAATTTATAGAAATGGGGGAATAATCAGTTTGTTGACAGAATTAGGATGGAAAAAGATCTTGGCAAAAGGGAATATTGGTCTAAGTATAGTAAGATAAAATTTAGTAGAAATAGTAATAACCATAAATTATCTTAACTACAAACTAACACTTACTGAATAAGGCACTCACTATGCTCCATATGCTTTGTGTATATTAACTCTTTTCCTCATAATAACCTTTTACATAGGTGCTATTGTGACTCCCTTTTAGAAACTGGGAATAGAACTTTGCCTTAGTTATACTTCTAGTTAGTAGCAGAGCCAGAATTTGAACTGTTTTTGAATTTTAGTGAAGTTTGACTCCATTAGTACCTTACATGCCCTCTAAAATTTGTTTAAAATTTTTTGTATGAGTCTAGGATAGTTGAGATATGGGAGTTTACAGAAGGCACCTTCTCACCCTTGCAGAGAGCAAGGAAAAGGCAGATATTTTGAGCCAGTGCTGAGTTTACTCTCAGATACTAATTTTTTTTTTTTTTGAAGACTTTTATAGAGAGAACACACCCACGTCTTTAGATTTACAAAGTGTGATCTTGATGACAAAATACTATCTGTATCCCAGATATAAATTTTTATGTCACTAAATTATTTAAAAAACAGCCAATGTTATTAATTTGAAAATTATGAAATTCTTTTGTGTGATTATTTTTTAGATGAACATTTGAAGGACTCTGATATTTAATAGTGTTTGTTGATTTTGTTTTAGTTTCTATTTTTCCTCTTAATTTTGATAGATGAAGTTAATTCTGTTTTATGGTTTTTGGTTTCTGTAGGGCTGGGGATTGAACCCAGGGCCTTGTGCATGCTAGGTGAGCTCTCTTAACACTGAGCTATACCTCCAGCCCCTGTTTGGTCTTTTTATTTGTTTATTTTTTAATTTTTAGTTGTAGATGGACATGATATCTTTATTTATGTGGTTCTGAGGATTGAACCCAGAGCCTCACACATGCTAGGCGAGTGCTCTACCACTGAGCCACAACCCCAGCCTCCTGTTTGGTCTTTTTTTGTTTTGTTTTTGCCATGCTGGAGATCTAACCCAGGACTTCATACATGTAGGCCAAAGCTCCACCACTGATCTATATCTCCAGCTCTTGTTATTTTTGGTTTTGGTTTTGGTTTCTAAACCATTATTTCAAATTTGCCAGTATGTTAAAATGTCAACTAAAAGATGATTGTATCTTGCTTCTATTTAAGCTTATATCTAAGTCCTCAGAACTTAGACATCAGAAACAGTGGTTAAATACTTCTTATCTTCATTGGTAGGAAGAATTCAGTTGCATTTCCAGAAACAGTTACATGAGAGGTCTTCCTTAATTTTATTTTGTTTTGAATGTTGAAACTTTCCCTATATTGAGAGCCAAGGATGAGAAGGAACATACTTGTTATAATGGTCAGAAATGAGGAGAGGGCTGGGGTTGTGGCTCTGTGGTAGAGCGCTCGCCTAGCACGTGCGTGGCCTGGGTTCAATTCTCAGCACCACGTAAAAATAATCGCATTGTGTACAACTAAAGCAAATAAATAAATATTAAAAAAGAAATGAGGGATATGTCTCAACTATAAAAACCATATGTGTAGGCTGTGAATTTGGAACTATATTAAAATTTAATTAATGTAATTAATAATTTATATTAAAAATGTTTATATTCTGCAAGAAAATCAAAATACCAACAATTAAATTATAGTAGCTTGTCATTTACCTTAGGAAAGTGTCACTAAGTTTTTAACAGTAAGAGAAATTGAGTTGGTATTTTATAATAATTCTAAAATTCAGTTTCATTATTTTTATTTCTACTATCTTTGTACTGGTGTTTTTAGTTCAGAGAGATGTTTTAACTGCTTTTTTTTTTTTTTTTTTTTTAAGTGAGTGAAAACCTTAGACCTTTGGTTTTTGGGATTGGCTTACTTCACTTAGCACAATAGTCTCCAGATCCATCCATTTACCAGCAGATGTCAGAAAGTCATTCTTATAAAAAGAACCAATAAAACAAAATTTAAAAAAGAGTGAGTGAAGTTTTTCAGGTACTATTTTGACAGCCAGTGCAGTGCATTCAGCATAGCCTTTCCAGGATAGGTGCTAAAATACCTGTATTATAACTGTTAGGTAGATTCCAGCGACTTTGGGAATAGCTTTTTTGGGGGATGTGTGAGATGAGAAGTCATTGTTCCAGTGTCTTAAAATGCCAAAAGGATAATTAAAGTGCTATTACTTGTTGTGGGGTGAGTTTAAATATATAAGAGAGGGGGAAGAGTTGTTCATATGTTGAAACTCCTAACTCTTCCCTTTGGGGAATCCATCAAGTTTAGTGAGCTTTGTGATCTTCCTAGGAACAAGTACACCTGCACCTAGGTTATATGGCGGGTATATGTAGAAGAGCAAAATTGAAGGTCACAAATTGAAATACCCTAGTAATAATTATTTTAGGCAGGATCCACTGAGGGATGGTAGAATTAGTGGCCAAATTTTAAGGCAAAACAGTATTTGCATAGCTTCAAAATATCTTTTCCCAAACATTTATTAATTATTGTTGTGGTTTTAACATGTCAAAAATTCTTTGACTCTCCTTACCTGAGTAGGAGATTAATTCTCCTCCCCTTGAGTGTGGGCTAAACTTACTAACTCATTTCAGGGAATAAATAATGAAAGAGAAAAACAGTAAAACTTTATAGAAGTAGAGAAATCAGGCAGAGCACCAAGTAATAAAGGTGAACATCACCAGTGGTAAAGCATATTGATGTTGCGGGCTATGTTGTGATGAGATGGCTTCATCTCCTCTGTATTATTCTTCCCCCAAATCTGTAGCCTCAATCTAATCATCAGAAATGTCAGACAGACCCAAACTGATGGACATTCTGCTGTTACCTGATCAACAGTCTTCAAAAATGTTCAGTTCCTGGTAGACAAGAAAAGACTGAGACACTGTCACATATTTGGAGAAGACTAAGGAGTCATGAAAACTAAATCCAGTGTGGAATGGTAGATTGGATCCTAGCACTAGAAAAGGACATTAATGGAAAAACTGAGGAAATGACAGTACAGTCTATAGGTTAGGTAGTAAGATGGCGCTGGTTTTAATTTGTTGGCTATGATAAATGTCATTTGTTATATGAGATGATAACATTAGAGAAGTTGAGTGAGAGGTATATGGAAACTCCTGTGCTTTGTAATACTTGGATAACTCCAAAACTGTTTCAAAATAGAAAGTTTAAAACCAAGTGGAAGGAGGGCAAAAGACTCTTTAGGCCAATTAAAGCCTTGCCTGTGTTTATGAACTGAATTATGAAGAACACTTGTTTCCTTTTATTTTTCATTCTCTGTTTTTTTTCCAACTACAAAAGTAATAGAGAAAGTGTGGGAATATTAAAAGCACAAAATATGTTTTTTAAAAATTGCTCTCTTAAAAATTGGGCTACTGCTCACATGTTTTTGTGTATCCTTCCCATGTTTTTCCTGTGCCCATTCATATGATTTTTAAAAAATAAAAATGGAATCATATTATACACTTTAGATCCATGCAAATCTAGTTTTCTGTCCTGGCCCTACCTCTTACTAGCACTCTGATTCTGTGCTAATTAACCTTGTTTAATTCATGCAACAGTTTGTTCTTCGATATTTGTTGAATACTTATGTACTGCTCTCGGTTCTGAGAATACAGCAAGACCCCTTCTGTCTTGTAGCTGTCCTTCTGGTTTGGGGAGTGTTTTAGTCAGCTTTTTTGCTGCTCTGACTAAGAGACCTGACAAGAACAATTTCAGAAGAGGAAAATTTCATTTGGAGGCTCCTGGTTTCAGAGGTCTTAGTCCATAGACAGCTGGCTCCACTCCTTGGGGCTGGAGGTGAGGCAGGACATCATGGCAAAAGAGTGTGGCAAAAGGAAGCAGCTCACAGGATGATCAGTAGCAGAGAGAGACTCCACTAGCCAGATACAAAATATATACCCCAAAGGCATGCCCTCAGGGACCCACCTCCTCCAGCCACACCCTACTCACCTTCACTTACCACTCAGTTAATCCCATCAGGTGATTATTTTACAGTATCTCCCCTTTGGGTTAAAGCTGGCATGAGCCAATCATTTCTTCTCTAAACCTTCTTGCATTGTCTCACACATGACCTTTTAGGGGGTACCTCACATCCAGACTGTAATAGATAGAGTCAGTAAACCAATTGGGTGGATATAAGCATCATGAAGCTGAGTAAAGGATGGGAGAATGGTGTTTGGAGGAGTTCTGCTGTTTTATGTGGGGTGATCAATAAAAGCACTCTGAAGGTGACCAATGAAAAAGATATCTGAGTGCTGCATACTTACAGCAGTCCTAGCAGAAGAAGCAGCAAGTGCAAGTACCCCAGGGAGAGCTGCCTTGCGTGCTGAGGTAGCAGCCCGGTGGCAGTGGTGTAAACCATGAAGAAGAAAGTAGGTTTGTTACAAGACACATACAAGGTCGGATCTAGTTGGGCCAGCTTGTAGGCTAGGGGAGGTTTTGGGATTTTATTCCCAGGTTGAGCAGAGAGGTCATGTGATCTATGTGTTTGAGTAGAGAATAGACTGTAAAGAGAATTGGGCAGGGTCCTATCAAGGGTATTGTCTAGGAGGCTATTAGAATTGTCCATGCTAGAAACGTTGCCTTGGGTTGTAATGGAAGTAGTGAGAAACGAGTATGATGCTGGATTTGTTTTTGAAATAACTGTTGGCAGTTGTTAACTGGATAGATAAGGTATGAGAAAGAAAGAAGATTCATGGATAATTGCTACATTTTGGGCTTAACCCTAAGAAGAAAGAGTTGACATTCATCAATGGGGAGATACTGTAGGGCCTGTGCCAAGTGGAAATCAAGTGTTTATTTTTGGACACAGTTGAGATAATTGACATCTAAGTAGACGTGTTTGATGAGCAGTTAGGATTATTCTGGAGTTAAGGGGAATACTGAAGGTTGGAGGTACAAACTTGTGATTCACAAGCATATAGATAATTTAAGATTTTAGGGAACATCAGATCATCTAGGGAAGGGGAGGCACAAAGAGAAAGGTCTCTCAGAATTGGATCCAGGGTCACTTCATAATTTTGGAAGTTGGTAAGTAAGGAGAGTTCAAAAGGGAGACTGGGAAAGATGGCTAAGTGAAGGGTTCTGGAAGCCATGAGGTTTTAAAAAATAGAACATGATTACATACTGTTGGTAAGTTAAATAAGTGGAGAACCAAGAAATTACCTTTAGATTTGGCAACACAGAGAACCTAGGTGAACTCAGAAGAAGAAAAAGTTTTTCTAGTGTGGTGGTCTTCAGAGACAGATTGGAGTAGTGGGCTGGAGGAAATTTCAGACCCAGATTTCTGTGGTGAATTTAAAAAAAAATATTTATTTATTTGCTTTAATTGTACACATGCCTTTATTTTTACGTGGTGCTGAGGATCAAACCCGGCCACACACGTGCTAGGTGAGCGCTCTACTGCTGAGCCACAACCCCAGCCCCCTGTGGTGAATTTTATCAAGTAGCAGTTTAGAGTTTTGCCATAAAAGGGAAAAAAAGCGATGGAACTGTGGCTGGAAAAAGACATTAACATTATCGTTGGCCATAAATACATTTTGATACAGTGGCTTTATTTTAAGAACACTGTATAATCTATAGGAGACATTATAGTTCACTAGTTTAAGAATTGGCTTTTGGAGTCGGGTAGCCAAGATTTAAAATTGACCCAACCATTTTATATTAAGTTACCTGAAGGAAATTTACTCGAATTCATTTGCGTTTTGGTTTAATCACCTGTAATTAATAGCGAAAGTCATAGGGTGCATAAGGATAGGTCTTGGAAGGAAATACTACTGTTTTGTCTTTGGTTATTCAAACAGTGGGTGAATAGTCTTTGACTAATATTGTGGTAGATTTCTGCTCATATAAATTGCATATTTTCCTTTTCCTTTATTCATCCAAGAGAAAAGGTAATAATCTAGCTTAAAATAAGGAACAGTTTAGGGGATGTGGTGCTGGCAGGGTGGGTGGCATTGGATGATATATCTTCAGCAGAAGGTGCTAGGGTCAGCATTCACATGAATAGTTACTGACACTTCCTAGTGGCATATTTTAGTTTCCTTTGGACTGTCTTGGTGACCATTAAGTGCTCATCCTGAGACATTTCATATTGCTTGTAGGTTGAGCTTGTTCATTAAATGGACAAGCTACTTATTGCCTTTAGTCAGGCATTATTTTTATTGGTTGTCTACAGTAGTTAATGTGTTTTTTAGAGCTGCCAAAAATAAATGTAATGGGTGGTATCCTGGGGCTACAGCTAGAATTACTGGGCTCTGATCAAACATTTTACCTTTGGCAGGCTCTATAGTGTTTGCTAAATTCTCATGGTTGGCCTATTGACATAAATTCTTAGAAGTTCTAAATAATAAAATCTTTGGGGTGGGTTCATTTCAGTAAAACTCTTTCACTAAGCCTAGAATGGTTTAAATATTATTTGGGTCCTGAAAACTGGTCTTGAAAATAACAAAATGGGTAGATATTTTTATGTATTTTTTAATTCCTAAATTGAATTTTCAGAGTTAGTGATCCTCATCCAGTAAAGTTAAATAAATTTTTGGCCTTCCCACTACCTGTAAATTAATAGCAAAGCCTGTGTAATTAAGTTAATTTAGGGAAGGCCTGGATTCCATAACCTGTGAAGCATAGTAAGTTAACTGAGTTGTTTATAGCTTCCATTTGTTCCTCTCCTCCCCTGTAGCACATAACTCCTTTGCTCAAGATTTAAACTAAGAATACTTTCAGGCCTCCTGCAATTCATTTTTTGGGAAGATTAAGGAAATGATCAAAAAAAAATTTTTTTTTCTTTTTCATTTTGATACCTAGGATTGAACCCAGGGGGACTTAACCATTGTGCCACATCTCCAGCGCCCCCCCCCCCCTTTTTGTATTTTATTTAGAAACAGGGTCTTGCTGAGATGCTTAAAGCCTTGCTAAGTTGCTGAGGCTGGCTTTGAACTTGCCATCCTTCTGCCTCAGCCTCCTGAGCTGCTGGGATCACAGGCATGCACCACCATGCCTAGCAGAAATTCCTTTGCTTTTACTAGCTTGAAAGACTGGAAGGCAGTCAGCTTTCTTTTTTTATAGTGGTAGATATTTGGGATACACTGTTTGAATCTTTGTTCTTTCCCTTTTTAGAGTCTGATAAGGAGGAGAAACCACAGCGTACGGTTGTACCTAAGGAAGTCACACCAGCCTTGTGTTCACTAATGAGCAGCTATGGCAGTCTCTCAGGGTCAGAGAGTGAGCCAGAGGGTAAGTCATGGCCTCTGTTGCTACTGCAAAGTATGTTTTGTTATTTTCTTTCCCTTTGCCTTTGGTGCACACTGTACATTAGTGGCATCCAAGATTCATATTCTTTATTTGAACTTCAAGTTCCTTTTTCCTTTGATTTAGAAGTGAAGTTAACATGGGATAAAGAAAATTGTAGTAATAGAGAAATGTATTGCTACTTGGAAGAAAAAAGCAAAAGTGATTACAATATAATGAAAGAAAAGAAAAGAGAAGAAAAAATGCCCACTAATGAAATAAAAGAAACAGCAAAAAGAAAGTGAATTTATTCTCTGCTATAAAGAACCCTTGCACAACATGTTTATAGCACCTTTGGTAGTTGGAGAGAGGCCCTTGAGGATAAAGAGGATGATGGAAAAATTCAAATTTGTAGAGGGTATTACTCCTTATAAACACATTTACATAAATTATCTTATTTGGAAAACATAGGAACTCTATACTTGTGGTTGCATATTAGCCTGTGTTATTTAAAGGTTGGAAGAAATGGAATTCCTTCAAGAGTCTTCTGAAAGGTCAGTGATATTCAGGATAAATGACTTACTTTTAAAGGTAATATTGCAGATGATAGTGTCTGGGCCCCTACTTTGGAATTTATTATGATAAGCCAATTTAATCTCCTGTAGCATCTGTTTTAGGGCCACATACTAGAGCTGTGAGTAGGCTATTGATCCGACATAGTATGGCAAATTTTAATTCAATGTTTATATCAGTAACCTAGCATATGTTGAGTGAATAAGCCTATGTCATACAATTGTGGAAACCTGTATCTGCATGGTAATTTTATTTAAACTCTACCAACTGTGAGAGAATTCTTGTGTATGAATCTCAGGAGAAAGTGTGTAATCAAAGTAGTAGCTATACTGAGGATAAGAATACAGGGTCTGAAAGTGTTGATACAGAACGAAGAGTTGAATATCATTGGATATAGGTGGCAACACTTTTGTTGACTAAAGAAAATCAGTGTGTGTGTGTGTGTGTGTGTGTGTGTGTGTGTGTTTGGAGGATGTTGACTAAGAAAGAGTTGGGCTTTAGTAAGAAACATGATGTTTATATATCTCTGTAACATGGGAATTTTTTCTTCTTTTTTTAATGGGCTATGGCTTATTCTGGTAGCTTGTTAAAAGCTACTAGAATTTTGAAATATAAACTACTTTGGCTTTATCAGAGTATTCCTTAACAGATGGTTGCCTCTTCTTATTTTTAATTTTAAGAAAAACAATATTGATTTCTTACTCTTGTTTCGAATATACTGATATGAAGGTGGAGTTGTTCTTTAAACACATATTATATTTCCCACCTCTCAGTTGTATTTATGACAGGCGATAAGAAAGAAAGCTATTACTAAATTACTGAATCTCATAAAAACACGGTAAACTGATGCTTTCTTCTCTTTCTCTTAAGATGAAACATTTGATACTTTTATACTTATGTCTTCATTTTGAGACTGCCACCATTTTAAAATTGGAAGAAAGAAAGGAAGCTGGAAGGGATCTGTGTGCTCTCACACCTTCATTTTATACCTCAAACTTAGGATAAATTTGCTACACTAGTATGTGGTGGAGCTGGTGTAAAATTTAAGTTTAGGGACTTAAAAATCTTAAACCAACTATATTGCTTCCTTTATAGCTTTTCTCCACGTGGCTATCTTCCTAAATAGTAACACATGACCTTTTCTTTTATAGGAAACAGAGGACATTACCTAATAAAATATATATTTGATTTTGTATGAATTAATTTTGACTAATTATTTAAAATGTCCTGCTTTAAGGAAACGTATTTCTAAGTCTTAAGAATTATTTTATATAGTTCAAATTGTTTTATTAAACCATCTAGTCAGTAGCAAATCTCTAGATTTCAGTTTTAATTATGGGCTGTATGAGGGGACAAGCAGGAAAGGGTCCCTAAGCAAGACTGAAGCAAAGGAAGAGGATATGTGCAGATCTGGGGCTGTCAGAATCATTATTACATAAATAAGAAAGAAAATTTCCATGAGAACTATTTTGAAATGGGTTGGTTTGCTATTCTCCTGGATTTTGTAACTCCCTAAAAACTATCTCTTTAAACTGGTACAGTTCTTGATGAGGAGACCTCCAAGCTCAAAAGTAATTTGAAAGACCACAGAGCAAATAGTGACTTCAGCTGGAAAGAACTAAATGTTATATTTAAGTTTTATTTGAATTGAAGAGCACTACTTAGCTAGGAAATGTATAACTCAAGAAAGAGAAAAAATATAAATGTCCCAGTTCCTTGTTCCATAGCAGAAAATTGACAATATAAGCCCTGATTCATTTGACATTTTTGTTCTTGTGTTAAGTGATTAACACTGAAGAGGAAGGGAATGATAGGAAGTGGTGCCCTGGATTTTTTTTTTTTTTTTTTTTTTTTTTTTTTTTTTGCTTTTTAATTATTATTTCTATAGTTTTCAGCCCACAAACTACTTTAGGGATTCTTAGCACTATTCTTTTATAGCTATATTTCTCTCTCTCTCTCCCTTTTTTTTAATTCAATGTTGTTGCATATATAACAGTAGCATGCTTTACAATTCATAATACACATAAAGAACATCTTTTTACATATCACTGATAGTATACAAAGTGTATTCATATCATTCATGTCTTTAAACATGCATTTAGGGTAATGATATTCCTCTCATTCTACCATCTTTTTTTTTTCTCCCTTTATATACCCTTGCTCCCTCCCTTGCCTTCCCTTCCCATTGACCTTTCTAGTGTTCCTCTAATCTTCCTATGCTCCCCAACCCAACCCCACTGTGAATCAGCTTCCTTATATCAGAGAAAACATTCGGCATTTGGATTTTTGAGATTGGCTAACTTCACTTAGCATTATATTCTCCAATTTCATCCATTTGCCTGTGAATGCCATTATTTTATTCTCTTTTATTGCTGAGTAAAATTCCATTGTGTATAAATATATATACCACATTTTCTTTATCAACTCATCTACTGAGGGGCATCTAGGTTGGTTCCACAATCTAGCTGTTGTGAATTGTGCTGCTATAAACATTGATGTGGCTGTGTCCCTGTAGTATGCTATTTTTAAGTCCTTTGGGAATAGGCCCAGTAGAGGGATGGCTGGGTCATACGCTGGTTTCATTCCCATTTTTCCAAGGAATCTCCATACTGCTTTCCATAATGGCTGCACCATTTTGCAGTCCCACCAGCAATGTATGAGTGTGCCATTTTCCCCACATCCTCTCCAACATTTATTGTTGTTTGTGTTCTTAATAGCTGCCATTCTGATTGGAGTGAAATGAAATCTTAAAATAATTTTAATTTGCATATCTCTAATTGCCAGAGATGTTGAACATTTTTTCATGTATTTGTTGATTGATTGTACATCTTCTTCTGAGAAGTGTCTGTTCAGTTCGTTGGCCCATTTAGTGATTGGGCTATTTGTATTTTTGGTGTTAAGATTTTTAAGTTCTTTATATATTCTAGAGATCAGTGCTCTATCTGATGTGAGTATAGTAATGATTTGTTCTCAATTAGTATGTTCTCTGTTCACCTCACTGATTGTTTCTTTTGCTGAGAAGAAGCTTTTTAGTTTTAAAACCATCCCATTCATTAATTTTAGATTTTAATTCTTGTGCAATAGGAGTCTTATTAAGGAGGCAGGAACCTAATCCGATATGATGGCAGTTTGGGCCTACTTTTTCTTCTAATAGACACATGGTCTCTGGTTTAATTCCTAGGTCCTTGATCCACTTCGAGTTGACTTTTGTACATGGTGAGAGATAGAGGTTCCGTTTCATTTTGTTACATATGGATTTCCAGTTATCCCAGCACCATTTGTTGAAGAGGCTATCTTTTCTCCAATGTATGTTTTTGGCACCTTTATCTAATATAAGATAGCTATAGTTGTGGGCATTAGTCTCTGTCCTCTATTCTCTACCACTGGTCTACAGGTTTATTTTGGTGCCAGTACCATGCTGTTTTCATTACTATTGCTCTATTGTATAGTTTAAAGTCTGGTATTGTGATGCTCCCTGCTTCACTCTTCTTGCTAAGGATTGCTTTAGCTATTCTGGGTCTCTCTTATTTTCCTCACTACTTTGCAGAAACATTATCACAGGTTTTGCAGCAGATTTTCATATAGTGCTTACTGGGTGCCCGGCACTGTTTTATTGCTTTACTTACTTACTGCAACAACCTCATGAAGTAGGTGCCATTATTTATCTCCATTATATAAATGAGGAAATTTAGGCAGAGATAAGTAGTTTACTCTAAGGTTACATAGCTAGTAAGTGATGGAACAAGAATTGAGACTAACAGTCTGGCACCAGAGTCTGTACTTTCAACATTTACCCTCTACTTTCTTTGAAATGTAATTTCTGCATTAGTCTTATGTAATACTTGAGTTTGGAGGTTTTTAAGAAATATAATTAGACTCCCCAACTCTTATCTAAGCAATGGACTCAGTCTCTCAACTTTTAGGATAGAACTCTTCATATCACATCACTTTGATTCATGGTAAATAAATACATAGAATAATCATTTAGGACAAGGGGTGTGGAGATCCCTATCTTAAAACTTTTGAATTTTTAGCTGTTTGTATGTTTTGTCTTCATTATTCTCAAAATATGGTGAAATATAGTGAGTGGTTTTTCAAATATCAAATGAACTTGCATTCCTATGATAAAATCTATTTGCTTATGGTGTATTGCCATTTTAATACATTGAGGGATTTGATTTGCTAATGTTTTATTAAGGATTTTTGCACATATGGTCATGAGTGCTTTGAGACTATGGTTTACTTGTAATGCATTGGGATCTGTTTCCTTGTTTTTAAGGGTTTGTATAGGGTTTCTACCTTTTGATTTTTTCCCCCTTATTTGTAGAATTCAGTGATAAAGATATCTGAACCTAGCATTTTCTTTTGGGGAAGGTTTTACATTATGAATTAAATTTCTTTAATAAGTATGGAACAAATCAAATTTTCAGTTTCTTCTAAGATGTTGAATTTAGTGGTATATAGTTGCTCATAATCTTTGTGATATTATAGTGATATCTTCTCTTTTTTCTCATTAGTTCATTTTCCCCCTTTTTTTCTTTATTAGTCTTACTAGGTATTTATTAATCTTTTTATCTTTTTCTTTCTTTCTTTTTTCTTTTTTTTTTTTTTTTTTTTTTTTTTTTGTGGTGCTGGGGATTGAACCAGGGCCTTGTGCATGTAAGGCAAGCACTCTACCAACTGAGCTATATCCCCAGCCCTTTATTAATCTTTTTAAGTAACCAATTTCTGCCTTCGTTGATATTTTTTCTCTACTATATTTTATTGATTTTCACTCAAACTTATTGATATTTCCCTCTTTATTACTGCTGTTTATCCCATTCTACCTTGTTACCATAGCAGCTTAAATAATTGATTTGAGACTTTTTATTTCTAATATGAGCATTCAAAGGTATAAAATTGCCTTTATGCGCTGCTTTAGCTGAATTCCCCAAATTTTACATGCTGTGTTTTTATTCTTATATATTCCAAATATTTCCTGATTTCTCTTGTGATTTGTTTCTTAATATAATGGTTAATTAATGTACAGGTAATTTTGAAGATTTAGGAAAAAAATCAAACTCATTTTCAACTGTACTCTCATTCCGCCACCAACACAGAAGACCTCTGTGACCAAATATGTAAGAATTTTTTGCCCACACATCAAGCAAGCAATCATTTTTGCCGCAGATACCAACTGGGTTTCCTCTAATTCAGTTCTGATGCTATCTGGAGGTGGTGTCAGATGTCAGAGGTTGAGGGCTCAATCTCTAAGGCTTCTCCCCACCCCCACCAGATGCCAATTGCAAGTCCTGGATTGTTTACCTCTGCTTCTGACTGACTGGCTATAAATCAGCACTCCCACATACCTATTCTTTGCATTTGATTAAGTTGGTAAGCAGCTCACAGAACTCAAGGAAATATTTAAAAATCAATGGACACATCTATAGGATAAGGTATAGGGGAAGAGGTGCAGAGCTTCCATGCCCTCTCTGGACTTAACAACCTTCAGGAACTTCCGTGTGTTTGGTTATCTAGAAGCTCTCCAAACTCTGTCCTTTTGGGTTTTTATTGAGGCTGAGTTATACAGGCATGGCTAATTAAATTATTGACCACTGGTGATCAATTTAACCTTCGGCCCCTTTTTCCTTCCTGGAAGTTGGGAGATGGGCAAAGTTCTAACCTTATAATCCTGCATTGTTCCTTCCAGTAACTGGCACCCCATCTTGAAGCTACCTAGTGACTACCAGCCACCACTGAACTTACTAGCATTTAAAACCACAATTATCAATTTAGAGATTCCAAGAATTTTAAGAGTTGTATGGCAGGAAACTAGAGGAAGACCAAATGTATACTTTACAATATCACAATTATTTAGAAGTATGTTTAGTTGCTAAATATTTAAGGTTTTCTAGCTAGTTTCCTGTTAATGGTTTCAGTTTAATTTTGTTAAGGTCAGAAAATGTAATTTTCAGTTTTTTTTAAGTTTACTGAGACTTGTCTTTGTGGCCCAATACAAGGTGAATGCTCATTTGATTTGACATGAATATGTATTGGGGTTGAGTATTCTTTGTGAATTTGAGTTGTTAGGGGTGTTCAGGTCTTCTGTATTCCTATTTATTTTCTAATTGTTCTTCAATTACATAGATCAGAGTGCTCTCATCTCTGGCTTTGATAATGGATTTGTCTATTTCTCCTTTTGGTTCTGTGAGTTTTTGCTACACATATATTGAAAATCTTATTAGGTGTTCTTGTTTTGTGTTCTTTATGTATGAAGACTGTCCTTCTTCATTGCTGATGATATTCCTTATTCTAAAGTCTCTTTTGTGGTCTGATGTTGATATGGCCACTTCAGCTTTCTAGTGATTGTCATATGCAGTCCTTATTTTGTATGGTTCCTTGGAAACTGAGGCTGAATTTCAATTTTGGCTGTGTAAGGCAAGGAATGCTTGCATTTCAATTCAGTTCTAGTCTGACCATCTCTGCTTTGTAAGTGAGGTGTTTAAACTATATACATATAATGTATTTGCTGATATGGTTTGTTTTTTGTCTTATCTGTTTTTTGTTCCATTTTTCCCAGCCTTGTTTTGGATTAATTTTATATTTTTAAGTCAGTGAAGCTATTGGTTTATAAGCTGTTCCTCTTTGTTTTATTTTTTAGCAGTTTTAACTTACCACAGTGTACTTTTAATTATTCACTTTACATGTAATTTAAGAATTGTGTAGTAATATACTTAACATTTTCTTCCCTTTCCTTTGTGCTATTGTTATAGATTTTATTTCTATAGATATTATAAATCCCACATCACTGTTATTATTTTTCACTTTAAATAGTTATCTTTTCTTTTAAAATAGTTCTTTTTATTTCAAATAAAAAATGTTTTGTGTTTATCCATATACTTACTGTTTCTAGTACTCATCATTCCTTTGTGTAGATTCAAGTTTCCATCTGGTCTTAATTCCTTCATAGGGATCACTTTCTATGGCTGTTTGTAGTAGTCTCCTCAATTCTTGGCAGTTATAGCTCCCAATTTGAAAAGTACTGGAATACATTGTAAATGCCTTGCAAAACCTTTCATAATTTTAAGTTACTAAGTAGACAATATTATGGCTGTTTTCATTAATTTTGAAAGTTTTACCTTTTTTTTTTTTTTTCCTCCACATTTGTTTTTCATCACACTTAGAAACTCCTGTCAAGACTGAAACAGAAGCTGTGGCAGAAAACCAGGTTGCTCATAGCAGTCCTCCCAAGAGTCCAAAACAAAATGTTAAAGCAACTATTGGAAATTTCTCAAGAGCCAAGTATGAGAACCGAAAGAAAGGTTTTAAAAAGATAAACCCTAAAAGGAAAAAAAATTGTCCCAACTATGAAAAATTATTTCAGCCAAGAACACACCATCCATATCTCCTGGAAATGGTGAGTGAGTTTTCTTTGCACTGTAACATTTGTGTCCTCATGTTATTAAGGTAGGACCACTGTGGTTTTGCTGCTTATGTATGTATGTTTTCAGGTTACCAGAGGCATATGGTTGTTGAAGACTTGTCTGTGTATCTTAATTCTGAAGCTGCATTTGGCATATAGCTGGTGTTAGTAAATGTGATATAATTAGCTTTCAGAACTGCTTAAAATCAAAGAATATAGATTTGACTGGTTGATAAAGAAACATGCATCAAGGCTAAAGTTCTCATTGAAAGCACACCTAAATACAATGACAGGCTGAAAGGGAAGAAAAGCTTTTATTTATTTAATATGAATATTTCTTGAAAAACACAAAGTAAAGGAAAGAAAAGATCTAAGGTTTTCTGAAAAATCCCCATTTCCTGTCTTTGGGAACTGTCCCTACATTTTCTTTTTCTATACCTTCATTTATTTTGTGCATTGTTGGCTTTCCTTTCGGCGTTATTTGCTCAAAAATTGTTTCAGATTTAGAGAGTACGTGATGTGTCTTGATTCTAAGTAATAGAAATGAAGCTGTACAAAGATCAGATATTTTCTTAAGACTAATAATAAAAGTATTCCACATTTTTTTCTATTGGTGTTTTGAAACTATTATTGTTTTGTGAAAAGTCCATTTTTGACATCAAAAAAGTGTAGCTGAAGTGTTCTTTGACTATACCATGAGGTGTTAGATGTAGATACAGTTGCTTTTTAAAATGGATCAGCAATATACTCTTAATTCTCTATATAATGAATTGCATTTTTAAATATTTGCATTGTAAGTGGTAAGTTAAATCATCTTTCCATTGAAGGTCCCTATGGGATGTTTCTGAAGATATTAATGCCATCAGAAAATAAATAGAAATTAATCCCTTTCTGGCAAATCACATATGATTCCTTGGTTATGTACCAGGGATTTTTAACTTTCTTTTATTTATAATGAGCACAAAAATGGGAAGTTACGAGAGTCAAGGAATGTTGAGACTTTTTTACCACTATTTTCAGTATTACTGTATTTAACAGTTTCTATACCATTACAGATTTTAAGAGACAGGGCCTTGCTATGTATGTTATTGACTCTGAAATCCTGGGCTCAAGCAATCCTCCAGCCTCAGTCTTTCAAGTAGCTGGGCTCACAGGCAGGCATCACTGTGTCCTATTGAGGGAATACTCTTTGACATGATTTTTAGATTAAATAATTGCAGACTTTTTCATCTATTTTCTTGTCCTTTGGTAGATATTCCTAGAAAGGATCCCAAATATGAAATTGTGCTATTTAAAAAACCATATATTCTTGTTAAAAGGAAAAGCAAATGTTTTTGCATTGTTTTTCAGCAAAATAATTAGTAAATATAATCACCTATTATTCTGTATTTTTTATATGAGGAAGGCACACATCATATTTTAAATTGTGTTTCCCAGGTATTTTTTTTTTTTATCACTTAATCTTCTTCTTCTTTTTTTTTTTTTTTTAGCTTCTAGCTCCCGACATTCGACATGAAAGAAATGTGATTCTGCAGTGTGTTCGATACATCATCAAAAAAGACTTTTTTGGACTTACTGAAAACTAAAGATGTATAGGTGTGTATATAAACACATATAACTGAAGCATATAAAATATGTACAATAACACCATCCTCAAGTTAGTGGAGGAAAACCCAAAACCATTTTTTTTCCCCAAAACTGAGTTAGTAAACTGTAAGCCTCATAGAATACTATGTTGGAATTTCAATTCTTTCCTTTGATTCTGTGCAAATAAATAACATGGTTAGTTTTTTAAGGAGTGTGTCTGTATTATTGGGATTATATATAGTACTTGGTTGGGAGAATTTTAATGTGTATTTATTTTTATGTATTGATGTCTTATAAGGAAGACTACTATTATTAGGCCAATTAAGAACTGAAGATACTGGTTTAATAGCAAAGAAGAAAATTCTTAATTCAGCTAAGCAAAATTAGGCAGAGAAATACATTTTGTGTTTAATGCAGAAGATGAGGAATTGTTCTTTAACTGTAACCAAGGGGGCTTTTTTTCTTTTTAATATTTCTGTATTTATGTATTTGTTTTAATATTTATGTACTTGTTTTATGTGGTGCTGAGGATTGAACCTGGGCCGCTCACGTACTAGGCAAGCGCTCTACTGCTGAGCCACAACCCCAGCCCAACAAGGGGGATTTTAAAAAATAAACCATATCCAATTAATATAATCAGAAGGTCTTGAAATTTAAATTATCCTCATTTATATTAGCTTCACTTACATAGCTTGAATATTAGATGTTTGAAATATCAATAGAGCTATGTCTTCTTAGTATGTTCATATTTAATTGAAGTATCTTTTAAAAAGTGTGGTTCAAATTCAGACTCTTTCCCTCCCCACCAAAATATATAAAGTGTAATAATTGATGAGGTTCATCCTGTTTTCTTGTAGCAGAAAGAGGGGTTTGTGAGGTAATGTGATAATCATCTCAGTTTTAAGATTTAATTAAAATTTTTCCTATGAAGGGAGTAATTGAATCCTTTAAATTTTTTTTTTTTTTTTTTTTTTTTTTAAGTAAGTGAAAGCTGAGATCTTTTTGCCTCTTATAATACCAGGGAATTTGATCTTACGTTCCAGCATTGTGCTAGCTATAGCTGGATTCTACCCTTTTGACATATAGCTAAAAGGGGCTAGATTTTTTAAAACTGTTCTGTTGTTATAGTTGAAAATTAATTTTATCTGACATGTGATTATTGAAGTTCATGAGTCTTGCCTCCAGGAAAAAAAAAAAAAAAACTAAACTAAAAATGCTGACCACAGCTCTATGTAACACTAATGACATTATAGACCTCAGATTAAGATTCATGTTTAGTCATTGTTTCCCAGTCTTGTAACCACTCCACAGACCTTTAAATCTGCCTCCCCCTATTCCTCCAATGAATGAAACCCATATATTTTGGAAAATTATCTGCCTGGTATAGTAATCCAGTTCTTATAATACTGTTTACTGCTTACTTATGTGCCTCCATCATGCTAGCATTAAAGGTCTAAAAGTGAGTAAGGCCTTGCCTGACTTCAAGGAACTCAGTTTTACTTTATTTTGGGGGATAGGAGGATTACTAGGGATTTAACCCAGGGTCAATTTACCACTGGGCTACCACCACAGCCCTTTTTATATTTTGTATTGAGACAGGAGCTCACCAAGTTGTTTAGGGCCTCACCAAGTTGCTGAGGCTGGCTTTGAACTTGCAATCTTCCTGCCTCCACCTGCCAAGCTACTGGGATTACAGACCTGTGCCACTGCCTCTGGCTTCAGTTTCATTTTTATATATTCAATGATGTGATTCCCAATCCAATTCATCTCATCAGGATGACCTACTAATGTTACAAACTGAGTTGATAGTATTTTAAGTTGTGATGAGTCTGTAGTTTTATCCCTGATTAGCTTGCAAATTCCATAGGCTTAGAGTTGACAGATGAATTCACAGACTCCTGGACTACTTTCACGAACCACTCTCTCTCTAGGGAGGTTGACAAGCACTGCTTTAAGGTATATTCTATAGACAATTTTATTTTCAACATTTCTTATTTTCTAATAAATGAATTTCAGACTGAAAATGCTCCTGAGTCTTATTGCTTTGGCTATAGTTGACACGGGCTGTGTACGCTATTGTTTGTTTCTAAGGAGTAATTTTGGATTCAGTTTCTTATACATGTAACCTAGGAATTATTTTAAAATATGCTTAAAATTTCCGAGTGGATAGAATATAGTCTGTATGACTCTATGGAGTAGATGATCAATATTTGTAAAAATCTTATGTTTTGAAGGATAGAGCATTCTTTGCCTGGTTTTGGATAAAAGGTGTTTTGGATTTAGCTTATTAGTTTTTTTAAACTTTGTATATTCCTATCTTTTTTAAAAAAAATATTTATTTATTTGCTTTAGTTGTACACAATGCAATGCGTTTATGTTTACGTGGTGCTGAGGATCGAACCCGGGCCGCACACGTGCGAGGCGAGCACTCTGCCGCTGAGCCACAACCCCAACCCTATATTCCTATCTTAATACTCATTTAACCAATTGATTTCTGAGATATGAAAGTATTATATGACTGTTGGTGAGCTATGCCTTTTATAACTATGTGAAATACTCTCCTTTGTTTTTAGTATGTTCTTTAATTAACCTCAATTTCCCATAATTAATGTAATCAAAACAACTTTTGGACAGTTCAATGTCAGAATCTCTGAGGAATTCAATCCATTTTTTTTCATTGTTCAGATTTTTTTTATGTATTTTTGCTTCTGTGACAAATTTTTTTTCCAAATTTATTTTTTTATTTATTTATTTACAAAGTGCTGGGATTACAGGCGTGCGCCCCGCGCCCGGCCCAAATTTATTTTTTATTCTAAGTTAGAAATGACAGCAGAATGTATTACATTTCATATTATACTCATAGAGCACATTTTTACATATCTCTGGTTGTATGCAAAGTATATTCACACCATTTGTGACTTCATACATGCACTGAAGGTAATGATATCCATCTCATTCTACCGTCTTTTTTTTTTTTTCTTCACCCTTTTGCCCCCTCCCATCCCCTCCCTCCCCATTGGCCATTCTAGTGTTCCTCTAATCCTCCTATGCTCCCCATCCCAACCCCACTATGAATCGCCTCCTTATATCAGAAAAAACATTTGGCATTTGGCTTTTTGGGATTATGGTCAATCCGTTTATATTAATTGAAATTCTTGAAATGTTTGAATTATTTAAATAATTTTAGAAATAATTTCTGTTATTTTCTATTTTGTATAGATTGTGTTTGTTTTTTGTTTAGTTGTTTATTTGGTAGCAGTAGGATTTACTAGGATGTGCTGCAATTCAGGCACTGGGGCTTTCCTTGTAAGTGCTCTCAATGTGGAAAATCTGGATGTTCTGTCAACTCCTCGTGAGCAGTAACACTAGGAAATTGTGTGGAAGTCATACACAAGTTCATTGTCTGTCATCTTTACATGACCAACAGCCATGACCAGACAGAGCACTTCTTCATCTGGAACTTGATGGTGGACTTCACCTTACCCTTCATCATTGGCCTCAATGTTTTGGACTTGGCCAGCCTTATGGGCCCAGGATTCATGGGATCTGCTTGATCAGAGACTCTGAGGCCAGCAAGGCATAATACATCTTGACCACAGTCTTGTTATCATCCATGTGGGGCTGTCTGCAGCCTAGGCTTCATCACATGCTGCTGGGCCCCAGAACACAGGTGGAGAATTTGGGGTAGGGAGTGGACTTTTAGCCATCTGGTAACCCAGGAGCATTTATCCTTCTGAGGGTCATAGTTCTTCAGTTTGGTCTGCAGCTCCACCATTTCTAAAATCTTCCAGTACTTGTGCTGGTTCCTGAGCAGAACTTCTTGCACAGCTTCGTACAGGGCTGAGAGACACTTTGCTGCCTGTGGTGCCTTGTGCTATAATAACTGTTTCTTGTTTTAATTTCAGCATTTAATTGGCTTGATTGGGTGTTGGTTTTTTCACATTTTCCTTCTTGTGCTTTGGAAATAACCTTTTGTTATTCCTTTAGTGATCATCCTTTTTGTTTATGTGTAGAGTTTATCAGTTGCTATGACTTCTACCCATCTCCCAGTTAAGGTAATAACCCTAGCATTCTTTCACTTCCCTACCTAGACCTTTTCTTTTTCTAGTGAAATCATGTGGGATTTTAATTTCAGATCAGTCTGTTATCTTGAGGTGCGTGTGTGTTAACATTCTGTTTAAATATTTATTAGACATCTATGAGTTTTACAGTTTCCTACTTGCTTTTTCTTAAAACCCAGGATTAATTTTCTGGCTTGCTGCAGTATATCTTCAAGCAATTAAATTTTGAATCCTGAATTTGAAATTTTATTTGAGTTTAGGGATTCAAGCCCAAAATCATTTCCCTTCAGAATGTTGAAGCTACAACACAATTGTTTGGTAGTGTCCAGTATTGCTGATTAATAATCAGATACACCAATCTGATTATCTTTCTCTTTACTTATTGATAACTAACCTATTTTTCTGTCATGAAAGCTTTTAGACATTCTTTTTCATGCTTAGAATCCTATTTCACCATCATGTGTCTAGTATGTGGGACATTTGTCATTCATTCTGCTTACCCCACCCTTCATATAATCTATTAAATAGTCATTTAATCTAAAGAATTATATCATTCCTGAACTAAGGACAATTTGAAAAATGATTTTTTCCATTTACTTGTTTTATCTATTTCATTTTTCTGCATGTAAAAGTGAGACCTCTTAACTTAATCTTTTGCCACTCCACTTTTTTTTTTTTTTTTTTTTGGTCTGCTCTTTTTGCTCTGTTCTGGAATATTTCTTCAGATGTTATCTTTTAGATCACTAATTAACTTTTTAGACATAGCTATTATATTATTATTCAGTTTTTCTATTCTGTTTTAAGTTTAGGAATATGTTTTAAATATTCAAGATTGCTTTCGTGTTCTTTTTTCATGGATGTAGAATCCTTACATCTCAGTATATCAATCAGAATTTTCAAATTATTTTCTGTTTCTTGAATTATTTATTTTCCCTGTTGATTGTCAAGTGTTGTTTGCTCAACTTACTAATTAACTTTATTGCTATCTGTTGTCCCCTCTTAGCAAGAATTTAGTTGATTAACATTGGTAGTTGATGTATATTTTCCCAGCATTTCTCTTAAAGATATTAGCCTTGACTGAGAAGGGGGCTTGTTAACTGGCAGACTTTTTGAAGAAACCAGATGGGGAGTTGGCAGAAGATCTAGCTCTTGTTTCACCTTCATTCCTATGTCTTTGCCAAAATATAAAGGGCTTTATTCTGAAGATGGAGCTCTTCTTGGCAGAGCCATGTCCCACTACCACCCACCACTTGGTTTTGAAGGTAGGGTGGGTTAGGGCTTGACTCAACTATAGGTCTCCAGCTTTTAGTCATTTATTTACTGAGCTTTGAGTGCCCCTGAACTGCTTTGACTTTGTTAATTGTTGTCTCCAGGGCCAGCTTGGGTCGAACCTCTCCCCTCTTATTTCTTGTCAGTCCAATCAGTTTTATGGGGGTCAGTAAACTTCTGTGTGCATCTGAATCTCTGGGAGGGTTTGCTCAAGCCTTAGATTGCAAGACTCTGCCCCAGAGCCAATGATTCAGGAGAGTCTTTAGGATATGGACCAAGAATTTGAATTTCTAACAAGTTTCCAGTTGATCCTGATGTAGTTCTCTGGGGGACCACATTTTGAGAATGACTTTTGAGAATTTCATATAGGTTTCTCAAAACTATAGGTATTCTAATTATGCTTGTAGTTCCTCCTTTAAATTGCCCATTAAATCTTTCTTTAATTGAGATTAAATTCAATCTCAAAATTGAATTTGAGACTCTCCTGCCTCAGCTTCCTGGGAAGCCAAGATTAGAGAAATGCACTACCACCCCTGCTCTTTAGTTCTTTTAAAATATACCACTGCAAAGGACTTGGAGCAAAAGTAGAAAGGTAGTGGGTTCTTTTAATCCAGACTGAATCTCTTCATTTGTAATACAAGTATTCCTACATTTTTGAAGCATCTTTGTTTAAATTTATTTTCCTCCTTTTTATAGAAGCATTTTATTTTGGAAAATTTCAAACATGTAAAAGTATAAAAAGTAATATAATATTATTCCTCTTCCCAGCCAACACTTAGCTTCAATACTTTTATCAATCTGTAGCCAATATTGCTTTCATTTAAATACAGCTCACTCACTCCTCCTCACATGCCCTGCTTGAGATAATTTTTTTTTTTTTTTAGTGTGGGGGATGGAACCCAAGGCCTATAGGTTCTAGCCCTGATCTAACAACCCTAGCCCCTGAGATGATTTAGAAATGAATGCCCAGAGATCAAATTATTTTATCCCCACATATTTTAGTATATAGCTCCAGAAAATCAGGACTTTTTTTTTAAAGCACTGTATCTCTAAGAATTTATATTTGTTTAATACTATCAACTATTCAGTCAACCAAATTAAGTTCTATAACTTTTTAAGGTAATATAGTTAAGATCATCCTATAATATTTTTATTTTGTACCTTGTTTTATGTATCAGAAAAGTCAGAAAATGATACTTTGGACACATTTAAAGGCACATCTCTTTCATTATATTTACTAACATTGTCACTTTCCTCTTTTCTGCTAAAAAATAGACATCTAAATTCTGAAATAGGAATGAGAAGTTGGGCAAGGTATTTTGATTTAAATTTGAAAGTGCTGGTGACAAACGCTAAAGCATTCATGGGCTTTGCCAAGTCTAGCAAGTCCTGGTGGAAGTAGAGAAGAGGAGCTGCCCACACTGATGGAACAGGCGAGGGCATTTTCTCTTGTGATGGGCATTCTTCAGATAGCCTTTTGAAAATAACTCTATCCATCCCTTTGTTCCTGATAACAAAGCTGGAATGGATAGATCAGTCCCTGTGGAAGAGAAGACACCCAAACTGTGGAAACAGCAGCTGCTTCAGGGAGCCCACTTGCTCTGGAACAGTCTCCTTCAGCATAGCTGGGGCTTCTAGTGAGCAGTATAACAAGACACTAATGATTATATTTTCTCCTCAAAACTGAGAGGAGAAAATAAAAAAATGGAATAAGATAAACACTACAAATGTTCAGAGAACCTCTGGGGAAAGACCCCAAAATAGAATTCTATTTATAGCTGTTGCCATGGACCTGTACCTCCTATTCCATACCATGTGTGGCTAACGTTTGGAGCACTGTTTTGGACCTTCTCAAAAGCAGAGGGACAGCATCTCCATTTGTCTTCTGTATCTGGTTGACATAAATTGGTCTTTGCACATACCCAGGAAGAACTATACTGCCTTCACTTCATTTGTCGGTTGTATATAGATTTCCAGATTCCAATTTCTGCCAGTCCTCAACCCTGGTTGCTAGTGGGTCACAACATGTTGCGGTTTAGTGTCTATATGTTTTTCTGATTATTTTTCTGTTTTTATTTAGGATTTAAAAATTTGTTCTTTTTAGTTATAATGACAGTTGATGTATTTTATATATTATACATACATGGAGTATAACTTCCCATTTTTGTGGTTGTACATGATGTGGAATTACACTGGTTGTTTATTCACTTATGAACATAGGAAAGTTATGTCTGATTCATTCTACTGTCTTCCCCATTCCCACCCCTCTTCCCCCCAACTCCTGTTCAACCTATTGTGAGTCATTATCCACATATCAGATAGAACATTTGGCCTTTTTGGAGGGGATTGGCTTATATTACTTAGCATGATAGTCTCTACTTCCTTTCATTTACTGGCAAATGCCTTAATTTCATTTCTTTTTATGGCTGAGTAATATTCCATAGTGTCTATATACCACATTTTCTTTGTCCATTCATCTATTGAAGGGCACCTAGGTTGGTTCCACAACTTAGCTATTGTGAATTGAGCTGCTATAAACATTGTGGCCATGTCACTAGAGTATGCTGATTTTAAGTCCTTTGAGTATATGCTGAGGAGTGGGATAACTGGGTCAAATGGTAGTTCCATTCCATGTTTTCTGGGGAATCTCCATACTGCTTTTTAGAGTGGTTGCACCAATTTGCAGTCCCACCAGTATTGTTTGAGTGAACCTTTCTTCCCACATTCTTGCCAACATTTAGTGTTACTTGTATTCTTTTTTTATAAATTGTTTTTATTGTACATGGACACAATACCTTTATTTATTTTTATGTGGTGCTGAGGATCAAACCCAGTGCCTCACACGTGCAGGGCAAGCACTCTACCACTGAGCTACAATCCTGGCCAAGGATTACTTGTATTCTTGATAATTGCCATTCTGACTAGAGTGAGATGAAATCTCAGTGTAGTTTTTAAAGCTAAAGATATTATTTGCATTTCATCAGTTTTCTATGAATGTTCTTTTTGATGATCCAGTATATATTGCATCTAGTCATTATGTCTCTTAATTCTTTGTTGTGTAAATTTGTGTCACTGTGACCAAAATACCTGACAAGATCAACTTAGAGAAGAGAAAGTTTATTTTGGCTTATGGTTTCAGAAATGAAGTCCATGACTGCGGACTCCATTTGGTAGAATATCATGGTGGAAGGGCATGGCAAATAGACATAAAGGGGAAGGGGTCACTGGGAAGAGGCACCCTTCCAGGGCATGTCCCCAGTAACCAACCTCCTCCAGCCATGCCCTACCTGCCTACAGTTACTACCCAGTTAGTCCATCCTACTAGGAGGGACTAATTATGTTATAGCTCTCATAATCATTTCACTTTGGATTTTCTTGCATTGACACACAAGCTTTGGGGAAACACCTCCTATCCAAACCATAACATTTGTTTTTAGTTTAGGTGTTTTTTTTAATGACAAAAATCTCATGAATATGCATGTGTACATAAATGTGTATGTGTGTGCATATTTTAGTCACCTTTTTCACCTCTGTGACCAAAGAGACCTGACAAGTACAATTGGAGGAGGAGAAGTTTATTTTGGACTCATGGTTTCAGAGGTCTTAGTCCATAGATAGCTGACTCTCTATTCTTTGGGGATCAAAGTGAGGCAGGACATCATGGCAGAAAAGTGTGGCAGAGGAACATGGCACCAGGAAGCTCAGCTTAACAAGGACAAAATATATACTCAAAAGGCACCCATCCCCTCCAGCCACACTCTATCTGCCTATAGTTACCACCCAGTTAATCCTTATCAGCAGATTAATGCACGATTAGGCTAAGACTCTCATAACCCAATCACTTCACCTCTAAACTTCCTTGCATTGTCTCACACATGAGTTTGGGGGACACCTAATATCTAAACCATAACAGCATATATGCATTGTACATATGTATATGCTTTTACTTTTGAGGGGGTGGGGTATCAAGGATTGAACTCAAGGGCACTCAACCACTGAACCACATCCCCAGCCCTATATTGTATTTTATTTAGAGACAAGGTCTCCCTGAGTTGTTTAGTGCCTCACTGTTGCTGAAGTTGTCTTTGAACTCTGCTTTTACTTTTTAAATCATTCCCCTATGGAGAAATCAGTTTCTGGGTTTTCTTCAGTATTAATTATACTACAGTGATCCCTGCTGAATGTGAAACACTGTGTGTGTATTTCTGTAGGAGAGTCTTAGGATCAAAAGTCAAGTGGCTTTTAAAGCCTATATCAAATTACACTCTCATTAAAGATATATTTTAAAAACTCACCAAAACTTGAAATATAGAAAAAGGGTTACTGCATGCCCTGTCTATGGCACACTAGAATAATAGTTCTCCAAGTGTGGTGTAGGGACCTGTGGGTATATATATCCAAGACTTTATGGGGTCTGTGAAATTAAAACTTTTCATAATTCTAAGGCATTAGTTGCCTTTTTCAATATTATTCTTTTATGACTGCACAACACAATTTTCCAAAGACTATGTAAAGTATAATGTCATCCGAATAATGGCTAATGGAAAGTGTCATTGATAATTACATTATATCTAGAATTTTCTAAAGTGGTAGATTAAGGATGTGTGTGTGAGAGAGAGACAGAGACACTCAGTACTTCAACTGTACTCTTACTAGCCACTATGGTTTGGATCTGTAGTGTCCCCCCAAGTCTTGGTCCCCAATTCAGCAGTGTTCAGAGTTGGGGCTTTTAGGAAATGATCAGACCATGAGGACTCCAACCTTATCAGTGGACTAATCCATTTGATGGATCAATAATTTGAATGTCCCTACTGGGAGGTGGTGGAAACCAGGCAGGTGGGACATACTTGAAGGAATTGAGTCAGTGGGAGTGTGCCCTTGGGATTCCCCCCACCCCTTCTCTCTTCTCATTCCTGGCTACCATGAGTACAGCGGCTTTCTTCTACTATCCCTTTTGCCATTACATTCTGCCTCGTTCCAGACCCAGAGCAAGGGAGCCTGCTGACCATTGAAATAATGAGCCAAAACAAAAATTTCCTCCTTTAAGTTGTTCTTGTTAGGTATTTTGGTCACAGCAACAAAAAGCTAGCTAACACATTAGCTATTGATTATCCTTGCTATAGTCTCTGTCATGTCTGTGATTTTGTGTCATTAAAAAGTTGTTATTTAGGACTGGGGTTGTGGCTCAGCAGTAGAGCGCTTGCCTAGCATGTGCGCGACCCGGATTCGATCCTCAGCACCATGTAAGAATAAAGGCATTGTATACAACTAAAACAAATAAATAAATATTACAAAAAAAAGTTGTTATTTAGAAATCCCAATGATTTGAAAAAGCTTCATATGATACCAAAAATATTTCTTGTATTGGAAAGCAAAATTTTGTTTTAAATTTTAATATGTAAATGGATTTATTGTGTTTTAAGTGAAAGTATATGTTTAATTTTTAAATTTTTTCCTACATAAACAAAAACTCTAGGATTAGATATCATCAATAATCTTTAAGAGCATGAAGGAGTCCTGCAACCAAAATGGTTGAGAAACCATATATTAGAGCTGTGTCCATCAAACCCATCCAATGATTAACTGACACTTTTTGGCTGTAATTTACTGTCAATCCAGGCCCAGACTCTGTAAAGCTATGTGTTAGCTTGTACAATATTGATATTCTGCAAATAATAATTATTTTTCTCTGGTAGAAAAAAGGTTACAGTGTTTTGACCTTGTAGGGTGTTAACCACTTTAACATCTCACTACCTAATCTCATTCCAGTGACCTTTTGTGGTGTCATTTTTGTTATCTAGGAGGGTCCTTTGGTAATAAGTTAAATAACTATTTACTTTACTTTTACTCTTTATTTACTTTTGACTTTTTGAAAATTATTCTTTGACAAGTGCATGAGAATTTCTTTTTGCACCTGCTCTTACCAATCCATTACAAATCTGACTGGCTTTGCTGGTGCATATCTATTTTTTAAAAAAATATTTATTTGGTTTAGTTGTACACAATGTGTTTATTTGTACGTGGTGCTGAGGATCGAACCCGGGCCACACACGCACTAGGTGAGCGCTCTACTGCTGAGCCACAACCCCAGCCTGGTGCATGTCTTTTGCTTGTCTTTTTCTATTTAATTTGTTCACTTTGTTATAGATTTCAATCTTTTGGGAAGTATTTTAATCTCTTGCTAATATTTTAACTAATGGTGAGGTTGGATCTGTTTGTTTCTTTGATGGCTTTGAATCTTGGTGTCATCCCCAAATATCATGTGTAGCATTTAAGTATTTCCTCAATTTATTAGGGGTTGATCAGTCAGTGCTTCAGGATGATATGAGACTGGAAAAAATGACCAAGCAGTGTCCAAGTCCTCTTTCCATACCTCACGTGACACTGGACGGGGAGGTGCTCCTTTCCTTCCAGAACACCCCTTGCCCTGAGTGCTGGTCCACTCAGCAGTCCCAAGTTCAGAGCAGCAGTGCAGGTCTCTGCAGTGTTGGACTTCCCAAATTTAACACCGGTTATATTTAGTTGACCCTATTGAGGAGAACATCCTGCAATAGCAAATGAAGTAATGATGTTACTCTGTCACATGAAAGAAGGGTTTTTTTTTTTTTATTTTCCCTTCATTTCCCTGGTATGAGTAAGGCCATGTATTTTTTTTTCCACATTATCACTATTATTAGCCATTATGTTCTGTGAATTATCTGTTCTAATCCTTTATTTTCCTTTGGGTTGCTTGTCTTTTTCTATTTAATTTGTTCACTTTGTTATAGATTTCAATCTTTTGGGAAATATTTGAATCTCTTGCTAATATTTTAACTAATGGTAAGGTTGGATCTGTTTGTTTCTTTGATGGCTTTGAATCTTGGTGTCATCCCCAAATACATTATTCTTTTCCTCCTAACACTTTTGTAATATTGAATTTCAGTCTCTAATCTGTTTTGCATATGGCATGAGATAGGAATCTGTTACCATTTTTAAAATTCCCTATTTACAGAAGAGGAAGAAGAGGACCTAAGGCAATTTTTTCCCTCTAATCCTCTTATTTCTACAGGTAAAATGGGTTATCTTCTTAGTACTGCCTTCTAGGTTTTGTGCTCTACAGAATGATTTCTGTTGTTTTTCTTAGAAGATGTTGATACCCTACCATAGGGAACCATTAGAATTTGTGTGTGTGTGTGTGTGTGTGTGTGTGTGTGTGTGAGAGAGAGAGAGAGAGAGAGAGAGATATGCTGGGGATTAAAACCCAGGGTATTCTACCAACTGAGCTATATCCCCAGCCCAGGAAATAAACCATTATTGTGTAATTTTATAATTAAGCGATTTCTTGATATTGTCAAGGGCAGAGTAACTTAATCAAGGGTACCTTTTCTTTTTCCTATGCTCTTTTTCATGTTCTTAAAACTACTGAAAATGCTTGCTTGTTTTACTGGAGTGGTGTCAGCACAAACTCAGATTTTACATAATCATGATTGCTGGCCCTAACCACCAAACTGTCAGAAGACATTTGAACCAATAATTAGGCCTATTTTTAAAAAAGTTAAGGGCTGGCTCAGAGGTAGAGCGCTCACCTAGCATGTGTGAGGCATTGTGTTTGATCCTCAGCACCACATAAAAATAAAATAAAGGTATTGTGTGTACCTACAACTAAAAAATAAATGCTTAAAAAGTAAAAAAAAAAAAATGTTAGGGGCTGGGGTCGTGGCTCAGCGGCAGAGTGCTCGCCTCGCACGTGTGCGGCCCGGGTTCGATCCTCAGCACCACGTAAACATAAATGCATTGCATTGTGTACAACTAAAGTAAATAAATAAATATTAAAAAAAATGTTAGGTGATCACTCATTTTTTTCTCTCTTCTCCTTGGGTCTGTGACCCTCTTATATCATGATGGAAGTCAGTCTTATATTGTTGTTTTTCTTAAAAATTTCTGAGAAGTGTAAAATTACTTATGAGAGACCAGACTATTTGCATATAAACTGCACAAATCCAGAAAAATTCGGAGACAGGAGAATTCTTGAAAATGTGTTGTTTGAAAATGAATCTAGGATAGTACCTTTTCTTTCAGCTCTGGAAATTTTTGTTTTGCTTTTTAAACATAATGTTGGCTGGGTTTGGTTGGCATGTGCCTTGTAGTACCAACTAATTGGGAGACAGAAGCAGGAGGATTACTTGAGCCCAAGAATTGGAGGTCAGCCTTGGCAACATAGCGAGACTCAATCTCAAAAAATAAAAATAAACATTATATCTCCCTTATTTATTTGTGTGTTTATTTAAATCAATGTTAAGTTACTATGATAGAAAATCTATTTCTTTCCAGAAACAGGAAAAAGGAAAGAATCCTGAACTGAATGTTTGTATTACAAGACTGAACACTTTTCTTTTTGATATTTTAAATCTTGTGGATGTTTTCAAGAACAGATTTTTAGGTTGGAGCTAAAATAACAAGACTTACATATTTGATCAGCTCTTATTAGATATCATACAGTTTGTGGTAGTTATGATAATATAAGCCTGTTAGACAAGGAGACATTTATCAGTAACTCTCAAAATAGGAAATTTCTGAAAGATTGTTTTAAAATCTGAGGGCTAAGAAGATGGAAGATAGGAATCAAATTATATGCTCAGTCTGACTTGTAGAACCTGTAATACTTATTACTTTTAATTACCCAGCAACGACAAATGGCATTTAGAAGTTAATTGCTTACTGTGTCAGATACAGTGTTACTTGAGTGTACACCAGTGGTTCCAAAACCAGTCTGATAATCTGAATGTAAGTTCCCAGGAAACTATATCTGGTTTTTGTAAATATGAGGGTATATCCCAGGAATTTTTAACAAGTTCCCCAGGTGCTTAGGATGATCAGATCGGTTTGGGAAGCCCTGATGTAGGCCACTGTGTGTGGCAGGAGTCTTTGCAGGTCTCTCATAGGTAAAATTACTTGCTTGTTAAAGCACGGGTTGTGCTGGGTGCAGTGGCACACGCCTGTAATCCCAGCAGCTGGGGAGGCTAAGACAGGAGGATGGAGAGCTCAAAGCCAGCCTCAGCAACGGTGAGGCACTAAACAACTCAGTGAGACCCGGTCTCTAAATAAAATACAAAGAATACGGCTGGGGGTGTGGCTCAGTGGTTGGGTGCCCCTGGGTTTAATCCCTAGTATCACCCACGCCACAAAAAGAAAACAGGTTGCTGGGCCCCACTTCCCAAGTTTCTGATTCATGGGTTTTGAGGAGGGCCTGAGAATTTGCTTGTCTGAGAAGTTCCCAGGAGATACTGATGATGGCGGTCCAGGGACCACACTGAAAACCACTGGCATAGACCATTCCAGAGATTCCTGGCCACACTCAACAAAGAAACAGCAAGCTGAATTCCATTGTAAGGTCTTTAGTTTCCATGGCTCAAGCGTTTGCCTTGTGTGTGTGTGTTCTGTGTGATTTTGTTGTTCTCTGGAGTGAGTGTTAACTAATAGATCTCTGATGGAAGGTTTGAGTGAAAAGAAGATGATGTTTGCTGATGAAGGAGATGGACATTATTATAATGAAAGTAGCCCAGGAGTTGTGCAGATCTACATTAAAATCCCTGTTCTTTGACCTTGGTGTTATTGTGACCTTGGGCAGTTCACCTAATCTTTCTGAGCTCCAGCTATGGTTCCTCACTATACTTGCCCTGCCAGGAGGTATTTGCTCTTCTTCATGCCTAGAAAGCTAGTTCCTTTTCCCTATTGTCTTATTATTTAAGCCTGGGTCTCTGCTCAATCATCACTTCCTTGGGGAAGCCTTTTTTGCCCTTCCTAACTGGGCCAGGTCCTCTTTATACTTACTCTGCCCCTCACCTGCCCTTCTTATCAGTTACCATCATTTTCAGATTACATTTGTGTAATATTTTGATTTCTTTCTCTACTACACTGTAGGCTCTGTGCCTTATGGTGTTCAAAAATAAAGAAAAAAGAAAAAAAAAACCTGTATCTCTGTATCTATTTGTGTTTCTTGTATTTTTCCAGTCTCAATCACTGTGTCTGGCATATCATAGTAGAATGAGCAGTGGTAAATTGTGCCATATTTTACAAACAGAGCAGCAAGGCCTGGGTTGGTGTATTCATTTTCTATTACTATAATGAAATACCTGAAGTTGAACAACTCATAAATAAATTTTCTAAGTTTATTTAGCTCAGTTTTGGAGTTCAAAAGCATGGCATCAGCACTGGCTCAGCTCTGGCGAGGACATAAGTAACAGATGGCATCATGGTGAGAACATGCATGAGATCACATGGTGAGACGGGAAGCCAGAGCTTCTGGGAGGTGGCTAGGTGTGTTTCTCTGTAACAGCTCTTTCACAATAATTAACTCAGGATTGCATGAAAACTAACTTAATCTCTTTGGTGGGTTGTGCCCCCAACAAGACATTTTAATAACTTCTCACCGGGGCCCCAGTTTCTAAAGGTTCCACTACCTCTTAACATTGCCACAGTAGGGACCAAGCTTTCAACACGTGAAGCATTGGGAGACACACTTAATCATATTCAAACCATAGTGGTAGGTATTCAAAATTGTTTACATTTCTATTTGTGCTCTAGGAGACACTATGTCATTCTTTTAGTAAATTCCTCATTTTATACAAATGTACTCAAATTCATTTCTGGTATTTGCCAGGGCCCTTACAATATGACTACTGTTTATTGATTGCTTGCTCTATATCTCAGCCATCAGCTCTAATCTCACATTTACATTGATCTAGGAGGTCACTTATCTTGGTCTACCAATCTAGGGCAATATTTTTTGTTAAGATTCTAAAAACTGATGTCTACTATAGATATAGACAATGTACTTCCTTAGTTTCCTATTAAAGAAAAACAGGAAGGAAGTTTATACTGAAACTAGCTCTCTAAGGGTGGTCTTTAGCATTGGGGATAGATGATGCTGAAGAATAGTAAGATAATGTTCAACTGCTAGTTATGACTGCCCTCTAAATCTCATAACTGGCAATATTCTGAAAGTGCACACACTTCATAGAGTATAGTTTAGTTATTGGCCAGAGCAAGACTTGGCTAACAATATTTGTATATCTAAACCATATATATGTCAATGAGTAAATGGATTAATATTCTGTGATTTAGAAATATCTAGATTCAGAGAGACACAATGGCACTAAAACTACCCTGGGTCCTATAGAGACCCCTGATATATAAACACAAGCAATTGAATTATCCAATTAATTATCCTTGCTCTAGGTTCACATGCAAGCTCAAATGAATGTTGGCAAATGGTGTCTCCTGAGTTTCCTTTGCTCTGGACCATCTTTTCAAGGATGTAAAATGTCTTTGGAAAAGAGAGTAAGTGACTGTTGTGGAGATTAGGGCAGGCATGCTTACTGCCCATTATAAAAGATCCAGATTCCCCCAAATCAGGGGTCCTCTGCTCTAACTCAGCCAACTGTATGTGCAGATATCACCTACCCTCTTTCACATTGTTAAGTGCAAATCAGGGCTTAAGGAACCAGTGTAAATGTTGATATGCTGGCTAGAATAAGTCCTTTGTCTCTGACCCAGGGATCTTGCACCTTTTAGTATTTATGAAACTGGTAGGATAACTTGTAGTCATGCAGGTTCACATATGTCTCCTTCCTCATGGCAGTGATCTGAGGGACAAATTTGCCTTCAATTTACTGACATAGTCAATTTCTGAGCTTAGCAAATTGAGGACCAGTTCTTGGAGCATGAATTAATAGATAAAATTAAAGACTTCCTGGAATACATCAATCAGCCCCTGTGTTCTTAAAGAATTGTTGATATGAAACCAGATAGAATGAGTTCCTTTATTAGACTTGTACTGAGCATGGTTAGGAGACAGAAATCACAAGAATTTTAACAGAGAACTTTTACAAAGAATTGTTAACCAGGTATTAGGAAAAAGAAAAGACAAAGGGGGACACTCAGATGTCACAGAAGTAAGAATGATAGGAAACATTAATCACCCCTAGGCCTGGGATAATAAAAACCAGGAAGCTAGGATTTTTTTTGACACTTAGCAGCTGGGAGCACAGCCCCGTAGGGCTGAGACCCAGACCTCTGGGTTGGGGAAGGTCCTGCTTGCCTGGTCCTGGTTCTTTAGGACCATAAATTTGAGACTGTGGAGCTGGAACTCAGACCTCTCAGGAGGACTTTCTGGCTTGTTAGTGTGGGTGTCTCTCAGCAGGGAGAGTGAGGGAAGGCAGTGATGAAGCTGTTTTTAGAACTGTTGGAAAAACTGTAAGCAACTGCTGGTGGTGGAGCCCTCTACTTCTGCTAGGATGAGATGCTGTGGTCATAAGTCACACTCTCAGGAACAGGAATCCAACAGCTTCCCACTCTTCCTCTAATGACCCCTATTGGCTTGGACTAGAGTCCCCACCCCAGCATCACTGGAGACATTAATAACCAACAAGGATTTTAAAAAGTCTCTTTGACTAGAGTTTAGGAGGTAAGAGGAAGAATGATTCATGACCTGGGAAGCAGGAGGGCAGTTGCCTGAACTGTCTCCAGCATTAACTTGAACTTAATATCTTTCTTGGGTCAGGAAAAGGAATAGCCATGAACGGCTGACTTGGAAATCCTGCATTATTACTTGGCACCACAGGTGATTACCTGGCCTATTTTACAAGGTATCCTGGAAGAGGCCGGAAGAAGCATGCTGTTATAACCCAGGGAGATATAGGTCCATTGGCATCTTTATTAGATTGCATGCAATTTTATGGGCTCTCGTAGAGTGTGTACAGATTCCTGAGTCTATACCATACTCTGATAGTGACTGATATATTTTAAAAGGGAGAATATGACAGATGTTTGATTATATCTCACGCACAATTTGAGGCCAACATGACTTCAGTATATGAGCTGATTTGTAGCCTATAAATCCTGATGCAAATGAGCAGTGGTGTTTATTATTTGTATTTCCTCTGGCCCTTGGCTGAGTTCTAGAGTGGTGTTGGGTTTCTGTATTCAAGAGAGGATCTCAGAGGAGAGAAAGAGAATAAAGAGAAAAACCCAGAACTTGTAAAATTAACAGAGTAGTGTTACACTCTTAAGGTTTTGTCAATAATGGCCCTCCTGACCATTCTTTTTGCATCCAGAATTCGGGCCCAGATAAACTAGACAAAATCTCAACAGAGCACTAACCTGTGTGTTGTTGCCATTTGAAAATAGCAATAACTGACTTTGACCATATACCTATTTAAAGGTTTTATAATGGACAGCTTTGGAAAAAAAAAACATTTATTTTATTTGAATGGATCTTGATTTCAGAGGTGATCCTGGGGTATTGGTCAATGGCTTGGGTCACATCAGGCTTTCATGATATATAATTATAAGATCTAGGATATTCCAAAAGATGATCTGGATCTAGGTTTCATGATAAATTTATTATGTTATTATGGGATGCTGTCATATGAGCCTTTATTATACTTACCCAGGTTATTTTGTAGTTCTGAATGTGAATGTGGAAGGCTTATTTCATTCTTGCAACTCCCATGGGGATTTTATATAATAGTTATCATAAGTGATAATTTTATTAAATCAATACCTGGATAAAAAACATATGTATATTCTATACACACAAAACACACACATCCTTTAGTATCTGAGGGTATCTTGCATGGATACCCCAATCTGGTGCTCAAGTCCCTCATATGAAACAGCATAGTATTTGTATATAAACTGTGTACATTCTCTGATAAAGTTTAATCTCTAGATCACTTATAACACCTAATATGATATATTATGTAAAACAATGTTATATAACAAAATCATTATATATAATAAGCATCATATATATAATTGCATTGTATTATATAACATAATATATATCATTAGGTGATATATCATGTTAGAAAATATATTGTAATAGAATACAATGTATTATTTAGAGAATAATGTCTACTTGTTTAGTGTAGATGCAAATTTTTCTACATATTTATATTTTCTGTATATATATTATGTGCAATATATGTATGTATATGTATATACATACATATATATATACACACATACATATGTAGGAGAGAAAGAGAGAGACTTTGCCACTTTTTTTGTGTGTGTGTGTGGTGCTGGGGATTGAACGCAGACTGTGCCATTTTTTATAGCAAAATTATGAGCAGAGACACTCGGTCACCTACCACTCTTCTGACTGGTCTGCTGGAATTGCTCTCTGTTTTGCTGGGGCATCTCTTCATCAGCAGTCATTCAAAACCACTAACCAAACACCTCTCTGTATGTGGCACAGTTACCCTCACCAGTCTTGGAATGGGCATTGTCATTGTCATTTATATTACTAGCATATGATACATAGTGCACTTATAAATAAATACATGGCATGTAAACACTGTAGAAAGAGAAGAGGAACTGGAATATTTCAGGTGGCCTGCTATCTGTAACGGTATGGAGGTGATTTTTAAGTGGCTTTAAATGTAAAGGAGAGGTCTTGCTCAAATAGATAAATAAGGTAGGAGGGCTGTTACCATGAGGAAAAAATGAAGGAAGGCTTCAGCGTTGCTGGGCCTTAAGGGAGGGCCCCTGCCTGACAAACGGAAGCAAGGAATGAGGAGAAGCTAAAGTGTGTGTTGTCCTGAAGAAGAGCTTTGAATGAGCAAAGAGCTTTGAATACAGGGAGTCTGCTGACCCTCTTGGGAATGAAAATATGAGTATTCATGTGGACGATGGCCAAACCATGCACCAAAATAGAACTGTGACCCACACTGCATGCAGCAACCTGCCCAGGAAACCAAGCCCTTCACCTCTAACCAACAGCCTGGGGAAGCCAGCCTGCTTTAAGTCATACTCACAGCACTCTAAATACTGGCTCTAGTAACAAGCCAGGAAGCTAAACAGTAATGTCTATAATAGCCCCAAACTTTAATAATAACTGAGTTTCCCTAAGTTTGTCCCCACTTCCAACTTAGGACCAACCAGAGAAAGCCAAGCACATATCCCAAACCAATGCCATAGGATGTCCCCTTCCAGGTAGCCCACCTCCAGTTTCCTATTCCAATAGCTCCCAGTGAGACAAGCCTGAAACCTTCCCTGCTTTCTACTTCTCTTCTGCCTTTGAGTCCTTCTCAAATGCAAGCAATGGCAGCTGACTCCCTCCATAACTAGCTCTGAAAGAATAGCCTTTGCTGTCAGGTGTGGTGGTGCACTCCTCTAATCACAGTGACTTTGGAGGCTGAGGAAGGATTGCAAGGTTGCAGCCAGTTGGGGCAATTTAGCCAGAACCTGTCTCAAAATTAAAAAAATAAAAAGGGCTACGGGTGCTCTCTTCAGCAGCACACACACTAAAACTAGACTGACACAGAGACAATTAGATGGCCCCTGTGCAAGGATGACATGCAAATTCGTGAAGTGTTTCATATTTTTATGTTTTCTCTCATCTGTGGATGCTAGGAAGGAAAAAGGAGATCAACAGAGGAAAGGCTAAGGGGTAAGAGTGGAGGAGGGAGGGGGAAAGTGCTGGGGAGTGATATTGGCCAAATCACACCGTTATATTGTGTATTGTGTGCATGTATGAATATGTAACAACAAACCCTGTCAGTATATACAACTATAATGTACCAATAAAAAATGTGGGGAGACAAGAACAACAACAAAAAGTGCTGTGGATGTAGTTCAGTGATAAAGCACCCCTGGGTTCAATCCACAGTACCAGGATAGGGAAAGGGGAATAAGAAAAAAAAATAGCCTTTGCTTTCCTATTTGGCTGTTCTTCATAGATTTCCAGAGGAATATTGCAGCTGCTGGTTCCCATCCATCTGCTGCACAGCTTCACTCTTGCATTTCTGCTTCTGCTTTAACAAGGACCGTGAATCTCTCGCTTAGCATTTTACCCAGGGAAGAGTGGGGAAAAAAAATGGATTAACAGCAATGTAGATGGGTATCTGCTTTTTGAGGGTCATTGGGAAATGCTGTTGCTTGTTTCCTAAGTACAGTGGAAAGAACACAGGCTCCAAACGAACAGGCAATGGGAGAGAACACTGTTCTGATGTGGTATGGGAACTTTTAATTTTAAAGGATTGCTAAGAAGATATTCAGCTTTTTGGGACCAGTAATCAGTAGTTGACTTGCTCTGTACTTATGAGTACATCCCCATCTCCTCTACAATGCTATTATCCAGAGAACAGCTCTGAAGACAGACATTACTGTTCAACAGTTTCCAGTGGTAGGGAATTGTCTGCCAGCTTCTTGCAAGTTAACTGCATGTTTTAATGAATGGTCCCCCTCCCGAATCACATTAGCCTAAAGGTTTAGGGTCCTATCTACTTAGCTTCCTTCCTAATTTGACAAGTCTCAGTCGTATATGCTTAACAGTAGTATATAGTATAAGGAAAGTCATAATATTCTGACTGTAAAAGGAATTCCAATGCGTCCTTGAGTTTTCCTTTTACAACTTCATTATGGGCATTGCTTGAAGTCCTGGCCTCCAGATATTTGATCAGAGTTGCCTTTCTGTTCTTGGGAAACAGTAAGTTTGCTGGTAACACAGTTTCTGTGAATAGCAAGCGGTCAGTCAGTATTACTGTGTAACTCATGAGAAATGCTGGCATTTACTTTCCTTATGCCCTGTCATCACATCAGGTATTTGACACTCTGTGGTTCTGAGACACTCTGGTTATGGGATATACAGCATCAAGCAGGAAGCAAGACTTAGTGTGGAATCCCGATCCACAAAACCCAAGCTCCTTGGGTTTCCTCAATCCCCAGCCTAAGACCTGCACATCTGTACCTTCTCAGGGAACCTCCACTCCACCTCCCACCATCATGTCTCACAGTGACCTTTTCCTGGGCTGTGCTGATGTTACACTTCCACACATTGCATGCTCTCCACCACGATACCTACCCAAAGGTTCCTCATTGCCAAAGACCAGCTCAAATCCTATCTCCTTTTTGATATTTCTATGATGACCCTTACCAGAAGTGATCTTTCACCTCTTAATCCTCTCAGTGGTCATTGTTGATTCCACTTACAGTGCTCTTGAAAGCAGTCACCTGTGCAACCATCTTTGTTTTTTTGGTACAGGGGATTGAACTCAGGGCACTCGACCACTGGGCCACATCCCCAGCCCTTTTCTGTATTTTATTAGAGACAGGGTCTCACTGAGTTGTTAAGTGCCTTGCCATTGCCGAGGCTGGCTTTGAACTCGCGATCCTCCTGCCTCAGCCTTCCAAGTGCTGGGATTACAAGAGTGCGCCACCACGCCTGGCTTGTGTAATCATCTTTGTTCACTCATTTGTTCAACCAATATCTACTGAATATCAAGTTTCATTCAAGATGGGATAGAGCAGTGAGAAAATAGCAAACACTGTTTGCACACTGGTAGAAAAGACAGCAGACAAGATGGATACGTGAGGCACATAGTATGTTAAATGTCAGTTTTAAGGAGAAAACGTAAAGTGGACAAAGGCAGTTTAGTGAAATTCTAGCTAGAGCGGATGGGGAACATCTCACTGAGATGATTTCTAAAGGACCTGAGGAAGGGGAGGAAGAAAGGGGTAAAGATGGTCCCTCAGTCTAGAAAGCTCTTTCCTACCTACACTTGCAAGGAGAGGGGTATAGCTGGAGCAAAGCGCATGCGCAGCAGAGAGGTAGTGAACGGGAGGTGGGGGTTGTCATGTCCCAGACTTTGACTTTTATTCTGAGCAAGATGGGAAACCACTGGAAGGTTTTGAGGAGAGAAGGCACGATCTGCTTTGTTTTAAAAGATTCCCTCTGCCTGCCGTGCTGAGAATAGGCTTCAGGGGCGGGAGATGCAGGAGTTAGACTCTTAGTAATCTACATTAGAGATAATGGTGGCTTGGTCATAGCATGGGGAGAACTGATCAAATTCTGGGCAAATTTTGATGGTAAAGCTAAAAAGGTGTCCTGGGGTGGGGGGGGGGGGGGGAGGGGGGGGGGGGTGAGGGACTGTTGCAGATGTCAAACAGATTGTAGCTTTGGAAGGATAGAATGTTTAATGCATCATACATCGTTTGGACCTGGTTTGTTGACTGCATGCATCAATCAATCCAGCAATCAGTGAACATCAGCTAAATTCTCTGAGAGTAGAGACTGGTGTAGGGGTGAGGGGAATGAGATGTGTTTTGCTAGGCTGGGTTGAGAGACGATATTATTATTTTTAACTAGTTATGAAGGAGGTAATATTTTTGAAAATGAGTAGATGAGTAAGAGGGACAGGACAAATGACTTCACTGAGCGAATTAGCATCTAGGAAGTTTCAGATCACAAAATGTTTATTTTCACTGGATTAAGAAAATCCCATAACATCTTCCTCATTCTCTCTGGAAGATGTCATCAAGCTTCAGAATATATGCTTTCATTGTTGCTGAAATCATTATCAATGACAGTTCCCTATTTTATGCAATATATTCATAGTAGTAGAGACAGATTTATTAAGATATACGAAGATATATTAAAGAGTTCAGGTTCCAGAACAAAATGCCTGGATTCGAATCCTGCATCGATAACTTTTAAGTGTCAGACTTTGAACAAGTTATCTAACTATCCTGTGTGTTCATCTTTTTTCCCCCACATTTTTTTATTGGTACATTAGAATTGTACATATTGATGGTATTGATTGTTACATATTTGCACATGCACACAATATAATTTGGTGGATACTATGTTTCAACATTTTTATCTGTAAAATGAGAATAGTATTTGTACCTATCTTACTAGGGCACTGTGAGAATTAAATTATTATATTAAAATATTCAGAATTTTCTGGCACACAGTGAATCCTGTATGTGATAGCTATTATTTTTATGTCAAGCACTGTCAAACATATGCTGGGTGAATATAGGCTGGATGCCATGATGAACACTGAACTTGACACAATCCCTATCCATGGATCCGTTGATAATAATTGAGATTGATTTTCTCACAGGGAAAGAAGAAAATGAGTTTAGAAAACTTATTAGACTCAGAAGTACTGGTGGGAAGTCCTGAAAGGAAACAAATAGTTTTAACCTCTCATAAATTTATTTCTTCCAAACTGATTTCTTCCCAGCATCTGGGGGCAAAACAAATTAACTGAGGATTTCAGAGCACCATGATTTCAATATTTAAGCAAACTGGAAAAAGAGACTACCACGGTGGGCAAATTTTAAGATGCCAGTGCAAAGACTCACCATTCCCGAAAGTGGTTGTGAAAAACAAAACAAAACAAAAACAAAACAAAACAAAACAAAACAAAAAAAAACAACAACAACAAAAAAAAAAAAAAAAAAAAACAAGAAAAGCACATCTATACCAGGCCTGAGCCCTGGTAGGAACAAACAGATGAGCTGTGTACCCTCATGGTCTGGCAATGTCTTGTGCTATCAGACTGATAAAGAGAAGGTATGGGACAAAGTGTATGTGAGGGACATTAGGAGACAGAGTTGTGGTTTCTTGTTTTATGTTGTAGTACTCAAATCTTAAAATCATGGCCCTCTAAGACTCTCAATTAGTTGCTGTGTCCTGTAGGTGCTAGGTAGCAACCAAGACTATTCCTCTGAGATTGATTATTGACTAAGTGAACAAGCCTGGGCAGTGGCCCATGCCTATGATCCCAGCAACTTGGGAGGCTGAGGCAGGAGGATTGTAGGTTCAAAGCCAGCCTCAGCAACCTAGCAGGCCTTAAGCAATTTAGTGAGACCCTGTCTCAAAATAAAAAGCAATGGGGATGTGGCTAAGTGGTTAAGTGCCCCTGGGTTCAATCCTTGGTTAAAAAAAAAAAAAAAAAAAAAAAAAGTGAATGAATCAAATGATCAATTACTCAAACACACAGTTAGTACTGTCCATATGTCAAGAAAGATGCCATTAGCCAGGTGCGGTGGTGCACGTCTATAATCCCAGCACTTGGGAGGCTGAGGCAGGAGGATCGCGAGTTCAAAGCCAGCCTCAGCAATGGCAAGGCACTTAACAACTCAGTGAGACCCTGTCTCTAATAAAATACAGAAAAGGGCTGGGGATGTGGCCCAGTGGTCGAGTGCCCCTGAGTTCAATCCCTGGTACAAAAAAAAAAAAAAAAAAAAAAAAATGCCGTGGAAATCGTGGAAATATTTACCTAGCTGAGGAATAGTGTCCTCTTGTTATGTGCTGATTCGAGGAAAAAAGTGACCTTTATAGAAAAGTCCTCAAAGAAATGAAGGCATTTTGACATTGATTCATTAAGTAATTATGTGTGCTAAAGCACTGTGCTATATATAAGCTGCGGTATAAGAGATTGCGAGTGGGACTCTATGATCAAGGAGCATACAGTCTACCACAGGGAGGGAAGCAGGGAGATAGGTCCAGCCTGATGCACAGTGGGGGTGCACAGAATGAGCACCTGACCCAGTGTGAGGGATTTAGGGATGTTTGCCCTCAGTCACAGAACAAACAGTAGCTGATGGGTTTGGGATAGAAGCGTGGAGCAGAGTTACATGATCTAAACAAGTTCTTGAGGAAGCTGTACCATCCCAGTGGCCTCTTGAGATCAGACCCAGTTTTAGAAACTGATCCTCGAGTTAGGCCTTGAAGATTAACTCACCCTGCCTGGTCAGCAGGGCAGGTGCTGTTACCCAAAAGAGCACGGAGGCTAACTTGGTGCCTTAGACTGAGACTCTGTGCTGAGCAGAGCTCTCCTGGGGAGAGTGGGATTTAATTGGTCCTTATTTTTGATGTCCTGATAAATGATGACTCTTGGGCTCACTGCAATGCAAACCACCCTTAATCCTAAACAACTGGCAAACACAGGCCTCAATCACACCCACATCATTCTGGCTAATGTAGATGTCTGGCAAGTACAATATGTTTGAGGCTTTTACCCTCCAGTATCAAATGGTGGATAAAATGGGAGAGCTGCCCAGAGAGAATCAGCCTTAGATGCATGGGAACAGGAATAACTGTTCCTTGTGTCAACACAAGAAGGGTGTGTGCGTGTGTGTGTGTGTGTGTGTGTGTGTGTGTCTAAAGAAATGCAGCTCACTTACTGGTCTGGCTAAACTTCAAAAATTCGTGGTCCCCCCGCCTCCTCCCAGGAACATTTTGTTCATGCTGCTGGTGAAAAGGTGGCAGCTTTCACATAGAAGTACAACAGGAAGTATTTAAGTTAGATAAAAGGAAGGACTACTTGGCGAGAATGATTGAGTGCAGGACTAGGTTCCCAGGGGGATTATGGAATCTAATTTTTATTCATAGACCTTCCTATTAAATAACTAAGAAGGGTGGCAAGGCATAAACTCCCATTACCAGTTTTGAAAGGCTTGTGATTTAGAATTCAGAAGAAACAGAATGCCTTGTGACCGGAAGGAGTTGAGGTGGCTTCATGGGGCTGAGCTGGCCTTGGCATTGGGGTCAGATGAGGAAAGAAGAACCAGGAAGAGCAAAAGGACAGGTAAGGAAGAGCAGGTGGACAAGCTAAAATGTGACGTTCCTGAAGAGGGGCTACAAAGGATAATGTCAGCAAGCTGTGCTAAGTAAGGCTGGCATGTGGAAAGCTGGGAAGGCCTGGCCAGGGAATTCAGAGTTTACACAGCAGACAGCCAGAAGACATATTTTCCAGGCTTTTGAGCAAGGAAGGGGAATAATGGAAACCAATCAGAGATCCAGGGATTTGGGCATAATGGGCTTTTTAGAGATTGAAATCTTGTAGTTCAGTTTTTCTGGAAACCTAGTGGTATCAGAATCATTTATAGGAAGGTGCTTGTTAAGAATCAGATTCCCAGGCCTCCCTCCTGAAGGTCTTCCAGGTGGGCAGGGTTGGGAATCTGAATTAACAAAGTCACTAGTGATATTGGTACCTCTAGTCTGAGACCAAACACTGCTGGCTTCCCTGGGAGATACTGACCAAGGAGCCCATGCAGGGAAGCCTGTGATGAACCCATTGAGTAGGTTGAGAAGAGGAGCCCTAAAACAAGAGCAGGCTCAGAGAGCAGGAAGGTGACTCTGGATAGCAGCAGTTGGGTAGGAACTTCTGTCCTTTCTTTCTCTTCCCCTCTGTACACTTCAATCTTGGAGAGCCCTGGGGCCTCTAAGGCAGGAAGGCCAAAGAAAGAAGTAGATCATATTTTGTGTGATAAAAAATTTAACTGACACACCACTATTTTTTTTTTTTTTTAAACAATCTTGCCAGCTTGCCAAGGAAAGAAGCCCTGGCCTCATATCATTTGCAGATTTCCATGATGTAAATACTCTCAGCTCAGGCCACCAGGGCAATGTCGCTGAACACAAGAGTTAGGAAGTTCACAGTTGGCTCTTGTGAACCAATTTAAGCCAGAAGCAGCAAACCACTGCTTCTAACCAGAAATCTTGCATAAGCTGGGGATGGGTTGGGGTGGGAGAAGAACTATCTAGAACAAAGACTGAGTTATTGAATGGCATACTATCTTTGCACTATATTACTTCAAGTGACCATAAGGCTTTCTATTACTGTTTTCATTCAGTGTTTAAAAGAAAAATGGAACATATTTCAGCTTAGGGATAGTGAGAGACAAAAGTTAAATTTGCATTTTGGTCATAGCCTGTGAATGGTGCTCACCCAATGTATAGGTAACACTGATAAATTTTATCTTTAAAACTGGCAAGATACTTTTAATAAAGAATTATCATCACTCAGAAATACAAAACAAAACTGAAAAGTTTCAGTACAATGAATCTCTGGGCATCCTAATTGAAAAGCATGGATGCAGGGTATTCTGTAGTTGAGGTTGGTTTTAGAGAGGATTCTTGGGTGTTCTAAAGTAGATTCCACCAAAAACAACAACAATAACAGAAAACAAAAAAACAACCCCCCCCTCAAAAACAAACAAACGAACAACAACAACAACAAAAAAAAAAAAAAAAAAAAAAAAAAAAAACAAAAAACAACACAGCTATCTCATTGATTAAAAGACAAACAAGGAAACTGTTCAAAGACAGAACAGGAAAAGCCACCTAAAATGTGGTTAAGACCCACCTCATAGTTATATTGTGAGGATCAGTGGGCAAACATATTTGAAGATGTCTAATATGCATAGTAGGTTTGCAGTTAATGCTGCTAGATTTTCTTCAGAGCTACCTTAACTTTTAATTATGTTGGACTGTGTTCACTCCTGGCCGGGGAGCTTGTTGCGTGGAAATGAGTGCAAAGCAGAAGTTTCTTCTTCTGGTCTGTCCCAAGCCTTTCCTCTTAATGAGAAGCATACAGAGCCTCAGTCAGAAGGGCAGCCAGGACCTCTCAGCCCCCTGAAGCAGGTGGGGAACAAGAGGGATCTTAGCTTTTAGATGGGCTCCAAAGAGTCCACTGCTAATAAAAACAACTATTGTAGCTTAAGCCACAAGGACGCCAGAGCCATAGCTCTTCCACATTGGCCATTCCCAATAAATGATTCTTTGTACTGCCCTAATCCAAATATAAACTTATGCTAAAGCACCAACTGCTCCCCGTGAAATGCTGCTTCCAATCGAGACGGGTTTTGGAAACCACACGGAATTTCCACCCATCATGAAGGCTTGCAGTAAGGGCCTTTCTCCAGACCGCCCCAGCCTGCTTTCAGTGACACACATCTCGCCTTCAGCCACTGAGTCCACAGAACCTGGAGTGTGGGCTTCCAGGCAGTCCTCATTCCTGTTTCTTCAAGGGAAAAGATCAACTTTCTGGGGACAGGATGGTGCCTGTGGCCAGCCTTGACCAGAGAAAGAGGAGAGGCCCAGACGCGGGGCCAGACACTGGAGGCTGGTGGCATGACGCGCTGGGGGCCGGGCGGGGCCCGGTTGGCCCGGGGCGGGGGTTTGAAGACCCCAGCGGTGCTCGCTCCTTCAGGAGCTTGGAACACAGCTCCGTGCGCATTCTGTAGGAGTTCTAGGGAGGAATTACGAACCACGGCTCATCCAATCCAATGTCCACGTGTATCTAGGACTAGGAGACAGAATAAGATCACAAAACGCGCGAGTTTATTCTGATAAAAGATTCGAAGGATCTTTAAGAGAGAACTCTGTGAAGGCCAGAGTGGGTTAAAATGAGGCAGAGCGCGCGCAGGCGCAAAGGGCATTTAGAAGAGGGCGGGGCGGAGCAGGGCGGGGCTGGCGGAAGCCCAGTAAAGAGACTCAATTTGCCTGAGCTCAAGAGCGCTCCCGTCGTCTCCCACATGGTCTAGCGGTTAGGATTCCTGGTTTTCACCCAGGCGGCCCGGGTTCGACTCCCGGTGTGGGAACGCCAAACTTTTAAAAATGAGAGAACATCTAATTTAAACGTACTGTAACCACAAAGACTGTGTTTTTAGCAAAAGCTATAACCCCTACTCAGAACAGTCTGGGCAGAGTGGGACTTAAGGGAATCAGGTCAAAACCACCAGAATTGGGGCCATCCGCTGGAGGCAGCTAAAAGCAAAGAGCTCACCAAAGTGAAGTTCGCTTTTGAAATAAGGGATTGGGGCGGAGGTGCAGGGAATCAGCTCGCGTGATAAGATGTATATTCCAGGTACTTTCTCTGCCATAATTTCTCCTTGCACTGTGAATATGAAGCAAATGATTCAAAAGTGCTCTTCTTTGAAAGAAAAAGAAAAGATACAATTTTAGAACATTAGAGGGCTCCTAAGTTGCCTAAACCATTCCTTTGAGGGAGACAAGATTTCCGGAAAAGATATTTAGGGCAATGCAATTCAGTGTGCAGTTGGGTCTGGGATTCAAACAACTCACTGGGCCAGTAGTATAGGATAGAAAAAAGGGGAAAAAGAAAATTAGGTTATTAGAAATATTGAGGAGCGAGGTGATGGGGAAAAAAAATAGCACTTTCTTTTTCACTCCCTAACATATTTGACACTTTCTGTTTTTTTTTTTTTTTTTTGTTGTTGTTGTTTTGTTTTGCTCTTTCAACATTCATGATATGCTCGACTACGGTTAGAAATCTTAGTATTGCCATGTGACAAGACAGTTTCCTAGCATTCCCCAAATAAGTGCATCCTCTGCTGCCATAGTTCATCTTGCCTCTCCAAACCTTTGCCAATAGGAAAATCTCCAAGGCGTTTAGAGGCCACGTTTCTCTCCCATTCACGTTGAATTCTCTGAAGCTTCCCTGATTTATTCCCAGAATGCCATTAACACTGAGAAATGGCTGTGAAAATGCCGGGCAGTGTGTTCTCTTTTTAAATTCCTTTGGGAGTTTTAAGGGACACAAAACGAATGTCATCCTTCATGAGAAAAATAGTAGGTAAAATATGTGCTTATTTAAAAATCCCATTAAAGAGCTTAGAGGAGAAACGGATCAGTCAGCAGATAATTTTTGCATTTATTGTGCTGCTATGAACATTGATGTGGCTGTGTCCCTGTAGTATGCTATTTTCAAGTCCTTTGGGTATAGACTGAGGAGTGGAATAGCTGGGTCAAATGGTGGTTCCATTCCAAGTTTTTCTAGGAATCTCCACACTGCTTTCCAAATTGGCTGCACCAATTTGCAGCCCCACCAGCAATGTAAGACTGTGCCCTTTTCCCCACATCCTCGCCAGCATTTATTGTTGTTTGTGTTTTTGGAAAGGGGCAAGGGGATAGAAACAATGGCAGAAGGAGTTGGACATCAATATACTAAGTGCATGTATAAAAACTCAAATGGTATGAAAATACTTTGTGTAAAACCAATGACTTGGAAAACTGCTCTTTATAAGTAATATGAAAGGAATTGCACTCTAAAAGCATGTATAGCAAATTAAATTAAATAAAAAGAAAGAAAAAAGAAAATGGAAGCAGAATAGAGGAGAAAAAATACACAATAAAATGTCCTTCATCTAAAAAAAAAATGTATTTATTGAAAGAAGCAGAATTGATTAGAAAATAAAAATCCTAATAATAATAATAGGTAGGGCTGGGAATTCTCAGCAATAAATGAATAAAATAAAGGTCCATCAGCAATTTTAAAAAAATATAAAAAATAGGTAATATTTATTGAGCACTTATTATGAACAAGGCTACATACTTTACACACTTTCTCAATTTGGTCTTTACTTTATTGTTAGATAATATTATTATCCCTGAATTAGGCAGGGGCCCTGTAGGTGACTGATGGTACATGCTAACACAATGCTTAATAAAGGGGCTTTTTAAGCGGTTTTTTTTTTTTTTTTTTTTTTTTCCTATGGTTTAGGAAGAATAATGCAGTCCTTAGGACTTCTGGTTATAAAGAGGCAAGGGCAGCCAGGGGAGCCAAGGGCAAGGGCTACCCGTCGTCTTGTTTTAAAATTTGCTTTCAGAGAGCAGGTGAGTTCCATTTATATGAAGGCTGTCAGATCTCCTCATCTTATTAATCATTCATTTTCATAAAATGCATTTTTTGGTCTCACAGAGTTGACAAATGCTTTCTCTAGGTGTCTGTAGTATTTCAAGGACTCAGAGCATAGTTGATATGTCTAAGGACAAGTTCTTAACTTTGCATACTGGGAGATAACCCCAGTACCCTGTGGTTGTTTAGGTGTTTGCAAGGATGTTTAACTTTGCAGGGAAATGGTTATAGTTAGCATTTTTATGGCCTTTTACCATGATTTTTGTTAAACATCCTCAAAACCAGTCTTTAGATTAAGACTATTTGAGCTGAATGGACTCTTTGTGGTTAGGGACACGGAAGGTCTATTCTGGGATTTTATTCCTCCAGTTCTCTAGAATTGGACTTCAGATTGTGTATTAGTCTGTTGTTTTTGTTGTTGCTACTAGAATGAAATAAAGAAAATAAGTTTATTTAACTCACAGTTTTGGAGGCTGAAAGTCCCAGGTGGGACAGCCCCATCTGGGATGTGAGGCCCTAATGGACTCCTTGTTGGCAGAGTCCAAAGGTGACGCAAGGCATGGTGTGGGGTTAGAGAGGACAGAGGTGTCTTTCTGGCTTCCCTCTTCTTCTAAAGCCATCAGTCTTCAATCTTGGGGTCTCCACCCTAATGACCTTATCTAACCCTCATCACCCCCAGAAGGCCCCACCTCTAAACACCATGGTTGGATTAAATTTCTACCCTCTTATTAGATCACAATGGGGATTAAAATTCAGTCCAGGAACCTTTGGGGTACACACTTAAACCATATCCAAACCATAGCAGAATGTATTTACAAAAAAATGGAATTCCTGGGCTAGTCAACCACAACTCCCTCTAAGTCTTGGCTTCAGGGAGGACGCTCTGAGTGCAGAGAAGGTAAATGATAAAAATTCTTTTGTATCTTGCTTTTGGTCAGTGTTCACAGCGTAGCTACATGAACATAGTAATCTTTCTGTTGAAGATTTAAAAAAAATGCATCACATAGGGGCTGGGGTTGTGGCTCAGTGGCAGAGCACTTGCCTAGCATGTGTGAGGCACTGGGTTTGATCCTCAGCACCACATATAAATAAATAAAAAAATAAAGGTACATCAACAACTAAAAAACATATTTAAAAAATTCACCACACAAACGTTTTGAGAGAGCAATGAACTGAATTTATTTAGGGTTTTGACTTGACCAAATTTCTCAACACATTTCTGGTTTTGCACGTGTGTCTGAGGGATTCTGCAGGAAGATTGCTCTATGTCCCCCAAAAGCGGACTTACACCACATAGGTCTGTATGTATATTCCCTCAGAGTATGTCTGATGCTGCATGAAAATATCCCAAATAACATCATACAAAAAGAAAGGAAGGCAAATATGAATTTTAGCTCACCCATACTGTAAATCTAACTTGGAAAAACACTGAATACCTGGAAAATCACTGGAACAAATAATCAAAAAATCAATTTGCAAACACCTCGAAGACCACAGGGTACTGGGTAATCATCCCACATTATTTTGTGAAAAACAAAGCTTATCAGATAAATCTAATTTCCTTTTGTCACAGAGTGACAGACATGGTGGATGGGGAAGCGGTCAAGATAATCTGTCCTGACTTAAGAAAGCCTGTACCTTGTTGTGTACTCATTAAAAAAAATGTAGGTAAGGCCTTTCCCCTTTGTCAGGGACACATTCAAACTGCAGTGTGGGCTGAGGTCCCTGAAAGTGGGCATCTTAAACTCGTGCAGAAGCGAACTCTTCCTCCTTTCCCAAGTTTCCTGTGCCCCAGTCCTTATTTTCTAAAGTGTGATCAAGGTTTTCTTGGTGCAAGTTATTTTATCTCTCTGTTCCTCAGTTTCCTCAGCTTTAAAATGGGGCAAATAATAGAACCTGTCTTGTAGGGTTGTGAAGATTGAGACAATGCATACAAAGTGCTTGGTTCAGTTTTAAGTTCAAGGAATGCTAGTTGCTGTCACCACTTTCACCATCCATCCTCTTCTTCCTCCACCTCTTTCTACAGCCATCTAATCTAATCATAGCATTATTATTATTATTTATTTTTTTTGGTGCTAGGGATTGAACTCAGGGGCACTTAACCACTGAACCATACCACATCCCTAGCCCTTTTTGGTATTTTATTTAGAGACAGAGTCTCACTGAGTTGCTTAGGGCCTTGCTAAGTTGCTGAGACTGGTTTTGAACTCACGATCCTGTCTCAGCTTTCAGAGCTGCTGGGATTACAGGCCTTAGCATTACATCTTATTGGTGCCTCTTCAATGGCACTGACATATCTGTTTCCTCTAAATCAGCTGTGCTGAATTTAGACTGTTTTGTTCCCTGGGCTTTTCCAATAGGCTTTTCCACACTGGTTTCTCCTGACCCCAGCTCACCCATCTTTTCTATCTCATATTCCACAGCACAGAGCTGAGCATGCTGCTCCCTGCTGTAAACCTTGGGGCCTTTGACTTGCTGAGTGCTCCCAAGGTCCCTTTGCAGCTTGATTCTTGCCTCTTTTCCTCATGCACCCTAAGCTCTGGTTAATTTCACACTGCTTCTTCTATCTGGCCTTTGCTCAATTTTTTCTCACCCAAAATGCTTTTTTGCCCTTTCTCTAAATATCCGCATCTTATCCATCCTTTAAGATGCAACTCAAATGTCACATCCTTCACGTAGTTTCCCTCGCTTCTCCTACTGATGGTGATCTCTTTTGATTTACCTTAGCATCTTGGGGATCTCTTTTGATACTTAATGCTTTCTAAGGTTAGGTCTTTGAAGTCATTTCTTCCTAAAGGTACCCCTGCCCTGGATGGTGGGTGAGATGCTCAGGTCTGCACGTTCCCTCTCATGGCATTTACTGCATTTGCCACAGCCCAGTGAGATGGCACATTCCAAGGTCAGTGCCCTGCACACAGGAGATACTTAATAAACACGTGTGGAGGGAATGTGTAAGCAGGACAAGAACTTCAATTCAAGCCCAAGAGAGAATCATTGGTTTATATAACCAAATTGTGGGAAGTGGTGTGGCTGGTCTCGGGGACAACCAGAACCAGTGTCCTCCCACCTCAACTCTCTGGGGGTCTGATTTTTCCTCAGTTTTTATGGTCTAGCTGCTTCCATGCTGCAAGGGATCTGGGCACTGGTGGCTTAGGACTCATTCCTTGTGGCTTCCCCACCTGAAAGAAGATCTTCCTTTTCTTAGCTTCTGTTGGGAGGTGCTAGAAAGGAATGAGTCCTTGCTGGGCCCTGTGCCCTCCCTACAACTGATGCCTGCTGGGTATTATGATTGGCAACTCCTTTAGAATCACTTGTAGAGAGGAAGGAGGAGCTGGATGGAGTTAAAAGAAAGCAAGAACAGGGCTGGGGTTGTGGCTCATTAGTAGAGCACTTGCCTAGCATGTGTGAGGCTCTGGGTTCCATTCTCAGCACCGCATATAAATAAGTAAAAATAATAAAGGTCCGTTGACAACTGAAAATTTTTTTTTTTTAAAAAGAAAGCCAGAACAATTAAATAGTGGTGATTTCATATACATATTGGCGATTTGATATATTTACAATGTTGTACTAAAAACCTCTGATTGTAAATTACTAAATTATAGAGTATATGAATTACAACTCAATAAAAATTATTTGAAAATCAAGCCAGAGGTAAAATCAGACTGGCAAATATGCATTTTTAGATTCTTTAGGTTTGGGCTATTGGTTTATTTAGCAAACATTAATGGTGTACCTGTTATATGCTGGTACTGATATAAATTCACATTATAGTGGGAGAACTGCATACCTCAAAACACATAAATAGGATATGAAGTTTAAACTTCTTTCTAGATGTGATGGAAAACCTCTGGAGATTTAAGTACAGGGAGGGTTCCAGCCCCAGTTCCAGCCCTGAACTCCATGCTCTTCAGAGTTCCTGGCTGGTCCTCTGCTGTGGGCAACACAAACCACACTTTTGTGGGAAGATGAGTCTGTTTTAGCAGGTTTCTTGAGAAGGATTCCATAACCTCATTTTCAGAATTTGGCAACGTGGTAGTAAAAGAAAGGTTTCCTTGTGGACTAACCCAGATCACATTGCACTCTGCTCTCAGCCCATTCGCCCAGAGTTAGTCAAACTGCAAAGTTTGAGGGCACAGTCCCAAGATTGTCTTCACTTCTGACACCAACCACAATTGTAAGAGGTTTCCCAAAACCATCCTCAGGGTTAATGATGTGCTTAAAGTACTCACAGAATTCCCTGAAAGCTGTAGAACTCATAGTTATGGTTTCTTACAGGAAAAGATACAGATTGAAATCAGGCAAAGGAAGAAACACTTAGGGCAGAGGCTGGGAAGGTTTCAAACGCAAAAATTCTGTTCTCTCTTCTTCTGGAGTCACAACATACAGCTCTCCTGGTATCAGTGAGTGACAATATGCACAGAGTGTTGCAATCAGGAAAGCTCACCTGAACTTTGCTGTCCAGAGTTTTTTATTGGTGCTTCATTATGTAGGCATAACTGATAGTTCAAGTGATTGAACTCAGTCTCCAAGTTGACTGATCCCATGTGGTCCAAACCCCCCAGCCTAAATCATGTGTTGGTCTCTCTAGTCTGGCTGCCTGTTACCCTACGACCATCGAGTGTGGCCAGCCCCATCTTTTATTTTATATTCTCTCTCTCTCTCTCTCCATATATTTTTTAATTGGTGCATAATAGTTGCACATAATGATGGGATCTGTTGTTACACAACTTACATGCACACAACATAACAACATAATTTTGGCCAACCCCATCTTCAGATCTGATGTCATCAGCTCTGCCCTAAAGAAAGATGCATACCTCCTTTCAGAAAGCACACAGATGACTTCAAAAAAAAAAAAAAAAAAAAAAAAAAGGAAAAAGCCTAAATTCTTTGAGCAAGGCCAAAGTCTATACTTCCTGTCGTCATTTCTTCTCAGTGGAGATGGAGGAAAGAGGGTCAGTTATGGCCATAAGCTGTTAACCAATACGTAGGTAAGTGTTCAGGGTTGTAGCTCAAGGGACAATTCAGACATCCTGGCTTTTGCCTCGCTCCATCTTTTTTCCAGACATCCTAAGGGGAAGTACCTTCACCAAATAAATAAATAGATTAATTAATTAATTAATTCTAGTGGGAACAGTAGATCCTTGAGGTGTGTCTGTGTCTGATGCTAGAGATCTTGTGATTTCTGCCTCATCAGAACTGTGGATTAATTGGAGGGATGGCACCTGCAATAGGATTTCCCCTGAATGTTCAAAAGCAAAGTGGCAGAACTAGAATGTTGGTGTGTGCAGAGCCTGGGAGCCCATCAGTGTTTTGTCTGGATCTTGCAGCAGCTGACAGGAGACCTGGGGAATGCATCTTTTCATAAAGGATCCCCCTCAGTGGATTTAGCTACATTGGCTAGTCTCCTGCAATCAGTCCAGTTTCAACACCTTCTGCCCCGACTCTCATTGTGCATAAGTTTCTACACTGACTCTCATTGTGCACAAGCTCAGCGTGTCTATTTGGCAAAGATAGTGAGCCCAGCACTAATTTCTTGCCTCTGGATACCTCTGCATCCAGTGCTGTTTTCCATTCTAAGTTTTGATAAAGGGAGTTTGGAGTGTAGAGCAAAGCAGAAGATTTTGTAAGCATCAAATGTGTTCACTGAGTCCAGAACCTGACAGTTATCAGGAACTGGAGTAATTTTCCATAACCTGTGCTCGTTAATGTCCTGACTGGGGTTAATGGATTCAAGGGAGGTGGATAGAGTGACGTGCTAAGGGAAGTGAAGGAGGAATAATCAGAATTTAGCAACAGCATGGTGGTGGGGTGTGCAGGGAAGGGATGATTTGTTGACAACCCCAAGATGATAAGCATCCCCAGAGAGCAGAGAAGTGGGGCAGAGAGAATGAGATTTGTCTCCACAGACAAATTTGAGGCACTGCTGGGATATCTAAATGGAGCAACTAAGAGGACAGGAAATACAGGCTAGAACACCTGTGAAAGCAGACACCTACGGGGCGGTCACAATTTCCAGGCAAATAGAAGGTTTAGGGGTCTTCTAACTGAGCAGTGCCTGGCTGTTGCAAGCAGTGGGTGGTGGGTGGCCGTGGTGGAGAGGGGCTGCGTGGAGAGGGACACCTGGCAGGTGTTGAGAGGTTCCATCGTGCATCTGGTCTGAGGGGACAGAAGCAACTTTTTGTATAATGACTTCTAGACCTGCAGCGGCAGACATCTTTGAGTACTGTAGGGCTCCAAAGGCCCCATCCCTGTCATACTTATGGTAGATTTGATCTTTATTATGATCATTTTCAGGTAGATGGCAGGAAAGTGTCATGAGGAAGATGTGACTTTTTCTAATTTTTGCAGAAGTGCCCTATGAGCCAACAGGGGCTCTGAGCTGCTTGTTTGGTTATTTTGTTTTTATAAGTTTTGGTCAATAAAACCTGCAATCTTTATAATCCCTTTTTATCTTACTATTTTCTGTGAGGAATCTGTCAAAGGTTCTGACTCAGTAAAGATCCAGTGATAATTTTGTAAAGTGGGTGTTTGATATTGGCACATTGATTCTTGCACACTCTTGGTGAATGATAAATTCTGTGTACATGGGTTTTACTTATTTATTTATTTGTTTTAGTCGTACACATGCCTTTATTTTTACGTGGTGCTGAGGATAGAACCTGGGCCGCACATGTGCTAGGTGAGCACACTCTGCCACTGAGGCACAACCCCAGCCCTACATAGGGTTTTGTCTACTCTTTTGGGAAGATGAACTGATAAAAGTTCCATGGAAAACTATTTAGCATATAATACATAATCAAGAGCCATAAATGTGTTTCTTGCTTCTAGAATCTATATCATCCTCCACCCCCCCCCCCCCCCGCCACCCTACCCCCGGTATTGGGGATTGAACCCAGGGGTACTCTTACCACTAAACTATAGCCACAGATATTTTTACTTTTTATTTTGAGACAGGGTTTCTGAGGCTTGTCTCAAACTTACGATTCTCCTGCCTTAGCCTCCTGAGTTGCAGGGATTACACATATGTGCCACCACACCCAGCTAGAATCTATATCTTTGATACATCAGGCATCAAAGTAGGACAAAGATAGATTTATGAACAAGGATGTTTTTCCATACAACATTATTTTAGTTAAAAATGCTCAAAATGATTGAAAGAAACTGTGATAGGAGAACGACTAAACTTTGCTTCTACATGATAGAATGTTTTATAGCTAGTATTATTCATAGCCAAGATTATTTAATTATATGCAAAAAAGCAGAATCCCAAACTTATGTATAGCTTGAGCCCAACTTTGTATTACCTATTGATATGTTTATGTAAGGAGTGCACATATACATAAAAGCAGGGAAGAAACAGATCAAAATATCAACAATGGCTATTTATGGAAGGTTGAAAACAAGTGGTATAATTTCTCCTCCTTATACTTAATTTAATTTTCCAGCTTTTGAGAAATGAGTATGTAATTATGTTCATAATCATGTTTTAGTACAAGTATCTGGGAACAAAATTTTCAATTGAATATCTGAGAGGCAAATTGTTGAATTGATCCAACTGTTCCACAAGAACAATCGAGTCTCGGGAATGGGAAGAGCTCTTGGGCTGCGAGCCCAGCCATCCATTTGGAAAGTAAATTCATCAGAGAAAATGCCAGAATGGGGAGAAAGCTGGTCCAAAGGGCTTCTATTTAAACCCTAAACACACCAGAGCCCTCTCTGGAAAGATTTCAGTTGTCCAGGTCTAGGAAGGTGGGAAGTTGCAGGGTCCTGGAAGGTGGGGGTCCAGGCATATATACCTGCACCCTCAGGGTTTCCCAGTGAATGAGGAAGTCTGTCTCTGTGGTGTTTAAGTTCTGGAAGCCACCATCAAGGCAAGGAAGGAGGGACAAAACTGGGTGCTTCGTTTGTAGACGCTTTGGTTTGTAAGCTCCTTTTGATGTCTTCTTCTACATACATATTTATTTGAATTTTTAAAAAGTTCTCACAGTTAAAAGAGTTTAAAAGGGCTGGGATTGTGGCTCAGCGGTAGAGCACTCGCCTAGCACGTGCGCGGCCCGGGTTCGATCCTCAGCACCACGTACAAATAAACCCATTGTGTACAACTAAAGCAAATAAATAAATATTAAAAAAAAAGAGTTTAAAAATCACTGCTTGAGAAAAGAAAAGGGGATTGAAGAGGAGGACAGAAAGGGAAGGTAAGAATAACAGTATTCTAATCTCGTCCTTTAGCTTTTATACGTGATTGTGCTGTCATTCTATGTTAAGCTAATCAATCAGTGGTCTTGTTTACAATGTGGTATTTTCTATTAAATCCAATATTTTCAATAAAATGTCATTTGTGGATTTCTAAAAAAAAAAAAAAAAAAAAAAAAAAAAAAAAAAAAAAAAAAGAATAACAGTATTCTAGTTGGGTGCGGTGGTGCCCTCCTGTAATCCCAGCAGCTAGGGAGGCTCCGGAGGCTAAGACAGGAGTATTGAAGGTTCAAAGCCAGGTTCAGCAACAGCGAGGCACTAAGCAACTCAGTGAGACCCTGTCTCTAAATAAAATACAAAATAGGGCTGCGGAAGTGGCTCAGTGGCCAAGTGCCCCTGAGTTCAATCCCCAATACACCCCCCCCCAAAAAAAAGAATATCAGTATGCCTTCTGTGAAGCAGCCATATACATTATTCATTTAATCATTCTCATTTTGACATTATGTGGTAGGCATTTTGTTTTCTATTTTTTAAAAATAATTCATTTTTTTTAAGTGAAGAAAATGGGATTTGAAGAAAATACAAAGTTTCTCCTGAGCTGTCACATGTGGACAGTCATCCCAAGTTGGGTGTCAAAGCGGATGCTGCTCCCAGGGCGTCCTGATTCCCCCCAGCACCCTCCCCAGATTTATTTCCTTATGAAATCAGTAGTTATTTGTTTATAATTACAGATAATGATAATGGTGACACGAAGAAAGTTAGCATGGGCTTGACAGCTTTGCCAAAACGTTGGAAATATCTGCTAAGGTCCCAGCAGGCTCCAAGTTACAGCAGTCACTGTGACTTAGGCTCATAGCCAGGTTTATTCTAAATCCTCAGCAAAGCCCCACGCTGTAAAGTGGGACCTATTTCTTGTTGTCAGTGCCAGAGGAGCTCTTTGTTTCAGATCCTGGTGGTTGGGGATGGTTTGGGTGTTCCATTTGCGACCAGCACAGAGGTAACTTCGTAGAATTGCTAGGAAATGGAGCCAGCTCTCTGTGTACAGGGAATTTTCCACAGCATCCTTGCCAGAAAAGGAGCGTGAGCTCATATTACAAGGCCAAGAGAAAAGGATTTGCAAAGGGCTCCTCCATTCAGAGCCGTGTGCTGGGCAACCGCTTACAAAGAGGGACTAGCTTTTGTGCTCAGAAAAAAAACTAGTGGAGGTAGCCAAGGAGCTCTGACCAGACCTGCTGGCTTTTAAAGCATTTCAACTTGGCCTTGGCTGGGCATCTTGCTGGAGAAGGTTGGGTTTAGCTGGAGCGTCAAGGGTGGGCAGAATCTGGGAAGGAACAGTGACCTCAATGCCACGCCTTCTGCTTGGCCTTGAGCTCAGTTTACTTGCCAGTGGCTTATGGCCCACGCAGAAGCTGGGGAAGGAATTCAAAACATGAACTTAAAAAAGAATCTTGTATTGGCGGCACAATTGATCACTCAGAACATCCCCAAAGCTTGTTGAACTTGGTTCATCAACTTAACCTTGAGAGAAACAAGTAAGCCAATCTGTGGTGAGGAAAGGATCAGAGGGCCAGGTGTCTACAGTGCAATCCAACCACGGTGCCAGAGGCATGCGTCTACACCTGAGCCCTTAAAACGAAGCAATCACAGAAATAAACTGTTGCTTCCACTATCTGCGGATGGAGTCATGGAATCCTAGTGCATCTTCCAGGCCCTCCCTCCACATGCTCGCTATCCACCTGTTCCAGAGCCAGTTGTCCTATTCATCAGCCATCTAACTTTACCTGTGTGTCACGGGCTCTTACGTATGCTGACAAAGTGTACTTGCTAGACTGAATCTACATAGACCATTAGCCTCCTTATGTTTATCGTTCTCACTTAACTTTTTCTATTTTGAATGAAGTATAGACTCACAAAACACTTACATTTTAATAATGCTCCTGAAAGAAGATCTGTGGCTTTTTCTGTAGGTCTGTTTGCCTTATGACGGACGTAACCCAAGGAAAAGAAGAATTAACTTGGAGACTAGACAGTTACAAACTCCTGGGGTCTGACTTACTTGGGAGCAAAATAATTATATGCATTTGTTTTTTATATCTTGTCCCTAGAAAAAGCACTTGTATTTATTTATTTACTAGTACTAGGGATTGAACCCAAGGTCTCATGCATGCTAGGCAAGCACTCTCCCATTGAGCTACATCCCTAGTGCAAGGATCATGTTTAAAACGTACAAAGCTCTCTCTAAATATCCAAGCTTTTCATTATGTTTTTAATTTTAGCTGAGTCTAATATAGAATGAAGTTCATTTTCCCTTTTTATCATTGTATCTATCTTATCTGACATTATTCTCTTTCTAGCATGTGAAAGTACCAGTTGTTTCTGCTAACCCTTAAATAAGAACTCAAATGATTGTGATTCTTAATATAGAAATTTCTTTTTCATGAATCTCCCCAGGGCCTTCCATGCTCAGCTAAAGGGAGCAGACCAGAACTCCACCTTACAAGATTTTTTTTTTTTTAAACCACCTTGATTTGTATTTGCAAAGAACAATAAAGGGAAGGCAACTCTCTGGCAAGGGGAATGTTTATCCAGTTGGGAAAGATCTAATGGGATCTAGACTGTGCACTAATAGACCTTCAAACTCTAGAGAAGAGTTTTTGGTGAATAGTTAACCAGGTTGACTAAGGAAAATAATATCACCTACAGCTAAAATGGCAAGGCCCAGCACACCCAGGTTTCGTTTCAGATTGAGAAGATGGGCCTGGATTGGGGGAAGGGGTTGGTAACTGGCCTGGAGCTTTGTCCCTTCATTTACAGCCAGCTGTGCCACTCAAGAGTCAACCCAACCATCCACATTTAAAGGTGAAAGCAACAAATGAAGGCCAACAGGAGGCTGACATCTCTGAAACATCCTTGTGTCTGGGGGTGGCTGAGAGCACACGCCGGAGCCTTCCCCACCATACAGACTCCTGAGCTGCGCGGATTTATTTCAGGGAAAAAAATTTGAATCAATTGGACAATTTGTCTCAGATATATGTAACTGAAGAGTTTGTCCCTGGATATTTCTAAAACCCCAAGTCAAAACGTCATATTAGGGGCTGGGGTTGTAGTTCAGTGGAAAAGCGCTTGCCTAACCTGTGTGAAGCACTGGGTTCAATTCTCAGCACCACATACCAATAAATAAAATAAAGGTTCAACAACTAAAAAATATTTTAAAAATTAAAAAAAAATCATGTTAGTTACTAGGAAATTGTTCTGATATATGCAGTAAAATGGAATTGACAGTACTATTTCCAAATCAATTGCTGTACATAAATTTGGTCAAATACAAGTCCAACATATCACATTGAGCTATTTCAAGTGTGAGAGCTGTGAGTGTACTCGTTTTTGTGGCTGTGTGTCAGAAACTTGGGAGGTGTTTGATGTGCACAGTGCTTTTCTGGGGTTGGTATGTTTCCCAGGTTTTTATTGCCACATGGAAAAGGCTGATGAATGAGATGCACTGGAGCAAGAAGTGAGTCCGAGTAAATTACCAGACACTTGCCCGTGAACCCTAGTGGGCCTGTTTTTGCTGTCTGGGCCTCTAAGGCCTGAGGGCCTATCTCTGGAGCAGGGATGGCCTCAGAGGGCAGCTGCTCCCAGTTATAGCTAGGTGAAGAAGATGACTTGCCCTCTTCCCGCCTCCCTCTCAGTTTGGCCTACTATTTCCTGCAGGACCATCCAGACCTTGGGAGAAGAGGCACAGCCTTTGCCCCCAGGCCTGGGAAAAAGGGCATCTGTCTCTTTCTGGGGCTCTGATTATAGATGCTGGAGCTGGAGGATGAGGACAGCCTGGAGCTGGGCCTGAGCTGCGAGTGGGAATGTACAGTAGAGCTTTCAAGATCTTAGTCATCAGTAAACAGAGCTATTATACTCTGTGTCTGGATGTGTCTCTCTCTTCTGCTGGCAGCCTGTGGTTGCCATGGATATGGCTTTGTCTTGGGAGGCCCATAACCAAGGAGGGTTTAAGTAAATCCTGATGGGTCAACATTTCCATAAAACCAAAACCAAAAAAAAAAAAAAAAAAGAGAGAGAGAGAGAGAGAAAGGCACACTTTCTTAAATAACTCCAAGAAACCCCTTAAACAGTTCTAAAATCATGACAAAAACACACTGCAAAAATCTTAGGCTTTCATTATCAGAACCTAAAGGGACACACATTGTAAACAAGTACTCAGAATTGGAAACATGAAGTCCATTCCAGCAATGAAAAATGATGGTATTTCCCCCATGAGTGTTTCGGACAATATAAAGTTACATTTTTTTTTTTCTCTTTTGCCAGGGCTTATTTTTCAGAATGCTTCTTGATTTGCTGTCCTATTCCAGCATATCAACGAACCCGTGTTCCAAGCAAACAATAGTACTTTCTGTCTGAGGCGGGTGGGGGGAGGGGGGTTTCAGTGACATTTGGTAATGACTATGGAAGATGGGTAGATTGAATTTAGAAGGCTAAAGAAAGGAAGGAAGGAAAGAAAAGACTTGGTCCTGTGCAGTAACCAAATGGCTCCTGGGTCTTTGTTTGAAAATGCATGTACACCCTCCAGGACTCCTCATTCGTCACTCCAAAGAAGGAGAGTAAAGGTCGGAGGCTGAGAGCTGGGGTGCTTCCCCAGTCCCACTGGGCTTTGGATGGTTGCACAAGGATGGCGTCCTTTTTAATGTTCTGGGGATGTCTCTCTGTGTTTATCATGCTGCCTTTGCCTGGAAAGAAAGCTGTGAACTCTGGGATGAGGACCCTGGCCAGGGGGTGCTGGGTCCCCAGTTTATTTGGCTATGCTGGCCTCTCACCTCACCTCACCTCAACAACCTGGCATGTTGTCATCCATCCTACTTGCTTCCTTGTTCCTGTCACCGAAAGCAATGGAGGATTTGCATCTGGACTGCAATTACCCAGCAACCTCTCGAAACGATGTGAGAAAAGGCGATGCTCATTCTCTTTGGTATGCTTGACTTTTCACCTGTGTGTACTTAAACACCCAATTACCACAGCCTCTGCTTGCTGGCTGGCCTCAAGGCTTCTCTTCAACCTTGGTCCTTGATGTCACCCAGGCAACCATTGGAACTTGCCAAGTGGAGGATCATGACACTCTGGCTCTAACTCCAAGCACTCCAATGCAAAGCCCTCTGGGTCGTGCAGAACAGAGTGGGAGGTAACGTTGCTGGCCCCTAGCCACCAGGGTCAGTGGTGGCCTGCCTGGGCCAAGAAGAGCTATGCTTGTGTCTCCTGTCCTGGGAAAAATGACCTGCCTTCCTGGGCAGGTGCAAATTGGCTCCAAGCTTGCTGCATCTGGCATTCTGGGAGGCTGAGGCCAAGGTCCATGGTGGGGCAGTGAAGGGACACATGGCAGCCAGCGGAGCCAGGCAGAGCAAGGCTTTCTTGGGTCAACTAGGCCTATTTTGAGGTAGGTCTGGGGGTGCTCTGAAAACTTTGGAGTATGAGGACCAATAGCTGCTAAGGCTCTGAAACATCGTATCAGACACTGCAGGAAATCTGACCCACGGCTTCCATGTAGTTCCTCCAAAGCCACCACCAAATGGGGCATATTTCCTGAAAAAGCTGAGGGCCAGAGTGATCTTGGCTTGACCCTTGTCTGAGAGAGAGAGACAGTCTTTATCTGGATTAAAAGGAACTTCTGGTTCTCTAAGTGGTTCAAATGGAAAAGAAGCGTGTGAGATGTGGGTTTGAGGATGACTCTGAAAGATACCAGGAAGGTGGTGAAGCTTTAAGTGATGCCCTATCTGTACCATTACAGAAAATCACGAGGAAGAAAGGGAGAGGCATTCAAGGGGTGGGGGGGCAGCACGGCAGTGAGGGAAAGCCATCATCTCTGGGATTTCATATGAACGCAAACAAAAGATGGAAGGAGGGGCATGTAATGAAGGGTGTCACAAAAGAATAGCAGGAATCTGTATATTAGTGTCAGGAAAAGCTGAAGTCCAGAATATGCTAAGACTTGTGGAACCGCAGCTGACACGAGAATAATGCACCATAGTTTGCAAAGCATTTTCATGTAAATGATCACATTGATCCTCACAATAACCCTGTGAGAGGGGATGGGGGTTATTATCCTAAGAGTGTGTAGGGAGTTCTCAGAGGCAAAGATGGGATTTGAGCCCAGATCATCTCAGGCCAAATGCTGGGCTCTCTCCACTACCCCGCCATGTTCTGTGTTAACATTGCTCAAAAGTACATTTTGATTCTGAGTAAGAAAGATGAGGTGAAGCCGGGCTCAGGGAGACAGCGTAATGCAGGCAGGCAGCAAAACCAGTTGCTTCTGTTATTTCTTTAGTGCTCACTGTGAAGCAAAACAATCTTCAAAGGATAGAACTAATTTCTCAAGAGCTCCTGGGCCAAAGCTGGACATTGTAGATAGCTGTTTCCAAAGGGACTTTGTCCTGACTTTGTCCTCCATAGCACTTATACCAGAAATTCCTTGCTCAGTATCTGTGTTCCCCACTAAACTTGAGCTTCTTCAAGGGAGGGACCCATGGCCTGTCCATCGTGGTATCCCCATTGATGACACAGGCGATGAATAAATAATTGACTGGGGACCTGCCAGCAGCAGTTTATGGGAAATGAAGGAGAATGGGAGGAATGCCACAGAAACTGGCACAAGTCATCATATAGTCACTCAAAAAAAAAAAAGAAGAAGAAGAAGAAGAGGAGGAGGAGGAGGAGGAGGAGGGTTGATTCTAGAACCTACATTCCAACTGGCTAACAGCAGTCTCTGAGATATTGATGTTCATTTCAAAGGTCAATCTGAAGTCCAAGGACATAGAGTCCCATGAGCCCATTTCATCTATCCCAGAGGCCTGACTGGAGCCCTTGTCTTGGATCACTCAAAGTTGAGTTGAGGCTGTCTGGGTTTTAGGTCATAAATGCTGGGGGAAAAAGGGGAGGGGGTTCAAGGCAAGAATCTTTTGTTTTAAGAGGCTCAGGCCTGCTTTTAGGATGGGTCGTTCCATCAAGCATGAAGGTTTAGTAAAAGGAAGTTTTAGAATCCACATGTGCTAGAAGGTACGTGTTTTAGAGACACTGAATATTTAACAGTGAAGCTTTGTCGCGCTGTTAATTGTCGGCACTTATCGTCATGATCATACTATGCAGAAATGCTGTGGGCAGGATGCTCTCTGAAGGACAATGACATGTCAGGGGGCATTTAGAACTTGAACTCAGATTTCCAGAGAGTCCTTCATTTCCTCTCTTCTTGTTGTGAAGAACACTGGTTAAAGGTGGCCCTCCCGTTTCCTGTTTTCCTGATCTGTCCAACACTTGGAGTGGACTTTTGAGGGGCTGGAACAAACATGAGTGGAACCATTTCATGCTTCCCCACCCCCCTCATTCACGTGGCTGTAGCCAAGTGTCTTCTGCTTGCCCCTGAGCACACCTAGTGCTCCCACCCCAGAGCACTGGCCTCTGCTGCCTCCTTCCCCGGACCATCATCCCCATGAATGGCCTGGCATCTTTAAGCCTCTGCTTAGCTCAGTCAGTGTCTCTGACCCGATGTATTTTCTTCATAGTGCTCTTATCAAAACCTGAAATGGCTTAATGTTTTTTCTTCCTATTCTCCCTTTTCTTCTCTACCCTCTTTCCTTCCGCTGTTCCTTCTTTTCTTCTTCCTTGCCTATCTCCCCCCAAGTCAAATGGGATCTCTGAGTCTGAATCTGCCCATTCACTGATGTATCCTTTGTGGATAGTACCTGAGCAGGTGCCAAACATCTGTTGCATGGATAAGTTGCTTTGTTTTTCTTGTTGGACCTTGACTTATCATGATATTTCACTATGTTTAATACTACTTGGAATTGACTAAAGTTCTTGGCAAGGGGATCAGTAGTTCTTTAGATAGAGAACCTGAAAAACGTTAAGGTGACCTATTAAAAATCACTTAGGCAGGGCTGGGTCAGTGCTTGCCTGGCATGCACGAGGCCCCGCGTTCGATCCCAGCACTATGAAGAAAAAGGAAACATTTAGGCATTATCTGGTAGAGCTTAGACTGATAAAGGTGATAAAAAGTTTAGGTCACCTACCTAGATTCCTAATAATGCTGACTGAAGGGCAAAAATCACACCAGAGACAACCGTGCAGCCAAGAGATTTATTCACCAGGCTTTATGGCTGGTCAGAGGTAGAAGAAGTATGGGAGAGAGGAGTCAGGGAGAGGGAAGTGTGCAAGCTCTGGTGGGAGAGAGGAGTCAGGGAGAGGGGAATGTGCAAGCTCTGGACGGAGGGTGGGTGCCTGGTCGTGCCGGCTGTGATCTCTGAAGCTGTTGGCTGGGGCAGCTGCCCTCAGGCTGGAGATGGTGAGTCTGGAGCTGTTGCAGCAGCTGCTTCCTCTCAGCAGGGACAAACTGTTGTGTCTGAGCTCCAGACAGGCAGGAACTCTAAATAGGGATTTCTGGTGGGGGGTATACCAGAGCGACCTTCAACGCCATTGGCTCTTTTCCCAGGGAATAGGGTGACCTTTAAGCTGATTGGCTCCTACCCTGGGAAAATGAAACCAGGTTACTCCTCATGGAAATTCCCATGGGGGAGGTGGCCCATCGGCCCAAGCCTATCTATCACTGACTCCCCACCTACCTGGTTGCTTCCATTTAGACTGCTTAGGGACACTGTAATCATCTGTTTTCTTCCTCCTCTTCCTCTCCTCCTTTTCCTTCCTCATCATCAGGCTGGACTAGTTAGTCCTCACTAGCCTCACTGAAATAATATGCAACTTTATTTTATTTTTTGCATTGTTGGGGATCAAACCCAGGACCCCGTGCATGCTATGCAAGCTCTCTACACTGAGTGACGTTCCTAGTCCTGATCTCTATTTTTAACAAGTGGTGAATGGGAGGAGGTGAAGCACCCTGCTATCAATAAAGAGTGTTAATATTTGAGGAGCCTCTAATAACCTGAAAACAATCTACAGTAGCAAGTTCAGAGCACATGCTCTGGGGCATTTCTAAGGCTGGACCAAGGGAGCTGCTTCTGTCTTGGTGCAGTAAATGAAACCTCAGGGAAAACTGAGAAAAGGGAAAGGGGAAAATTCCATCTGGGAATGTAGAAAGCACTGATGGCAGAAGACAAGCCTGTTCATGGCCTCTCAAGATAGCCGTTACTTGGATCAGCAGTGCCCATGGACAAGGTCAAAGGCGGAAGGCCAGCCAGGCATGGTGGTGCACATCTGTAATCCCAGCAGCTTGGGAGGCTGAGGTAGGAGGATCACAAGTTTGAAGCCAGCCTCAGTAACTTAGTGAGTTCCTAAGCAACTTAGCAAGACCCTGTCTCAAAAAATAAAAAAACAAAAACATCAAAAGGGCTGGGGATGTGGCTCAGTGGTTGAGTAACCCTGGGTTCACTCCTTGGTACTAAAAAAAAAAAAAAGTTGTAAGGCCAGTGAAGGTCAATGAAGAGAGGCCTGGACAGCAGAGTTAGCTGAGGAACATATTGGACATATGGGCTCAACATCCAGACTTTCTTTTGGTTTTATTGAGCAACATGCACATACTCCTCCTTTACCTCAATTTGGCAAAATGGTGCTGCTGGTTTTCTTAATGGAAAAGATAGAAAAGCATGGAAATGTCTTGACCCCTTATCAGGGCTGTGTGGGAGCTGTGATGTTGTTGAGCTGGTCACCTTCAATCTCACTGTTCTGCCATCAATGGACGTTGCCCTCATCTGCATGGCGGGCACTGCCACGTCTACATTGGAGCCAGGAGAGAAAAAGGGAAGACACTCATCTTTCAAGTGTGCCATTAGGAAACTGCACAGAAAGCTTCTGATGGCTTCCTGTGGTCCAGAACTTTGTCTCGCAGCCATACCTAAGTGCAAAGGCGTCTGGGAGAAGTGTCTTTAAGTAAGTGGTCTCTCCCAACCGAAAATTCTACAACAATGGAAGAAAAGAGATAGGAGATAGATAGCCTCTCCACCACAAGTGACTGGAAGAAATTACGGGAAAATGTGATACAAGTCCAGTCACAGTTCTTGTTCACATCTGCCCCAGGGAGCAAAGCCCAGTCAGTGGCAGTGGAGAAGCTGTTGGCCTGATCTTTGCAGAGCAAGGAACTGGGTAGTGTTTGATAAACAGACCAATGGAAACTTATCCCCAGAAAGAGCATAAAGGCCCAGTGATAATAAAGGAGGTTTAGCAGTGCCATCAAATAGGAGAAGTGTAGGAATTGTGAAGTCTTCATCAGAATATAGCACCTACAGGTTAGTTTACTCATCAATCGGAATACTGCTTCCACCACCAACTATTTAGAATCATCTGTGAAACAACCTTACTGTGGAGTCTAAATCTAAAACACAAGGAAAAGCTGGGCACGATGGCGCACGTCTGTAATCCCAGCAGCTTGGGAGGCTGAGGCAGGAGGATCGAGAGTTCAAAGCTAGCCTCTGCAATGGTGAGGTGCTAAGTCAGTGAGACCCTGTCTCTAAATAAAATACAAAATAGGGCTGGGGATGTGGCTCAGTGGTTGAGTGCCCCTGAGTTCAATTCCTGGTACACCCCCTCCCCAAATTAAATAAATAAATAAATAAATAAATAAATAAAACACAAGGGAACTCTGTAGATGTTAAAGTGTGGCAGACACTTATTCATCCAATTCATAATGCTGTTCCTCCAGGGCAAAGCAGCTCTGCTCTTGAGATTGAGAGATGTACCCCAGGATTTGAGGGATACAACACCTGTGTTAGAGCGCTCATTCATCCACAACTCACAGGATTGTGAAGGGGCTGGAACATATTGAAGAAGGAGCTGAAAAGTTCCCTGTCATCAGTGTGAATATTCTAGTGTGAGAAAAAATGCAGGAGAGAAGTAAGCTAAGTATACGAGTAGACAGGATGCTCTATGGTGACAGGTAATGCCAAGGAACCAAACAGTGGTGACGGAGAACTTAGGGAGTGACTGGGACATTGTGAGGGCCCTTTCTGAAGTGATGACATTTAAGCTGAAACCTAAGAATAAGGTGCAGCCGGTCCCATGAGGAACCAGGGAACAGAGGTGGAAAAGAGCTGGTACCTTGGTGGGTCAGTGAGGAGACAGGTGTCCTGGAGTATATTGAGGTGGAGAGGGACGTGTGATGGAACAGAGAGGGGGGTCCTGAGAGCTTTGAGGAGGCAGGTCTCGGTCAGTCCTTGGAGAACAGGGAAGGCTTGCGAGGTAGAGAGATGAGGCTGGAAGGGACCTTTTAAAGTCAGAAGAGCTGTGAGGGCCTTGGTGGTGTGTGTGCAGTCACAGGGTGGGGGTAGGCAGGTTGGTGTTGGGCACTAGTAAGATAGAAGGCTGGAAAGGGAAGCTTGGGGAAAGTTCTAGAAGGTCTGAAAGGCCAACGAGCTCGAATTCTCCAAGATAATGTGTAGCCATTTGAGCAGGAGAGAAACATGATCAACGTGTGGCTTTAAAGAGATTTTCTAGGCACTGGACCTGCACTCCTAGGCCTTGAGCTTTTCATGTTGGGGGCTGGACAGACAAGTCTGTGCTGAGAAGGCCCGTCCAGTGCACTTAGGATGCGCATCCCTGCTCCCAGGTGCCTGCAGCACACAGTCATGACAACTAAGTGTCTGCAGATGTGGCCCAACACGGGGAAAAGCTGCTTCTGACTGAGAACTGGTGTGCTATTTTTTCAAATAAATTTATTTGGGGGGTCTGGGGATATAGCTCAGTTGGTAGAGTGCCTGCCTTGCATGTGTGAGGCACTGGGTTCGATCCTTAGCTCCACACACATATATACATAAATAAATAAAATAAAGGTATTTAAAAAATAAATTATTTGGTTTATTTTTATGTTTTTTGTCATTTGAACATGGGTTTTAGGACCTGAAACATCTTGAGAACTGACTTGCCTCCTTTCTCTATGATTGTGTGAACACAGGAAATGGCAAATTTCCTTTAAGTATTAGGAAGGAAACCTTAGTTTTAGTTATTATTACTGGACTCCCGTTTAAGACAAGCCTATATGAAATTTATACAAATGAGCTTCATGTCACTTTAAAATGAGACTTTGAAAGGCCTTAGGAATTTTCCTGCACACTTTAGTCCCTGGACTGTTTTGTTGTTGTTTGTTTGTTTGTTTGTTTGTTGTGGAGTACTGGTCATTGAGCCTGGGGGCTCTCTACCACTGAGCTACATCCTCAGCCCATATTTTTATTTTGAGACAGTGTTTCATTAAGTTGCTGAGGCTAACCTCGAACGTGGGATCCTCTTGCCTCAGCTTCCGAAGTTGCTGGCATTATAAGAGTGGGCCACCAGCCCACCCAACCTCTGCACTTTTTGCTGTCCTCATGGTAAACCCTCCTTTTCTCAGGTGAGGAAGCATTCTAAGGCAGTTCCTGGTATGGGTGGTGGGATACCCAGAAGGAAACAGTCCTCTTCTGCTGAGATGTGTACACTGGGCTAAAAATAACATTGAGGAGTGCTTTGAAAAAAAAAAAAAAAAAAAGTTGAGGCCTCTAAACTTAAGTTAGCTTTCTGGAAACTTTTGGATTAAACAAGAAAAGTGTCCCCAAACCAAACTATATTCTTTCATCGCTTCTCTCCCAGGTGATATTTGAAAATTATACAAGGGAATATGAAGAAATCCAGAGGAATATTTTTCAAGATCTATTTCTCTTCCAATATTTCTTAAATCCTGGGCTGGGTTGAATAGTGATCTTCCCAAAATCATGTCCATGCGGAACTTCAGATATGGATGTAGGGTCTTTGCAGATGTGATTAGTCAAGATGAGATCATATAGATTAGAATGGGCCCTACAATGATTGGTGTCCTTAAAAGAGGCAGGGACACGCAGAAAGGAGGGAGGCTGTTAGAGGACACAGGCAGAGACTGGAGAGATACTTTAAAAAGCCAAAAGACAGACAGCTGGGCATGGTGGCACATCTGTAGTCCCAGAGGCTTGGGAGGCTGAGACAAGAGGATTTTGAGTTCAAAGCCAGCCTCAGCAATGGGCGAGGTGCTAAGTAACTCAGTGAGACCCTGTCTCTAATAAAATACAAAAATAGGGCTGAGGATGTGACTCAGTAGTCGAGTGCCCCTGAATTCAATCCCTTGGTACAAAAAAAAAAAAGCCAAAAGATAGCAGGGATTGCCAAAAGCCTTTGGAAGCTAAGAGGCAGGAAGGATCCTCCCCTTGTTGCTTCTGAGGGACCAGCACTTTGATTTTGGACTTTAAGCCTCCATAACCATAGTGGAATAAATTTCTGCTATTTTAAGCTACTCAGGTTGTGGTCTGTAGAAATTGCAACCCTAAGAAATGAATACAAATGGTGATTTTATAATTGCCTGTCGTTTTTTTGTTAACACTTGGGCTTGCTATTTCCCATTCACATTCCCTGCTTTTCAGAGCAAAACAGTTAGCCTTTGGCCCAGGCTTCTCCACCACCGGATGGACTTGAAAGATGGCCGCTTAAAGCTCAGTTCCCACGTGCCAAACAGCCACATCAAGAGTTCTATGCAAAGTGACCAGTGGGTTTCCTACTGGAAGCCCACAGAAAGCAGTCATTCCACAACAAGGCAAGAGAGCTGGGGAGCCCTCCCGGGTGGAGGGTGATGAACAATGGCTCCCAGATCTCCTAAGTCAAGGGCAGTGACCATGTCTTAGATGTCACGACCCAAAATTAAAAGGGCAAGGGGGAGACTTTTGCTTAAATCCCAAATAAAAATACTGAGAGTTGATGGATAATTGGTGTGGAAATAGGAGGGAGAAGGGGTGAGGGAGAGGGGGAGTGGAACAGAGGGGCGGGAGGGATGGAGGGAGGGAGATGAGAAGAGAAAGAGAAGCCGGACAGCTGAATCCTTTCAAGAGGACATGGAAACGATCTTAATTTACCATGGGCAAAAACAAGAAAGTAAGATTATGCAACATTTTTGATGACAGTGTTGCTGCCACTCACCCTAATAATAGTAATTATGTTTATTATGCAGATTTGGTGGTGGAGGTGCTGCCCTGCGAGCCATGTCCTCTGGAGGGGATTAGTAGGGAGCCTGGGAGGTCTGCGAGATCTCATTTATGATTCCACAAATATACATTTCTTATAAAATAAGCTCCTCAAATGAACTCAAGGAGGTAGACGTTTTCTCCTTCTTTAGGCTGGGTCCTTAATCCATCCTGTGTTTATTTTTCTGCTGTTGGAGGGGGCTAGACATTTGCCTGGCTTGATCTTTAGCCAAAGCAAATGATTTGCACACATGTTTTTGGAGGGGAAAGACGTGAATGTATCGCTTGTTGAGAGAACAACTCAGAAATTCATCTAGATTTTAGGGGAGGGATGAGGGGGTGGGGTGGGGGTGTTGGGTGGGAGCAAAGGATTTCTGGGGCAGCTGGATAGCAAACACTGCCTGCAGTTGATGTTGGAAACTTTTTGTTGTTGTTGTTTTTGGTGTTGGACACTTTTACCTCATTAAAACAAAACAAAACACTTATTTAGCACCTACTGTGTGTCGGGCATTGGTATAAGGATATGGAAATAATTTTTAGAAAGGGCTACTGTTTAGTAGGAAGACGAGTGATTAAATCATTCATTCATTCTTTCATTCACTCATGAAGTAGTTGTGAATCTCCTCCATGTGCCAGAGACTGTTCCTGGCACTTGGGGTACATAGTAAAGCAAAGCAGATGTAGACCCTCTGGATGTAACAGAGAAAAGGTGAGTGGAGTGCATGAAGGAGGATTTTTCTGCCTGGAGGGGTCAGAGAAACTTTCCAAGCATGTAAAGCCCTAGAGGATGCTGAGGAGTGACGACTGACCAAGTTTTTGCAAACTTTCCCTGTGACAGTCGATAGTGCTGTTGCATTTCCCAATAACCTAAGGTGACCCAGCACAGGAAGCACCATCTCAACATCTGTTCCACTCCCCCTCTCCCTCACCCCTTCTCCCTCCTATTTCCACACCAATTATCCATCAAATCTCAATATTTTTATTTGGGATTTAAGCAACAAAAGACTTTCAACAAAAGACGCCGTGGAATGCTGCTGTCCTTCTTCCCAGTCCACACGCTACTACTGTACAAACTCCTCCACCCTCAAAGTTTCTACTCCCTCGTCTTACTGAGGACCCCACACTCCATGAAGCCCTCCACCCACCAGCTGGCAGGATACCCCTCAAACATCTTGCCAGCTGGGAGCCATCTGACATGGCTTCCTCATGCCAAATTGTCCCTCAACTTCCTCCTCTCTCCACTGCGTAAGGCGACTCTTGTCAACCTGACCGGGGTGGAAGCCTGTCCTTACCCAGCTTGACTTTTCTGTTTGTCCGGGACTTGAGGAGCAGAGGGGGGAATCTTGGTGGTTTCCAGTAGGCCACGTTTCCACAGGGAGGCTGTGGACAGGGGTGGCAGGACGCCGGGGGACCAGTATGGCACATGGTAGGGGCAGGAAGAGCAAGAGACTGCTTACCCTGGCTACTCCTTAGGGGTTTTCTTCTAAACCCTCCAGCCAACTCCACCAGGAGCTCAGGCAAAAAAAAAAAAAAAAAAAAAAAAAAAAAAAAAAAAAAAAAGGCAGGTCAGTGGGGTTTCCACTACTCTCTCTCTCTTTTTGGGGGGTAGGGGTAGGGGTACCAGAGATTGAACTCAGTGGCATTCTACCACTGAGGCCCATCCCCATCCCTCTTTTGTATTTTATTTAGAGACAGGGTCTCACTGAGTTGCTTAGCGCCTCGCTTTTTGCTGAGGCTGGCTTTGAACTTGCGATCCTCCTGCCTCAGCCTCTCGAGCCACTGGGATTACAGGCGTGTGCCTGCTGGGTTTCCAGTTCTTAAGGTGTGAGGATCCATTAGAGACTCACTTTGAGGACTCAAGGTAAAAACACAACTGGACAGCAGCATACACCCACTCCACCGACTCCTTCCTGCCTTCAGAGGTCCCCGGTTCTGGTGGGAGTGGCAGGCCATGCTGTCATCTCTGCAGGGTGCCCCTCCCGCTGCAGGCCTCCCTGTTTTGGCCTTGGTGACCATCACTGTCTTCTGCAGGACCCAGCAGGCTCTGGGACAGAAGGCAGGGGTTGCTCTGGTGTGTGAGGGCCGCAGCATCTGCCCCTACCTGTACACTGGGGAGGGACTTCTGAGCTGGGCTCCCTGTTTACCTAGTTCCCTGGCAGGGCCCTGCTTGTGCCCACCTTCTGCCTCCCATCTAGATCCCTGTGGACCCTGCAAGGTAGATGACATCAAGGGCCATCACTAATTCACTAGGTGTCCTCCTTCAGCCTGGGCATGCATTTTTAATTAACCTTTCTATCAAGACTCAGGTGACGCAGCCCCGCCCCCTTCTCTGTCCTCATGGAACACAGCTAAAGTCAGGTGGAGCTGTTATTCCAGTCACCTCCTTGCAAAGAGCACTTGCCACTTATTTGAGACACAGTCTAAATATTTCAGAGTCCTTTTTTTTTTTTTTTTTTTTTTTTTTTTTTTTTTTTTTTTTTTTTTAATTTTTTTATTATTTATTTACTTATTCATCATGCACAAGTATAGTATCTTTTTTACATACAACTGCTTGTATACAAAGTATATAAGTACCATTCAGATCAGAGTCCTTTTAAATGGTCATGGAATTAATTCTAGACTTGATACTTTCATCAAATTGCTAGAAGAGTCCTTGTAGGTTAATAAGTCTGGGCTCCCAATTTTATAGTTGAAAACATGAGACTCAGAGAGGTTAAATCATTTCCCCAAGGTCACACAGCAAACCTGTAGCAGGGCCAAAATGAAAACCCAGGTTTTCTGAGTCTCAGGCGTATGATTCTTTGTTGCACCCTGATTCCTCTAAAATGATAAATTTAAATCCCACAATTGTAAATCAGTGCATGAAACAAATCTCTGATATGACCAGCTCTCCAAGAGAAATATAGTTAACGGACATTCATTCATCTGAGGATGAGCAATACTAGCAATTACTGTTTTTAGTTTCCTTTGCTGTTTTTGGCCTGTTCGAGATAAAGGGATTAATCTCTCACATCAGATATCTCAGAGCACAGGGAAGGAATGAAAAAAAAATCAAATGAAATCTCACCGAAAAGAGAACCCAGAGCAAAAATCACAGGTCATGGGAGGCTGGGTGGGGATTTCATCAGAAGTAGAGATGCAGGGAGGCCTCTGTGGGTGCTGGAAAAACTGAGGACCCTGGAGGCTGGTAGTCACCGATTTCAGTCCCAGCTCTGGCCATGGTACTAACTGTGATCCTGGGGGGACAGTTACTTTATTTCTGAGAGCTCCAGTTTCCACCTTTGTAAAATGAAGGTAACACCTGAATTGGAGCATTGGTATGACGATCGTGAACCTGAACATCAGCGTCCGTGTGCCTTGTGTGCAGAGGGCACACTCCGTCAGCAGCGGGGCCCGTGGTTATGTCAAACTTGAATTGCAGCGCAGACTCCGATGCCGCTGAGGCCAGGCCCCTGCTAGGTTTTGAGCAGGACCAGAAGATCTCTGGCTTTGCCACCTACTGTCCACAGAAACCTGATTCTTCTGCCCAAGACTCCAACTCTTCAGGGTCCAGGTCTGTAGAGGACCCAGCTGGACCAGCTGGCTTGGGATTTCCCTTCCTAGTTAGTGTTTGGGAGTCTTTTTTCCTGTTCTCACGCCTTCTCCTGTGGTGATTTTCAACTGGTGGGTGACTGTTCCCCCAGGAAATGTTTGGCAATGTCTGAAGACTTTTTGGTTTCACAGCTGGGGTTGGAGGTATAAGTGGTATTGGCATCTAGTGGGTAGAGACCAAGGCTACTAAGCATCCTACAGTATACAAACCAAGAATTATGTAGCCCTAAATGTCAATGGTGCTCAAAGACAAGATACCCTATTCTACTACATCAAACTCTGTCTTTATCCTTTTAGACGAACATTCAGGTTCATATTCTGCATGTAACACAAAGCTTCCAGGAGGTGGGAGAAAAATGTGATTTCTTGGGGTTTCTGTACTTGATTTGTATTGTATGATAACCTTTAAAAAAGTCTCTGTTGCAGCCTATGGGGCCCAAGTTGGACTGCTGATTTGACCCTTGTAATTGACGGCTTTTCTTTTTTTGGAGGGTGGGGTACTGGGGATTGAACTCGGGGGCACTCGACCACTGAGCCACATCCCCAGCTCTACTTTGTATTTTATTTAGAGACAGGGTCTCCCTGAGTTGCTTAGCACCTTGCTTTTGCTGAGACTGGCTTTGAACTTGCAATCCTCCTGCCTCAGCCTCCCGTGCTACTGGGATTACAGCGTGTACCACCGTGCCCAGCCCAAGAGCTCTTGTTTTAACCTATCCAACTTCCTTTCCTCCCTCCCTCCCTCTGATAGTAGCATCCTGATTTTCCCTGAGGACATTGCCATCTTGCATTCACTGGAGCTGACTTCAGATGTGGAAACTGACTGTCCTGGGTGGCTAATTTAGCAAGTGACACGTGAAAGCCAGGTGAGATGCCATCACAGGACTTGCGGGCACAGCTGGAGAGAGAGGGTCTCTTTTCTTCGTGTGCACTGAGAGGAGAGGACGTGTGCCTGAAGATTGCCACATTGACAGGGAGAGCCATGGTGAAATGGAAGGGAAGCAGAGGAGAGGAATGAGAGAGAAAGAGCCCAGTGATATCACTGGGGCCTTCGGACTCAGACATGTCTTTAGTTTTTACATGTTTAAGCCAATACCCCACTCCTTGCTTCATACCATAATATTTTTAATTAAGTTTTTGCCACTTGTAACTTAAAGACTCCCAACTAAGAAAGACCAGGAGATTGAATATCATGAGCTTGGTGAGAGTGGGGGCCATCTCAGAGCACTTTGGAAACCTGAGAGTTTTCGTAGAATCATATTGATCTAGAAGCATTTTTTGTTCTGGAAGGGCAACTTGCAGTTTTTCGGTTTTTATTTTGGCTACCCAACATCCAAAGCTCTTTTCTAGTCACAGTGGAATTGCTTTTATTTTTTTATTTTTAATTTTTTAAAGATATTTATATATTTGTTTAGTTGTACACAGTGCCTTTATTTTCATGTGGTGCTGAGGATCGAACCCGGGCTGTGCGTATGCTAGGTGAGCACTCTACCGCTGAGCCACAACCCCAGCCCTGGAATTGCTTTTAAAAAGCCAGAGATATTCCTCCTTCCTGAGGATGCTAGTCTCGGGTACATAATCCGGTTATGGTCAATCGGATCCTCAGCCTGGGCTTTGAATCTGGAACAGGAGAGGCAAGGAAGCCAGAATGGTGGGGAATTTGTTCTGGTAGCAGCAACAATTGATCCCAGGGGTCATGGTGGCCATGGTGACACAGGTGGTCTTTAATTCCCAGTACTGGCTCTGGTGTCCAGTCAGTGGTTTTTGTCCTGTTTTGCCCAGAGGGATGATCTCTCCAAGTGGTTCCTGTGGTGTCATTTTGAGCCATGAGTCCAACTGCCTAGCTTCCTTTCCTCTTCCCTGTTTTACTGGGGTTACTTTTCTAGGCTGCCCCTTAATTCAAAGTGCTTGCAATATTGTGCTAGTCAGCTTTTCGTGGCTGTAACCAAAATACCCAACAAGAACAACTTAGAAGAGGCTACTTTTATTTTGGCTCATGGTTTCAGAGATTTAGGCCATTGTAGGCCAACTCCATTGCTCTGGGTCTAAGGTGAGGCAGAACACCATGGCAGAAGGGCAAGGGGGAGAAAAGCTGCTTCATTCATGGCTGGCCAAGAAACAAACAGAGATGAAGGGGAAGGAGCCACAGGGAAGATGAACCCTTCCAGGACACACCCCTGAGGACCCACCTCTTCCTGCTATGCCCTTCCACCATGATGTTCTGCCTCACCTTGGGACCAGAGCAATGGAGTTGGCCAACCATGAACTAAATCTCTGAAGTCATGAGTCAAAATAAACTTTCTTTCCTCTAAACTGTCCTTATTGGGAATTTTGGTCACAACAAGACCAAGCTGACTAACATAGAAATGGATACCAAAGAGTGGGGTCTTTGCTGTAATTAAACTGACCATGCGGCTCAGAAGACTTTGGAACTGGTTTGTGGAAGGAGTTTGGAAAAGTCTGGAGATGCAGTCTGAAAAAGCTTTAGAACGTTGTAAGTGGAATTTAATGGCAATTCTAGCAAGAACTCAGAAGGCCAGAATGCAGACAATAAAGACTGTGTTCATGAAGTTTCAGAGGGAAATGAGGACTCTATTGAGAATTGACTAGAAGCTATTCATGCTATATTCTGGCAAAGAACTTGGCTGTGTTTTTCCCATGTCCTGTGACTTTGTGTGACTTTAAATTTAAAAGTGATGGACTAATTCATCTGGTGGATGAAATTTCAAATTAGCACACATTCAGTCAGTGGTATGGATTTTGCTGGCAGGTCTTAATCAGGCTTACTGTGAGAATAGGGAGCAGAAAGCAGAACTAAATTATTTATTTGTTTTTTTAATATTTATTTTTTAGTTATAGATGAACATAATATCTTTATATTTATTTTTATGTGGTGCTGAGGATTGAACCCAGTGTCTCACGCACGCTAGGCAAGCACTCTACCTCTGAGCCATAACCCCAGCCTAGAGTTAAATTATTTTAAAAACTTGCAGTTTGGCCAGAAAAGTGCATGTAAAATTGGGGCCAAGGAAGGTGTGGTAGTTAGAGATTATGGCCACAAAAGAGATACTAAGTACTTTGCATGGAGACAATAGGAAAGATGGCTTAAGAGAATCTCAGGAATTTGTAAGAACATACCCATTTCAGGCTCAAGGATGTAGAAGGGAAAATTCCATTGAGAAGAGATCCTGAGGGCACCCTGGTTGCACAGGGGGGCCTAGGAAGTTGTTTCACTGTACTTAGCTGCCTGGGCACTCAGAGGCTGCTGTAGCTATAATCTCAGGGAACTCAGCTGAGCTGGCAATAGAACTTGGGGTCAACGATGTGGTGCCAGTTGACACCAGCACAAAATGATGGAATTAAGGGTCATGGAAGCATCCACCAAGAGTTCAAAGGAAGGCCTGGGAGACCAAAGTGTAGCAGGGCTGGAATTCCTGTGGGCTGTCCCCACAGAGTGATGAGTGAAGCTGTGTAGGTAAAGCTAAAGTTGGAATGGACACTTCAGGAATTAAGAAATGTCAGCAACACGAACTGTCTGCCCAAACCAAAAATCAAACAACAAAAGGAAAAGACCTGACAGCTGCAGGGAGAGCTAGGTTAAAAGACAGCCCAGGTGTGATGCAAATTGCAAGACTAAAGGGGTGGGACAGCCCAAACCCTTGGGAGAGCACATCTCGCCACCATGTGTCCTAGATGATATTTATGGAGTTATAGGACCTATTTGCCTGGCTGGGTTTTGGTCTTACTTTGACCTCATCCCTTCTTTCTATGCACCCATTCCTCCCTTTTGGAGTGGAAATGTTTACTCTGTACCACTGTATATTGGATATATGTAATTTGCTTTGATTTTTAAAGGAGCTCACAGCCAAGAGTTTGCCTTGATTCTCAGAGGAGACTTTGTACTTGAACTTTTGAGCAGTGCTGGAACTGTTAAGATTATGAGGCCTCTCAGAGATGGATTAAGTGTATTTTGCAGTGTGAGATCGACATGAGTTTTGGGGTTCAGAGGTGGAATTTTATGGTGTAGATATAAGGTGTCCCCCAAATCTCCATGTTAATGCAGGAATGTTTGGAGAGGAAGTGATTGAACTGTGGGCAAGGGGGAGAAGAGCTGCTTCATTTATGGGTAGCTAAGAAACAAAGAGAGACAAAGGGGAAGGAACCACAGGGAAGATGAACCCTTCCAGAATATACCCCTGGTGACCCACCTCCTTCTGCTATGTCCTTCTGCCTCACCTCGGGACCAGAGCAATGGAGTTGGCCAACCATGAACTAAACCTCTGAAGCCATGAGCCAAAATAAACTTTCTTTCCTCCAAACTGTCCTTTTTGGGAATTTTGGTCACAGCAAGACCAAGCTGACTAACATAGAAATGGATACCAAAGAGTGGGGTCTTTGTTGTGACTAAACTGACCATGCGGCTCAGACGACTTTGGAACAGGTTTGTGGAAGGAGTTTGGAAAAGTCTGGAGATGCAGTGTGGAAAAGCTTTAGAATGTTGTAAGTGGAGCTTGATGGCTGTAACCTAATCAGTCCATCCTGGTTTGAATGGGTGGAGTGGTAACTGTAGGCAGGTGGAGCATGGTTGGAGGATGTGGGTCACTGGGGGAGTGCTCTGGAAGGGTCAGTTTTCCCTGTGGCCCCTTCCCTCTCCCTACTTCCTGGCTGCCCATGTTCTGAGCAGCTTCCTTCTACCACACCCTTCTGCCATGATGTTCTGCCTCACTTTGAGCCCAGAGCAACGGAGTTGGCTGACCTTGGGTTAAATCTGAAACTGTAAGACAAAATAAACTTTTCCTCTCCTAAATTGGTATATAGGTCACAGTGACACAAAGCTGACTAACACAAATATCCTCTGAAGAAATAATTTTCTGCTTGAATTAGCAGGTCACTTCCTGTTGTAAGAACGATGCAAAGTCCTGGTGAGGGATGCCCCTATCACTGCATAACAATATAACCCAGTGGCTTAAGATGATGGGCATTTATTATTGCTCAATAATTTGGTGGCTTGAAGAGGATATAGTCTTCTTTACTTTTTTTTTTCTCAGATATTACCATGAAGGAAGTGTTCCAAGCGGGCAGGTATGTCTGCTCCATAAAGACATTTAGGGATTCAGGTAAGAATTTTCCACTTCACTCCTCCATCATCTCTTTGGCAAGGTGTAGTTCTTATATCCACATAGCTGAAGGTTGGCCACCCCCACATCCATGTCCAGAAATCAGGGGAGAAAAAAAAGAGGACGAAGACACATGAAGGAAAAATGGGTAGTAGTGGAAAATGGGCATTTTTTTCTATAATATAATTTTGAAGGAATGGATCAAATGATAGACATTTGAAACACACTGGCAAGTGGGTGGAAAACTTTTTTTTTTTTTTAATAATGAAGGAAATTCATTTTATTTTTAGTACATAATGTGATATTGCCAAAGTGTACAAACAGCAGTAGAGACACCTGGGTTTGCATTTAGACTCTGGTGTATTCTAATTTTCCATTTCTCTTGCCTCTAATTTCTTCATCTGCAAGGTATGGATTATGATAACTACCTAATAAGATTATCAGGATTTTCATTGCAAGGATTCAATAAGATAAATTATGTGATTGGAACAGTCCCTTATATATCTTATATGCTTAATAACAACTAACGTTACCTTACAAGACACTGCTGGAGCAAGTACAGGAATGGTTAACTCTTCTGCTGCTTACTGACACTGGGAATTTGAGAAAGTCACTAAATTTCTCAACGTCTCAGTAGCTTCATCTATAGGAGGGATGATGACTTTTATCTGCCATTTGTGATTTCTTTAAGAATCTAGGGATTTCTTTGTCTAAGGAATTTTTATTTATCTTCTTTCTTATTTAAATATCTTATTTTATCCCACTACTCACTTATACTAAATTTTGATTCCAATATTCACTGTCTATAAAAAGCTGTGGACAATTTATTTAACCTTTCCAAATTGACTTTTCCATTTTGGTGAATTACAAATAATTCCTCCTTTGAGGGGTTGCTGCAAACATTAATTGGGATCACAGATGTAAAAATGTACTCAGGAGAAGGTGTTTGGCTCTTAGAATGAAACTTAAGCGATGTTAAACATCCTGTTTCTTATTCTTATTAAATGTGAGGATACAAGGGATTTTCTATTTTGTTCCTTCTCTACAAACAAAATTTCCAGAAACACTGACATGGAAACAGGATCTTCTCTCTCCTCCTACTCTTTATTCCTTGGCTAGAGTGATAATCCTTTGTTTGTGACATCAGGTTTAGTTGCCACTGGAGAGGATTATAATGTCACAGAAGCATTAGGACTTCAGATGGGATGAAAACAGAGGCAAATGATCACGTTAAAGTTGTTTTTGTTTGCTTGTTTGCATTTGTTAATGACGTTGCCTTTGATGGGGTCCTTCTAAAGGGAGAGCCCTTAAAGAAAAATGGCAGTTTACAGGTCCTGCAAAAAAATGAGTGTAAGACCTGAGTCTGGAGTATTTTCACAAATATTATGCCATAAATGAATGTTGATTAGAAGCATCAGCACATTATGGAATTATCATGGAAATATTAGACAGAATAACACGCAGTGGTGATTGGCAATAATTTATTCATCCATTTGTGCACACCTGCTAGCCAGGCTATTTGCAATCCCTCTGAAGTATCATGTAGAAGGCAGAATAGCTTAGGGTGAAGTATTCTAGGCTCACAGCATTCTAGACTTATAGATCATCAAACTTAAGAAACCTTGGGGTGTGCAAGGATCCAAGGCCTGGGAGTCTGAGTTTTGGATTCAATTTCCAGCTCTGCCATTAACTAGCTGTGTACTTGGGCAATTTTCGGAAATTCTCTAGATTTTTGTTCTTCACTTGTATGATGATGGGGCCAGAGTAGACTTACATCATCACTAGGTGACCTCTTGGATCTTTTCAGGTCCTGAGTTTGTGTGCGATAGCTGCCTTTCAGATCTCACCAGAGCTGGTTTGTTTTGGGCTTGGGGAGGTTTAGTGCTCCCTGTTTATTAACTTTGGAAACTTCTCAGGTCTCAAGGTGAGGCTGAACAACATGGCAGAAGAGAGTGGCAGAGGGAAGCAGCTCACATGATGATCAGGAAATAGAGAGAGACTCCACTTGCCAGATGCAAAATATATACCCCCAAACCATGCCCCCAATGCCCCCCTCCTCCAGCCTCACCCTACCTGTCTTCAGTTACTACTCAGTTAATCCTATAAGGGGATTAATTCACTGATTGGAACCCTCTTGTATTGTTTCACATGTGAGCTTTTGGGGGACACCTCACATCCATAACACCCCCAAACTTCCTCTTTGATATGATAGCCCTATTTCAATGATTGCCTGCCGCAATCACAAAGGCCAGAAGCTTGGGAGTTCTACTGCACTTCTATTGTACTTCACTCTTTCCCTTATTTTTCACATTTGGTCAATCAACAAATCTGATGGAATTGACCTACTTGTTTCTCTTTTCTTCCTTGCTTGAATCAATTCAACAGTTGTTAGCTAGTGTTTCCCATCTCCCTTAAGTGTTGGATATCTCCCAACATGAGCTGTGGTGATAACCCTGCCCTTGGTTTAATTTTTATTTGACTGTTTTCAATTTGTTCTAATTTCCTCAGTTTTTTTTAAAAGACATTTTAAAAAAACTTGTCATGTAGTCTGTGTATATTTTTATAAACATCCAAAAATACCACCTAATTAGTTGGTAAATAATATGTACACACTATGTTATTCTTACATTTTTTTATTATAAAACAAGTCAAACAGACTTCTATTAAAAGAATATTGGCTCACACAGTTGAAGTTTAAGAACAATTTTGACTTCATACTCAGCCAAATATAGAGCACAAACATGTTCATCATGGTGCTTTCTTGTTCATTATCTTTTGGCTCTGATTTATTCTGTCAAATCAGAGATGTTACTTTTATTGGTAATCTTTACTAGTAGCTTCAAAAGATAAGCAATTCACTGGCACAGGCAAAGCAGCACGAGGAAGGTTGCACGTTCTAAGATAGTCACGAGATTTCCCACAAAAAACAGAAAGCGAATACAACCTGTGCTCTTATGTGACTTTGTTACTTCACCTCTTGAAAGGTGCAGTGCATGTTCTCTTTCATTGCATCTGGGTTGTCATGTGAACATGATAGTAGTGATGTTCTGAGTTTAGGTCATAGAAGGTGATTTGGCTTCTGTCGGTTCCTCTTGGGATGCTCACTCTTGGAACCTGGCCGTGGGGAAGCTGAGCAAATTGTGGAGAATCCATGTGAAAAGGAACCCCATCCTTATGGAGTGAGCTCTGGTCATGTGAGCAATAGGGACTTCTATTCCCAGCCACAAAGTCACTTCTAGTTTTTGAGTTCTCTCAGTGGAGGCCCCAGACACTGTGGAGCAAAGTCAACCTGACCTGCTGAGTCTGTCCAAATTCCTGACCCACAGAGAATATGAGAGTGAATAAAATCATGTTGTTTAAACTAGTAAATTTTAAAGGAATTTATTACAGAGCAATAGTAACTAAATACAGAGAAAAGTGTGGGTGAGACATCTCTTGTGGCTCCTTCTTCGCAAGACAAGCTGTGTGGCCCTTAGTAATACCAGCAAATCTCTAAGTCATGTTTGTGCTCATTGTATTTGTATTATAAAACACTTTAACTGTTACTTAATTTGTGTGACATTCTCAAGGGAGCCTCATATATCCACAGATTTTAGATTTGTTTACCTACATAAGCAATCCAAAACCAGGGACATCTTGCAAAAAGTATTCTATAGATTAGGACTTCTTGAAATTCTGTAAACTATTTATCAGGAGGTCAGTTATCAGCATATATGAAAAGATATTAGCCTAGACCACTTGCTTTCTTTCCCCTGGAGGGAACTCTCTAGAAAGGGGGAAAGAAATGGATCCCAGGCTCTGTCTGGACTCTCTTTCCTCTTCACCTCCTCATTTATTCTACTTTGAGCAGTTTGTTTCCCAGATAAAGCAAGATGGCTGCCATGAGCTCTAGTCCCAGTCTATCCTATCAGTAACCCAACGGGAAAGACCATGTCCTTTTTTCTCAATGTTCTAGAAAAAGTTCCAGTCTAGCTCATATTGGTTCTGATTGTCCAAGCCCACCTGTAAATTACAGGTGAATGGGTCACATTTAAATTGAATGAACAAATCAAGGAAATTTAGTGTTATAAGAAAAAGGAGGAATAAATGCTGGACCTGAAAAATGTGTGTGTGTGTGTGTGTGTGTGTGTGTGTGTGTGTGTTTTGTGTGTGTGTGTTTGTGTGTGTGTGTATTCCTTCTGAAGTGGTGTCCTTTCAGTTTATTTTTCCATCCTGTTGCTAAAAAAGAGATTTCTAGAATGAAATATTCCGTAAGTTAACATATTCTGTAAGTTAACATCTCAATGATAGAGACCATGTCTTGTTCATGATATAAGCTAGAGAAATTCTGGCTGCTGTTGCAGACAACCCCCATGTTCTAGTAGCTTAGCACAGTAAAATTCCATTTCTTAATCACAAAATAGGCCAAAGCAAATATTCCTGGTTCATGGGTGATTTTGTTTTTTCCCTCCACATGGTGATTCAGAGATTCTAACTCCTTCTGTTTTGTGTCTTTTCCAGGCCTGAAGGCCTGTCCGTGTCCAGCCAGTGGAGGAGGGAGGAAAGGGAAGGAAGCCATACCATTTTACTTTATTTTAATTTTTATGGTGCTGGGGTTTGAACCCAGGGCTTCATACAAACTGGGAAAGTGCTTTATCACTGAGCTTACTCCCAGCCCTGAAGCCACCCTTTGTAACATTTAGGCTCAGATATGGCACTCAGCTTTTCTTCCAGAGTTAAGAAATTATCACATGACCCTTTCTTATAGAGGGGCACTAGGAGGCATAGTTCCTGGTGACAACTGTGTGAAATGGGGAGAGAAAAATCTGGTGGTCTGTAATGCATTCATCTCCTAGCCCATGGTCTGGTACCAAGTTGATGCTGAGGACATCTGTGGGGTAAATTATTTTGTCTTAATGACCATAAGGTGTCAGGGAGAGTGCAAAAATAAGGCCTATGAGAAAGTAGATGCCAAATGCCAAATGAGGTCTCTGGAGGGGGGGCACTGCAAAAGGCCAAGCAAGAATGGACTTCAGTTGATCTTTTTTTTTTTTTTTTTAAATATTTTTTAGTTGTCAACAGACCTTTATTTTATTTATCCATATGCAGTGCTGAGACTTGAACCCAGTGCCTCGCACATGCTAAGCAAGTGCTCTACCACTAGCCACCATCCCAGCCCCTTTACTTGATCTTGAAAGGGAGAAAATGTGAATATCATAGGTTGTCCAGTGTCTCAGTGAAGTGACTTCTCTGTTGCCCCATCTGGTGGCAACATCCCCCTCCTAGGCCATGTGATATGGAGAAGCAGCCTTCCTTCAGCGGCCTCTGAGGGTAAGTGGAATTTAATTATAGTCCTACAAAACCCTTTGGGGAGTGGGAAAAGACAGACTCAGTGCTCTCACTCTCAAGAGTTTTCAGTCATGCGAGGGGTAGAGCTTGAATATGCTTTTGGTGATAACTGTTCCTTTTTAAGGGGAATCTGCTGGAATGAGCTGTTGAGCTGAGAAGCTCCAGCCATAAGCAGTTAACTGCTGCTCTGCATAATGAGTCAAAGGCTGTTCTTTGTGGCAAGCAAAGGTGAATCTCTGCAGCTCATGATTCCTTGGGGAAATGGCTTCTTCTCCGCCTGGAGATTCCTACTGTGTCTGTGGAGCTGTATGTTTTAGGTCTGACTTTGTGCTTGCTGGGCACAAGCAGCTGAGACTCCAAGACCACAGAAGGAGCATGCTGGCCTCACCTTGGCCTTGTGTTAAGGAGAAGGGGCCTTAATAAAGATCTGACTGGGTAAAGATTGGATTAGGTTTGACACTTTAAAATGAAATAATTTAGACTTTAAGACACATTAGAAGTGAGGACATAGCTGCTGATCTGGGTAGTTATTATGGGACAGAGGTATTCCTTTGAGAGAATTATTCTAGCTATATCTTGTGATTTATGCAATTTTATTTCTTTTTTTAAAAAATATTTATTTATTTGCTTTAGTTGTACACAATGCCTTTTTATTTTTACATGGTGCTGAGGATAGAACCCGGGCCACACATGTGCTAGGTGAGCACTCTACCACTGAGCCACAACCCCAGCCCCTATGCAATTTTTTATATGTATGTGATGTATTAATAAGATTTTTTTAATTGCAAAAGGAAAGGAGCTGTCCATTCTTTTGGTAATTTGGGAGGGTGACTCTTATCTCCCTTTCCCTGTTTTCTACTGTGTAAGGATTATTTACCCTGACTTAGCCTTTGGGGGAAAGTAGAGAGTCTCCACCCAAGGGGCTGGACTCTTGTCACGGTGCACATCTGACAGAGGCAGTTCTGGGGCCAGACACAGGAACTTGCTACACAGCCTCTTACCGAGTGAGAAGAAATTCTCTTTCCCTCTCTCATCTCTTAGCTTTGTGGTCCTGGACCCTGAGATATTTTGATAATCCAGATTTGTGGCTTTTACCTGGACATGAAAGAGGAATGCTTCTCACACTTTTCAAAAACCTACATTTAGGGCTGGGAATGTAGCTCAGTGGTAGAGTGCTTGTTTAGCATGTGCAAGGCTCTGGGTTCTATCTCCAGCACCGTAAAAAAAAAAAAAAAAAAAAAAAATACCCCCACCCCAAACCCTATGTTATTTGCTAAATGTGAATAAAAATATTTATATTTCCTATAAAAACATGAAATATAAACATATACAATATAAACATTACGCATAAACAATCATCTCATTTATGTAAGAGGAATAATCTGAACTGATATTCAGAGATTGAGGTGTGCAGGGGATGGAGAGCAGACAGCTAGGCCGCAGTGAAACTTGGAGTCAGTCTCTGGAAGGCATCTCTAGAAAGGGCACGGTGGCTTTCCTTTTGTTCCCACTCTTAGCCTTGAGTGGTAATCATCTATTTGTCAGTATCCCCCATAGACAGCAAGCCTGGGGAAGCAGATGCTAAGGCTTTGACGTTAACCTAGTAACTTGGGTTTAAGAAACGTTCAGAAAGTGTTTGCTGAGCAAATGCCTGGACCTCTGAGTACCTGCTTTGGGATGCATGTCCCTTCAAAGCAACTTTCCCCAGCTTTGCATCCCCCAGGCCAAGGCCTGGTACAATCTCAGGGCTCCATAAATATTTGAGGACTAACAAAGTAATGATATAAGTCTCAAGTTTTCCGTTTTGCAAATATTTACATGAAATTGACACATGTGCATTAAAATAGTTTGGAAATCACAATTTAGAGCATATATATATGTATATGTATATATATCTTAATATACAATTATTGTCTTATTATAATATAATTATATATTATTCACTACATTTAAGTTTTTATTGTTGTTCCACATCTGGGATGATGGGACAGAATGGGTTAAGTAACTGAAAAACAAAGAAAAAAATTTATGAATCTTAAGTACTCAAAAAGCAAAGCAGTGCTAGGGTATGTGGCTCAGTGGTAGAGCACTTGCCTATCACCTGTGAGGCACTGGGTTCGATCCCCAGCACTCCATAAAAATAAATAGATAAAATAAAAAGGGTTGTGTCCATCTACAACTAAATATATATACATCCATATATATATATGTGTATATAAATATATATATTTTTTTTTTTTAAAGGCAAAGCAGTGTGAGACCCTTTCTCGTGTCGGGGTAGGGTGTATCTGCTGATGAAAGACAAGCCCTTGGGGCCGTTTTCATAAGCTGATCAAGTAATGGACAAGCATCCTTTTTGGAATGAGACAGTGTTAAAAATAGGATTAGTGGGACAAAGAATTCCCACTGTCTTTAGAACGGATCCATTCCCATTCTGCCAGAATTGACTCCTGTCGGGGCACTTGGGCCTGCAGTAGGAATGGCAAAAAGTGATGCTGATTTTACCACCAGATTTTATTAGTGTTTCAGGCCATTTTGCTGTCGCCAAGCTTTCTATTAGCTCACGAGGGAATGTTAAATGGAAGCAGTCAATGATGTCTTTAAAGGTTTAGAACCCTCTCTGAGGATCATACCATTCTTCTTCCCTCCCTCCCTCCCGGAGACACTGATGCTCCTGGAGGCATGCAGAGCTTGGCAGCACAGTCCTCACAATAGCTTTTATTTATTGTGAATTTGTTGGGTGCCAGATAACAGGCCAAACATTAATTCCATGCTGTCATGTTTCATCATGACACTTGCCCATTTTACAGGTGAAGACTCTGAGGCCCAAGGAGTTAGGAATCATGCAGTACGTCACAACGCCAGTAGGTGGCAGACCTGGGACTTGAATGCTGGCTGACTGACACCTTGTCCTCGGAGTTGACTGCCTCCCCAAGCAGGTGGGGGTGGTGGTGGTTGGGATTTGACTAGCTTCCAAAATGGTGGAGGATGTACCTTATGCATCAGAGCACAGAATGTTCGCAGAAGACCATGGAGGACAGTGCGATTCCATTTTGTGCCCAGATTAGTATGTGCGTGTTGTCACTGAGGTCTCTCTAGAATAGAGTCTGGCTCTTTCACATTGTGCAGGCTGCTACACAGAGATATAGGTCTTGATGTTCCCATGTGGAGTTGCAGGCAGTTGCTGCCATCCTGTCCTCCTAACTTTTCCTGTGGGTGGTGTTTCAGATCCTCTTGGCCTCACCTGTCTCCTGTCCCGGCTGCAGTGGCTCCGGCTGACTCCACACAGGTAGGACTGTGCCTTGTCCATGTGCCCGCTGGTCACCTCTCACCTGCCTCTCAGGAAACCCCTGTGGTTGGCTCCTGGAGACCCAGGCAGGTGCAAGCTGGGAAAGTGTGCAGTGGTGTTGTGTGGTTAAAGCTCTCTGGGAGGACCTGTGACCAGGGGAGGCAAGAGTCGATGATAAATGGTTCCCTTTTTCACATTCCCACGGGCCAACTTTACATACCATTCACGTGGGTTCTCTGTGAGAACAGGAACCAACTCTGTAGCCTTTTGCACAATACCTGGTGGTTAACGAGTCCTAAATAAATATGTCTTGAAATGAAAGCCCAAAGAGGTACATTTGTACTTAGTAGTAGAGGCAGCTCTGTAACTGGCCTCTGTAAATTGCTTCTCCTCTCTACCCTGCTTTCTTCCCTTTCTCCCTCCTGTTTGTTGGGGAACATATTGCCTACCCAAGCTAAAGCATCTGGGGCACAGGGCTCAGATCATCTGAGGCACAGGAGTGAGACACAAAGAAAGCAGCTATGGCACCCATGGTCCTTCTAAGAACCAGGGGAATGGATAAGAAGGACCCCAGGCAGAGTGCAGAGTTAGGCAATCACAGTGTCTTACCATCTCAGGCGGAGTAGGTGGTCATGAGGTTGAGTAGGGGTTCTAATATTATTCTAACAGTGAGTTGGTTCCCAGGGACATTGGGTCCTTTGTCACCCAGTCAGGGGAGGAGCTATACTTTTCCAGCAGTGCATACTGTGTCTATGGCTGCCCAAGAGAGACTTCCATAAGGCTCAAAACAATGGGGCCAACTGAGGGTCATCCTGACTCTCCTGAGAGACTGGAAAGTCAAAGGCACAAGTAACCCATAAATCAATACTGCTAAAAGCCACTCACATGCTTACATACATAGCAACTGTGAGAGAGATAGAAATGAATGGACCTGGGATGAGCTTCTGTACAAATGCCTTACGGAGCCCGAGGGACTCAGTCCGGCTTCCTCCAGCTGAGCAGGAAGGAGCCTGACCAGAGGATATTCCTGCAGTCGCTCACGGTGGCCACACCATGTTGCTGTGGGAGATGAGTCTTGCATGGTTTAATTCTCCACTGGGTTAGTTCCCACCCTGCTCCAGGTCCTGTCCAGGCATCTGTGGGTATGTGAAAGAGGACAGGCACATTCCTTGTTCAGCATCAAACTCGGCCAAGAGCTGCCTAGGCTCTTCAATGCACATCCACGGTCTCCGGATGCATGTTGTGCCATTACTAGCCTGAGCCTCTGCACCTTTCTGTCATTGAGCAGAGCCCAGGTCCTCCCCCAGACTTCCCTGGCTTTCCTGCTGAGTGTCATTTTGAAGAATGTGTCACATTGCCCTATTGCATGCCTAAGTCGGTCCATTTGTCCCTAGAGAACCATTGGTCAAGCCAGTACTTTGGAAGTCTCCCTCAAAGGCCCATGTGTAAAGGCTTGGTCCCCAGCCGATGGCACTATTGGGAGTTGGTGGGGCCTAGTTGGATGAAGTCAGGTCACTGGAGATGTGCTCTTGAAAGGGATGTTGGGACCTAGCCTCTTCCTCTCTCTTTTCTTTGATACTTGGCTGCCATGAGGTAAGCAGCTTCCTTTACTACATACTCCTGGCATGAAGTGACTGTACTGTCACAGGCCCAATGTCAGTAGCACCAAGCAACCATGGAACTGCAACTTGGAGCCAAAATGAACTTTTCCTCCTTTTAAGTTGATTATCTCAGGTATTTTGTCACAGTGACAAAAAACTAATACACAAGAGCTATTTATTGTTCAGGGCCCTGTGTCTGACATAGGTGGTCCACTGTTTCCTCCCCTTGGGCACTTGATGCTTTATGGCTCTATATAACGTGTGTCTGACTTATATAACAAAGAAAAGACCCTGCATATGATTCTTAGGGAATAATGATTCCTCTTAAGTTGACCTGTAGCTCTCCCAGGCATGGGATGGCTGCCATAATTTATCAATATCTTCCTCAGAAGGTACTGATTGATTTCTGCCTCAAAAGATTCCATGTCAGGGGCTGGGGTTGTGGCTCAGCAGTAGAGCACTCGCCTAGAATGTGTGAGGCCCTGGGTTCGATCCTCAGCAGCACATAAAAATAAATAAATAAATAAATAAAAGGTATTGTGTTCAACTACAGCTACAAAATAATTTTTTTTTTAAAAAAAGATACCATGCTGTTCTAAGAAGAATCATGTTAAGTGGAAAATAGACACACACTTCCTACTGAAAGTACTTACAGCAAGCAGAAAAGCAAAGTTCTATTTCTCATCATCGGTATCAAACATTTAAAATGATTTTGACAAAAGACAGCAGAGAGCCTGTTTGCAATAATATTTCTCTGCTATTTGTGTTTGCAAAGAACCCCGTTGCCTGTGTAATTAAAAGGTCACTGTCCTGGAATTCTTGAAAATAGGCAGGAGGGAAGAAAATGTTCCAAGTGGCTGGGAGACCTGAGGGCTCATTCTTCTCCAGTTGGTCTTGCTTGGCTTTTTTACTTTAAGGAGTTTACTCCTTGATGCTGGCAATGCAAAAGGTGAGTTTGTTTTGCAGCTGGTGACATCTAGTAGACTGAGGATTTTTAGGAGTTACCTTCAGGTTGTGCTGCAGACCTACAGCACTGAGGTCACAAGCGCTGGTCCCTGTCTGGAGATTCCCTAAACACACACCTTTGTTCTTGATGGTACAACTGGCCAACGTAAATTAAGGGGTTATCTCTTCTGGGCCTTATTTTCAAGGCTGGCAATGATAAAACTTTGAACTGAAGTCCTGGCAGAAGAAGCATTAATCCCTTTGAAGACCTGCTTCTGTGCCACATTGTTTGAAAAATTCCCCCAAGGAAGTGGGGAGAAAAATGAGCGCTCGTCTTGAATTGATTATGTGTCATCTGGATAGTTCAAGGTTGGCTTCTCTAGTAAAATACCTCCAGCCGTGCTGCACATGAAGAAAGGAAGAGTCCTTTTATAAAATACCTGAAACAATATGCGAACTTCTTGACATTCCCTGGACAGACCATTTCAAAGAGTGGGTATTGTCAGAGGTCAACTACAAGTAGGAAAAAAGTAAATAGAAGCTAATCGGAAAGGGCTGGAAGGGACACACTCTAACACACAGATGTGACAGACAAAGCCAGCATTATGGGAGGTCAAACCTCCCACCCTGGCCTCTGACTGACATCCCAGGAGTGAAGTGAACCCTGGGCCGGGGGCATGGGTACCTCACACACACTTGGCCCAAGCTCTGAGACTTTAAATGCTAGCCCAGGTTCTTGTCAGTGGGCCCCATCCCAACCTTGAGCCACACACCAACTAAGTCTTAGTTTCTTAACTGGAGTCATGCTTATTTCTGGGACTGTTTTGCAAGCCTCTCCTCTAGTACCAAGTAGGCAGTGGGTCTGGGAGTTACAAGGTGTCTTACAATTTACTTCAATTCATTTCACCAAATATTTTCCCAAAACCTATGATGCATCAGACACTACGTTCTGGGAATATAGGCGTAGTGGGGTTGGGAAGCCAAGACACGGTTTAGCCTCAGTGCACAGCTGGAAGGAAAGAGAACAAATGACAACAAATGCCACAGACCAGCTGCCACAAACATCGTTTCAAGCCAGTATTCATGTGTGATGCTCAAACACCCCTAAGTAGGATTCTGGCCCATCTCTAAAACATCCCTCTTCTCTCTTCTCCAGCTTTCTCACCCCTCTCAGTTGTCCCAGCCTGATCTCCAGCTTCCCCATGGGCTCTTTCTCAGGGCCAGCCTTCAGGACCCTTGTGCTTCCGTCTTGCCTCTGCTCCCAGTTGTCCATCACAAAGACCCAGAGGACCAGCAGGGTCGGGAACAAGTGAGGGCATGCAGAGCCAGGCTCTCTTCAGGGAAGAGCAGTCTTGCAGAGCTAGAGCAGTTTGAAGTTCTGAGGTTCCATCTTGTCCCTCAGAAATGAATGAGATCTAGCCCTTGCCCCAGAGAGGACCAGGGATTTCAGCACCCAATACGATTCCCCAGGAAACCTATGTAAGAGGAGAGCTGCTTCAGAATCTTGAGGGGATCCAAGCCAGCCTAGATTGGAAAGCTCTAGCCCAGCCTCGAAAGATGGATTTGTCTTTGAACTTAACTGTGGCTGCTTCCTACCTATGTAATTTCGGGACAAGTTATGTAATTTTTCTCACTTGCCTTGGTTTCCTCATCAGTCACCTGGGAATATCACATTGTAAGTGTAGAGTTTCAGTGATTTGATAAAAGTCAAGTTTGGGGAGAAGGGCTTGCCGCCATGCACAACACGTGTGCCAGGAGGACTTCGATGCCGTGGATGAGCCAATTACTGAGGTTTAATTGCACCGCGGCTCTGTATTTTCTTTCACTGTCCTTGTGTCTGGATGAAAAGTCTCAGGATTTTCCTGGTCACTCAGGGTGCTGGATTTCCCCCTACTCTGGTTTGAGGTCTCCCTCAGGACAGCAGCTGTGAGCTCTCAGCCTACCCTGTCCAGGGCTCCAGGGGAGGTGGTCATGGAAGTTCACAGTGTGCTTTTCATGGGAACCTTCTGCATCCTGGTGGCTGATCTCTAAGAGTCTGGCTCATGACCAGATGTCCCTCTCACAAAGAATGAGTTCATACTGACAGACACCCTTGTGGCTCTTATCTGACCTTTGTCCAGTTGATTCCTACCAAGATGGCCAGTCTCTGGGAGAGCTCTGGCCGGGAAGGAAGTTAGGGTGGAGTGTGTGTCAGTCAGGCGAGACACAGGGGAGGCTCCACAACAAAACACATGAAATAACAGGGTATTTCTTACAGGTTCCAGAAAGAAGAGGGCAGCGTGCCCTGTGGGGCCATCAGGAAGAGAGGGCGCCATCTGGGACAAGCAAACTCAACTAGCAAACGGGAATAAGAGAGAGAAAGACAGAGAGAACCTGTGTCTGAAGACTTTATTGGAACTAGGGCATTACCCAAGCAAGTTTTCCCTGGAGAGTTCTAGGGGGCAGGTTTAGAGCCAGCGGGCACTGAAGAGGAGGGGTGGCCTATCTGCACAGTCCACGTGGGGTGTGGGGCCAGGGGGGCAAGTCAAGGAGGTTGTATCTAGCTGTCCCAGGGTCACCAGGAGGCAGTTGCTTAAGGCAGATTATCTGGATTGACCATACAGAGGAGGTAGTGAAGTAGAGCTGGGAGGGGAAATTGAACCCTGCTTCTGGTATGAGGAAGTTCAACCTGTATTCAACATGGACGTCAAAGCAACACCAAATTCTAAGAATTCAGCACAGAGGAAATATAAAGTTGTGTTGTCGTTTTCACATTTAGAAATCAGACTGTCCATCTGGGTGTGGCGGCAGCATGCTGTAATCCCATTACTTGGGAGACAGAGGCAGGAGGATAGCTAGTTGAAGGCCAGCCTGGGCAACTTAGCAAGACCCTGTCTGAAAATAATAAAATGAAAAGGGCTGGGGATGTAGCTCAGTGGTAGAATGCTTGCGTGGCATGCATGGGTTTGATCTCCAGCACTTCAAAAAAGATAAAAAAAGAAATATGAAAACCCTCACGGGAGTTGTGGTGAGGAAGAGGAAGCGGGAAAGTTCTGGTGTCTGTCATTGTCATAAACCAGCTTTGTGCTGTCTGGAATGGCAGGTGCCAGGGCTGACTTGTTCTCTTGGTGTTTTTTGTACAAGTTTTTTTTTTTTTTTTTTTTTTCAAATCTCCCTTCCAACCCCCGTGCATGCCTGGGGACTCTTTCCTGGAGTTGGAGGAAGCAGCCCTCGTCTACCCTTCCCAGGAGCACAGCAGCTCAAGCCCACACCCAGTCTTCTCTCGCCCATCTCCCAGCCCCTGAGAACATCCACTTGGGTCTTGCTCCTGCTTGCTCTGGGAGGGCAGGCCTTTCCTAACGTGAGCCCTCTCCTGGGGCTTGTCAGCTTCCAGCCAGGACCTCCTCCCCCTGCAGATTTCTCGTCTAGAGACATCCACCAGCCTGCCCCATCAGTGTCTCCAAGCTGTAATGGATGTGCACTAATCCAGGTGGTCTCCTTGAAACTCTGCCCTCTTGAATTGGTGGAAAGGCAGACACACCCTCTGTTGGCCCTCTTTAGGGAGGCTGGGACTCAAGAGAGAAGAGATTCTTCCAAAATCCTCTTCCTGGGCCCCTCTCCCTGCTACCCTCTCCTCCTCTCCAGGTGGGAGAGGCATTTGAGCCCCCCCAGTTGGTTCTGGGCTCCAGGCTGGTTCGTTTCACACTGCAGTCAACTTGGTGTCTGTCACCTGTCGCGTCTTTTTCAGCTGAGACCTCCACGTTGGCCTCTTCCACACATGTCATCCACCATCACTCAGTACAGACTAGGAGTGAGTGGTTGCTAGAAGGTGGCACCTGTTGGAGGGGTGGACAGGTGAGATGGCAAAGGCCGGCAGGGGCTTCCTTGTCCAGGTGGCTTACCACTGTGACTCTTGTCTAATCAGGTCCTGCCTTGGATGGGAAAAGGGGTGAAGAACGATAGGCCCCCATCTCCTTATGAGAATGACCAGCCTTTGTTTACTACCGTACAATTGCAACGCATCTTTAGTATACACATTCTCATTTAAAATTCACGGAACTCCAATGAGATTGCTGTTGTCTGAGTCCCACTTTTACAGACCAAGAACACGGGTTGGGGAAGGCAAGCAGTTGCCAAGGTCACACAGGTGGAAGGTGACTGGTTCAAATTTAGCAATCTGACTTGAACGTGCTCTTTTCCCTCAGACCATAATACTTGGAGTCAGGGTGGGGACCCTTCCAGAAAGCCTGACATGAGGCAGGGTGTTGTGCTGTGGGAGGACGCGGCCAGCCCAGTGTGGTGTGTCCTCAGTGGCAGTGGACATTCTGTTCTCCACACCCACCTGCCAAACAGAACTTTCTGTGCTGGCAAACAGACTGTGACTTCATGCCCCACGCTTCACACCTGACACTTACAGACCCAACTAGTCCTGCCCGGGCCTCAGCCTCCCTGTTCTGGGGTCAAATCTCCGGTGTCATCCAGACCTTGGTAAAGATAACCACTCCATCCAGCAAACAGCCTTGGAGGAGCACCCTCTGTCTCCCAGAGAAGGAAGAGAAGGTAGTGCAGTAAAATGGCAGCCCACCCCCACCAGCCCCGCAGTAGTATCTGGTCATCTCTGCTGCCACACTCACCCTTTGGTTACCAGTATCCTGAAGTCCATCCACAAATTCTTATCTCCCCCTCTTCTTTTCTGCATCATTTGGTTTTAATTAATTAGAAGATAGGATCATATGCCAAAGGAGTAGGAGATAGGTTTATATGTTGGTCTTGCTAGCAAGAGGCTTACATGACATTTTGCTTCAATTAATCTTTGTTTTTAGGATAGTAAAAGCAACACATATTGATGTAAAAAAATTTAAAAATGCAAAAACGTGTGTGGAATGTGGGGGAAAACTTTAAAAACTCATGCATGAGCTACTTACAGCTTAATATTTTTGTGTATTTCCTTCTAACATCATATATATATATACATACATATATGTATATATATATACATACATATATGTATATATATATACATACATATATGTATATATATATGATGACATATATAGAGAGTATATATATTGGATCTATCTGCATGCTTGAAACGAAATTAGAATGATAAGTCTGTGCTTTTTTGTCACTTATCATTATGTCATGGGCATATTGTCCCAGCATGAAGGCTGGCAAACTTTCAAACAGTATTCCACGTTGTACAGACTGTGGAAACACACCAGGAGCAATTCTATGGAGCACTCCAATCCGTCTAACACAGAAACATATGTGAGCTGAGAGGAAGAAGAAGGAAGGTTAAGCAAATATGTCCATTGTAGCACATTCTATTGTGCCAGAAAGGAAACAGATGGAACAATCTTATAAGGGGTCAAATTGTAGGGATCCTTCAACCCTTGCCCCAAGACCTACCCGGACAAGAACCCAGGAAACCCAGGATGAAGAAATGACACTAGTATAACAAATTAGAATAATAAAAAATTTTTAAAAAAAATAAAGAAATGACACTGCAGTCACTGCAGTACTGTTGAAGCTTAGAAATCTTTTTTTTTTTTTTTTTTTTTTTTTGATGCTAACCATTGAACCCAGGGACTTGTGCATGCGAGGCCAGTGCTCTACCACCTGAACTATATCCCCAGCCCCCACAGAAATCTTGTTTGTTTTCTTTCCTAAAAATAAAATTGAAGCTGGATGCCGTGGCACACACCTGTAATCCCAGTGGCTCAGGAGGCTGAGGCAGGAGGATTGCAAGTTCAAAGCCAGCCTCAGCAACAGTGAGGCACTAAGCAACTCAGTGAGACCCTGTCTCTAAATAAAATACAGAATAGGGCTGGGGATGTGGCTCAGTGGACAAGCGCCCCTGAGTTCAATACCCAGTACTTAAAAATAAATAATTAAATAAAAATAAGATAAAATTGAATGGAGACTACCCAGGTTCTCCCATGGTTTGAGGTGTGAACTGCCACAAAAGTTTCCTCTCAAGGAAGCCTGGGTATCCCCATGCTTCTACTCTTCCCCTTCTGTCTACAACCTCTGGCTCTTAGCACTCCAGGGTTTCTTCTTTATTGTGAATTTAAGTAGAAGCTGGCGTACCAAAGCCTCATCCTCCCATAATTAAAATGTGCCCACCTCTGTGCAAAGCTCTTTTACATAAGATTGCTTGGCTCCTGGAAGATGGGACTTTGAATTGGACTTTTAATAATAGATCAAATCTTGTGACCTCCTGATGTCTCAAAGAAAAGCTCCCTTGCTTTTAAATTCAAGTCCACTGGGGTAGAGGAAGGGGTTTTGGGAGGAAGGAGGGGAGGCAAGTTGGGGGTTTGGGGAGTGAAATTGATCACATTATGTTATGTATGTACATGCCACAGTGAAACTCACTATTCTGTATAATTATTATGCACCAATTTAAAAAAAAAAAAACAAAAAACAGTAGCCGGGTGTGGTGGCGCACGCCTGTAATCCCAGCACTTGGGAGGCTGAGGCACGAGGATCACGAGTTCAAAGCCAGCTTCAGCAATGGTGAGGCACTTAGCAACTCAGGGAGACCCTGTCTTTAATAAAATACAAAAAAGGGCTGGGGATGTGGTCCAGTGGTCGAGTGCCCCTGAGTTCAATCCCTGGTACCAAAAAACAAACAAACAAACAAACAAACAAATAATTCAAGTACATGATACATTCAGTCAAAGGCATTCAAAAATGGAGTGATTTGGCCCTGGGTTATGCTGGGGGCTTTAGATGATTTGTAATTGTCAACCAGAGTAGTGACAAGGGGCCTACCAGCTTCTAACTTCATATCATGAAGGGTTCTTAGTCCGTGACTAAGGGCACCACCTCCCCACCCACAGATGACTGCGGCCCACGGTGAAAGCCACGTAGTGTGCCAAGGGTAGAGAAGTCTCTCTTTTCTGCTCAGGAGGCTGCTGGAAATGGCTTTAACCACATGTAAGATTAGACTGTAGCTTAACCCTTCTTCTCCTTCCTCTCACTCACACGTGTTCCTGTGTTAGATTGGAGAACTCTGTAGAAGTGTGTGGGGTGTGTTTCCACAATCTATAAATCTTGTTACCCTGGTGGCTTGGAGAGCATTGAGGTGACAGGCCCAGAGTCATTAGAACAACAACAACAAAATTGATTAGTTCTGGTTGTTAAAATATACCCTTGATTTATTCTTTTACCAGACTACAGGCTGGGGGATGAGGAAAAGAGGGAGGTGAGAGGAAGAAATTCCTAAATTGGCATATGGAGGACCCTGCCTGGGGAACCCAGTCATTAGAGTTTCTTCGGCTGGGCTCTTCTTTCTTCTCTCGCTTCAGACTAAGTCCGGGGTTCGGGATGGGAGAAGCTTTAAAAACACCAGTTAGGGAGCCTCACTCTTTGAATGAAATGAAGTAGGGGCTGCAGGGCGCCTGGAGCCCCTGACTCAGCATGGTGGCCAGAGTGTAGGGTGGTGGTGGCAGTGCTGGTGGAGACCAGGGCTTGACCTCCATGCCTCCACAAGGTCCGCTGCGTCTGGATCTTCTCCTGCCCAGACATGTAGAGGAGATTCAGAAGCTGTGGTAGGCAAGATCCAGGTCTCCCAGAGATGTCCACACCCTAATCCCTGGAGCCTGTGGACATGTTTTATTGCACAGCAAAGGAGAATTAGGGTTTCTACTCAGCTGACCTCAGATGGGAGACTATGCTGGGTCATCTGGGTGGGCCTGGTATAATCACAAGAGGCCTTAAATGTTGTTAGTCAGGAAGACACAGAAGCAGAAGAGAGGGAGCAGAAGGGTGGCCTCGAGATAAGCCTCAGCCCTCAGCCCACCATGAAGATGGTGGAAGCGAAGGAATGACACCGTCTCTAGAAGCCGAAAAACACAAGGAAATGCTTTTTCTCCTGGAACCTCTAGAAGGAATTCGGATGTACTGACACTTTGATTTTTGCCTCCCTGGGACTCATTTTGGACTTCTGACCTCAAGAACTGTAAAAGAATAAAGTTGTATTGTTTTAAGACACTGCCTTTGTTGCAAAAAATTTTTTTTGCCGGGCACGGTGGCACACACCTGTAATCCCAGCACTTTGGGAGGCTGAGGCAGGAGGATCACAAGTTCAAAGCCAGCCTCAGCAATGGCGAGGCATTAGCAACTCAGTGAGACCCTGTCTCTAATAAAATACAAAAAAAGGGCTGGGGATGTGGTCCAGTGGTCGAGTGCCCCTGAGTTCAATCCCCAGTACAAAAAAATAATAATAATAATAATAATAGCAGCCACAGAAAACTAATACCAATGTGAACCAGCAGAAGCTTGGATCAGTCATGAGCTGCAGAAGCTTCTGAGAGGCCTGATCACAGGCACTGACCAAGGCCCCACAGGCTACTCTCAACCACAGCACAGACCAGACCAAGGAAGAAGTGCAGGATGCAAGGCAGGGCTCTTCCCTCTTCCCACTTCCCCATCTCTGTGAGATCATAGGAACCCCACCCAACCCTTGCAAAGTCCCTAAGACAGGGTCTTGGAGAGGAGCTGAGAGGTAGATGTTAAATTAAAAAAAAAAAAAAAAAAAAAAAAAAAAAAGATCTTGCTTACATAGACCAAGCATTTATCTGGGGGAATTAGTTTCAATGATTATGTTAAATTAAGTTTCTGGAATCAACTAAATTGTGAGGGCCAGCTGATGATTTATAAAGAAATAAAGAAGCTTCATTTTCACTGCAAATTTGAGGGTGATATGAGTAAATATGGAGATACCATCATGGTTCCAACCAGAGGTGGCTCTATATGTACCTCTCCTAGAGTCCCAAGGCTTTTTGGGGTCCTGAACAACCGCATGCAGAATTTCAGGCTCCCCTTCCTTCTGTGTGTGTGTGTGTGTGTGTGTGTGTGTGTGTGTGTGTGTTGACTTAGGATACAGAGCTGTACAAGGAGTCTGGAGGTTTATTTTTAGTTAACCAATCTTGTTGATTAAATAAGTCAGTTAAGTAAATAGAAGACTCTACTTTTCTGTTGGAGTTAGGTATCCAATGGCATCAAAAGAAATGGTTGAGAAAAGAGGAAAAGAATTTCAAGAATTAAAATGGGTAGGGAGTTGGCTATTAAGTAATTTGAGCATTCATTGATGCAATGACCTATTCTCATCAACTCTGTCTCCACTTCCAAATTCTAGTCTGAACTGAGGTTAGCATTAAGGATGTTAATTAGCTGACCTTTAAAGAGAGTGATTACCCTGGATTATGGGGGAGGAGGGTCATGCAAAGGTAGACAAAAGTCCTTAAAAGTGGGCCCAGGATGGAACTAGCTGAGGTTTGCCTTCATGTTGTCACAAAATGTCCTACAGTTCACCGTGTTTTATGATACTTTACATTTATTGTTGGATGGAATTTTCTTTCCTCCTTGTGGTCTATCTTTCTTACTCCCTTGCCTCTTTGCTTTGGTGGGAATTGATGGTAAACAGAAAAGAGATAATGGTTGGTTACTATAATATACCAAATTTATGGTCCCAAAATTGTCAAGGTGAGCAAGAGATTTTTTTTTTTTCCTCATTGACCCCTTATGGTGCAGAATCTGAAATATATTCATGTCTCTCATCTGGAGCTCAAGAGAGATTCAGGGCAAGCTCCCTCCATTGCCCTTTGCCCATGGAAGCAGAATCCAATCTTACCTCTTCTGGATTTTGCTGTGGTCCTGGGGAAAGAGGAGCTGCAACATAAAATGATATTGTGGTGAAGGGGAGAGGAGGGGAGGAAAGTTAGGAGGCCACGGAGAGAAGGAATCAAATTTTCCATCCCTGGCATGAAAATAAGTGGGGAAAATAATAGTTTTGCACCACCTCCTGGGCTGGTGTCCAGAATCAGCTCTTTGAAAGGCTTCTTTCTGGTTATGAACTGAACCTATGTGTCTTCCAGAAGTTATCAGTATCACTGAAAACTCATGGCTTAATCCCAAAGGGTTAAAGGGATGTCACCATGATTTTCTTTCTCTCTTTTTAAATGTTTTTCTTAGTGCATTATCGTTGTACATAACACTGGGTTTCATTTTGACATGATCGTACAGGCCTGGAATATAATTTTCTCCACTTCATGATTTTCAACATTACTATACAAACTAAAAAAAATATTGAGTGTCAGGGAGATACAATGATCAATGCAAGTTCATGTTCAAGCAACAGGCCAGCTGGGATTCAATCTCCAAACGTGGGGACTAGGTAAGTATTCCCAAATTCAGAACAGGTGACCTCTACCCCCAGATCTCAGAGCCTGCCCTTCTGCTGGTCTCAGTCCTTGCTCTCTGAGGATGGGCTCCACTCTTGTTTTCAATCTGGTTCCTCCAGATTCTTGGGTTTAATCTCAGAGCAGGTGAGAGGTGACCTGAGCAGTCTCCAGGTGACAGTGCTGGAGGCAGAAGGGGTCGGACTGGATTCCAGTGGCAACCTTTGAGCTCCTGTTGAGTTAGGTTTCTCCTGAACTCCTGGATCCCATACCTCGAGGAAAGGAGACAGAGCATATGTTAGAGGCAGTTCATTAAGACTGCCAACCGACATCTTGAAGGCCCCACCCATTTCTGGCTTCTGTCACTCACAGCCCATGCAACCACTAGTCACCCAGGGCCCTTAGTCATCACCCAAGTATGTTTAGAAGCTTAGGAAGAGCACAGCATCCTCTGACACCCTGTTAGATGTCAGGGAGTTACTCAGGCATTTATTTTCATGGTAGCCCTCCTCTTTTAGTATTTGCTGAACGTGTACCACTGGCAAACACTCACCTTTTAGATCTCAGGTAGAAGTCAGGTTCTCAGAGACGTTTTCACAGGTCATCTTCATCCTGTGTCCCAATCAAAATTCTGACCCTTTTCTCTATTCTTTTGTAGTAGTGTCTCTCTCTCTCTCTCTCTCTCTCTCTCTCTCTCTCTCTCTCGCAGCACAGCCCTTGGATTATGTGGGTTTTGCCTTTAGGGATGTTTCCCTACACTGGCTTAAACATACAAGATAACATTTTTTAATAAAATGAGGCCATTAAGTAGGCTATCCAGGGCTGGTATTGGAGGCCCCTAGAGATCAGGGACCAGAATCCTTTCATTTTCGTGTGTTCCACTGTCTTAGAACGTCTTTCATCTTCAATATCACCATATGGTCTAAGGTGGCTGCTAAGGTGCCAGCCATCACATACACACTGCAGAATTAAAGAAGAAGGTGGTGGTGGGTGTGGGGAAGAGCTAAAAGCAAACCTTTAAGTCAGGTCCCTTTAGGGAGTTTTCTCTGAAATTCCTCACTTTTTGTCCCACATACATCTGTATCTCTTTGGCCAGATCTTTGTTTCATGGCCTCACATAAATGCGAGGGAAACTGGGACAGATAATCTTTGGTTGGACTCTATACTATAGGGGGTAGTAGTGAGTATTTTTCAGTGATGAAGAAAAGGAAAACTATGTGGAATTGGCAGCAAACTCTGCCCCAGCACATTCCATACAAAATGAAGGCATTAAATGTTTTTGATATGGAAAATTTTAAATGCACACAAAAGTAAAGAAAATCACATACTGAGCTGCTGTGTACCCATCACTATATTTAATAGTCACCAACCTCATGTGGTTCTTGTTTCATGCATTCTCACTTTTTATCTTAGGCTATTTAAAAGTAAATCTCAGACATCATGTTATTGCATTTGTATATTTCTCTAAAAGATAAGGACTTCAAAAATAACCAAAATACCAACAAAATGAACAAAACATTCCTTAATATCTTAGTAACAATCTGCATTTGCCTTTCTCAGATTGTCTCAAAAAATATCTTTGGTCTAAATGAGGATCCAAACAAGGCCCACATGTAGCCTTGGGGATATGTCTTTTTTTTTTTTTTTTTTTTTTTTTTGGTACCAGGGATTGAACTCAAGGGACACCTGACTACTGAGCCACATCCCCAGCCCTGTTTTGTATTTATGACAGACCAGGTCTCACTGAGTTGCTCAGCACTGAGGCTGACTTTGAATTTACAATCCTCCTGCTTCAGCCTCCTGAGCCGCTGGGATTATAGGCGTGTGCCACTGCACCCGGCTGGGGATATGTTTTTTAAGTCTCTTTTTCTCTAAGTCACTTGTTCCTTCTATCTTTTTTTTCTCATGATACTAGTTAATCAAAGTGTCATCTGTCCTATAGAATTTCCCATATCCTGGATTTGGTTGGTAGTATCCTTGGGGTTTTATTTAAAGAGACTTTGGATTTCTTGTAACCTGGTAAGTAGATTTAGAAGAGTGGTCAGATTCAGGTGATTTTTTTTCCCCTAAAATACTTCACAGGTGGTGACGTGGACTTCCTATTGCTCATCTCACTTATCAGAGTTCCCTGCTCCTTGTGACATCAGGATTGCTCTTACTCTGACCCTCCACCTCATCCTTACAGAATCTCCTACTAATGCGTCATGTACTGATATGGCTGTGCTGATGCTTGTTGCTTGGATTTATGTTTTTTATTTAGAAGATGAAGAAGCAGGTGGTAGCTATGTGTTTATTTGCACAGTCCAATGGGGAGGCAAGGAAACGGGTTCTCCCTTAGGGCCTCAGAAGGAAGGCAGCCCCATAACACTTTGACTTTAGAATTCTGGCCCCTAGAACCAGAGGAGAACCAATCTGGGCTGGTAATTTGTTACAGCAGCAATACGGAACAAATCCGGAGGTGCTGCAGCCTTTTGGGATTTAGTAAGAACGGAGCTGTTGCTGGAGGAGTGTGCCTTGTTTTGAAAATTAGTAAAGTTTTAAAATCCATTGTCTAGGGATGAAGAGGATCTCCTGAGAGGTACCCTGTTCCTCATCTGGTGTCAAGACTGGGATGACCTAAAACCAGATGTGGAAGTACTTCTTTTTTTCTTTTTGAAGTACTAGGGATTGAACCAGGGACGCTATACCACTGAGTTATATCCTCAGCCCTTTTTATTTTTTATTTTGAGACAGGGTCTCACTAAGTTTCTTAGGGCCTCACTAAGTTGCTGAGGCTAGCCTTGAACTTGTGATCCTCCTGCTTCAGCCTCCCAAATTGCTGGGATTACTGGCGTGCAGCACGACATCTTGCTATGCTTTTTAATCTTGATGAAGATTATCTTAATAGAATGTACACCACAGAGCAGGCATTTGAATGTTTGTTTGCTGCCTTGCACAGAACAGAGGTCTAGTAAGTACATTTACTTAGTAAGTACCCGGGGAGCCCTTGCACTGCTCTCAGCCATTCCTCTCTCTCTGTTGAACAGTTACACCCGGTCACAAGTTTGCATGTGTGATCTATTCTAGCCAATCATAGTACCCTATTCCCATGAAAACATTGCTAGGGCAGAGGAGGGCATGTGACAAGATCGGGTCAAAGAGGATCCTTCTAAGGGTTAACTTATTTTCATGCTAGGAGAGATTCTTTTCCCACTAGAATTCCTGTGCCAGAGCATGTGGTCTGGAACAGCCAACAGTTATTTCCCCACCAGCTGTTAAAGGAAACCTACTAAAAATCCTGAGGGGTTGGGGGGTGGGGTAAAAACTAAAACAACAACAACAACAACAACAACAACAAAAAAAAAAAAACTTGTTTTTTCTCTCCAGAGAAAAGCCAACCTGGAAATGGAGATTGTGAGTGTGGACTCCTGACAACCTGGTTTCTGTACGTGGACCCACTCCTGATCCTGCCTTTCGCCATCCCTGACACGCAGGGCAACACACAGCATTTTACCTACGTGTTGGAGCAGGTTTCTGTCACTTGCACTCTCAGGAGCCCTGACCAGCCCAGTCACTGACCTTGCCCTCTGGAAAGTCGGGTGATCGGGGTTACCTTCTGGGTCACAGCTGTTCCACCGCCACAGTTCCCTGGCTGTGAGGATTCATTTAGCCATGTAATTTTCCGGTAAATTGTCTATTGTCTTAGGATTGCTGGGAACCACTACTAAATATAAAATCAATTGAAAATCATGCAACTATATGGAAAAATATTCAATTAAGAAACTTGACAGGAAATTCCAACTCTAGTGGAACATTTTAGACTTAAAAGTGAGGTTCCATTTATAATTGCTAACTTGTATATTCTTATATTTTCAATTATTTTAAACAAATATTTTATGGGGTTTTTTTTTTTTTCTTCTGTACTGGGAATTGAACCCAGGGGCACTCTACTACTTAGCTATATTCCACCCCTTTTTATTTTATTACTTTAAGACTGGGTCTTTCTAAGTTGTCCAGGCTGGCCTTGAACTTTCAATCTCCCTGCCTCAGCCCCCTGAGAAGCTGGGATCACAGGCATCCACCATTGTTGCCGCCTGAAGCGATGGCCGCTTGGAGCAAGGAAGCCGCAGGAAGAAGTTTAGAGGCGAACTGGAAACAAACAGCCTTTTTATTCTGATAATTTTTCTCTTTGGCTCTAACAACGACTTTAACACGCACCACACACACCACCAAACAACCAACACACCAAATGGCGCAGACCCGAAAAGCAAACTCGCTCAAGTCTCTCGAGATCCCGGACCAAGTCCCGTGAGACTACGGAAGGCGACAATGTCCAAACATCTCCATGGCCCGTAGTCAACCGCAATCTCAGCCATCTCCCCAAACAGGGCTCTTGCACACCATGCCCAACTTCAATGCAAGTTTTTAAATAGCACCCCCCACCCCCATGCATTTAGCAACAGCAAAGGGGCAAGAAATAAAGAGACAGACTTTTCTTTGGTACCAGGGATTGAACCAAGGGGTGCTTAAACACTGAGTAACATCCCCAGTCCTTCTTTCTTTCTTTCTTTTTTTAAAATTGTATTTAGAGACAGGTCTCACTAAGTTGCTCAAGGCCTCACTAAGAGGCTGAAGCTAGCTTTGAACTCCTGATCCTCCTGCCTCTGCTTGCCACATCACTGGGATTACAGATGCACACCACCATGCCCAGCCTATATTGAAATCTTTACAGATCCAAGTCTAGAGGTTGCTGGTGCTATGCTGTTGCCTCCGAGCAGAACTTTCTTCTCTCTTCTATTCAGATACCAGGTGCTATTGGTAGCATCATAAGGTTGGGGCAGAGTTGGATGGGATGTGCTATAGGAAGATTTCAGTTGACATCCCTGGATCTGTTGCAAAGACCTAATTAGGATAAATGGCAAGGAATAAACTCACTGCAAAGCAAACCCACCCACAGGGGCCATAGCAAGGGCTTGTGGAGTCAAGGAAAAAATAAACACTTCATCTTGGAGGGGGATGAGGGAGAGTACCGATATCCTTTTCTTGGACTGAATCAGACCGTGAAAACTGTGGTAGGGATTATAAACTTTAGGTCCCTAAGCCCATTTTCATGGAAGTGCAGGCTGAGTAGCCATTATCCAGGATGCTTGGGACCAGAAGTATTTTGGATTTTGGACTTTGGATTTTGGAATATTTGCATATACATAATGAAATATCTTTAGGATAGGGTCCAAGCCTGACTGTGAAGTTTATTTACATTTTAAATTCACCATATACACATAAACTGAAGGTGATTTTATGCAATGTTTTAAAATAAATCTGTGCATGAAATACAGTTCCATGGTGGAATTTTCCACTTACTGTATCAAGTGAATATTCAAAAAGTTTTGGAGCTGAGATTGTGGCTCAGTGATAGAGTGCTCCCCTGGCATGCATGAGACACTGGGTTTGATCCTCAGCACCACAGAAAAAAATAAAATAAAGATATTGTGTCCATCTAAAACTAAAAAATAAAGATTAAAAGGAAAAGTTTTGGATTTTGGAGCATTTTGGATTTTCAGATTAGGGATGCTTAATCTGCATTTGATGAGAATCAGGCTTATTATTTCTAGTAATATCTCTGTCATAAAAACAAGACTGCTCTCTCAAGGTACTGATCCCCAGATAAGGCTCTAGACACCCTGGAAATTGGCTGGTCCCTGGGACAGCTGGCCCCTCCCGGCTGTGTGGACATGGACTCTGGGTGGGGTTTGCTAGCAGCTGTTCCTTGTTCCCAGCTGTACCATTGTCCTCTTCCTTCACAGACTCTTTTCACTCTTAGTCTCTCTTTTTTCCATCTGTTTAAGGTTTTATAGAGTACTTGTATTTCTTTAGAAGTCAAGTGTTCAATACAGCAAATAAAGAATGTATGAGAGAATGAGGAAGGGAAGAAAAGAGTAAACCTATCAGAATCTCCTGCTGAGATCTCTGCTTACAAAGGACAGACATTCTTATGGTCACTTTAGTGTGATCTCACATAGTCCATGGTTAAATCAGTTGACTATCACACTAAGAGAAATTTTAAAAAGTAAAACCTTAAAGATTATTTTTTTATGTATGATATGCATGTGTTCCTTGTATACTTGAGCATAAACTAACATGAGTGAAACCTATGTGATCATAGCATTCTGAAGTCATCTAGGTGAGGAAGAAATGCTTGTTGAGCTTGTGTTGGGCAAGGCTGTGTGTTGGCACAATAGAAAATGCTAAGAAAAATAGATTAATTGTCCCCCAGTATCCATAAGGGATTGGTTCCAAAAACCTTGGTTAAATACCAAAATCCTGAATGCTCAAGGCCCTTATATAAGAGGGTGTAGTATCTGCATGCTTTAAATCATCTCTAAATTACTTATAATATCTAATGCAATACCTAAGGAAAGACAGTGGAACGAATCTGACATAATTTTCCTATGGTACATACATGGAAACATCACAGTGAATCCCACCATCATGTACATCCACAAGAATGGGGTCCTAGCTAGAATAAGATATATTCCATATTACTCAGCCTTAAAGAAGAATGAAATTAGAGCCGGGCATGGTGGCACGGCGGGCACGGTGGCGCACGCCTGTGATCCCAGCACTTGGGAGGTTCAGGAAGATCGTGAGTTCAAAGCCAGCCTCAGTGATGGCAAGGCACATAGCAACTCAGTGAGACCCTGTCTCTAATAAAATACAAAAAAGAGCTGGGGATGTGGCCCAGCGATCAAGTGCCCCTGAGTTCAATCCCCGGTACCCACCCACCCCCCAAAAAAAAGTTACCAAGAAGAATGAAATTATGGCATTTGCTGGTAAATGGATGGAATTGGAGAATATTATGCTGAGCCAAATAAGCTAATCTCAAAGAACCAAAGACGAATGTTTTCTCTGATATGCGATGATAATTCACAATAAGTAGGGGGGAAGAATAGAGGTATTTTGGACTAGACAGAAGGGAGTGAAGGGAGTGGAGGGGGCATGGGGGTTGGAATGATAGTAGGAATGAATCAGACATTATTACCCTACATGTATATATGATTTTGTGACCTGTATAACTCTACATCATGTACAACCAGGTGAATGAGAAGTTATACTCCATTTACATATGATGTGTCAAAATGCATTCTACTGTCATGTATAATAATTAGAACAAATAAAAAATGATATATCCCATGCTGTATAATTACATAAAAATGGGCTTTACTGTCATGTATAATTAAAAAGAACCAATAAATAAAAAAAATACCTAATGCAATGTAGATGATATGTAAATAGCTCTTACACTGTATTATTTAGGAAATAATGACAAGAAATATGTCTGTACATGTATTTGTCATCTGTGTTTAGTTGAATCTGGGTACCAGGAACCCGAGATCAGAGGGCCAAGTGGATATGCATGAATGATTAACAACCCGATAGGAAGAATGAGATCACATATCCATTGGCTTTTTCTCCCATTTATCCACAAAGTGTTTACTTAGAGCCCAGTGTGTGTCAGGCTCTGTGCTGGGCACTGGGGATAGAGAAATGAGGGAGAAAGAAAAGGTCCTGCTCTGGGAATTGTGCTCTGGCTGAGTCACACACATGCAACCTTCTCATAGAAAGCCAAGTGGGGCACCCAGGACTGTGACTGGTGTCCAGTATGGTTCCCTGGCCACATGCAGCCACCAACCACTGGCTATGTGGCCAGTGTCTGATGAACCAGAATTCCAACATCATTTCATTTTAACTGATGTAAGTTTCAATTTTAAAAACTGACCCTTGGTTCAGTGATTGCCAAACTTTTTGAGTATGTTTGGGCCCAGTTGGGCAAGTGAAGCTGCTTTTCCAATGGTACATCTTATGAGATCTAAATACAGATCAGACTTTCCCCCAGGAGAATTTACCATCTTGAGATGTGCTGTAGGTGTAAAATGCAGAGTGGAATTTAAAGATTTGTTACCAAAAAAAAAAAAAAAAAAAAAAAAAAAAAAAAAAAGTAAAATAAATTGATAATTTTAAGTGGCTTTATATGTTAAAATAATATTTTGGATATATTGGGTTCAATAAAATATATGACCAAAATTGACTTCATCCATTTCCTTCTCTTTGTGAATAGTACAACTAGAAAATTTAAATTACAAAAGGAACTTGCATTTGTTTCCACTGGACAGGACTGGCCTATGGGGTCTTGAAGCAGAGAGAAAGCTTATCATGGAATTGGTGCCTTGACATCAATTTTATAGAGCAGACTGGATTGCTCAGTCAGTGAGGGTAAAGGGCACATCTAGGAGACAAGTGACTGTGTGGTGCAGGGGTGAGGGGCCCTGCCCAGGTGCTGGATCTGCACCGTAGCCCTGGGCATTGTGTTACAAGGGCAGCCCCTGGAAGGATTGCCCTGGACCATGGAGGCATGATGTGGGTGGCCTTGACCTGCTGGTCTGAGTGGGCTGTGCTTAATCAGGGAGCTGGGAGGCTTGTGAGCAGGAACAGAGGGTAAGAGTGGCGGTAGTGATAGTTACCTGGTGGCCCTGTGTACAATGGAACACGAGAAACAGGAACAGGGAGACATGTTTAGAGGGCCCCCACAGAATTTCAGAAGTACCCTGTGGGGTGAAAAGAGTGCTTCCCTGGGGCTGGGGTTGTGGCTCAGTGGTAGAGCGCTTGCCTCACAGGTGTGAAGCACTGGGTTCGATCCTCAGCACCACATAAAAATAAAATAAATAAAGGTATTGTGTCCATCTACAATTAAAAATAAAACAAAACAACAACAAAAACCAGACTGTTTAAAAAAAAATTAAAAAAAAAAGTGCTTCCCTCCAGCCAAGAATCCATAAAACAAAGAAACAATAATTAAAAAAAAAATCCATGAGATTCTCATACAAATTAATATAGGCCTTATTTACACTGCCTCTAGCAAACAACAAATTATGAATTAATTTTATCCCCTTCAGGTTTTTTTTTTTTTTTTTTTTTTTTTTAATGTTTAACTCCTATAATATAACTAGGGCATTGTCCTGGAGTCTGGGATGGAGTTATGCTAGTCACCTTGTAATAGGACCTAACCACTTTGTTTATCATGGGTCAACCCCAGATCTCTGGCAGGTGAACTCCATGGAATTAGAGTCACCAGAAATAAATATTTTGAGAAGTGTAGTATTAGAGATGATCTAGAAGCACATGGATCCTAGAACTGTAGAACAACAAGGGCTTCTAGATAACATCCAACCTGACCTTTCACTTCTTTGACAAAATAGCCCAGAGAGGTTCGATGACATGTCCAAAGCCACACAGCAAGCCCACAGCATATCAGGGATTAGAAGCTGATCCTCCAGCAAGCCCTCCACCTGGCCACATGGAATGCTGTCCATTAAGAACATCAAACACCATGAATCACAAAAGATAAGGTTCACTGATGAGAAACTGTGCAAGGTAATGGTTGTGTTTATATTTAGAGAGAGGTTACTGAGAGCACACACTGTCCTGTCAATAATAAGCAGGGGGCCTCTGTTCTCCCCAACCTAGCACTCCTGAGCGTCATTAGCTGATCTTAAATGGCTCGGCCAGCTGCCCAGTGCTGGGACACCAGGGAAGGACACTTAATCCTCATTAAGGAGGGGCTCTAGGGTGAGGGGCCAGTCCTACCACCACCTCAGTGAGGTCTTCAGGGGCACAACCTCTTCCTTCTCGGGTCTGAGAGGGAGAAAGAATTGGAGGATGAGAGAGAGGGAGAGAAAACGAAGGAGGAGAGATCCACAGAGAAAAAAATCAGAGAGGGAGAATGTTGAAAGGTTGAGCCAAGGGCTGGGCACAAATGTCCGGAACATTATAAAGGCTCTTTAAATAGCCGTCTCACAGGTGAACACAGCGCCAGAGAAAAGCCGCCCTGTGCTCCGGGGAACTAAGCAAATAAGCCACCAACGTCAAATGCTCAGCGCTGGATGGGGGCTGGGGTGGGCCAGGAGCTCAGCAGAAAGCAGGAGAACGGCTGCGGTTTTAATTGCCAAGTCCTGTTCTGTTGGGCGGCACCTGCGGAGTAGCTCATATTTCAGGAAATAGTTCCTGCTTAGGGACCTTTCAGAGGAAAATGCGAAAATCCAGCCTCCTCTCTGATCCCGATTAGGGCTTATGAGTAGCTCCTGCGGGTTCTTAAGGAGACCGCATGCATTCCGTGAACTTGCTTGTCAGGATGCGTTTTATCCGATTTCCTTGATAAGGGAGACTCAATGATTATCATCACATAATTGGAGTATGAATCCTGTAAGACCAATCCATGAGCCCTGGAGGAAAGCCCGACAAGCTAGCATCCTCCCAACCTTGCTGTGCTCTCCTGAGTAGGAAGCAAGCCCGAAAGCACAAGCAAAGGCCGTGTTTGGCTTCTGATTAGACGTTAAACCTCAGACAATTGTTCAACTTGAACTCTGCGGCTTCAATGCAGGTCAAAAGCAGGTCCAACCAGCCACGCTGAGCATGCTCGGGAGATGGTTTCAGGGTTAATGTTTGACTTTGGGTCTTAACTGTTTTTATGCCTCAATTTCCTGGCATACAAATGACACATCTGCAATGAAAGAAGACCACACTTTCTCATGGACATGAGTAGCATGGACTCTTTCCTTTGGAGAGGAAAGCAAAATGGAGAAAAACTCAAGCTCTAGAGCGCATGGTCCAATAGAGGTATAATGTGAGCCACAAGTACGGGTCACACATGGCGCCTTCACCTCCTCACGTTAAAAAAAAAAAAAAAAAAGGAGAAAGAGAAAGAGAAAAACTGAATGAAATTAATTTCAATACTATGTTCTCAATTTTTGTCTGTTATTATTCTAACATGTAATTAATATTTTAAAATTATCAGTGAGTTATTTTACATTCTTCCTACAAGTCATCAAAACATCATGTGTATTTTACATTCACCATCTATCTATTTTTTTTTCCCCTGATACCAGGATTAAACCCAGGGATGCTTAACCACTGAGCCACATCCTCAGCCCTTTTTAAAATTTCTTATTTTGAGACAGGGTCTCACTAAGTTGCTTAGGGCCTCGCTAAGTTGCTTAGGCTGGCTTTGAACTTGTGATCCTCCTGCTTCAGCCTGCAGAGCTGCTTGTATTATCATGCATCTTACTTCAGAGGAACACATTTCAAGGGCTATAAGTATATGTAGCTACTGTTTTCTGTATAAGGCAAGTTTAGAGTCAGGCTGAATTGACTTGGAAACTGCCTGATCTTAAGCAAATTACTTAAGTATCCTGGGCCTCAATTTCCACATCTGTAAAATGGAAAAATAACCATACCTACCTTGCTATGTTTGTTGTGAAGATGTGTGTAAATGTATTTTAAAACCTCTGTGTAGGGCTGAGGTTGTAGCTTAGCCATAGAGCGCTTGCCCCGCATGTGTGAGGCACTGGGTTTGATCCTCAGCACCACATAAAAATAAATAAAGATACTGTGTCAATCTACAACCATATATATATATATATATATATATATATATATACATTTGTATATATATATATATGTATATGTATATATATTGGGACCTGCGTGTAGTGCCCAGAATAGATTTAATCAATCCATGCCAGTTGTCATTAGTTTGGGCAAAAATACACAGGATAAAAGTGTTAATTTTTCTCAAAATGTGCTAATTCTGAATCAAGTGAAATTAAGTTTGGAACTTATATATATTTTTTTCTTTTAGGGAAACCATTTAGTAGCCCAAACTAGGAAAACATACTTGAAATACTTCATTTTTTATTTCACCAAACCAGTAATTTTAAAAATGTAAAGTGGCTTCTTTCCCACTCTCATGACAGATGCTAATAAGAATAGTTCTAATTAGTAACCTGGCAATTTTTATTCTTCCTTGTCAAAGGTAGCTAAGGAAGCTTAACAGTTTTATGGGATTTCACTGTTTGTTAAAGTGCACGCACTTAGATTTGGAGGGCTATAATTCTGATTTTTGGAGTTTTAAAAATAAGAAGCATTCAATTTTAAACTGGAATTCCTTGCCTTGTTTTCTAAAGCAGCTTTGCCTTTGGGGCCCAGTCACGTGATATGTGAATCTACTTCATCCTGGAGTCCAGGGTTTCATTACGGTGCTCCAGCTGTATGTCAATGGGACGGAGCTTGTGTTTTGTGGCCAAGAGTGCCAATATGTTATGTGAATTTCTCCTTAATCTCTCATTTGATGTCTTTGAATAAGAAGTGTAAAATTTGATCAGGTTAAGTTATCAGGACTTATCCACACATGGCCAAGACTGAGATGTATCAATGTCACCAAGCTGCATGCTGTTAACAAGACCCAGAGGGAGTCAGGAAATTGGCATTTGGGGTCATTTTTGCCTTCCTGCTTGGTTTTCATGATGGCAACAAACACCTCCATGGCATTTGCTCCCCACATCTGCCCATGCTGGGATCCTCAGTGCAGTCCAAGTTTCTTTCTTTGAGGTACATCTGTATCTCTTGTAAGAGTTTGGAAGGTTGGGGGCTGATAAAGAACAAAGATGACCATGAGAGGCAGTCACACACGAACAAGCTTAATGGGTGATGCTTGGACAGGACTGTGTGAAGAGGGAAGTTAGTCCTTCACAGCACGAGAATGTCCAGTGTTTGCAGGGGTCCAGGGGAGAAGAGGATCCGAGATGGGGCTTAGGTGTCTTGGTGAGGTTGGGCAGCTGCACAGCTGGGAGTCCTCTGGGTCAGCAAACCCCAGGGGTGGTAGCAATTTAGGGCTTCAGTGCCTCAAGGCTGTATCTTATCAAAGGCCAACAGAGGTGGGGTGAGGTTTCAAGCATTGAGTGAAACACGGGGCTCTCAGTGACTACAAGTCTGCTTGTTGGGGCATTTTAAAAATAACTGGATGTGTAAAAATTTGAGTTTGGTGCCAGTGGGCTTTTGGGCTAGTGGGTCTCAGGATGCAATGGAGAGAAAAGCAAAACCAAACCAAACCACTTGTGAGACTAATCCACAGAGGGCATCTTTGAATCATTTATATAACCATCTTTTATGCTAGGTGTGACTAGCTTGCCATGCTGGGCAGAGTACAGGAGAACACTATGGGTTCCAGCATGATTGTAATACCTTCTATTGAGCTGTCTCTCCGGGCAGTCACTCTTGGGGTCTCACTGCCCTCATCTATAAAGTGAGGAGAGGGGCCTGATGACCTTTGTTTCCAGAACCAAAAATGTATGACTCTTGAATTTTTGAAACATCCTCATAATGGTAGACAGGTTGTGTTTTACTGTTTCCATTTGTTGAGAACCCTGAAGCTTAGGGTGGAGAGGGCTGAGCTTTGTATCAAGTTCATGCAGTTCCTTGCAGTCAGTGGATTAGAGCTCACATTGGTGGATGTCTAGATCCAGTGTACCAACTCTTGCTATATCCACCCATGGATTCTAAACTTCTTTCAAATACAGATCACACTTATAAAAGCATGCTTCCTGCCTGCTGGAGCATTACACTGTGAGTATAGAAACTGTACCATCTTGATCACATTTATTCCCAGAGATGATCTCACTTCATCTTTTGCTTTTGGTAAAGTTGCTGATAAGATGTTATTCCTTTTTTAGTTGTTGATAGACCTTTATTTTATTTATTTATATGCAGTGCTTACAATTGAACCCAGTGCCTCACACGTGCCAGGGAAGTGCACCATCGCAGAGCCCCAACCTCAGCCTGGAGATGCTATTCTTGAAGAGCCCAAACCTTGTGACACTGTGAGCTGATACCAGAATTTCTTCCACATCTGTGCGGCTCAGTCTTGCCCTGCATTGATTTCTCAAGTCTGGGATCCAAACTCTCACTCTCAACAAAGATGTCTGTCCTGGTTATTGCTATGAAGATTGGTTACTATTTTTAGTAAGGAATATCAATTGCATACCTGAATCCATCTTGGAGACTGTGTTTGAAAAACACGGTCTCCATTTTATTCACCATTATTGGAACTGTAGAGAGAGTTTGGCTTCCTCTTATGGTCACTAGCTAGCGAGTATTTCTGAAAGGAGGAGGCTTACCTAAAAATAAATGAGTTTAAAAATCTTTATCCTAAAGCTTGTCTAAATTGTAAAATAAATCACCCTGGAGGTTCGGTGAATTTTTTGGCCCTGAAAGCTTCTATATTTGACTGTCCTGGAACAGGGTGTTCTCTGTGAAACCATGTCCATTTGTTTCTGGCTTCAATGTTTCAAAGGGCTCTGTGGCCCTGTTTCCCAGATCAGAGTTTAATTGGAGAGTTAATTATCTGAGCAAGAACATGGGAGCCCAGTTGAGTTTGGGGGTGAAGACTGTGATCTTTGTTTCACTTCAATAGACAAGGAAATCTTTGTGAATCTTTGCTGATTATATTTTTGCATAAACAGAAGCTCCATAGAGCAGAGGAAAGAACAGGGAGAGGAGCCTGTAAGGAGATCATGTTTAGCTAAGATAAACACACAAGTCCTCTTATCTCTTTGCAATAACTTAGCTTAGGAGGACTGGAGGCCTGAGCTGTGAGATGCTGGTTCCAAGCAGGCCTTTGAGCTACCCAAGCAAAACAGGAAGGAACAAGGGTTCATTTGCTTTCCCTTGGCCTTCAGTCATGATTTCTGATTAGCATGTGCTTCTCAGATGGAATTCATAAGCACCTTGAATCATTTATCCTTCTTCTCATTCCAGGAATTCTTTAGTGAGGTATTTTCAAGAGTTTTTCCTTTAAATCCATGTGACCCAGGCTACTAGACAGCCTTCCGTCCTTCGTAGTTTCCATGGCAGCCAGCTGAAGGATCTATTCGGGTCCACCTACAATAACCTTAATGAAAATGATTGCAACATCACTTAAAATAGGTGTCCTCTCTCCAGAGTGGAGGTAGCTTCCCCTTACTTCTGATGACCGTTCCCTGGAGAATCCCAATATAGCATATGTGTTCCACCTTTCACTATGTGCAACTTGGGCCTGAGCTGTGACCCAGGCCACTGCCTAGGCCAGGGCACTGCAACCTCAGCATTAATGACATTTGGGGACTGAGCATTTTGTGGTACAGGGAGCTTCCCTGGGCACCGCAGGATCCTGAACAGAAATCGGCTTGAGATCATAGCATCTTCCCACTTAAGTCGTAACCAGCACAAACGTCTCCAGACACCTCCAAATGTCCCATGGGGTGTGGGGGTGGGGGTGGGGGTGGAACTTCTCCAGGTTGAGAACCACTGGGCTAGGACTTCCACTGACACTTAGCAGGCTTTGCCTCTGTGATCATCTGACCTAGAAACCCAGTTGTCAACTCCTCTACCCAGATGCCAAAGAGCTTCCTCTCTGGCAGTCCCTGGCACACCTGGCCCATGTTAGCATCAGTGGCCATGGCCATCTGTAGAATCCATTGTCCTCTCTGGTCATCTCCAAACGGGCACCTATCAAAGAATTATAGTCATAACCTTATTGGATTTGACCTTGTGAAAGATTTTCCTGGACACTGGAGCACTATTCCCGATTTCTCGACCCTGACTCCTGTTCCAGTTTTGTCCTGTTCTGACCACCTCTCAAAATGCCCCCTCTGTCCATGGGCTTCCCCCTAGGCTATGGTTCTGTTCTCCAGGCACACAGTCACAATGAGGCACATGGTCATGCGGAGCCCCACCTCAGAGACAGGCCTGCTGTTGCATCGGTAGGAGCCAGTGAGAGTCCAATTGGAGTATGTCATATGGTTAAGTGTTTAAACATCGTAAAGCAAACTCAGGCACTGTTAAGCACTCTGTGTTCTGTCCTCCACCTTGACAAATATACCTGTCAGTGCCCGCCTGGCAAAGACCACCGGGAACACACCTATGGTGGGACAAAGGTGAGTGGATTGATTCACTGTGGTCAGAGAGGCCACACCCGCAGGGACCGTGGGCCCTCTCAGTCAGAGGGAGTTAGACAGGAGCTGTCAGAGGATTTGGGTGACACTGGGTAGTTTGGAGAGTTGACCGCACTCAGGAATGAATGGGTGCTGTCCAGAAGCAGGGGCAGCTCTAGCACTGGGTGTTTTGACAAAGCAGGGCTCACATTGTGATGGGGAGCGACACGGTGGTCACTCGCATTACCAGGAAAGGGGGATGGGTCATTGTGGTGGCATGGGCAATGTGCTGGTGACGTGATGGCCTCAGACGTGATGACAGAGCGGCCTTGTTTCCTTCTGGTTCCATCCTGGTCTTGTCTTGGTGTTCTGTGAGATTGTTTCATGGGGGACTCCACAACCCACCTGTGAGGGGGGGCCAGCTGCAAGCCTGGCTGGGGTGCCATGGGGCTATTCTTCCTTCAGGATGACGAGGAGGGCTGGGTTGGACTCCTGCCAGGAGGTGGCCCTGTGGAGGGACCTTCCTATGCTCCTGGCTCCTTGTGGCCCCTGGATCTGTGTCTTACTCCGTGGAACCCCACTTAGCTATGGACGTCCCATCCTGTACCTCCAGCTGACCCTTGGCCACCACTTGGGCCTCGAGGTCTGTGTGGTGGCAGCCAGGTGCATCTTCAGGAGGATAAACTCTGGGGAGAGGAGCCGCGGGCCCTGGGAATCAGACTCTGGGTTGTTTGAGAAGAAAATAGCCAGGTCCTGGCTACTTGCAACATAATCTAGTAGGTGGCTCTGGTGGCCCATTCTGTGGTCCTACAGATTTCCCACTTCATGGGGAGAGGGGTAGCCAGGAGGTGGCCAGAGGGCGCCCGCATCCTGACCACTGGTGTCTGGCAGGACTCTCTCCTGGTCCCTTCTACCTGTGCAGTTCTGTTGCCACTTATGCCAGTCTGGGTTTGACAGGAAGTGTGAAACTGTTCAAGGCTTCATGTCACTTCTTTTCCCTCAACTCCTTCAAAGAAAAGTAGAAATACACCAAAACTTGCTTAAAACAACTGCTTGTAGCCGGGCACGGTGGCGCATGCCTGTAATCCCAGAACTTTGGGAGGCTGAGGCAGGAGGATTGCGAGTTCAAAGCCAGCCTCAGCAATGGTGAGGCACTTAGCATCTCAGTAAGACCCTGTCTCTAAATAAAATACAAAAAAGGGATGGGGATGTGACCCAGTGGTCAAGTGCCCATGAGTTCAATCCCTGGTACCACAAAACAACAACAACAACAACAACAACAACAACAACAAAAACTGCTTGTGTAAATGGCCAAGCTATAAGGGTAAAAATATGTCCATAATGGGTCAATATTTGCATAAAAGTAGTAACTGATTGTTCACATTTCTTGAGAAGCTATACTAACTAGTTTACTACTTTGTTCTTTCTTTGAAATGTTTGGATTTTCAGATTAACTACAGGGTCTACATTTCCAGAACTTGCTTTCATACAATATTATAGTTCTCACTTAAGAATACTTTGGGTTCTTCCCTCAGATTCTCTCTCTCTCTCTCTCTCTCTCTCTCTCTCTCTCTCTCTCTATTTCTTTGAAAAAGAAAAATCTTCATTATTCTAGAAAGTAAGGAATGTGGATTCTAGTTTTTGTGCTGAAAGAATTCCCCTGTAGGTAATAGAGGTGATACTTTAGGATATGAGAATTAATGGTTTTAAAAAGGAGAGGTTACTGGTATAAGCGTTGAGGTACAGCTGACCCCATAAAAGAAGGCATCTAAGTATCTTCTGGCAGAGAAACCCTACATCTTTAAACACAGAAACTATAATACCAGGGCTGGGGTATAGCTCAGTGGTAAAACACTTGCCCAGCATGCACAAGGCCCTGAGTTTGATCCCCAGCAACACACACACACACACACACACACACACACACACACACACACTCTGTGTGCAAAGTCCCAGAGCCAAGAGAGACCATGGGAACTGCAATTCTACCATGAACAGCCTCAAAATCCTTGGTGCAATAAGGAAGAATGAAAATAAACAACTGATTCTTTCCCCCACATTTTCTTCCTTTTGAGTCAGTCTGTGTTGCTCAGAAGCCCCAGGTGGAGCCCAGGGTGTGGACTTCCGCATGAGCCTCTTCACATCTTGTGTTGCTTTCCTCTCTCCTCACACATCTGGGCCATGGCTGCCTTTGGATCTTGCTCATCCTTCTGTCTCTCCCTGGGATTTTCTGTCCCAGGGAATATTTGTTTTAGCTTCCTTTACCCTTTTAGACTTAATCTGTTGTTTTTAGATCCCCTTTCTCCCTCTTTCACGAGGTCTTGGATATTTTCCCCTTACTCTTTCTGCTCTTCTTAGCGCCTTCAAGAATGGTTGCTCAAGTTTTCCATCAGTTCATTTCATTTTTTTTTTTTTTTGTCTTATCAGGAACAAAAACTTTCAAAGTTGCTAACTCTCCAAAATAATCTTTGGAATCCTTTTCTTTCACATTGACCATCATCCTTACTATACGATGCTTTTACTAGGATTTAGCCCATTTTAAAGATGTTCTTGGCCAAGACGTTCAAATTGGCATTGCAATAAGAATGTCACATACTTTTGAATAACATGCCTCACCGAAGCCCAATTAAAAAACGTCTATTGGCTGTTTCCGTGGAGTCCAAGGTATTCAGATACTCAAAATCAATAATCAAAATTTGCCCAGAGTTCTTAGTGACTGGCTCAAAACCAAATGTGTTAGAGATCTTAGAAAAATCATCATTTGATCTCAGTTTTGCTCTCCAGGTTCTCTGGTTGATTATGTCTCATTGTCCTCATTAGTGGCTCTTATTAAGATTGTCAGTCAATTAAGGGCAGTGTTCATTCAAGCATCTTCCTGCTTATCATGGGCCCTCTTTTCATCCTTCCATGATAAGACTTTGCAAAAGCTGGGTTATTACAACATACATATTTCCTTCATTCTCCTGCATCCACCTTTTTGGTAGAGCAGAGTTTGACTGCTAACAGTTTTCTTCCAAGGGCTCCGCTCACCAATTCACTATCACACTTTACTCTTTACAAATAGGATTTGTGAAGCTAGTTATGACATGATTTTGGTACTTTTCCCTGCAGAAGCCTTTTTCCAGAAGGATTGTACCATCCCCAGTTTTAGACGGATTCTTTTTCATTGTTATGAAACTTGAGTGACTGTACGAAGTGTCTTCCCTGCGACAGACTCAGATGCAAAACAGAGCTCAGGTTTGAATGACAACTTGCCTATTTCCTTGTGCACTCATCCATTAGTTTGCCAATAAAAAAAAATTATTCAATGTCTGTTGAGTACTCTAAAGAAGAATTTGCTGTCTTGAATAATAATATTCTTATAGGGATGTTATAAAATATTTTTAAAATATATATTTATTTGTTTTAGTTGTACACAATGCCTTTATTCTTACGTGATGCTGAGGATCGAACCCAAGCTATGCGCGTGCTAGGCGAGCGCTCTACCACTGAGCCACATCCCCACCCCATTATAAAATATTTTTAAGTGTGTTTATGCTGACACTGAATTTGGAGCCACTGCACATTGGCTGAATTGTTTTCTGTGCGGATCATAGGTGTTTCTTTTATGTATGCACCAAAAAGTTTGATAAGGAGAGGAGGGTTCATTTGTTCATTCATGCAATGAATATTTATTGGGGGCCTAGTGTGCGCTAGATATTCTTCCAACCTCTAGGGATATTTTGTTAAATAGATGAGAAAGGGCAAGAGCCCTCTTTTAGCTTATATGCTAGTGGAGGAAACAGATAATAAAATAAACATGGTAAGAAGGGGGCACAAAGGGAAGCAGGAAGGGGAAAAGGAAGTGTGGGTGTGACATTTAAAAGACCAGTGCTATAATGCTGTTTGTCCCCACCAAACTCATGTGTTGACAACCTGATCGCCAGTGTGATGGCATTAGGAGGTGGGGCCTCCGGGTGTGATTAGATCAAGAGGGCAGAACCCTCGCAACTGGTGTCTTAGCCTGATTCAAGTTATATAACAAAATCCCTGAGGCTGGGTGCTTTATCAAGAAAAGAGGATTATTTAGCTTATAGTTCTGGAAGTCAAAGAGTGTGGTACCCACATTTGTTTCTGATGAGGGCCTCATGGCAGGTAGCATCATGTGGTGGGAGCATGAGACACACACACACACACACACACACACACACACACATACATACAGAGAGAGAGAAAGAATGTGAGGAAACAAGAGTGAGGAGGGGCTCTGCTCACCCTTTTATAAAAATCTGCTCTCACAGGAACTAACCTGCTCCTGTCAGAGCCCAGACATTCTTCAAGTCCAACACTGATCCCTCCAAGGGTGGTCCAGACCCATTCACCTCCCACTAGGCCCCAACTCTTAAAGGTCCCATTACCTGTCAGTACCATTGCATTGGGGACCAGGCCTTCAGCAACATGAATCTTTGGGGGACAGACCATATCTAAACCATCACAAATAAGGCCAGTGCCCTTATTAATGAGGCCCCAGCAAAAGGAGCCTTCCTGCGTCTACCAGAGAGGACAAAGCTAGAAGGCACCATCAAAGAATCAGAAAGCAGTTCTCAGCAGACACCTCATCTGCTGGGCCTCGATCTTGGTCTTCCCAGACTCTGGTACTCTAAGTAATAAATCTTTGTTGTTTGAAAGCCACCCAGTTTGTGGCGTTTTGCCATTGTAGTTGGAATGGACTGAAATGGGAATCCAGGAAAGACCTTTCTTAGGTGACTTTTGGGTGAAGAGCTATGGAGTCAGCGCGTCTGGCCTGGGGAGGCCTGGGGCAGAGCAGTCCAGGTGAAGGCCCGATGGAGGAACAGCAAGGAGGCCAGTGTGACTGGAACAGAGACGGAAAGGAGAGGGCAGGAGGTGGGAGCCAGGGGCCACAGCCCGGGGCCTTAGAGGCAGTGGCCAGCAAGGCCATGAAATGGGAGGCAAAACTTGCACTTTGACAGGTCCCTCTGGCCACCGTAAAGACTGCAGGAGAACAAGTGTGGGGTTTGAGGGAGATGTAGAAGGGCTTAGGCAGCCAGGGCAGGATGGTCAGTTGGGGGGCGGGCAGGGCCAGAACAAAGGCGCATGGACAGGGTCTTGATGAGGTGGACTTCCTGGTTGACGAAAGTGCTCATGGACACAAGCAGAGGACCCCATCAGCAGACACTTATGTACTCCTGCTCCTACCTGGGGGATCCAATAGAAAAACGAAAGCCGACGCGGACCGAGGGGGCACCAACCAATAACAGTGAGGAGCGCCGGGACAGGGCGGAGCTAAGGAAGGCAGGGCATTCCCCAGACCATAAGAAGAAAGAGCCCAAACTCCCCCACCAGATTCCCAGCTCTGGGGCCCTTCTCTCCAGGGAAGCCTGTCTCTGTGGCTTTTGCACTAATCCTACTCCTTGCTCGCTGTCTCTGCGTCCTGTTCTTCAATTCTTTGCTGAACGGAGACAATGAACCCAGCACCCCTAGACGGGAACAGGGAGCCCACACAGGACATGGAGCAATAACTCGGGTGGCCGTGGACGTTGGGAGGTGGCTGGTTCTGGGTGTGTTTTGGAAGTGCAGCTGACCCCCTATCTGCTGATGGGTGGGTCGCAGGGAGTGAGAGAACGAGGAGTCGAGAACGTTGGGCTTGAGCTGCTGCAAGCCCGAAGTGAGCTCGGGTAGGCGGGGAGCCACAGCTTGAGGATGATTGGGACGCCGACTTGCACGTGTGAAATTGGGGAGGCCTCTCGGACAACCTGGTGGAGAAGTGACACTCAGGGGAGAAAACCAAACTAGATAAAAATCTGGGAGTCGAATTCTCCATCAATGGCTTCCTAGAATGTTTACAAAGTTAAATGAGCCCCCCCCCCCAAGTAAAAAAAATGTCAGAAATAGCCTTCATATCCTCTGTTAATTGACAAAATCCCTGTGTTGTTTAGAACTGAAAAGGGATGGTATGGTGGAAACGGGGGAAAGAAGCCATTGATATTTACAGACCTGTTGGAATCCTTGCCCTACCAGATAATAGCTGGGTAGCCTTGAGCAAGTTACTCAACCTCTCTGAGCCTCTGTGTCTCCTTTATAAAACTGGCAATTAGCTGTACATCTCCAGGACTCTCTGCAGGTAAAATCTTCCCACTTATACAGAGCAGGGAGGGGTTGAATCATGTTAGCTCTTTTCTCCCCTGATAGAGACTGCATAAATGGTATTTATAGCCAAGTGTCCCCAGTGATGATGACTAGATTCTCCCTAGGGAGCAGGGAGAGGCACCCTGGGGTGAGGAGGGAGCACCAGGCAGGGGCCCACTGCATACCTCTGCAGCACAAGCCCAGGCTCCATGCTGCTGTCTGTGTTAAGTGGACTTCTTTCCTAAAACTGACTATTTATTTATTTATTTGCTTTAGTTGTACACAATGCCTTTATTTATTTTCACGTGGTGTTGAGGATGAACCCGGGCCACGCACGTGCTAGGCGAACACTCCCCTGCTGAACCACAACCCCAGCCCCTTGGCTATTTAAATCTAGAGCCTGGTTTTGCATTTAGATATTTAAAATCATATATAGTTTCTGGGGGGAAATCCCAAAGGCATTAAAGGATTTGCTTAAAGAGCTGAGTGTTGAATATTGATGAGCGTCTGCTTTAGAAACTGTGATACTGCAGAGTCTGACCTGCATTGCTGAAGGATACAGGCAAGACCAGAAGATTCTGTCCCAGTAACTTCATAAGATCTCTTGACTGGCGACCAGGATAATGGAAACACACACATTGTGTTTTGCCGGAGCCTGAATTTCAGCAGCTGTGAGTCTCGTGGTGACTGGCTTGACTCCTGACTAAGGGTCCACCAGCCAGCTCAGGGAGACCCAGAGCAGGTGGGGTGGATCTGACTTCCCAGATGACTTGACTTGCCCTGAGGGCACCCGCTCCAGGTGTCCTGTGCTCTGCTCCCTCCTCAGGCTGTCTCCAGGTTTGGGAACAAGCTGTACCCCAGCCCTGAAGACCCCTTCCACTCCCCACCAGTGTGTTCTCTCCCAATTCCTGCCATGTACCCGGCCCTGAGGGCCAGGAGGGAAGGGCAGGTTCCTTTCCCCCAAGGCCTCTTGTTTGGCTCTGTGCTTGGAACTCTCTCAGGCACAGTTCTCAGAGTCTTGGTCCTCAAAACCTGAGGCCCGAGCATCCCCCATGCCACAGGAAGGCGACACCGTTATTTCCCACCATCTGTGAACTGGAGACTTGGAACTCTTTTTTTTTTTTTTCGTTTTCTCAAACTCCCAAGTTTTCAATTCTACAAGGGACAATGGGACATAATGGATTAAAGGGAATTGTCCTTCCGCAAGGCTTAAAGTCAAGTCACAGATTAAATAAATCAGTGAGTTATGCTCTCACTCCTCGAGATGCTCCTGAGCAGTTGACTCTTGGACTAGCTCCTGGAGGGCCCATGTCCTAGGGTCACCTGCCACATGGAGGGGTGGGGGTGTCCTTGTTTCTCCTCCTCAAGCCCAGAAGGACTTATGAATTATTCCTGCCCGAGCTTGCGATCAGATTCCCTGTGAAGTCACATGATGGTCTCAGTAGCGGTGACTGTGAGAGGAGATCTCAAGAGATCCAAGGGCTCTGTTTTCCTTGGGACCATAGGACTGCACAAAGGGAGGAATTTAATTATTAAAAAAAAAAAAAGTTTAAATCATGGGTGTAGGTAATGTATGTCCATCTAGGCAGACCTGGGTTTTGTGGATTATAAAGATGATATAATTTGGGACTACTTTTTAAAAAAATATATTTATTTATTTGTTTTAGTTGTACACAATGCCTTTATGTTTATGTGGTGCTGAGGATTGAACCCAGGCTGCACATGTGCTAGGTGAGTGCTCTACCGCTGAGCCACAACCCCAGCCTGGGGATTACTTCTTTAGGGGGAAAAAATACACTAAAGAATTAGGAATACAAAATCAGCTATGGTTTGATTGTTTATTGGGAAGGAGCCCATGCAAATGAGGGTTCCCTGAAAGTCAAGCTGCATTAGCTTCAAATCAAATCTGCCCCTTACACCATTCCCCTAGAGTGGGCCTCATCTGCTTTAACAAAATAATGTCTTAGGCCAGACTGGTAGCACTCACCTGTAATCCCAGAAGTTTGGGAGGCTGAGGCAGGAGGATCGCGAGTTCAAAGCCAGCCTCTGCAAAAGTGAGATGCTAAGCAACTCAGTGAGACCCTATCTCTAAATAAAATACAAAATAGGGCTGGGGATGTGGCTCAGTGGTTAAGCACCCCTCCATTCAATTCCTGGGATTTAAAAAAAAAAAAAAAGCCTTAAAAACAACGGAGATATAATTCCCATACCACACAGGTTACCTAAAGTGTTCGATTCAGTCTTTCAGTATATTCGCAGAGGGCATGCCCTGTGCCTGTGCTCTGCTTCCTTCTTGGACTGTCTTGGGCGGCCATGACCATCATCCACTGTAGAACATTTCCTTCGCCCTGAAAGAACCCTATATCCATAGCAGTCACTCTCCATTTCTCCAGCTTTCGTAACCCAAGGAGACCACATGTTTACTTTCTGTCTGTATAGATTTGCCTCTTTGGGACATTTCATATCAAGGGAATCATACAACAGATGGTCTTTTGTGACTGGCACCTTTCACCAACTGTTTTCAAAGTTGTCCATGTTGAGGCACGGAGCAGGGCCTCCTTTCATATTGTCTCGTAATATTCCCTTATATGAATTCACCACACTTTTTAAAAAATCCATTCATCAGTTCAAGTATTGATTCTTCCGATTCCCTAGAGGCACAATTGATTGAGTCCCTGAAGACAGGGAAGACCCAGTGTCCTTACTGTCATCCTTCGTCCTTCCTCTTCTCTGTTTCTTCCCTTTCTTCCCAGATTCTGGGTGCACAGGAAATTGAGAGGCAGAGCTGGTCAACCAGAAGACATGGTCATCACTGTGACAGGTGTCATAGGGGCTGACCACGTAGGCTCTGCCTGCAGTAGTGGGCCTGGGTAGCCCTGCCCTTCTGCTGCTGGTGGGCGGGATCGGGCTCCAGTGTGGGAGCCAGCCCCAGGGCATTGGTGGGTGGTCCCCTCCTTCTCAGCAGTGCCAGATGACAAGTTCAGGGAGGATGGAGCAGCCTGACAGCTCGGGGGACCATGGATAGGCAGGTGGTCTTCAGTGGGCTGTGTTTTGTGATTCTACCTCTTAACGTGGAGTTTATGTTCACAGCTGGGAGGCAGTGATCAAGCTCACCTGGAGTTTTTGTGGAGGGTGGGAGAAAATGATGGACAGCTGGCACTATTACAAGGCTCAAAGGCCAGAGGAGGCAGACTCAAGGACCACTGGTCTCCCTAGTCGGAGTGACAGTGGGGGAATTCTGAGAAAACCGACTTCTTCCCAAGGAAGGATGTGGGCACTGCCTCAGAGAATTAGGGTGAGCACTCATTCATTCAAGAAATAATTATTGAGCAACTACTATGTGCCAGGAAAAATTTGAGAGACAGAAAATAGTAAACAAAGCCAGTCAAAAATCCCCACCTTCAAGTGACTTACCTTTCAAAGGGGAGACATTTAACAAAATAATAAAAATAATGCATGAAAGTTGATTAATGCTACGTAGAAAAAAATTTAGAAATGTGAGGTGTTATAATTTCCAATAGAACTTTCAGGAAAGGGCTCACTGACAGAGTAATATTCAAGCAAAGATGATGAACTTTCTAAAACACTCAAACCTATAGAAGCAAAGGAGAGCAGCAGGGTGTGCGGTGGCGCATGCCTGTAATCCCAGCACTTGGGAGGCTGAGACAGGAGGATCGCGAGTTCAAAGCCAGCCTCAGCAATGTCAAGGCACTAAGCAACTCAGTGAGACCCTGTCTCTAATAAAATACACAAAAGGGCTGGGATGTGGCCCAGTGGTCGAGTGCCCCTGAGTTCAATCCCCAGTACCAAAATAAAGAAGCAAAGGAGAGAATGGTTGCTGCTGGGGGAGAAAGGAAAATGGGGAGTCGCTAATCAACATGTACAAACTTTCAGTTGTATGAAATGAGTTCGTTCCTGATAGCTGCAATGTTATATTATAATTACCAATACTGTAGTGCACTCTCAAAATTTAAGAGGTTAGAGCTCATGTTATCTGTCCTTATCACAATTAAAAAAAAAAAAAAAAAAGAATCCTAGACTTGTGATCGTGACAACCACAAACAACACAACACACTTTCCAGAGTGCAGAGTCCGGACACGACCAAGCGATCAACACTGAGCTCAGATGATCCTGTGGATGTGGCCACAGAGAGGGAGAGGGATGGTGGGGGTCTCTACTCCCTGTGGCAGATCCTCTGCAGGCCACTCGGTCACCCGCTGAGCACTGCTCAGGGATGGTTTCCTGGCTGTCGTGCCTCCCAGAATTGGAGACTGTCTTCACCTCAAGTTATCTTGGGTTCCTTTCTTTTCTTTTTTTTTTTTCTTTTTTTGGGGGGAACCAGGAATTGAACTCAGGGGCACTTGAACACTGAGCCACATCCCCAGCCCTATTTTGTATTTTATTTAAAGACAGGGTCTCACTGAGTTGCTTAGTGCCTTGCTTTTGCTGAGGCTAGCTTTGAACTCAAGATCCTCCTGCCTCAGCCTCCTGAGCCGCTAGGATTACAGGTGTGTGCCACCGCACCTGGCTGGGTTTCTTTCTTAAGGGATGGTTTGCAATGACCCTATTGCCTAGACACCCTAACATAAGGGTAGGTTGGAAATATGTTCTAGAAGGACCTGATGGGAAATCCACTACCCCTTTTGAAATTGCCACTGGGGGTAACACGTGACTTGCTCAGTGGTTCTCACCTGGTCTCCTTCCCAGGGAATATATACAATGTTGGAGACATTTTTTTTAAACTATGAAATACTTACTGATTCATTTTTTTTATGTGGTGCTGAGGATCAAATCCAACACCTCGCATATACTAGGCAAGTGCTCTACTGCTGAGCCACAACCCCAGCCCCTGGAGAGAGACATTTTTGATTGTCAATTTAGGGTGTGCATGCCAGGAGTCCTGCCAACCATTCTATAATACCTGGAACAGCTCCCCACAAAATGATCCAGTCCCAGATGCCAACTGTGCTGAGGTTGAGAAACTCTGGGTTATAGAAATTACTTTTAAAAATAAAACTGTGAGGATATGGGTTTATACAAAATGCTGTTGCTAAATGAAATCAAATCAGAACCTAAATAGCATAGAGCATTTTTTTTTTTTTTTTTTTTTTTTTTTTTTAAGGAAGAAGGCAGGAGGCTGGCCTTTCCAAGGGAGATAGTGAAGAGAGTGATTTCTGGGTTGGCTTTCATGACAAATGAACATAAGCTGGACTCCGGGGTCTGTATTTAGTTGCTCTGTGATCTTGGGCAAATGATTTGACCTCTGTAAATATCAGTGTTCTCATTTGTAAAATAGGTACAGTAATGGTGCAGGCCTCACTGAATTGTGATGATTACATGAGAAAAGCATATAAAGCATTCAGCAAAAAGCATAGCATTCAGTAAGCACTCAATAAATGGAAGCAAGAAAGAGCAACATCAGGGAAGAACAGCTGCCTAGACTCCAAGAACCGAGAGCAACAACCCAGCAGCAAGAAAAAGGAGAGTTGGGGCCTCAAACCTATTTAGTATTAGGACAGATTCCTCTCTGACTCCTGCTTGTGAAATCACCACAGAACCTTCCCTACCACCCAGAACTTCACCGTCTGAATTCCTGCTGGCTTTGATTTTCATTCTTCAATATTTATTTCCTGAAGGTAAACAGTCTGTGGTCGGGGCCTGCACAGGCCTTCACACAGACTGAAGTGTTCTCACCAGGAGCTGGAGCGGGGACAGGGAGGCTGTGGGGCGCTCCTTCAGAGGCGTTTTGGGTGACCTCAGGGAAACAGTCTGCATAAACACAGCAGCCCAAGGCAAATAAACTCAGACCCTCCTTGGTCTAATATTCAGGGCACGAGTCCTCACAGGCTGGGAGGTCTCCTGGACGCGTCTGGTAACTGGAGAGAGAGAGGAGAGAGAGAAAGGGGGGAAGGAGGGGAGGAGGGGAGGGGAAAGGGAAGGAAGGATAGAGGGCTATAGTTTGGATCTTGAATGTTCCTGGAATGCCCGCATGTTAAAAGTTGGGCTCCCAGGGTGGCACTACTGGGAGGTGGTGGAAACTTAAAGAGGTGGGGCCTAGCAGGAGGTCTTTAGGTCATTGGAGGTGTGCCCTCCAAATGACTGTGGTCTGTTCCTCTTTCTCTCTCTTGCTTCCTGGTCTGCCACATGGTCCCACCATAATGTGCTAACTTACCGTAGGCTGAGAAGCAAAGATCTACCCAATCATGGACTGGACCCTCTGAAACTATGGGCCAAAATAAACTTTTTTTTTTTTTTTTTTTTTTTAAATAAGTTGATTTTTGCAGGTTATGGGAAGGCAAGCTGAGTAACACAGTAAGCAAGAAGGAGCCATAGTCTTTATGACCTAATCACAGAGCAAAAGTCCATCTGTCTCATTCCATCCACTGGAGGCAAGTCCCTAGGTGCAGCCTGATAGATAAGCTTGGGCCTATGGGCCACCTCCCCCATGGAACTTTCCATGAAAAGCAACCTGGTTTCATTTTCCCTGGGAAAAAGCCAATCAGCTTAAAGGTCGCTCTGTTCCCCAGGCAGGAGCCAATCAGCTTAAAGGTCGCTCTGTTCCCCAGGCAGGAGCCAATAGGCTTAAAGGTCTCCCTGTTCCCCGGGCAAAGAGCCAATACCATTAAAGGTCGCTCTGGTACACCCCCACCAGAAATCCCTACTTAAAGCTCCTGCCTACCTGGAGCTCAGACACAACAGCTCGTCCCTGCTGAGAGGAGGCAGGCACTATGACAGCTCCAGGCTCACTGTCTCCAGCCCAACGGCAGCTGCCCCGGCCAACAGCTCCAGAGGCCACAACCGGCACCACCAGGCACCCACCCTCTGTCCAGAGCTCGCACACTCCCTCTCCCTGACTCCTCTCTCCCACCAGAGCTTGCACACTCCCCTCTCCCTGACTCCTCTCTCCCCATACTTCTTCTACATCCGACCAGCCATGGGCTGGTGAATAAATCTCTTGGCTGCACGGTTGTCTCCGGTGTGATTTTTGCCCTTCACAGCCCACACTCAAGAGGAAGGAATGGCACGGGGCAAGAACGCCACAGCCATGGCAGAAGCTGCCTACTTCAAGGAGCTGTGTATGCTGCTTGTGGATCATGTGGGCCCCAGGGATAAGAATCAAGTAAAACATATTCCTTGCCTGTACATCTCCTACAACACTGTGTATCTGGGTGTGAGTGGGATAACCTCCATTTTCAGAGGATTTAAACTGGAGAAAAATATTACTTCTGGCCTGTGGGTCATAGGAATAGCCCTTGTAATTTATTCATTTGGTCCACCTAATCTCTAATGTAGCATGTTAGTTTCCTATTGCTGCTGTAACAAATCACCACAAACTTAGTGACTTAACACAACACGGTTTTATACTTTTATAATTTTGGAGGCTAGAAGTTTCAGTAGACTATAGTCAAGTTATGACAAGTCTGGTTATTTCTCAAGTGCTAAAGAAGAATCTATTTTCTTGCCTTTTCCAGCTTCTAGAAGCTGCCTGTATTCTTTGGCTTGTGACCTCAACTTCCATCTTCAAAGACCATCACTTCAGTCTCTGCTTCTGTAATCTCATCACCTTCTCTCTGACTCTAATCCCTCCTTTGTCCCTCTTATAAGAAGCACTCCCATTACATTAGGCCCACCTGGTTAACTTAGGGCAATTTCTGCATCTCAAGATCTTTAACCACATTCCTGAGGTCCTTTTGTTATATAAAAGGTTATATATTTACAGGTTCCAGGAATCAGGCTGTAGATATCTTTCAGCAGCTATTATTTAGCCTATAACCTATATGCTTACAAAGCCGACTGGTGCCGGGCGTGGTGGCACACGCCTGTAAATCCTAGCACTTGGGAGGCTGAGGCAGGAGGATCGCGAGTTCAAAGCCAGCCTCAGCAATGGAGAGGCACTTAGCAACTCAGTGACACCCTGTCTCTAATAAAATACAAAAAAAGGGCTGGGGATGTGGCCCCTGAGTTCAAGTCCCCGGTACCGGGTAAAAAAAAAAAAAAAAAAAAAAAAAAAAAAAAAACCCGACTGGTGTAGCCAATTAAGGAGTCTTAGCATTACCTTCTAATGTTCATTACATTCTCCTTCGAAATCCCTCCGTAGCCCTTCTTTGCTTACAGTGCTGCAATCTGATTGTATAGTACTAGCCTGTCACCCCCACGTCTGTCCTGCCTTTCCCTTGCCACGTACATTTCCAAGGTTCCCTTGCCAGCTACCTCATGCTGGGTTTGGCCAGTGCACTGGTGAGTGATTGTTGGGCAGGATGGAGAAGCAAGGGTTCACCCTCCGTCCCACTCAAATAGCTGTGCTCAGCGCCTGTGCTCTTCCTTATGGTTCAGTTCTCACCAGACAGACATGGTCCCAGCTCTTACTATGCAGCATCCACAAGGGACCCAACACTCTTAGGGGAGCCCCAGATTCAGACTCGGGCCCTCTGAGCAACTTCCTGATGGTGCTAATCCCCGAATGACTTCACCATCTCCTTATTAGCTTTCCATCTCTTCCAACACCTTTGTAACTAATTCCCCTTATCAAATTCTTTCTATTGGCCCACCAGCTTGGGTCCTATAAGTTCCAACTGAATCCTGACTGATATACTGGATTCCAAGTGTTTTTACAACAACATCACTCCAAACCATTTGTTTAACTTTACCTCCCAGATTCCCTTATAGCTAATCCATACCATATGCTTTTCTTCAAATACACTTTGCTGCTTCAGGAAAGGTGTGCTCAAGCCATTCCTTCTGTAGGGAGTGTCCCTCCTCCATTCTTGTCTTTGCTTATCAAAATATTTTGGGTCTTTGGAGACTCTTTTCAAAATTTCCCTCCTCACACAATGCCCTCTTGATTACCATGCCTAGAATTTTTTCCTTTTGCAAATGAAGTGCTACAGCAAAGAACGGTTGCAAAGCATGCAAGACTTGCTCACACAACTGCCGTGTCTTGGAGGCACTGGGTCATGAGCTTCCACCATTTTAGTCTGCACTGTGTACTCTATGGGTACTCAACAAATGTTCTATTTAGTCAAATGAATGTTGAAATTCCAACCACAGACACGTATATTATCAGTATTAATACTATTCTCTGTTAGATAAGAGAAGGTAATCGATTTTCATTTTAACTTTCCAATTATTTTTACCCAAGGCTTGAAAGACAGAAATCATATTTTCAAATTACAAAACTTCTCTCCATTATCTCTATTCTAGTTCATTTAAATTGAGTCTCAATTTCTTAGCCAAAAAATTAATATTCTTATTTCACAGTACATAACACAGTAAAAAAAGAACGAGGAAAACATATATTACTGTCATTATCACTAGCGAAGAGGTTGGCATAGACTTTTTTTTTTCCTTGTTCCTTGGCAGTTAAGCCAATAAATATGCAGTGTGACAAAGCCCTGTGCTCTTCCCTTTGTGTGATAAACTGTGGAGTTACCAAACACACGTACATCTGACCGATTTCTTTTTCCATTTGTGAGTGGGAGAAATGACCCATAGCAAAGTAACCTGAGTCCATCACAGACGTAAGATGGTTGGGAGTGACCTTAACCAGGCCAGGAGAGTGCAGATGGGGAGCACAGGTGAGTCTTCTTAACTGTCAGGTGTCTGCACTCCAGTTGAGCTTGGAGTCCCTTCTTTTCTTCATGCGCAGTTGCCCAAGCTCAATCCTAGGAACTTACTCCCAGGGACATCAACCCACTTCATCAAGAGTCATGGTGACTCTGGCCCATTTCCCCTCCTGCCCTGCTAGCATCACTGGCCAGAAAGTGTTTGTCACTATGCCTAAAGAAGTTATGACCAGCACTGTCAGTGCCTAACAGTGGGGCCACCAGGCCCAAGGGGCTTCATGGAGACACCTGGATACATGGGTTATTGTTTCAAGCAGTCTTACACACGAGACAGCAACTTTGGCTTCGTAGAGACAGAGTCTCTAAGAACACGCTCTCTACAACCTTTCTCGAGACCAGAACTTTCTGAAGAGGTAACTGGGTTTTTTTAGCCCACCCAATCCTGTCCTCCTGAGAAATATCCCATCTGGAGTTACAGAGCATTTCAACTGATAGGTGGCTTAATGCCTAATATTTTCTGCTTGTGGACTTGCTTTTGAGACACAGCTACTCACGTTTATGGTTGCTGGAATTGTCTGGGGGTGGGATGTGGAGTTGGAGAGTGGCCATGACAGTAGCAAGGCTTGACTTCCCCCTTTAGATGGTGGTACCTGTGGCTACTTCCTGTTACAACTTCATGTGGCCACAGGGTGGCGATGTTTAGGAATGTTACTGTTATCTTCCAGGGGCTGTTTAGATCCTAGTTTAGAGCCAAGCAACACACAGAAGTGATTGGTGGTAGGGGTAGGACCAAAAGCTTCTAAACCATAAACAAGAGGGAGAAAGGAAGAGCCGTTTATTATGAAGTTAACTGAATGCTGCAAGGCACTTGAGTAAATAAAAGTGGAACTAGCTGAGTCCCCCACGAGGCTATGTTGCTGTGGGTACCCGTAGTCATCTCTGATGATTCTCCTCATTTCTGCCACCACTTTTGTAACATTTCTACAACTTTGTCACGTAACTAGTTTAGCAGCAACCGTGCTGTAATATCTCCATCTGAACCAGTTGGCTTCCCTGTGGGACTGGAAGCCCCTGAGGGCAGGGCCCATGCTTTCTGTATCTGTCTCAACCCTGAGGCTGGATCATGAACAACCCAGGCTCATTGCATGTTCAATAACTGACTTGCTGAATGAAATATTATGAGAGTTAAGTGACAAATATTCTCACAGACCAGTTTGTCAGAGAATGAGCCCAAAAGGTGAAATTTAGACTCAACTTGGATGAAAAAATAAAGAAGAGGAACTGGGGAAGGAAGTGGCATGTAGCCCCCTGCCTACAGATCTCTTCCAACACTGAGCTGGGGAAGAGGATGTTCTGGAAGCAAAGGGGCATGGAGACTTGCAAGGGGTCCTCAGGGTGCTTCCCCAGGGAAAAAAAAATGAGTACAATAAATACAATCAGAAAGGAGAATCAAGGCTATGAATTTGGGAAATTTAAATATGATGTTAGTGGGGTCAAACGCAGTGGCATATGCCTGTAATCCCAGCGGCTCAGGAGGCTGAGACAGGAGGATCCTGAGTTCAAAACCAGCCTCAGCCAAAAGCGAAGTGCTAAGCAATTCAGTGAGACCCTGTCTCTAAATAAAATACAAAATAGGGCTAGGGATGTGGCTCAGTAGTCGAGTGCCCCTGAGTTCAATCCCCGGTACCCCCCCACCAAATGATATTAATGGGGACTTATTACTTGATTCTTTTCATTTCTCCCCAATGATTGCCCAAATTTGGTGTTGACAAAACTGCTGGAGAGGTGATCAGAAGACCCAAAGCTCTAGGTGTAACCAAAAGCTTGGTCCTCATCCTCAATGCCAATCCAATAACAAAGACAAGGTCTTGAGAAAAAAGGAAAAAGAAGGTTTATTACCTTGCTAGCAAAGGAGAAACACAGTGGACTCCTGTCCCAGAGGCTGTGATTCTACACATCTGCAGGAACAGGGTGATTCAGAGAAATCAGAGATTCAGAGGTGATTCAGAGAAAATGAGATTAGGGAGGAGAGATCAGGAAGGAAAGAAGAGAAGTTTAGGGAAAAGGAGATCAGAGAAGAGAAGTTTAGGGAAAGAAGATCAGGGAGGAGAAATTTAGGGAAAGAAGATTGGGAAAAAGAAAAACAAGTAGACACAGCATCAGGTGAACCCCTCTTACATGGGGAGGCGGGAGCAAATACCCTGATCTTCTCTGACTCAGTAGCTACTAGGTGTGGTCCAGATGGTGAACCAGGATGGTGACCCTGAGTCTCTGTCCTTGCTTCTCTGTGCCTATGGCTCAGGCAGTCTGCTTCCAGCTCCACGGCTGCCCGCCCCCTCCATCAGCCTCAGGAAGTCCAGAGGAGGCTGCTGTTTTGTGACTTGAGAATGTGGAAGGGAAAGAAACTGCAGCTACTTGTCAGCAGGAGTTGAACAGATCCCACAGGGCCCCTGCAAGGTTGCTGATGAGCACGGATGAATCAGGAAGCCAGCAGTGCCCCAGGAAAGTGTCAGGGATATGTCATGCCTCTCTCACACAGATTCAAAGAAATGATTTTCTTTGGTTGGCAACACAGACATCTTTCAGTGTAGTGCAAGTTCAGCAAATTACTGAGGATCTTAGATGCCTCTTTTATTTCTGTTAATCAGATTATATTGACTGATTAAGTAGGATTTATTATTTATATTAATAACATTCACTTAGGCACAGCAGAGCACTTTATTAATAAGTCATTATGTTGGGGACTTTAAATACCTGGCATTCAAAAACAATTCCAATTGCTTTTGTATTGCAAATTTCTGGACTCTTGAAGAAACTAGCTTATACCTGGTGTGTTACATTCCTGCAATGCTCAAAGATATCTTAGAAAACAGCCAGGAACATGGCCCAAGACTTCACACAGTACAGTTATTGCTTTGCTTAGAAAAATACTTGCTCGGGGACTCCCCCATCCTGTCTTTAGACCATCTCCAACCCCAACAGGCTCTTGGCAAGAGATAAACAGAAGCAGCTCCTCTGTGCAACAGATGGGTACACATGGTGTGTTCTTCACATTTTAGAGGCAGAAAACCCAAGACACACACTTCCATGTTTGCCTAATAAGCTCCTAATGAAGAGAGGAAATGTTTCAAAGAAATGAGAAAGATGGGAGTCCAGAGGCCTCAACTGTCTTCCCAATGTGATTAACGTGGTAGATGCCCACAATTGATGACAGCAACTGTCTCTGCTTGTGAAAGAAAGGGGTTGGACTCCTGGGTTTTACAGTGTGGAATTTGGCCAAGCTAACCACTGCGCCTCAGTTTCCTCATCTCTTTGTGTTTTAGGAATAGGTCCTGACACATGTTAGGTATTCAGTAAACGCAGCAAACAGTGAGACCCAGGCTTCCTGTTCCAGGCATGTTCACTGAGAGCTCCTGCCTTCAGCGACTTCACTGCCCAGTGTGGATGAAGCACATGTACCCATAAATAATACTCTCAGGGTACAAAGTGACTCGGGCACACAGAATGCAAACCAAGTGCCACATGCTCAACTGCTTTCCAAAGTGAAGCAGGACACTTCAGCAGGAAAAGTGGGAGGTGTAACAGGGAATGGAGGAGCCTGGGAGAGCCGGAGGCATGGTTTGGTGCAGGTCTGTGTTCAGGCATTCAGTGTAACTGTGAAAACACTCGCTGATCACATCCAAGGTTGAGCCAAGTCCAGAAGCTGCTGTAATGACTGAGATTTGAAGTGAAAAGGCAAACAGGGTGGGTTAAAACCAACAACAGAAAAATGGAGGAAGTCATGTAATGATTGAAATGAAAGGTGAGGAACTCCTGCTTTTGGACCTGGGAGGTCTGGCCATCCTCCTTTGGAAAACCCAGATGTGGAGCCAAGATAACCCCTGGGAACCCTTCCCATCACCAGATTAGCCACTCTTACCCATTCATTTCCTCTTCCTTCCTTCATTCATTCCTTCTTCTTCTTCTCTTTATCTTTACTCCACATTTACCTTCTCTGTTTTTGCCACCCTAGTTTAGCATGGCACCCAGTGGTGTCCAGGGACATCACGATGATTCAGTGGTTATATGGAGCCTTGGTTCGTGGATCTTACACTAGACCATACCACCCACACCCACTTCCAAATATTAATATCTGAAAGCATTAATTCTTGGAAGAGATGTTCACAGCAAAGAGAAATCCCAAATAGCAAAATATAAAACATCCAGGAGGAATTGAAGAAAAAAAAAATGGATAAAACCAGAGGGCCAAGGAAGCTTAATTTCTGGGTCATCCCAGAATGGAGCAGAAATGAACTACTCAGAGACAGAACTCATTTTCTATGTTACAAGCAATACGCAAAAGACATTTCTTGATCTTAGTTATTAATCCATTGTATTTGGCACATAAAAATCAAGGTTCTTTCTCTCTAATCTGCTAGAAATTTCTCAGAGCAAGCCAATAAGACACTATTTGGATTGAGCTGCACGGTGTGTACACAACAGCAAGGACCACTCCCTGATCGTCCTGTCAGAGATACGGATCTTGATCAACTGGAGAACCAGAAGTTAAAGGAAACAAGCAAACATACCTAACAAAGACAGAAAGCAAACAGTCCTACAAGGAAAAGAAAAATGAAGGGCCCGGCTCTGAGTATGAGCAGGAGAGAGGTGGGGGGAACCGTGGGAAAACATAGATGGCTGATCAGTTTTAAGTATGATATTAGAACTATGGCCAGAGTGCCACATTACAAATCTGGCCCAGGGACATACGCTCAGTGTCAGAAAGAGGAGAGTTCAAATCTCCATGCTGTCATATATCATCACGATAGTCTCAGATGTGTGAATTTGTCTTCTGGTGACTTTGCTTCGTTTGAAAAATGAGGGTGATGACACCCAAAGGAACAAATGAATTGATGGAGGTGAATTACCTACCACTACCTAGACATAATCTGTCTGTGATTATTGGTTGAGTCACTCTGCATCATCAGGTTTGCCCACAGTCCAGTTTCTTACTGTGAGGTGTTTCTCCCTCTGAACCCCAATACCATGACAGTACTTTTTACATGACTAGGTCCAACAGGAATAAAAAGGAGATGATAGCAACGGATTTTGGGAAACGGTAAGCAGATGGATATGTGTTGACTGACTTGATGGAGCAGAGGGGCAGAATCCTTGGCCAGCAGAGGGAGAACAGACAAGCAGCCCAGTATCCCAGAAGACACCCAAAGACCCAGGCATCCATGACACAAGTGTGTTGGAAATGGGCTTGAAGGCAAGAGTACAAGCATGAATACCGATTAAAAGTTTATTTAAGACGTATGTCGATCTTGACCTAGCTTCTGCTGCTCTATGTAGCCCAGGGACTCCTTCTTGCTTATATCAGCAGAGAGTAGTTTTCTCTAAAGAGTAAAATAGGGGATCTTGGGGCATGAGGCACAGTTAACATTATATACACTAAGAAATGGGGGATTGACTCCCAACTCTCTTCCCTAAGTTTTTAGACCTATAATCCCCAGGGAGGATTTCAGATGATCCTTCTTTGTGGAATCTGACCAGTTCCGGCATTAGAATGTAAAAGAACTAATCAGAGTTTCCCTAAAAGAATGGCTCAGCCAGATCAACTTTCACCAAAGCCCACATCCAATGAGCCCCATCAACATGCTGAGAATTTACAATCAGGTTTTACTTTTGGTACCAGGGATTGACCACTGAGACACATCCCCAGTCCTAGTTTTTGTATTTTATTTAGAGACAGGGTCTCACTGAGTTGTTTAGTGTCTTGCTTTCTACTGAGGCTTGCTTTGAACTCGTAATCCTCCTACCTCAGCCTCCCAAGGCGCTGGGATTACAGGAGTGTGCCACTGTACCTGGCAACAATCAGGTTTTAATTCTTTGCTGTTAAATATGAGTAGGCAACCAAAACTCCCTAGACAATTGAGGTACACCTATAAAAATAAAGATGAAAATGAAAAAGAAAGCAAAAAGCAATTTGGAGAAACAGAGACCATGTAGGAAAGATCACTTAAAAGTATAATTAATAGTGTCATAGAAAGTACATATGGAAAAAGAACAGGATGCTATAAAAAAATCAAGGGAATGGAAAAAAAAACTCTCAGAAATTAAAAGCACTATTACTGAAATAGTGTTCACCGTGAGGGTTGATAAAGTTGAGGAGTTATCTCAGAAAGTAAAACAAAGGGGCAGAAGTGGGGGATAAATAGAAAAAATTTAAGATTGGAAAAGCAGAATGAAGTCATAACTAATTCAAGAAAATTTCACACAACTTAAGCACCCAGAACCATTGGTGAAAATGACTCCATGTTAAGGTATATTATCATGAGTTTTCAGAGCACTTAAAACCAAAAGAAGATCCTATAGGCTTCCAGACAGGAAAAACAAACTACATATAAAAGATTGAATCTGAATGGCTTTGTGTTTCTCAATAACAGTTCTTAAGTCTACATAATAATGATCAATGTCATCAAAATTCTGAGGTGTCATTATTTCTAGACTACTACATATTCAGCTAAGTATTAATGAAATGAGAGGGCAGCTTAAAAACATTTTCAGACTTCTTAAAATGTTTAATTTCTAAGCACTCAACAAAAATCTTCTGTCTGGAGATTAGGCAAGAAAGAGGAAGATGTACATTTTAGGAAACAGGATTCTAAGATGAAGGATGAGGAAGAAGCAACTGTGTACAAGGTGTAAGGACAACCAGATCAGATAGGAGCTGTTAGCATTTCCAGAAGGGAGAGCTTCAAGATGAAAATGACAGAATAGTTCATGTATCTGAATGTCTTGATTTAGACCATTGAAAGGCTGTGGACAATTCTTGACTAAATTGGTGGAGAAGTTGAGATTGAGGCAATGTCAAGTACATATAAACTAAGCAAAGAATTACTCCTGACTAAAGGAAAAACAAAATTGTGCATAAGGTAGTTGGAGAATATTATTATAATAACCACTGGCTATTGAGCTAACCAAGATTGTGCCATATGCACACAAATACATACACAACTAGATTGACAGATAACTATCTATAAAGGATATGTGTGTGGGGCTTGGGATATAGCTCAGTTGGTAGAGTGCTTGCCTTGCATGCACAAGTCCCTGGGCTTGAACCTGAACACCACCAAAAAAAAAAAAAAAAAAAAAAAAAAAAAGGATATGTGTGTATTGATGGTAATGGATAGAGAGATAAATTTTCATTCTCCATAGTGGAAAGTCAAAGTGTAATGATTTCACCAAAAAACATGAAGAAGTACCTCAGTAATGTTTTTTTAATTAATTTATTTTAATTAGGTATATATGACTGCAGAAAGCATTTTGATTCATTCTATACAATTGCAGCACAGCTTTTCATTTCTCTGGTTGTACATGATGTAGCATTGCACCATATGTGCTGTCACATGTGTACCTAGGGTAATGATTTCCATCTCATTCCACCATCTTTCCTGTCCCCCACCCCCCTCCCAAATCCTGTCTCCCATTTGCCCAAAGTTCCTCCATTTCCCACTGCCCCCCCCCCCCATGGCTCAGCATCCACTTATCAGAGAGAACATTTGGCCTTTGGTTTTTTGGGATTGCCTTACTTCACTTAGCATGATATTCTCCAACTCCACCCATTTACCTGCAAATGCCATGATTTTATTCTCTTTTAATGCTGAAGAGTATTCCGTTGTGTATATATACCACATTTTCTTTATCCATTCATCTATTGAAAGGCATTTAGGTTGGTTCCACAGTTTAGCTATTGTGAATTGATGTGGCTGCATTACTATAGTATACTAATTTTAAGTCCTTTGGGTATAGACCAAGGAGTGGGACAGCTGGGTCAAATGTTGGTTCTATTCCAACTTGTGTTTTAATTAAAAATCTGAAAATATTAGGTTAAAAAGTATGCATATTAACTATTGAGGATTATAGAGGTAAATGCCAAGAGAATCAGTTAAAAAGATAGGAAAGTGTTTGCCTCCGGCAAGAAAATGAGAAAGGGTGGGCGGGACTGGTGCTCTTTTTCATAATAAACCTTGTAAAACAATTTCAGTCTTTAAATGTATGCAGGCATAACACAGATTGAAAGAAAAAACAGATGTGACTCATATCACCTACAATTTTATCTTTGACATGTTAATCTATAGCTACTATAAATGCATATGTTACCGTAAATAATACATTGCTTTTGCACAACATACTGTGTCTTTTCTACTCGCATTACCTTCCTTTGTGGAATTTGCTTTTGAAAGTGTTGGAAATTGATTTCATTTTGCTACATATGGATTTCCAGTTTTCCCAGCACTGTTTTCAGCATTTGTTGAAGAGGCTATCTTTTCTCCGATGTATGTTTTCATGCCTTTGTCTAGTATGAGTTAACTGTATTTATGTGGGTTTGCCTCTGTGTCTTCTATTCTGAACCATTGATATTCATGTCTGTTTTGGTGTCAACATCATGCCGTTTTTTGTTACTATAGCTCTGTAGTATAATTGTGTTTTGGTAATGTCTCATGACTTTCTTTGTTGACATCAGTTGATCACTCATTCTATTTGATGTTCCAAGAAATAGCTCATCTCAGGGTGACCTTAAAGTTTTCACTAGTGAACAACTTCAACATTTGATGTTTTTGGGTCTGCAGGAGAAATTGTTGATGGCTTTGTTTTGGCATTTACATTTGTGCACCTGGATACTGCCTAAGATTAAAAGTATGTGCATGTGTTAATAACAGGAAGCAAATTTTTAGAAAGTTGTCCTAAGAATAATCAGAGATGAAGTTTTAAAAATTCACATAAGGACTGGGGATATAGCTCAGTTGGTAGAGTGCTTACCTCGCATGCACAAGGCCCTGGGTTCAACTCCCAGCACCACACACACACACACACACACACACACACACACACACAAAGTTAACATAAAAGATATTCATCCAGGACTTATTTATGAGAGAAAAACATTATTGTACCCTTAAAACCTGACCAGAGATTACAATAGATTCAAATGGCAGAACTGTATGTAGCCATCAGGCAACATATTAGGCAGCATATCATTGGTATGGAAAATATTTATAATATGTTGCTAAGTGCAATAAGAACATTAAACCAAGCCCTTATGTATATGCACATAATTTTTGTACAGAAATCATCTATGTAAATATTTTTTAAAGGGAAGATACACTTTGAACTATTTAAAGTAGTTACAGTAGTTATAACCTTTGGATTACTTAAGGTATGTTTTTATTTTCTAAGCTTTCTCTGTGAAGCACAAATATGGTTTGTCATTAGGAGAAAAGTGATATTTAAAAACACAAAATTTAAAAAAATACACTCTGATTTATTTTCCCTGCCACCAAGAAGTTTTGGCTTTGCTGGAATTGAGATTGTTGATGGAAGGAGTAGAAATCGTTTATATTGATGCTATCTCTTCTGTGGTCCTGGGTTTGGAAGACTTCAGCTATTTGGGGCCAGTTATGTTATTTGTTCTGGCTGTATGGGTAGACTTGCTTCTTATCACCTTCTGGATTCTTCGGATTACTACCATTTTCAAGTAGTTTATAACAATATGGTTACTCAAACCATTCTAGGGTATCAGATTTAAAAGATTTGCTATTTGACTTAAATCAAAGGCGCTATAATTGGGGAGTGAGGTACCCTGCCAGTTTCTAGCAATTAGAAGATTAGACTGCTATATGTTTTTTCCCCTACCTACTCACACAAGAGGCTTCTTTTTACTGCATAAATCTTCCATGCTACACTTGCGGCACTGGTGACAAGAATACTGGAATTTAGTAAAATGCTTATACCAGGCCAGAGAAGGGAGGGTGCAGCAATGGCGTCTGTAACTGTAGGTGGCATGGAGCCAGGGAAAGGGCTTGAAATGACAACTAACACTTGCACAGTTGCTTACAAGATGCCCAGGCCCTGGGCTGACTGGAGAACGGTCCAGGATGCTGTGAAGGCAGGAAATGGTATTGTTTTCCCTGGTCCTGCATTTTAAACAGATAGCCCTATGAGGGACATAGTGGTAGTTGGATTTTAGAGCTAAGCCATCTAAGCCTTAAAAAAGATTTTCCCTTGGGGCTGGGGTTGTAGCTCAGTGGTAAAAGCACTTGCCTCGCATGTGTGAGGCACTGGGTTCAATCCTCAGCACCACATAAATAAATAAATAAATGAAATAAAGATACTGTGTCCATCTACAACTAAAAAAAAAAAAAATTAAAAATTTCCCCTTGATATGCAAGGCCATGTTTGTCCACACCATGCCAAGCTTCCATAGACATATCATGGAGTGGCATCTGTGGAATAGTGGTTTATCTAGAAGTTCTGATGACTCCCAGGGGAATTTTCACTCACAATTTCATTGACTAGATTGGGGGGTGGTTCCTGGGACAGGCATTCAGCAACAGACAGGCTTTCCAGAACATAACCGAGGAAGAGTGCGTGAAGTTTGTATTGGCAATTGGATCACCAATCCAGGAGGCAAACACGAGTGAGGACTTACTTTGAGTCACTACTCTGAGGACAAGTGCTTTCCGAGGACGGTGAGTGAGGCAGAAGTCTTGAGACTGGAGGACCATGCACAGGATAATGAACAATAAACATGGAGGTCTTAGGAGATTTCCGAATATGCATGATCCCCTCAACTCCTGCAACCCTCTGGCTCTAAGTGTCTCTTAAGCGCAGTGCTGACTCTGCCCTTACTCATTCACGCTATGCAAAACACCATCTGCATTTTCTAGGAGAGGTTTCTCTTCTGTCATCTTGATCCCAGGTCCCTGATCTTGTACCTTCAGAATGGACATGACAAGATTTGTGAATTCCCCCAAATTCCATGTTATATTGTATATGCGTGTGTGTGACTCCCAAAGGGGTCCCTGACTCAAAAAGAAAGAAAGAAAAAGTGAAAGAGCCACTGGTGTGTCATAGTGCTATGCTGGAAAAGGCGGGAATTTCCTCTTTAATTTGCTTTGTATTAAGATTTAACATCCATTTCTTGGGAATTTACCAGGTACCATGTTTAATGCTTTAGATTTTTGTTCTCTCATTCAATCTCTACCCAACCAGGGAGAGTTTATTTTATCTCCATTTCACCCTGGGAGCACCATATTCATGATGGCAAAGTGACTTGCTCAGGATCTCACCACATAGTAAGAGTCAGAGGTGTGTTGTGTTCGGGCCTCTCTGTCTCCAGCAGGCAAAGTCTGGTCTTCCCCTGACCTTGGTACAAAGGGTGAGGCAAGACACAGAGCTCTCTACCCAGTGATTAAGATCATTGATTGGCAGACTGGCAGCCCATGAAGGTGGACATTGGATACGGGATGATAGAATCCATAAAAGGTTTGGTCTTTGAAAAACCTTGAATCCTTAAAATCTCTCTCATATTCAAAAGATCACTAAGGAAACTGCAGTTGGTGACAGTTCATCCTATTATTCAGCCTTAAGGAGGAAGGAAATTCTGACCCAGGACACGTGGATAAACCTAGAGAACATTATGCTAAATGAAATAAGCTGGTCACAAAAAGTCATACGACATGATTCCACCTACATGAGGTACCCTGAGTAGTCAAAATTCATAGAGACAGGGCTGGGGTGGTGGCTCAGTGGTACAGAGCTTGCCTAGCATGTGTGAGGCACTGGGCTCAATTCTCAGCACCACATATAAATAAAAATGAAGTTCTATCAACAACTAAAAGCAATCATAGAGGTAGAAAACAAAAGTGAGGTGGCTAGAGGTTTGAGGGGAAGGGGCATGGGAAGTTACCTTTAATGGATTCAGAGTTTTAGTTTGGGGAGATGGGAAGAGTGCTTTAGATTTTTGCATAATAATGTGAATGCAGTAAACACTATGGAACTATATATTTGAAAGTGGTTAAGATGATGAGATTTATGTATATGTATTTTACCACAAATAAAAAGACAGCTTGTAAGTTCACTTTGCAGTGAAGTTCTGGAGATGCAAGATTCCATTTCTGTGGGTCATGCTGAGAGGATTAAACCTGACAACATGTGCCCAGTACCTAGAATCCTCAGGTGGACAGGCCCACTGCCCAAGCAGAATGGATGTTGGGGTGAGAGGTGGTTGCAGACAAGTCGAGTACCTGGGGCACCTGCCTGCTCCTGGCTATGGGAGACAGGCCTGAGACTCTGCCCAGACCTTCCAATCAGTGGTTCATCCGGCAGAATCAGGACCTGTTTGCAATGAATTCCTCTATTAAATTCTGTTAAAAATCCTCTCTTATTTTTTTTTAACAACTTCCAAAGCAAAAGCGGTGACTGAAGAGAGTACTGCTGGGTCTTCTTCCTTCTGACACCAATAACACTTTCTCCTGGAACTTAGGGAGTTTCACCAGAAGCCATCCTACCCTCTGACAGGCCAGGGGCCCAGGGAAGCCTCCACCCAGACAGGAGCAAGGTCATCAAAATGAATTGCTGACTCTCTGAATTCAAAACCCGATGTTACAAGAGCCCCACGCGCAGGGCCAGTCTGAATGAATTCACAGCTGCGGCAGCCTAGGAGCTTGGACATATCACAGTGGTGACCTGGTGCTACTCCAACCCAAACAGATTTGTCACAGCGGCACTGGCTTCCAGGACAGCCAGAGCAGCATTGTGTCCAACAAACGAGGCCTCTATGGAGACAAAGGGGGCTCTTAGTACTCATTCTGCTTTGGCTGCTTCACACTCAGAAAGAGCCAGGGGACTTCTTTTGTCCGGTCGGGGAAAACAAAAGTGATTCATTTCATGGTGGACCAGCACTACACTCTTTATGGTCACCCAACGCAGGGAGGCCTTGCTGCCAGCAGTCCTTATAGCTGCTGCTTACCAAGGGCCTTCTGAGGGCCAGGGACTATTCTAGGTACTGGGCACATGTTGTCAGGTTTAATCCTCTCAGCAGAGTTATGGTGCAGAGGTTGTCCCTGCTGCAGTCCTGTGGAAACTGAGCTGGGAAGAGGCAAAGGTCACTCAGCCGCAGAGCCACACGCGCTCCCAGTACTTCCCTCACTCCCAGCTGACTGCTGACCTCAACAAGTACGTGTCTGTCTGACAGGCCAAAGTATTCCTCCCCTCCCCTCCTCTATCTCCAGGAATGTTGATCAGGAAGGTCTGGAATGTTCCTCATGTTCAACAGATGCACATATCAAATGGAACAAAACCCCAAAATACCCAAGGGGATTGACGGCCACAAAAAATGACTCTGTTGTAACACAAGAATGTTTATATAGGCATCTGTATTAATGAAAAAAAGGATTAAAAAAAAAGAAAATCAAAAGTTTCTACCAATAATTGAGCCGTTGGTCTGCTCTCTCTCAAATATCGATCCCACAAGGGCTGGAAGCTCCAGCTGAGCATTTTCCTGCCTGCTGATTAGTTCAATCCCTGACAATAAACTTCACATGTGCTAATGTACAATCAGCTTTCATTGTCCAGGTGCCCCAGTCAGACATTTGTGGCCCTCCCTAAAGAAGGGCCCAGGGCAGCTGACTCTCTCTCTCCTTTATTCTTTCACTGTGAGCCCAGAAAATGAGACAGCCTTTCATCCCAATGTGTCAGCGGGTTAACCTGCTGTGTCAGTCGGTTTTCTGTCCCTGTAACAAATACCTGACATAGACAACTTAAAAGAAGGAAAGCTTCATTGTGGCTCCCAGTTTCAGCCTGTGGTCACTAGGCCTGTTGCTTGGGGCCAGTGGCAGCACAGTATGTCGTGATGGGACGGAAGAGTTCTTCACTTCATGGTGGCCGGGAAACAAAGAGGGATAGGAGGAGCCTGGTGTCCCAATATCCTCTCCAAGGGCTCACTGCAAGTGACCTAACTTTCTTCCTAACTTTTAGGCCCCACCTGCTAAAGGTTCCACAGCCTCCTAATAGTGCCACAGGCTGGGGACAAAGGCTTAAAGCACATGGCCCTTGGGGGACCCTTAAGATTCAGCCACAATACTTGCTAAACTCTCTGATGCAGTGTGTATCACACCAGAATTCCCCCTCCCAATCTCATCATGTACTCTGCTGTGACCACTCTTGCCAGTTGGGGTAAACTATTGATTTACCAGTCCCTGACTCCCATGCACAGCCACCTCCATCCCAATAACCCCCTGTGTCATATTTTCCACTGTTTTAGTCAGAATTAAAACAATGGCTTAGAAAATCTGGTTTTCAAATGTCCCAAGTTTCAAATTCTAGGTTGTTGTTGTTGTTTTGGTTTTTTTTTTTTTTTTTTTTTTTTTTAAGTAGGCAATGGGTGACTGTGGCTAAGCCATTGTCCCCTCATTTTCTGGGGACAAACTTGAAAGCGCAAGATCATAAACCAAACACTGGAGAGTCAAGATTTTGAGAAAAGAATAGAGAAAAGGGAGATAGGAAGAGAGAAAGAGAGGGAAGAGCTGAATTACTTTAATGCTGAAGCAAAGTCCATTCTCCATAGGTCAATCCATTTGTTTCCCACAAGTACATATTGAGCACCTACTATTTGCCAAAGTGCTAAGTACTGAAGATATAACAGTGTGTCAGGCAGCATCTCAGCAGAAAAGAGATGGTCCACCTCACAAGAGCTAATGAAGGGGTTATTTGCAAAACTTCAGGTAGAACTATAGCAGGAGGTGGGGAAGACCCAGGACCTCAGCAACAGGAAGGTATTACCACAGCCAAGCCTAGAGTACCAAAAGGAGGCAATGACTAAAGGAACTTAAAGGAACTTAAAGGTAAAGGATGTAGCTGTCAGACTATTGGTAGGGTTGTAAATTAGTACAATCACTATGGGAATCAGTATGGAGTTTCCTCAAAAGACTAGGAATGGATCCACCATATGACTCAGGTATATAACACTCATCAGTATTTATCAAAAAGAATTAAAGTTATTACCCTGTAGCAATAGATGCATACCCATGTTTAAAGCAATGTGATTCTGTAAGAGCCCTAATTGAGAATAGCTAAGATTGCGGTTAGTTGAGAGCCATAAAAGTGTTCAAGTATTTTCACCTGATATTCATTCATTTATCTAAGAATCTTTTTATGCCTGTGAACACTGTGTGACGCACCTGTTAGCTCGAGCTGTTAGCACTTGTCCTTGTTAAGGCAAAATGTATTTAACCGGGTGAGGTTAGTTAGAGGTGTGGTTGGAGTTGGAGAGGTTGTTGGAGCCGGAGAGAGAAGTTAGAAGAAAGAAGAATAAAAGAACTTTTTCATTTCCAGTCTGCCTCCGAGTTTTCTCCCGTGGTATCGTTGCTGCAAGCGGCAATTGCTGCAGGCGGCGACACGATTCACAATAGCCAAACTATGGAATCAGCCTAGGTATCCAATAACAGATGAATGGATAAAGAAAATGTATATATACATTAATGGAGTTTTAATTAGCCATGAAGAATAATGAAACTATGTCAGGAAAATGAATGGAACTGGAGAATGTCGTATTAAGTGAAATAAATGAGGCTTAGAAAGTCAAGGATTGTGTGTTTTCTCTCATATGTGAAAGCTAAAGAGTAAAAAGGAAAACAAAGCAATCTCATGAAAACAAAAGACAGACCCATAAAGTAGAAGATGGGGACCAGGAGAAAGGAAGAGGAGTGGAAACCGAGAGGTACTGAGGAATGAAATTGACCGAATTATGTTATGTGCATATATGAATATATCACAATGAATCCTACTTTTATGTATAATTATAATGCACCAATTAAAAAGAAAAAAGATGTGGCTGTCAGAATGGGCCTTTCAGTTAGCAACTCTAGTCTTGGATCTAGGAATACTGTTATTTCCAAATCTTGGCCCAGCCTTGAAGAATCTGTGGTAATAAATACCCCAAATGTTGATAAGCCCAAAAGGAACCTAGAAGGTCAGAATCTAAAGACACAGTTTTTAGAGTTTTAAGAACTGGGGTGTGGAGCAGGGTGGAGAAAAATGGACAATGGAGACAGGGGAATGGAGAACAGAGGATGGAATGGATCTGGGGGCTGCCGGCAAGGAGAAAAAATCCAGCACAAATGAACGAGACTGAGTTTGTTCTGAGTCAAGAGATATGTACAGTGTATGTTAGGACAAACGACGCACACTTGACAGGTCAGCAGGCTCCTCTTTATTCAGTATTTAGTGGTGGAGTCAATTGGTGGAATCCTGGCGTGGCTCATTTTCAGGGCAGAAAGTGGTGGCAGGCTGAAGCAAGGGTCTGGGTTATGTAGGCTTCCTTTAGGTTGGGACAGGAGGGCAATTCCTGGGGACCATGGTATTGGGATCCTGTTGACCCATTAGGGTGGGACTTATTATATTGGCCTCAGGTGACCCATTGGAGGGGGTCAGGTGCCTGCCAGGTGGAGTTCCTTTTGTGTTCCTTCACTCTGGCTGAGGCCTGGAACTTTAAATGACAAAATCTTCAACTTTACCCCAGACAAGGCAGGTGGGGAAACTGCTGCAGATAGGAGAAGGGTCCTTGGACTTATTTTCCATATCCTTCAATATAGGAACCCAGGCCCAAGCCTATGGATGGATACTCAAGGGCATATTTGGGTCTTAAAAGTCTCTACTAGATCAGGAGCTAAGTTCTCATCGGAGTAAGGAAGGTGTTTTTGTCAGCGTTTTCACTGCTGTGACTAAAAGACCTGACCAGAAGAACTGTAGTGTAGGAAAAGTTTATTTGGGATCTCATAGTTTCAGAGGTCTCAACCCATAGACAACAGGCTCCATTCCTCGGGGCTCCAGGTGAGGCACAACATCATGGTGGAAAAGTATGGCAGAGGGAACCAGCTCACATGATGATCAGGAAGCAGAGAGAGACTCCACTCTCCAGATACAAAATATATAATCCCATAGCCACACCCCCAGTGAACCACTTCCTCCAGCTACACTCCACCTGCCTCCAGTTATCACTCAGTTAATCCCATCAGGGATTAATTCACTGATTAGGTTAAGGCTATAACCCAATCATTTCTCCTCCAAACCTTCTTGCCGTCGGCTTTTGGGTGACACCTCACATCCAAACCATAACAGAGGGCCTTTGATTAAGGCTCTAGATATCCAAAGCTACTGTGTCCATCTGACCCTCTTCCACCTGGGGTCCTCCTGGGGCTGGGCCTGACAGCCTCTACCTTGGCTTTGATCTTGGCTGGCTCTGACTGGTGGGTCTTGCATCAACTTTCCCTGAACTGAAGTTCTCATTGAGCACCATCCCCCCAGCAGGGTCAGGGAGACAATAGAGGGAAATTCTTTTCATGAATAAGAAAGCAACTACTTTCAAGCTCCAATGGGGATTTACTATAAACAATGGGAAGCTAATTTCAAAAGCGTACTTATTTATTCATTAAGGGATTGCCCCTAAGCAGCACTTTGTTGGCCTACTTTATATTTCATGTACACTTGAAAGTAATAAAATTGCAATTCGAAAGGCATCCTGTAGATATGTTTTTTTTTTTTTTTCAATTTCTTACTGACATTCTCTATAAATCAATCTAATTAGCTGAGATTTCCCTCAATATATCTGTAAGATAAGGAAGCCTGCAAGTCTAGGAATCAGGGAGTTTAGTGAGAGAATACCAGCTTCTTCTTCTTCTTCTTTTTTTTTTTTTTTTTTTTTGCAGCTGTAAGTGTCTCCTTAGGAAGCATAAAGAAGGTGAGAAAGGTGAGGGCACAGAGGTGTTTGGAAGGCTGAGTTCTCTGCTGTTGAAGGGAAGGGGATTGAAATGAAACAGCGGTAACAGAATTGACTTTGGACATATACATGGCTTTGAATCCCACTTCCATCGCTTGACTTGGGCATTTATTAATATCTGGGAATTTATTTAATATCTCTGTCTCCATTTGCTCATCTCTGAAATGGAAAGGGTAATGACAGCCTCCTTGCACAGTCTGAGGACTAAACGGGATGAGGGATGTCAAATAGCTAAGACAATCTTGTGCCCTGAAAACCATTCTTTCTCCTTCCCCAAAACCAGGGGCACGGGGAACTCCCAGGGGAGAACACTAGCAATATGGAGAAGACTCTGGTTTGGAAAGATGACTGGAGGTTGTATGGGTCTTCTGGGGCTTCTGGAACACACTATCACAAACTGGGTGGCTTAGAAACAGAAATGTACTGTCTCAGCAACTATGGTGTTAGTAGGGTTGGTTTCTTTTGAAGGCTTTGAGGGAGACTGTTCCATGCCTCTCTCCTAGTGTCTGGAAGACATTTTCCCTGTGTCTTTTCCACAAAGTCTTCTCCCCATGCATACCCAACTCTCTTGTTTAAATTTCATTTTTAAATATGAACACTGGTGATATTGCATTAGGGCTTCACCCTAATAACCTCATTATAACTTGCTATCTGCAAAGACCCCATTTCTAAATAAGGTCACATTCACAGGTCCTGGGGGTTAGGGGTTCCACATCCTTTTTGTTTTTTAGTTGTTGATGAACCTTTATTTAATTAATTTATTTATATGCAGTGCTGAGAATTGAACCCAGTGCCTCACACATGCTAGGCAAGTGCTCTACCACTTGAGCCACAGGCCTAGCCCTACAGCTTCCACATCTTTTGGGGAAATCCACTTAAACCTACAGTAGGAGACAGCAGCCTTCCTACCATTAGAGATGCAAAAACCATGTGCTTCTTCCTGAACCTTTATATGACTCATTTTTTAAAAATAACCCAAATTTCTTTAACATTTATTCAAGGTACATATTTTCCACAATTCAAATCATATTTATAGATGAATATTAATTTTGAAAAAGTAAATAAAAGTACTTTAAATCAGAGACTGTTATTCAGAGATGAGGCAATAATAGAGATGTCCAATCCAATTTCTATTCTTTAAATAATTTTAAGAAATGAGTTCTATAAGTTAAACACTGTAAACATGATATCATCTTTGGGTTCTATGTGCAAGTTTAGGAAAAAAAAAACCTTTTTATTAGTGCATCATAGTTATACTTAATATTGGAGTTCATTGTGATACAAGCATGGAGTTGAATTTGCTCCAATTCACTACCAAGTACTTCCCCTTTCCCTCCCCTCCTCTCTACTCCTGTTCTTTCCCTCCATTCCACCAGTCTTAAGGTTTTTTAAAATTAGTGCATTATAGTTGTACATAAAGGTGAAGTTCATGTGACCATTTTAAACAACTTCCCTGGTCTGGGTCCTCTTGGCCTTGAATTGCATTCTGGGTAGCAGCTTGTAAGCAGGAAGATGAGGGGTGGTGGCCAGGTCAAAGTTTATGTTAGGCAAACAGCGGGCATGTGGGTAGGACAAGTGTTATGTTACTCTAGGCATGTAAATTAGATGGAAGTGTCCTCATTTTTAAATTAAATATTTTAACAATACTTCAACATAAATCAAATATTTAAACAACCCCTTATGGGGTTGTTGGAAAATTCAAATGAGGTGAGTTATGGAAAGTGCTTAGTCTAGTGCTCAACCCATAATGTTCAACAATGTTACATATTTATTTTCTTGCAAATAGTTTATTAATGGTTCTTTTGTTTGAATACTTCATATATATGTATAATAATGATAATTATGCAGAACTTTTATTAGCAATGTTAGGTGTAATGTATGTCTGCTTGTTCCATATTATCTAATTAAGTCTTCACAATCACCCTGGGAAGTAATCACTCTTTTTAATTTTAATTTTTTTATCTTTAATTTTAAAAAATTTTAGTTGTTGATGGATCTTTATTTAATCTATTGATTTATATGTGATGTGAGAATCGAACCCAGTGCCTCACACATGCTAAGCAAGTACTCTACCACTGAGCTACAACCCCAGCCCTCATTCTTCTCTTTTATGGTTGCAAAAGCAGGCTTAAAAAAAAACTAGAAAATGGCCAGACGCAGTGGCACACACCTGTAATCCCAGCACTTGGGAGGCTGAGGCAGGAAGATCATGAGTTCAAATGGAACCACCATTTGGCCCAGCTATCCCACTCCTCGGTCTATACCCAAAGGGCTTAAAAACAGCATAATACAGGGACGCAGCCACATTAATGTTTATAACAGCACAATTCACAATAGCTAAATTGTGGAACCAACCTAGATGCCCTTCAGTAGATGAATGGATGAAGAAAATGTGGTATATATACACAATGGAAATTTACTCAGCATTAAAAGAGAATAAAATCATGGCATTTGCAGGTAAATAGATGGAGTTGGAGAATATAATGCTAAGTGAAATTAGCCAATCCCCCCAAAACCAAATGCTGAATGTTTTCTCTGATATAAGGAAGCTGATTCATAATAGGGATGACAGAGAGGAGCACAGGATGAATAGCCAAACTCTAGATAAGGCAAAGGGGAGGGAGGGGAAGGGAGGGGACATGGGGGTAGGAAAGATGGTGGAATGAGATGGACATCATTACCCTAAGTACATGTATGAAGACACGAATGGTGTGACTCTACTGTGTGTACAGCCAGAGACATGAAAAATTGTGCTCTATATGTGTAACATGAATTGAAATGCATTCTGCTGTCATATATAACAAATTAGAATAAAAAAAAAAAAGAGAGAGACTAAGTAAGTTGCACCCAGGACTCCCCTTATAACTGAAGTAGAATTCAGAACTCATTTGCTCCAAAGTCTATCCTGGGTCACCATGAAAGACGGCCTCTTTTAATTCCAAGATAATTTAAATACCCACTTGATGTTACAGAAAAGAGATCTATGCCAGACTTTTCAACTAGATGCGAATTATGAGTGCTGAGATATTCATCCCTTTGATCCTCAGGGGGACTTGGTATCAGGTTCAGCCAGAACCCTGGGGCCCATTTCTCATCATAATTTGAAGTTTACCAGTTGACTTGTTTGCCTTGAGTCCACTTCATTCTGAGCACTGACCAATCGTTTGAACAGCAGATCAGTTCTCATAGAACTGCAGTGCACAATTGCTACTTTTTGGCTTGCCAGGATCTGAATCCACTTTCAGTTTGTCTTGTACAAGGCAGTTCAGCCCAGAGTTCCCTCAGAGAAAGATGGCCTTTCCTTTGTATTTTATGCTCTGATCTTAAATGTAAAGAAAGAAATATTCATGGAGAATGTTTTCTATTAACTTTGAACGCAAACTCTTAACCTGTTTCTTATTCGTTTGAGCTTCAGGAAGCTTATACTGTTTCTTAAGTGATTTTTACAAACATTGGTATTTGTGGGAGTGTTAAATAGAATCTAGGCCTCAACAGACTAAACCAAAATGAAGTCACTCAGGCTGAAGTTCTGCTTCACCAAACTAAAACTAAGTTGTTTATGTGATCTTCTGCAGAATCAGGAGAGAGATAACAGCTGAAGTCCCAAGCTGGTCAGTTTTAGCTGGCGCGATAAGGAAGCTCCCTGGGCTTTAACCTTTCCAAGGAAAATAACGGAAGTGACCTGATGCTAACCAGTCCACTCTTCACATTGTGTGGTTTCCTTGTTCCTGCTCAGGCTGCCTCACAAAACCCACCTCTTCCTCCATGCCTTGTGTAGCACCTCTCTATTTTCAGAAAAAAAGAGACTGCCTGATCTATAAGTTGCAAGTAAAAATCAATTAGATCATTTAACAAAACATGTTAAAATTTATCTTTTGATAAAAAGACATGAACTTTTTGGGGGGAGGGGCTATAGCTTTCTTTAGATTTTTGAAGTGATCTGGTTTCTATACAGCCAAGGACTCTTTCCCGCAGAAAAACATCACTGAGTGTGGTTACAGGCTCAATCCAATCAGCTTCTATGTGCAAGTTTGATCCAGGGACTGGGAACTAGGTACCTAAGGAGAAAACAAGCCCAGAAAACCCAAGAAATAATGGGAAACACACTCCAGACAGGGCCAGCTTCTGAGAGGTTCCTCTTTTTTCTCTCCTGTTAAATGAAAACAGTCTGCAAGCAGAAAGGGTGGAAGCTGAAGGCCTACTTGTTTTGCAAGGGTTGTTCTTTGGTACCTACTAACCACCCTAGGTGCATGACCAATGTACACTTAGTACTTTTCAAGAGGCTAATTGATTAAAGGACTCTTTACTAAATTTCTGCTTGGGATTCAAACACTAAGTCCTCCTCAAAGCAAGCAAACTGCCCTTTCTCAGATGTTGCTTCCAATTAGAATTCCCTATGCCAACTTTACCAATTGGCTTGTTTGCCTTGAGTCCAGTTTATTCTAAGCACCCATCAATCATTTGAACAGCAGATGGAATCTCCTCCCACTGTGGTGGTATAGGTGGGAGTCATGGTCCTAATTCCCACTAAAGAATCCATCACAGAAAGATGGTATTTCCTCTCCCATTCTTCTGACATTAGGATGAAGGCACCTGACCTATTTAGGCAAATAACACTCACCAGGGATTTGGACCCTTGAATGAATGATGCAAAGAGAGATCAGTTATGAGATCTGATTCACAGCTGTGGCACTGGTGTAGCATTGACAGTGGTGTGACTTCAGTGCCCAGTGAGGGAGACCTTAAGTCATTGGTGATTGAATTCTGCAAGCTACTTCTACTGCCCAGACTCCTTGTTATTTTTGTCATGTTTTGACATCCTCACATCCTTGCTACAGTGAGCAGATATCATTCCAACAGAGGCATGAACTAACCAGGTTTGGTTTCTGTTGCTTTCAGTTAGGTGCCCTGAACAATATAGGAAAAGAAAAAAAAAAAAAGTATCTCAGATCCTTTGAATCACCTTCATGGAGCATGGGTGGAAATGGAGCTCCCAGGCCTTGAATTGTCTCCTGTAATGGTTACTTTTACATGTTCACTTGCCTGGGCCAAAGAGTGCCTACATATTTGATCAAATATTCTTTTGAATGCTTCTGTGAGGGTATTTTTTAGATGAGGATAACATTTAAATCTGTAGACTGAGTAGATTGCCTTCCATCTTAATCAGTTCTGTCTTAGAGAAGCATTATAGGCTAGGTGACTTGTAAGTACTAGAAATTTTTTTCTCATAGTTCTGGAGGCTGAAAGTCCAAGATCAGGATGTGAGCATGGTTGACCTCTGGTGAGGGACCTATTTTCTGGGTTGCAGACTGTCAACTTGTCATATCCTTGCATGGTAGAAGGAAGAATCAGAGAGCTCTCTGGTATCTCTTTTATTGGGACACTAACCTCATTTGTGGGGTCTCTACCTTCATACCCAATCTCCTCTCAAAACTCCCATCTTCTAATACCATCACCCTCGGGCTTGGGGTTTCAACATATGAATTTTGGGAAGACATAAACATTCAGTCCTTTGATAATACCTTTCTTGTTTTCTTCAATGCAACTTTTCTTACTATTATACTAAAACCAAGCACTGTGGACAATACCTGGCTTCCTTAGCTCCTATGAAAGTAGTTTGATCTGTGTGTGTCGGGAACTTACACTGTCTGCCAAGGGGATAGAAAAGCTCTGGCTTTCTCCCACTTCCTGATACGGGAACTTGGCTGAGCCAAGGGGTGTTCCCCTGATGTAAGATGAGAACTGAAACCACACTAAGGATAGGCCAATGGCTCTGCCAATGGCATCTGCCCATGCTCCTTATGTGTCCCTATGATCTTTCTGCTGATTGGCCCATGTCCTCTATAAGACTGTCCAACTTCCTCAATAAACCGAGTTCCTGCACTGACCGGTGACCGGGCTCCCCGGTATGTTCCTGGGCCTTCTAAAGGCGGAGGAGGGAATATCGGCGGCCTTTACTTTCCCAATCTAGTCTCTTCATTGAGGTAGGCCCCTCTGGCCTCTTTTGCTAGACAGAAGAGGTCCATCCCGGGTACGGGGAGGCTAAAGACCTCAACCCCTTATATTATCCCGACATGTGTGTGAATAGCTGTTCAAATTGGTGTGTTTAGGGACACACAATAACTGGGGAATTTTAGGTGCCATCTTGCTCTGTCTTTATGTTTTTGCCATAAAGGATACATGTTTGAGGAGATATATTTACTCTGATTTGACCATTGTACAGTGTATACATGTATTGAAACATCAAATAGCACATCAAAAAATGTACAATTTTCATGTATCAGTTTTAAAAATATTTGGAAAAGTTATCACTTATAATACTGTTGAAGAAATAAAAATTTCTAAACCAAACACTACCATTTGCTATGAAATCTAGATAGTTATCAGGACCTAGCCCCTACCCAGCATGTGGCAAAGAATTCAAACTTATTTTCTGCAAGCGTTTGAACTTGTTTTTGGATCCTCTATGGAAAAGATGAATTCATCAGGGGGCCAAATATTTACTTGAACTTTAGATAGAAGAGTTTATTGTGTCCAAGTATTCTCATCTCTGAGAGAATATGAAAGTAAGGAGTGTGGGCTTACATTTTTTAAAGATAAGCATGAACTTTGGAACCAAAGAATCTTGGAGTCAAAACCCAATTCCTACCATCTTACTGGTTGTATTATCTTGGGTAAGGTATTATTTTATTTTTCTGCATCTCTTCATATGTAATAAGAAATAAAAGTACTCAGCTTATAGATGGTAGTAAGGATCTCCAGAAGTTATGTTTATAAATGCCAGGTGGACTATATACTGGGCACAATGTCTATTGCATCCTTTCTCCTTTCCTGTGTGAAGAGTGTTCAAACAATGCCAGAGATTTAACCAAGGACAACAGGAGAACTCTTGGTCTATGAGTACAATTAGGTACTGTCGTAGTCTCTTTGTGCTGCTATTACTGGTTAATGTGTAAAAATGGGAATTTATTACCCATGGTTCCAGAGTCTGAAAAGCTTAAGGTCAAAGTGCCAGAAGGTTCCTTGTCTCGTGAGGGTCTTGTGCCTGTTTCCAGAATGGCACCTGAACTGCTGTGCTCTCGGGAGAGGAGGAATATGGGTCCTCATAGAGCAGAAGGTGGAAGGACAAACCGGGGTGAACTCCCTTCTCTGGGAAGCCCTCGTGTAAGGACACTTCATTCCATTCAGGATTTTACCAAAAGCCATACTTCCCAATGCATGGGGGATAAAGTTTCAACATGAATTTTTGAAGGGGCGAAAGCAGTCAAACCATAGCACGTGCAATATATGAATCTGTTTCTTGAAAAAATGGAATCTTAATTAAAGGACTAATCACAACAACATCGGCATTATTAAATAAAAAAGAGAAAAATTTAGATCAGAGTCCATACTTCCAGAAAGTGTCAACCTTCAATGCTCTGCTCATCACTTTGTAAATTTATTTTTTTAAAAAAGAAAGAAAGAAAATAAAAGCCTAACTTTTCATGCTGAGGCCTAACAGTTGGGAACTACATTTATTTTTTATTTTATTTATTATTTTTTTTAAGTTTCTTCACTCTAGGTTTCACTGAACTAACAAGAACATTTTCTTTTTCTTTTTTTCTTTCTTTATTTTATTTTCTTTACTTAGCTTCCAAATGGGGGAATTAGGGATTTATTTTATTTTGATGGGCAGTCAACACCACGTGCTTGGGATTCTTGGACAGAAGACTGTACATCGAAAATTTTGCTGTTGACAGAAATTAATCAAATGTCAACCTTCAATGCTCTGTTCATCACTTCATCATAAAAAAGCTGTGTAGGACATTTCTGGTGAAATATAACACATAACCTAATATAAATTTCTTGCAAACTATTTTCATAGGATAAAATACTGTTTTGTTGTGACTGCCAGCTACTCTTTTGTTAACATTTCACTTGGAAGGCAACCTTCAAAGCTACCAACCAAAAATACACATGAATTGTTCTCTTTGGGTGGATAAAAAATAAGAGAACAAATAAAGGGGGAAAAATGACCCATGGGGGAAAACCACCTAGTGCCCTCCTAAATCTTATTTGAAGCTATGAACAGCAAAGATTAGCAGTAATGCTTGGATGTGATGGCATTTGAGGGGCATCAGATAAAATGACATAATTCTCTTTTCTGGAATTGGTTATTTTAACATTTAATTTCAGAATCTTCTCAGAAGAAAAGGCAGAGAAAATTAAAAAAAAAGGAAACTACAGCTCTCTCTGCACTGGCCTCCACTGCCTACCCCACCCCAGCAGAGTGAAGGCCTTGAAAACCCAGAAGGTCACACTGAAAGTGTACACACCCACAGGAAGGCTATCTGGAGGCTGCCCTACACTCCCAAACCCCAGGCATTCCAGGGCCAAGGTGCACAGGGCACAGCGTCCCTCTGACACGTGTGTTTAATCACTTGGTCAGCGTCGTGACTCCTTCTCCAGTCCTGAAGCCCACCATGAAGAAGACAGAAGACAAAAGCCTGTTGACATTGCTCAACTATGACCGGGCCAACAAGCAGGAGAGCAAGCTGGTAGCCCTGGTGTGGTCTGGGCCACAGTAATGGAGAGAAGATGTTAGATCATCTCTGGCTGCATCACGGTGGTTGCCAGCAACTAAGGTCACATCCACGCAGCTGGCTTGACCCAAATAGAATGCATCTTTCTCAGTGGGGAAGTGGGAGAGGTGGTGCCGACACAGACTGACATAATAAGATCAAGTTTAACACGCTTACCAGAGCTGAAATTTCCCATTGCTGGTCAGAGCTAGTGGCCAGAAATTTCAGGAAGAAACTTGCCCTAGGCTTTCTTTCATAGATCCACTGTTATTTAGTTAACTGTACTCAAAGAATAACTTCCAAAGTCAATGCCATTTGTCCAGAGCTGATTGAGTGATAAGATAGCTAAAAAGTCACTGGAAAAAGCAGTAAATGTGATCTGGGGCCAGTATGGGGAAAGCGTGAGTGCCTGGAACTTTGTGTTCAAGTACTGCTAATGACCAAGTCACCTGGAGTCATTTGACTGGCTTTTTCCATGAATGGATTTCATTCTCTGCATACACTGGGACATGCTGTCATGCACCACTTCTCTCTATCATCCTTTCATCTTTCAGGGCTAGCATTTCAAAGCTGCCTTATTAAATTCTAGACCCCTGAGATGCGTTTTGTATGCATTGGTTCATTTACACCTACCCTGTGAGGTAGGTGCTATAATTAACTCCATTGTACAGATGAGGAAACCAAGGCTCAGAGAAAATATGGTCCCCACCCAAAAGTCTCCCAGTGAACAAGGACCCAGTCCAGGTCAGTTTATTCTAAAGCCTGTACTTTTAACCTTTTTCACTGCTTCTTAATTCTGAATTGAAAAGAAACCTGATCCAAAGTAAATGAAAGTAGAAGGAAATAGCCATGAATATGAACGTGAAGTGTAGGGTTATTAGTGGGTATAGGGGAGGAGGGAAGAGGCAACGCAGTGAAAGATAATGCCATGGTCCATCCCTGTGATCTGAGAGGAACTTGGTCGTGATCATTTGAACTGTCACCACCAGATAGCTGCTAGTGACTGAAGAGTATGAGGACCACAACTGGGACCTCACATAGTATGCAGAGAAATGCGCCTTGTTTCCTCCCTGGGAGAGTTCTCCCTCCCTTATCTGCTTTCTTATCCAGTTTGGGCTGGTTCCTAAGCACTAGATGATTGTTGTATTCACAATATGGAAATGTCCTAGGCTTTCTGCCTAGTCCGAATTAGCTGCCTTTGAGTTCAGGCTCTGCCCCTCACTAACTGTGGGTCCTGGGGTTGTTGCCTAAATCTCTGAATTAGTCTTATTGTCTACCAATGACAATAATACCTACCCATGAAGCTGGTGTAAGGACAAAGTAATATAGTATGTGTTGTGTGTTTAGAACAGTGCCTGCTGTATATGTTAAAATACCAAACCACAACACCATTAACACACCCCCAAAATTGGCATAATGTCTGAGGATCTCTATCTAGACAGTATTTAAATGTCTTTGATGGTCTCATAATGTTTTGTCTATTTTTTTTTTAAGTTGCCTGCTGTATACTGTGGTCCAAGATGGTTGCCATTTATATTATATAGATTTTTTTTAAAAAAATTGCTATTTGTAATGTTTTACCCCACTAAAGAATTTTATACTCAGGAATGGATTGTGTGGCTTCCAATGAAAAAGCACAATACCACCTATGTATTAGTTTGTAGGGGCTGCCATGACAATGTACCACAGGCTGGACAGCTAAACAACAGAAGTTTATTTTCTCTCAATTTAGAGGCTAGAAGTCCATGAACAAGGTGTTGGCAGAGATGGTTTCTTCTGAGGCCTCTCTCATTGGCTGGCAGATGGCTTCACATGGCCTTTGGTCTGGGCCTGTCACTAATCATGTTGGATTGGCCTACGCCAATGAACCTGTTTTCACTGATGACCTCTTTAAAGGCCCTATCTCCAAATACAGTCACATTTTGAGGTACTGGGAAGGTTAGGACTTCCATGTATGGATTTCAGGGGGTCACAATACGGCCCATAACAATTTATAAAGTATGTTTGCCAAAAGTAAATGTTAAGACAATGCGATGTCTAGTTAATCCATTCAAACTAGGATGAACCAAGTGGGTTATAGATCTCATAATCCAATCAGTTCACCTCTGAACATCTCTGCATTAACACAGAAGATTTATGGGGACCCCTCATATCCAAACCATAACAGCAACATAAAATGGACTAGGGTCTTTACTAGAACAAACCAACTTAAAAAAAAATAGACAAAACATTATGAGACCATCAAAAACATTTAAATACTGTCTAGATAGAGATCCTCAGACATTATGCCAATTTTGGGGGTGTGTTAATGGTGTTGTGGTTGGTATTTTAATAGATATTTATTACCTGGAGATTAATGCTGAAATATTTGTGAATGCTATGATGAGACCTCTGGGATTTTCTTCAGTTGGATGGGGAAGGGAGGAGTAGGGAAATAAATGTGATTATAGAAGAAATAAGATTGGTCATGAGTAGGTAATCATTGATGGGTTTGTTATACTAGTCTCACTACTTTGTATATGTTTGAAATATTCTATTATAAAAAGATTAAAATAGATGGAGAACATTTTTCCATGTCATTACATATTTTTCTACAACGTGAAGTTGTTAATGTAGCCTTCCTTTGCATGGATATAACATAATTAGTTGACACCATCTTGCATTGTCCAACTGTTAAGTGATTTATTTTTTTTTTTTCTTTTTGCTATTAAAGATATGTAAATCTCAATACACAACTCCAATTATTTCTTTAGAATAGATTCATGAAAATGAAACTGTTGGGCCCACAAGCAAGCTTGTATTTAAGGTTTTGGTTCCATGTTGCCAAAATACCCTCCATAGGCCATAGCCCTTTGTCTCTCTCCTTTGATAAACAACAGTCACAGACCCCTCCTGTGTTTTGCCAGTTTTATATGAATTGCTATCTATAGTTATGTATAATTGACTTGGGGCGGGGGGAGGCTCCAGAGTTTACCTGGCTGGAAAGCAGTGCCTAAGCAACTGCAAACATACCCTGAAGATGTTCCACATATACTTGATTTTTTTTTCTTTTCCTAGAACCTGCTGTAATGTTATCTATTATAGGTTGGTTTTGATCTAGAACCTTCATCAAACAACAAACTAACTGACAAAACTCTCTCATAGGGTGTGATAGAGATTAGAGAAAAAAAAAAAAAAAAAAAAAAAGGAACCCCAAGGACCAAGCTTGCAAGGAACTTACATTAGATATAAGGCAATAATGTTAATATAAAGAAAACATTAAGGCTGGGGCTGTGGCTCAGTGGTAGAGTGCTTGCCTAGCACGTGCGAGGCATGGCCCGGGTTCAATCCTTAGCACCATGTAAAAATAAAGGCATTGTGTACAACTAAAACAAATAAATAAATATTAAAAAAAAAAAAAAAGAAAACATTAAACAAGATCAGCAAGCTTAAGAACTGGTATCTGGAGCCGGGCGCGGTGGCACATGCCTGTAATCCCAGCACTTTGGGAGGCTGAGGCAGGAGGATCGCAAGTTCAAAGCCAGCCTCAGCAATGGCAAGGCACTTAGCAACTCAGTGAGACCCTGTCTCTAACAAAATACAAAAAAAAAACAGGGCTGGGGATGTGATGGGGATGTGACCCAGTGGAGGAGTGCCCCTGAGTTCAATCCCTGGTACCACACACACACACACACACACACACACACACACACACACAAAGAACTGGTATCTGCATAAAGAACAATAGGAATTATAAACCCCAGCTGAGAAATTTAAAAAAAAAAAGTGAAAACCAAGCCAGATAATGACAACCAAGAACCCTGCTGGTTCCTACAACTGGCTGGAGGTCCTTTAAAGAGGCAGGTGTCACAGTTGGGGATGTGGCTCAGTGGTAGAGAGTTTGCTTAGTATGCAAGAAGGCCCTGAGTTCAATCCCCAGTGTCACACTCAGACATACAAAAAGAGGCATTTATGAAGCTTTGTTTTCTTTGGTGTTTTCTGATAGTGAAAAAGACCAGAAGGAAATTTCATGGCTCAGTTTACTTTTTGTAAATATGGATAATGAAGACTACTTCATGAAGCAGTTGTGAGTTGAATAAATACCTGTGATTTGCTTAGCGCGATGCTCGGCACTTGGCAGGAATTACAGAAATGTTGACTCTGTGGTGAGTTATTTCACAACAAATTTATCTTGTGTTTCCATAGCATTTTTTCAAATGGTAGTTAAAACCCTACTATAGTGTTCTGTAATTGTTTGTTTCCATGACATTGTGTTGGTTATCTATCCTTGGGACACATGCTAAGCTTTTCTGCTTACTGGATACAACTTAAATTCCAACATCCACAATAGTAAATATGTTGATTTTGTTAAATGCTCTAGAAATTGCAAGTGAGCTTCAAGACTTCACCTATGTCCAACTATTCAGCATTTAGTTAATAAAAAAAATGTTGCTTGATTTATTCATTTGGTAGAAAGTATCCACAAGTGGAGAGAAGTATGGTCTATGGGACCAGAGTTTCAATCCTGGCTTTGCTCTCTGCCACCTATGTGACCTTGGGCAAGTTTTATAACCTCTGTAAGTTTCCATTTCCTCATCTGACAAGTAATATTACTTGCCTCACCTCATTATTGTGAAGATTAAGTGGGATAAATGTAGCAAAGCGCTCAGGATAGAGTAGCTGGCATATAGCAAGTATTCAGTATGTGCTATGCAGTAATTTTTTAAAAACATTTAAAGGCTTCTTTTTTCCTAAAGAGCAGTTTAGGTTCAGAGTGAAAGTGAGAGGAAGGGGCAAAGCTACCCCATATAATCCTTTCCCCCACACATATGTAGCACCCCATGACCCACATCTCACATCTGAGTGGCACATTTATTACATATATAAACCTACCTTGATAAGTAATGTTATTATGGAAATATTATACAGGAAGGATCTGAGCTAGGCATTCTATCATTTTTTTTAAAGCAACTATGTAATAGGTTTTTGTCCTCAATAATATTGCAGATTTCTTAGATAAAACAAGTCAACATGAGTAGGTAGATAATAAAAGTCAATCTGTGGTTAAGTGCCTAATAAGAAGAACACACAGAAATTCTCCAAGTCCTGGGCATGGATCAGTGAAGCAGATTTTTATCATCTTCTCCTGTTCCCTCTCTTAATGTCAACCACAGAAAGTAGGCCATTTTTTCTGTTGTCTTCCTTTGTCATCTTTTGAATTTTTAAGACATAAAATCAGAAGTTTAGATCAGTAGTCACAAACTCAAGTGCCTTCATGGACCGGGCAAGTAAAGTAAATGAATGAAACAGCAGGAAGTAACCATAGGGACTAGTTGCTAAATAAAGAATAAATACCAGGCCTAAACAGATGAGTCAAATACATGAGTTTAAAAACACTGTGTGGGTCAAACACAATTTGACCTACAGGTTATTGTTTGCAATTCTTGGCATAGGAAGTTTCCAATTCACAATATATTCACAGGCTGAAAATTAATGTCATCAATTATTACTAATAATGACTAATATTTATTGAATTTCTTACCCAGTGTCAGGTATTGTACTAAGTACATTTCACTCCCAAAGCAAGTGACTATTATTATTCATTATTATATATAAGGAAACTGAGGCTCAGAGAGGCTGAATCACTTTTTAGAGTTACAGAACTGGTAAAGAAAGACAAAGACAACCTTTCTATGCCAACTTATTCTTGTCCCTTTTTTTTTTGGGGGGGGGGTACCAGGGAGTGAACTCAGGGGCACTCGACCACTGGGCCACATCCCCAGCCCTTTTTTGTATTTTATTAGACAGAGTCTCACTGAGTTGCTTAGTGCCTCACCGTTGCTGAGGCTGGCTTTGAACTCGTGACCTTCCTGCCTCAGCCTCCAAAGTGCTAGGATTACAGGCGTGCGCCACCGCGCCCGGCTCTTGTCTCTTTCTTGGGGAAGATTGCAATCATTGCAACATTCCCTAAAATTACAATCAGTTGAATGTCTAAAATTCTGGTTTCTTTTGCTAGATGATGGAACTTCTGTGAAATTAAAACATGTAATACAATAATAGTGTCCTAAAAAAATAAAACTAAGAGAAATGTAGCCCTAGTTGAACCTTGCCCTGACACCCCAGGGAGACCCAGGACAACTACCAAGCAGCAGGTATTCTCTGATCCTTCGATTCATTAACATGCATGACACAGTTGCCAAAAGTCACAAAGGAAACTGCCACCCTCTTGGATGAAATTTGGAGTGTAAATATCCACCTACCTATTCTCTAAGCTGCTTCTATGAACCTTATCGCTGGAGTGTCTGTGTGTTTTTATGATGTTTTCAAGAACATTTTGACACCTGAGAGCAGTATTAAGAAAATCTTGTTTGTTTCAAAGTTTCCCAGGAGCAGACTTCTGAGCAAGGAGGTGCAGCTCAGCTCACTCAGCTGCTCCTCTGAAGCCATTGCCATTAGCTCCTGTGGTAAGGTGGGATCACTCTGGCACCAGACAACACACATCCTCACCAGTCAAAAGGCACTTGTGGGGCACACAGCAAGTATGCAATAGGCATACACAGACATTGTGAAGTTTTCAAAGACTTTAACACTGTGGTTCTTGCTCTCAAGGGGGTTTTAGTCCAGAAGACTGATCACACCTATCTAACCATTTCACCATCTACCCATCTATCTATCTACACATATCTAATGAACAACGGAGCAAGAGAGTATCTGGAAGGACAACAACATGTGATTAAAATTCTACATCTTCAATCTTAACAGTCACCTTAACCAATACTTCTTAATAAGAAAAATTTCTAAGACCATTTCTTTAAGAAGCTACTTTGAAAATACAATTTTTAGGAATTTACAAAAAAAGACATTGCTGGGGATGTGTTTGAACAAGAATACAAAGTCTTAAAAATGAAGTCAGCTTATATGAAGCTATACATATAATAAAATTACATAGACCTATCATAAACAAACACACACAAATGAGTATGTGTAAAACTGTTGAAATGTCAATATTCTCTGAGGGTGTACCAATGTCAGTTTTCTATTTCTGACGTTGAACTGCAGTTATGTACCAAGTGACCACTAAGGAAGGCTGGGAAAAGGGTTCAAGGACCTGCCTGCACTTCTTTATTTATTTGTTGGTGGTCGTTATTTCTTGTGAATCTACAATTATTTCTAATTAAAAGGCTCAAAATTGAAGAAAAATATCTCCCCGCACACCCCCTCCCCCAGGAAAAAAGAGTTAATCTCTACACACAGGTAAGGGAAAATCTCCAAGACATTTAATAAGTTAAAATATCAAATTATAGAAAAATATGTACAGTATAACTATATAAAAAGCATAAAAGAAATATCTATGCATACAAATACAAATTACTCAAATATATTAGAAAAAGATTTTATATGATACACATCAAAATGTGTAAGGGGGCTTAAAGTAGACATTGGGGAGTTATTAAATCAAATATTTTCTGATTTATCTGATGATTAGAATTTTTAATGAGAATTTATTGCTTATATAATTAGCAAAATTTTTTTTAAAGAAAGAAAATTTGGAGTTACACTTCAAAAAATTCTTGGTAATGTGAGACTGCAAAAGAAACAGATTGGTTAAAAGAGACTTTTGATGAGCAATTTATCATAACTAAGTGTAAATAAAATGGAAGTTTTCATGCCTTGATATGCAGGATCAAAGGGTTTAATTCAGTCAGAAAGTCCCAAATAGCTAGGTGATAGTTGTGGCCAATTTTGTGAATTTCAGTTTTAAAAATAATCCTTCAGATGTTATTTATTTCCCAAGGACTACCCCTGCAGTTCAGGTAGCTGCCACCATGGAGGCACTAACTGCTAGCTTGTATAAAAGCAAGAATGCACCTTACAGCAAGATATAAATAAAAACAAATACCTAAGTACAACATGCTACCTTTAGCCCTTAACAACGTCAGCTAATTACCACTGCCTAATCTAACTTTGGCTGTCCATGAGACCTAAGCTGGTTAGCATACCTAATTTTTTTAGTTGAGTCAAAAGTCTCTGGGCATTAATATTGATCTCTGTTTCTGGCACTTTGGAGCTTTAGAACAATTAAATGAGGCTTTTGATTCCTCCAGGTCAGGTGATTTGTTAACTTGTTGGAGACAATGCGTTTATTGATCTTCTGAACATTCCTAATTATTTTTGGGGTCTTCACATTTACCTCCCAGTCTTTCCATTTATTATAGGAAAAACTCCTGCCCATTGCTCCATCCAACTTGGCTTAGCTTGAAAGATTCCAGCTGGCTGTCTCCTTCTCCATGCCAACCATCCCAACAGTGGTCATTTCTAAGTGGGTTTGTCTGATATTAACCCTCCCCAATTTTCTTCTCAGGGTCCTTCTCTAGTGTATTCATATTTGGTTGAGACTACTAGTTTTGTTTTAGTAGTCAATGCAAGCTTCCAAATATGTTACGAGATACCGTGAATAGGATAAGGCCTTTCATCATCTGAGAAATTCTAAACACATTTAAATCAACAGTTCAGAATAGGACTGTACAAGTGTTTTTCATACTAACTTCCCAACATACAATGTGTGTTTCTGTATTTGTGTGTAAAACAAATCACAGATACACACACACACACACACACACACACACACGTAGGTCAGAGTCTGATGTAGTCAGACAGAAAATAAACAAAATGAGAAGCCTGGAGAAACTTCTTGATTTGGAAAATCTTGGCCTTTTCAGACTTGTTTCTCATGGTTTTTACATTGGCAGTGGTTAGAATTGAGATGGCATTCATAGTTGCCTGCATGGAATAAGTTTTTTTCTTTTTCTTTTTTCTGTGCTCTACATTCATGGTGTTTATCAAACCACAGCCTGCTTTATACTGGGGGAAAAGTTCAATTTTTGTATTCTGGTGACAAAACCACTCCACAGGCATTCTTGGAAAAATGAACATAAGATGTGCACTTCACCTCATGACAACAGGATGGTTCTTTAAAAAAAAGTATATGAATGAGGCACAAACCCAAAAGTAAAAGGAGACTTTTCAAAATCTCTGCACAGGCTCCCCAAATCAAGATGGAGTAATAGCTACTTCTGTAATTTCTGCCAATTAATCCACCCCCACACCACAAAGCAAAGATTCCAAAATAAGTTAAAGAGCAGCATTAGTGACTCAGACAGAATGACTTCACCCACAGGGCCTCACTGCCAGTGGTTTTCAGTTGCCACTGGTATTTCCCCTTGTACCAACAGTGACATTTACCTGGGGAGATTAATGGGGGAATAGATGACATGACTTTCCCAGCAGCCCCTGCAGCAGGAGTTCTTGTCCTCAGAAGTGAAGGAAGCAAGCCGTGCCTCAGGTTTGGTTCCCATGACCTCATGCTTTTCCCTGTCAAGGCTTTTCATTGGCTGCCGTGCACATAGGAGAGGTTCGTCAGTAAAGCACCATCAGGAGGGTTGTCCCTGTCTGCCATAGTCTGCCCCTCCAGGCTTATCTCTCGCTCACTAATTTTTACCTCAAGCCAAACAAACTGAATTAGTCTATTTCCTACAAATGTCATCTTTCCCCTTCTCCCTATCTGGCTCATGTTGTTAACCCTGTCTTCACTGGTTTTCTCCCTTCCCAGCCTTCCCAAACTAATTGTACTCATCTTTTAAGTCCTATGAACCTTGTAAGATACCGTCCCGTATTTTTCCAAAGACATGTACCTTCCTGAAAGCATTGCCACCCCTGCCTTATAATCAGATTGTTTATATTTGTTACAAGCTTCTTGAAGGATGGATCTGTTTTTGTGTGCTGAACTCTGATCAGCACAATTTTTGCAAGGACTCAGCGACTACTGATTGACTTGAACTTCTTTGCAAGGATGCAGTGAGTAGTTTTTAACGTGAACCTCAAACTCAACCTGTCTGAACTCAACATGTTTCCTCCACTCCCATCCCAACCTCTTCCTCCTGAAGTTCCTGCCCCCAGTAATGGAAACCCCATCATTTCACTGCCCGTGTCTGAGAATTTGACATAACTCTTTCTCCTCTGCCCCTCAATCCCTCAGCCCCCATGTAATTCATAACCAAGTCCTGCTGACTCTTCAGTTTGCACTGTTGTTCTTTCCTGTCACAGTGCTGTGGCTTATTCTGGCCACCATCGTCTCTTACCTGGATTGTCATAGCAACTCCTAACTGAGTTTGAGTTAGTCTATCATCCTCTTACTCTCTCCATCACCCCTTCTCAACACCATCACCACACTGAAGCCAGTGTGATATCTCTAAAATGAAGACCTGATTATGTCACTTTTTTTGCTTCTCAAAATCTAGTTCCCACTCTTTCGTATTATACGTATGGCCTTGGTTCATGTATCACTACTGTGCTCTATGTAGCATCATGTGTTATCAGAGAGAGTTTAATACCTACTATAAGGTTGGGATGTTTGCTGCTGACCTTCGCGTCATGGTGAAGAAGGCAAGCCATTTTTTAACTACTGCGATTAAATTTTGAAACTAAAAATATCTTCAACTTCTTGCCCAAGTTTTCAGATTAGTTTATTTTGGAGGGCAGGCATAATATGACTGAAAGGAGAGCTTTACAAAAAATACTTTCCATTTGCCTCTACTTATGTGAATTAGAATTTTCTAGAGACTTTGAAACACACAAACGTTCTTAAAACCAAAAACATAACCAATGACAACTAAAATAACTAATTTGGTTGCAGAGATTGATATGAAGCAAAGCATGACATTTAATTCCAGATATTTATGTTCATCAGAATTGTCTCATTGTCCTTTTGGATAAACATTTAAAATAAAAATATTTGAAATAAACTTGTAAAATACCATATTTATCTGTTTTCTGTAGTTGGAGTCCAAGTTAAATCTCATTCCAAAAGAGAGCCAGCTTCCCGTGATTTGTTTTTTCCAATAGGAGAACTATTGACGCCTAAGCCAGAACCCTATCTTCCTCTTGATCCTAACAAGGCGTTCACAATCTGTCCTTCAGAGAAGAAGAGAACCAGCAGGTCCACAGCCACGTTTTCTGTTCCAACCAGGATTCTCTCTGATCCAAATGGAGACCTGTCCACTTCCTGTTGACATTCCTTGGTGTTCTCAAGGGGACCTGAAGAATGGCTCACTCTGGGCAGGATTGCCCGCTCCTCTCCCTTTCACCAGGTTACAACTCTGAAAAAAAACCTGTTGGGTATAGAGAACATGGCCATACATATTCTTCCCCTTTGCTTCCTTTGTTTCGACCCTGCATCTCATAGTACACGCACATTACTGTACTATTTCCAAACACTCCAAGGGAATGAATTTGCTCTGCAGAACTAAGAAACTCCAGCAATGTCAGATAATACTTGGCTATCTGTGTTTTACAAATAAGAGGGCACCCCACTTCAACATGAAATTATGTAATACCTAGAATTTTGACCCTTGATCGGTAAGAAATACAATAGGGCGTATTTTGCTGAATCTGGCCTCTGGACAGAAGGCTAAATTAATGGCATGTTTGGTGCGTGCGGTCAGCAGGGTTAGGTGGTAGCCAGGCTGGTCATGTGCTGTTACGGTCTAGCTGAATCCATAAAGACGTGGATGATGATCATGCTAATTCCTCTGGATTAAATTCCAACAAGAGGTGCTTACAGCTGCCCAGAATGGCATTGAGAAATATGAGTTTGTCCTTGTCCTTTTGACCACAGTACTGGTTGGGTTCCTGAGAGCTTTAATTATTGCCTTGTGAAAAGAGCTTGTCTTTGGCTTGGTGTTTATCAGCTCCAGAGCTTAGGAAATTGGGCTTTATCTCTTTCAGATTAGATCACTACAAGCCTCATTGGGTAAAGATAGTGGAAGGGGGGTGGGAGACAGAGGCCCTAACTCCCCTTCCTGCAAAGCCCATGCCCTTCATAGAACAAAGCCCCAGGACCCTCCCTCCCCACCCAACACAGGATAACTAACTGGAAATTTATTTATTCACTTCTTTCAAGAACCTTTTAATTGGCAAACCTTTCTGGCTAACTAAAGCACTGATTTCTTTCAAGATAAGCTACCTATTGCCTCAGGTTTCTGCTTCTTTTTCCATTGCCTTCAGGTTTTATTAGCTTTGTAGCCAGGTTGGAGGTGACTACTGTGGGATAGTGTGTCTGGCTCACTGAGGTACTTGGTACCTCCCTCTGCCTCTTAGCAGATTCCATCCTGTTTCCATACCACTCCCCAAGAAAGAAAGAAAAGGGGGGGAAAAAAAGAAAAAGAAAAATAACGGAGGAAAAAGCCATACACAGTTGTTCTACCTGCTACTTATTTTAAAGGGACACCTTTCCTGGGGGAGGCAGGGTTGAGCTGGGTTTTAACAGTCTTCTGGGGCAATGGGGTACATAAAGATGAGAGGTCACAGAGATACTGTCGCAGGGGTGGGACCTGCATCCTGCAAAGGGGTTAACCTTTGCCCTGGGCTTCACTTCTGTCTGTGGCCGCAGCCCTTTTCTGGGCACTCTGGTTGCTGCTCACCATTTGCTGTTTCTGTGCACCACTGCCCTGTTCTTTGGCCTCCAGCGACAAAATGACTTCCTGATATCCAAATCCTTGCCCCACCGCCTCCCCAGCCAGAACCTTCCCAGAACCCTCCATGGAGCACTGCGCATTTAAAATTCATCACACCAGCTGTTGCTCCTTGGATTCCCAAGAAGTTAACTCCCTGGGCTTATTTATCTTGGGGGTGAGCTGGCTGCCGCTCAGCGCCTGGTCATGAACTTGCTGCTTCTGCTTTCTTTCCTGTTAACTCCGTGGAAGGGTTGAGAAGGGGAAATTCTATCCTTGTCACTTTTACAAACTCCAGGAGACATCCATGGGGGAATTGGGAGACCCTTACCCGCTAGACTGCAGAGAGAGAGAGGGGGGAAAAAACCCAAATGCCAAGATTTCTGCAACTTAAGTCAGCTCGTTCCTGAACACATCAGCCAGTCTCCTGGTTCCTGACCTCCTTTGGGCATTGTGCATCTGATGAGCTCATGCTTGTAAAGAGTGCAAGCCTTTAATTGAAGTATAATTAATAATCATCTGATAAGTGAATAACAATAATAATGATGATGTAATCCCCTTCCCTCATGCCCCGCCCCTGTTCTCTCGGGTAGTACACTGTGAGGTGATGTCCTAGTGTACTCAGTGAGATGAATGGCTGGAGGTGAGACGAGTCATCATAGCTATGGGCTTGCTGGCACCGCCTGGGGTTGGCTTGCCAACCGGAAACCTAAAGGCGCAGAACAATGCAGCAATGTTCCGCAAGTGTTGAGCCGTTCGGGTAATGGGAAAGTTCAAGCTGTTTCATGCCCTCTGGTCCCTGGACACCCACTTGCTTCTGGCCAACCTGGTGGCCTCCCAGGCAAGATGGCGGAGCCTGGAAACCGTATTGAAATGGATAGTTACTTATTTCTCCTGCCGCTCTGCCTCCCTGTCTTTCCCCAGGCCCCAGTGAGTGAGGCTCCCCAGAGGGGGAAAGATAAACAAATCAGGCTGCCATCTGCATACCACTGACTCTCAGAGATGGATGCCAGTCACCGTGCACCTAGTCATCTTGAGCACCTGATGAGCTGAATGCAGAAGCAATAGATTTGGGAAAAGAGAATCAGTTTGGTTCTCAGGCTTCTCATGGTTTAATCTATAAAAACGGTCTCCAAAGTAGGCCTGAAGTGAAAAGAAATGGTTACAATGGGACCACGTAAACAAAACATGATGAAGGAGTGACTTCATCTTCTACTTTTGCCCTAAAGGCTTCTCAGGCTGAAGAGCTGAGATAGGTAGAATGGAATCCACAGCTAGAAAAGATAATCATACCTTTCATTTGCAAACGGTTTATAGTTTACAAAGTATGACCTCATTTGAGCTTCACAAGAACTCTGTACGTCTGGCTGAGTTTATTTCCCCAATTCACAGATGAGAAAATTGAGGTCCAAAGAGGCTCAGTGACTCCCTCCAGGAAGTGCCAGGGTCAGAGCCAGACCCATGCTTCTAGAAAACAATTGAACTTGCTCCATAATGGGCAGATTACACCACCTCTTCTCTGTTGGAAAGATTGATATTCAACTTAATCAACAGTTAGGTAGTGAATGACTACTCTGTGCTGGGGACCGTGCTAACTGGGACGACAGCAGTGAACTTAACATACAAGGTTTGCTTCATAATGTTTTCATCACTATGTTAGTTTTGCATTTACTTGAATCTCTAGGCCAGAGAATCCTTCTAGAGAGATCTGTAGTAATTAAAGTTCTTTTGGGTGCAACAGTGAAACTTAGTTCTGGCTAACTAATGCATCAAAGGGGAACTTATTTGAAAGATCACAGGTATCTCACAGAGCCTAAGCAAATGTTCTACCCCGAACTTTAGGAAAGCTAAGAATTTCCCCAAGCTTCCCCAAGTTCAAGAAGGGCAGTTTCTAGGGTCTCCATAGGAGGAGCAAGGAGGCTTTCTCTTTTAATCTAGAGTTTTGCCTGACTGTGACTCTGCTTCCAAGTTCAAATCTCCAGCATAGAATCTCACTGGCCACGTTGGCCCAAAGTCTTTATCTTTAGAATAACCTCCTAGGCTAGCAGGGCAGGATCACAGAGAACAGACATCACTACTGGTCAGTTTCCAAGGAAAAGAAATCACCCAGTGCTGGGGAAGTCACATAAAAAGGTGTTGGTACAGTACACCCACCCAGGGCTCTGGGTGACGCTGCAGAGCAAAGCAGGAACAGAGTAGAACATTCTGTTACTGCCTCCCTAAGACCTTCCTCTCCTTTTAAATTTCCTCTTTAAGTTCTCTATCTTTCAGATGGAAATTTCTGTCAAAAATGCAAAAGAAACAGTGCTTTATAAATATATTCTGAAATATTTATGGTGAAATGAAATCTTGGGGATTTTTCTTTAAAATATGCTACGGTTTGGATCTTTAATGTCCCCTTAACGTTCCTGTGCTAAAGGCTTACGTTCCATGTGGAAACTTTAAGAGGTGGGAACTAGTAGGGGAGGTCTTTAGGGGTACACTCTTGCAGGAGATAGTGGGACCCCCAGCTCTTTTTTCTTCCTCCTTTTTGCTTCCTGGCCATGATGTGCTGCCTCACCAAAGGCCCAAAGCAATGAGGCCATTCCATCAAGGACTGAGCGAGCCAAAACAAACCTTTCTCTTTATAAGTTGACTAAGTCAGGTATTTGTTATAGTAACAGAAAGTCGAGTCACGCAAAATATTCTAGGTGGAGCAGATAAAGTAAGAAGGGCCCTTAGCTGGGCGCGGTGGCGCACGCCTGTAATCCCAGCACTTTGGGAGGCTGAGGCAAGAGGATCGCGAGTTCAAAGCCAGCCTCAGCAATGGCGAGGCACTTAGCAACTCAGTGAGACCCTGTCTCTAAATAAAATACAAAAAAAGGGCTGGGGATGTGGCCCAGTGGTCGAGTGCCCCTGAGTTCAATCCCTGGTACCAAAAAAAAAAAAAAAAAAAAAAAAAAAAAAAAAAAAAAGAAGGGCCCATGATCTCATTGGTCACAGTTGGGTGATGCATACATGGGGGTTCCTTTGACAGTTCTTCAGCACTTTTTTTTTCTTTTTTCTTTCTTTCTTCCTTTCTTTTCTTTTCTTTTCTTTTTTTGGTACCAGGAATTGAACTCAGAGGCACTCGACCACTGGGCCACATCCCCAGCCCTTTTTTGTATTTTATTAGAGACAGGGTCTCACTGAGTTGCTAAGTGCCTCGCCATTGCTGAGGCTGGCTTTGAACTCGCGATCCTCCTGTCTCAGCCTCCCAAGTGCTGGGATTACAGGCGTGTGCCACCACGCCGGGCTTCTTCCTTTCTTTTTCTTTTTTCTTCCTTTCTTTCTCTTTCTTTTTTTTTTTTTTCCGGTACTGGATTTGAAGCCAGGAGTGCTTTAATATGGAGCTACAACCCAACCCTTTAAAAAAAATTTTTTTTAAGACAGTGTTACTGAGGCTGGCCTTGAACTTGCTATGCATCTGCCTTAGCCTCCCAGGTTGCCGAGATTATAGGCATGTGCCAGCTCACCTGGCCTTCAGCCCTTTTTAAATGGATGTCTTTCTCTGGATAGATTCTTTTGGTGATTCCCTTTTCACCTTCTCCTTATTTGATATTTCCCTGGCTCTCCTATGTACTTGCCCATACCTCTCCCTTGCCCTCCATCCTTTGAACAGTTCCACGGAATGTTCTGGTGCTCTTGTTTCCTAGCTGCTCTTTTGACCCTCCACTGTTGGTCCTTTTATGATGGGAGAACACAATTGTGAGGACAGGTTGGAGTGAAAGTTCAGGAGGCTCTTGGTGGCATTTGCACCTGCAGGTGAACGTTTTACCCCGGCATCTGATGCTTCACCTCCCTTCACACCTGGAGTGACTGCTGTGGGATCCAGCCAGGTTCTAAAACATGTTTAGGAACAAGTTTTAATTTTGACCCAATATGAAAGAAGCAAAGAGGAAGGCGGCTGGCTCGGGCCACAGCTCAGGTGGGGATGGCCAGGGAGGGCGGGCGGCTTGCAGCAGGTGCCTGGCTATCTTTCATTTCCAGCAGTTCCATTAACAGTTGGCAAGTCTCACTCACCTGCGGCATTTGTAACATACAGCTGTTGACACAACTGATACTACCTCATGCTCTTGGGCACTTACGTGTCCCTTGTCACGGCCATCAGAACTCAGGGGCTACAGGGCCTGTTTCTCCACTTGCTGCGTTTGTATTAGGTGGGGAGACAGTGCAGCCACCACACCCCACCTCTCTTCAACAAATCCTCCCCCCAAAAGCACGGTGCCCTCATTTTCCCCTTCTGGATTGATGTTAAGCACTTAATGTAATTGCCTCACAGAGAAAATAGCCAAAGATATACAGCCAGCCACACCGTGGCCTCATATTTCAAAACCAGCCTGGCTTCTTTCTAAACGCTCCTTTACAGGGTGTGAAATCAATCATGTCATGGCTGGGTCTCCTCTGGCACAGGGGCACCGACGTCTCATCTTACTCCAGAAAATACAGCCAATGACTTGATTCCCTCTTTCCCTCGGCCCTGTCCACCCCAGCCCTCTACCCCCCCCCCCGACTTCCCCGTGGCCCTTTTCCAGTAGGCTCCCCTTTTTTGCTGAGCAGCTTGGTCGGTGATTCTCATTTACCACAGAGCCATTGACCAGGCTGTTAACCGTCTATTCTCCTCCCTGGTGCCAGCCTATACCTCGTCCTCATCCTCTGCTTCAGCCAGTGCCAGTGACAGTCCCTCCACTTCATTTCCCAGTGTGAGTCAGTTCCTGAACCCTGGCCATTTTGTTTGCCCGCCCCCGCCCCCGCCCCCTTCACCTTTCCACCCAGGAAATGTGATCTTCCACAGAGGACAGCACCGGCTGGGTGCAGACCTGTAGCACGCCTTCTCCCCTGAAGAGCCCTGCGGTGGCAGTGGCGGGAAGAGGAAGCTGGAGATGGCTTGTTCTTGCTCAGCTATTCTAGTGTTAGAGGGTGGGATCAGGAGGGAAGCAAAACCAGCGTATGAAAGTGCAGTCTATATCTAAATCAACACACAGACCACCGCCGAGCGAAGGACACTCTCTCTCTCTCACTTGGAGTAACTGTTGGCAACTAAGCAATTTGGAGCTGACCATGTCCTCTCAATGCATGTGTTGGGAACGTCAGGCCCAGTGCAGTACTGTTGAGCTGCGGGATTTAGTCTCCAGACCCTGACCTCGTGAATGACTTAAGGCTGGTGGTCCCTTGGGAGCCAGTTAGTTATGGCAGGGCGAGTGCAGCCCCTACTTTCTCTGTCTCTTCCACACTCTCTCTCTCTGTGTAATGTCTCTGCCATGTTATCAGTGCAGCCGGGGAGCCCTCACCCGACACCAGCCCCTTGATCTTGGACTTCCCAGCCTCCAGAAACTTGAGCCAAATAAACTTCAATTATTTATAAATGATTCTGTTGTATTCTGTTGTGACAAAGCAGACTAAGACATCCAAGTGGACAATGACAACGAGTTGCCGGCAGGGGAGGGTGAGGGGGCGGGACGGCAGGGGTGGGGGGCTGTCTGTCAAGCTGACTGACGGCCCTTGGCCGCGCTGCTTTGCTCATTTTCCAGCTCTGCCAAGTCACCCCACTGCCACGCAGGGTGAACCTGAAAGTCTGAAATATGGAAACGGCTCCCTGGCTCTGTTCTGCTCCCCGTCCATCTCTTCTTCCTGTCACTTCTCTGATGTGTGTGCTGTGAGACCCCCAGTAGATAACGACATGATCATTTTTCTTGCTAGTAACTTGGCTTTGAAGAGAAAAATGAAAACACACACATTTGCCCCTCCATCTGACCTGTTCTGATCATCTCGAATTTTCCCCTGAGCCCTTCCCTGTGTGCACCCACTCACACATCTGCTGTGTTGACTTGCCATCTCTGAGTTACCTTGTCGAGATGCCTACAGCCAGTTCAGAATGGTGACTATAAATAAGACTAGGCCAGGAAGGTTAAATACCCGGCTACCCAAAACAGACTGCCATTATTACCCAAGGGCACTTTTCTCCTGGTTCCCTAGAATGGTAAGCTGGGTTCTTTATTTGGGCCAGTTACTGCCCATTTCTTCAAAGACTGTTTGTTGTGCAAATTGGCTTTGATCTTTGTCTACAGTGCAAATAATGGGAAGTTCAAAACATGTTGAATGGAAATACACGAGGAGATACGTGATACAGATGCCAAGATGCAGGTGCCTGCCAACAGCATGTACCTAATCATAGGCACAGCTGAGTGGAGAACTCTAACCACTCATCCATTTCCTATGCCAAGTAAGGGGAGGGTGCCATTGAGAAAAAAAGGGATCATTATTGTTTTCACAGAAATTACAGTCTGGTGGGGGAACAGACTTCAATAAATCAGACCTTAATTACATGTGACATAAATGCTAAGAAGAAAGGACATGAGGTACTTTGAAGATGTATTCATCCATTTTCCATTGTTATGACAAAATAACTGAGGCTGGGTATTTTATTTTAAAAAGAGGTCTGTGTAGTTTATGGTTCTGGAGGTTGAAAGCTTAAAGAGCATGGTGCTGGCTCTGGTAAGGCCTCCCCACCACCCTGGCTGTGTCACATCATGGTGGAAGGTATCACAATGATGGGTGGGAGAGCTCCCATGGCGCGACAGACTGGGGCCAGTCTTGCTCTTTTAGAACATCCCTTTCTTGAGAACTGACCAGAACCATATGAGGGCTACCTTAATCCCCTCCAAAAGCAGCTCCCCTTATGACCTAATGACCCCACCAGGCTCCACCCCTTAAAGGTTCCCCCACCTCTTAACATCATGGCTGTGGGGACCAAGCCTCCAGCACAAACCACATTGGAAGCACAGCAGATGGTGTGAACACATCCCAGGCGACAGAACCAGGGAAGGTGACATTTATGCAGTGATGTCAAGAATGTGGGGGAGATGGCAGGGACAGGGTGGGATGAGGAGAGAGCACAGCCTGTAAATTGCCAAAGCCAATAGTGATGCTTCAGGTTGTACTTGAGCGTGATTCTAATCTCCCTGGCAGAAATTTAACATTCTTTAGTTACTCTTGGAAGCTTTCATAAGCAAATTGGTTAAGCAAGAGTTTAATTAATAACAATCATACTGGCAATGCTAACCCTTGTTAAAGGGTTACAATGCACCAGGCATTAAAGTGTCAAATGGCACCTCAGTGATCCTAGTCCCCACACCCCTAAACAGCCCAGCGCCTGGCCCTTTACCCTGCTTTGCTTTTCCCTATAGTTTCTCGCCACCACCTGACCCGTTATTGTGTCCTCCTCCACTTGCTGATTGCCTGTCTCTCGGATTGGAATGTAACCTCCAGGAACACAGTTACTTTTACTGATTTTGTTCACTGTTGTTTTCTCTGGAGCCTCAAACACTGCCTGGCACTTCCTTGGTGCTCAAGAAATACACCTTTGTTAGATGAAGGCATGGATATTGTCCATTTACTCCCCACAGCGTCCTTGTGATGCAGGTACTATTTCCCCTTTCTGTAAGTTAGTAAATTGGCACGGAGAGGTTAAGTAATTTACCCAAAGTCACACAACCAAAGAAGTGGTCGAATCAAGCCTTACACAACAAGGATAATTGAAAAATAGAAACAGCTATGGAGAGTCCGTCAGTTTGACTTATAGCTTTTATTTGGTTAAACGGCATTCTGCTCAAACCCTTCAGAAAAGCAATCCAATTCAGTATCGCAGTTCTGACCACCACTGATTTTATAACACAGAGATCAATGAGCAAGTGGTTTATAAGGACTCTCTTAATTATAGGAAGCCTTGTACCAGCCCAGGGAACTTGCAACCCAGATAAGATAAGGAAGTCCTGAGTCATAAAACACTTTCAGATTCCGTGGTATAATCTACAGCCCACGTTGCTAGAATATTCCTCACGACTGACGTCTTAATAACTCAATCTGGTCACCAGGCGTATGAAATATGGGATATAGAAACACGGTTGGCTTGCTTGACTTTTTCAGCTGAATTAAAAACTTGAAGGTTGTTGTGTGTGTTTAAACAACGAAGAGCTTGGAGTAAAGAAAGAAACAGCAAAACAGCAGCCACCCTTCGCCCGTCCCCCCCGCCCCTCCTTGTGCTTCCTTGTCACCTTGTCTCCTGTCCAAGGGGGCAGAAGCTGTGTTGGCCTCTGGAATGTGAGTCTTGTTCCCGAGGCCATTTGTGATGGTTCTTTCCTCTCTACCGATTGCTTTTCAGCAACGTGACTGTCAATACTTTGCCTTTTCTTCCTAAGAACTGCTTTCTCTTTGAGTGTGTGCAGAGCAGTCAAAGAAAGGAACTTGCTTTTGAACTCAGAAGCTGAGCATTCCCTTCCAGCCCACACATCCCTGAATCACTCAGCAGTGCTGAACCTCTCTTTTGAAGGAACTATTTAGGTGGTGTGGCATTTGTTTTGTTACTTCTTTGACCGCTTGCTAGGTCAGAATCGGTGAGCAATTCCTGGTCCTTTCCACATAACGTGTCTTCATGTTGTCTCTGTGCCTTCTTTCTTTTTTTCTTTTTCTTTCTGGTATTAGAGAATGAACCCAAGGGTGCTTAACCTACAATACTTTCTACTATTTTATTTAGAGACAGGGTCTTGCTAAATTGCTTAGAGCTTTGCTAAATTGCTGAGGCTGGCTTAGAACTTGTGATCCTCCTGCCTCAGCCTCCTGAGCTGCTGGGATTACAGACATGTGCCACTGCTCCCGGCCACTCTCTGTGCCTTCTTTTATGTCCTTCTTCCTGTCTCAGTCTCAGAGATACCTTCCTATCCCACACATGTGCATAAATTTAGATGTACAAGAAATTATGTATTGGGCTGGGGTTGTGGCTCAGCGGTAGAGCACTCGCCTAGCACGTGCGCGGCCGGGTTCGAATCTCAGCACCATGTAAAAACGCATTGTGTACAACTAAAAGCAAATAAATAAATATTTAAAAAAAAAAAAAAAAAAGAAAAAAGAAATTACGTATTTTCACGGGGCATACACTATTGTCAAAACTCATCTAACTGAATATTGAAGCCCTGTACCCTCTCTTGTATGCAAATTATACCTCAATAAAAAATTTTGTGAGCTGGGCGCGGTGGCCCATGCCTGTAATCCCAGTGTCTGGGGAGGCTGAGACAGGAGGATTGCAAGTTCAAAGCCAGCCTCAGCAACTTATCAAGGCACTAAGTAACTCAGTGAAACCCTGTCTCTAAATAAAAATACAAAATAGGGCTGGGGATGTGACTCAGTGGTCAAGTGCCCCTGAGTTCAGTCCCCGGTACCAGAAAAAAAAAGTTTTGTGTTTATGAACTTACGTTAAGTTTAAGGAGAGTTCAAGCATATCCTGAGTGGGTTTATGTATTGATTACTGCTCACAGCATATCCCAGTGGGTACTGTTGTTGTGCAAAGGAAAGAAAACAAGAAATGCTCGTTGCTATGAGAAATGTCATAAGCAACAATTATCTGCAGGTTATAAATGCTCAAGTTTTAACTTTCATCACTTCTCTGTACCTAATTAGGGCCATGGGAAGACTATTACAACCAGGAACTTGAAACCCCCAGAATGGTTTCATTGCAGTCTTTACCAGGTTGTTATGAGAATAAATAAATTTAATTCAATTCATCAAATACTTAGCGTTCACTAAGCCACGTCAAATTCTCTGGGTACCAATGAAGAATGAGACACACCTCCTGCCTTTGCAGAACTTATGGACCAACATAGGTTGAAAGACCAGTATACGTGTATTCATAGCAGAAAGTATCATACCACCTAGGTGATGGGGGCACAGGGTGATCCAAATGCAAGTAAAGGAAGCACTAATTCTGACAGGTGCCACTAGGAGAAATTGTGGTAGCTATATAAGTCAGCTTCAGGTTACTATAACAAAATACCTGAGATAATTAACTTATAAAGAAAAGGCATTTATTTTGACTCACTGTATTAGAGGTTCAAGTCTCAGATTGGGAAAATCCACTGCTTTGGGCCTCTGATGACAATGGTGGGGAGGGAAGCACATAGCTAAGCAAACTACTCACCTCAGGGTTAGGAAGAAAAGAAAAAGAGGAAGAGATGAAGGTCCCAAAATCCCCTTCTAGGGGACACCCTCAATGACCAAAGGACCTCCCATCAGATTCCACCTCCTAAAGGTTCCACCACTTCCCAATAACACCACCCTGGAGACTTTACTTTTAACACATGGAACTTTGGGGAACTATTATTGAAACCACAGCAGAAGTGGAAACACTTAAATAAGACCTTGCCGGAGGGTGATTTGAAGAAGGCCTTGTCAAGTAGAGAGACAATGAGACAAAGCACAGAGAATGGACACCGTGAGACTCAAATGAGAGCCTGTAAAGTACTCTTCAGTTGTAAAATACTTGATGACACTGCTCACTTTTCCCGGTAGCCATGACCTCTCTAGGCAACAAGATAACAGCAATTCAGAGATGTGGCCAGCTGGCCCATTTACCTGCACGCAGAATTTGAAGTAGGCCTGACTGGCTTTATGGCCTGCCCAGACTCAGAGGAGGTGACAGTACATCTCAAGTCCAACTGGGAAAAATAAACACTGACCAGAGGGTACCAGTTTAATTTTCTTTCCATCTGTGAACATCTTTCCCATTTCCCTCTCAGTTCTCTGCCCATCACACATCAACTCCCTGTAGCCATTCCAGGATCAAGAGCTAGTTACGTTGATTTCTAGCCATGTGATAGAACGCAGCCAACAATAGGAGATGAAGTCACCGGTTAAAACCCCAAAGACAAAATCTAACTGATCGTGAATGTAACACCAGGAACTTTTCTCTTCTCATTTCTTTAGATCAGAGATCAGCAAACTTTTTCTGTTCCCTCACAGCAAATGTGAGGGATAGTATCCACTTTAGTCTACAGAAGACTCACATTTTACATATTGGTAGGGTTTAGAGTTGTATGTCCTTCAAAGTTTCGGGTGCTGGAGGCTTGTTCCCCGATATGGTAATGTTGAGGGGTGGGGGGCCTTTAAAAGACGAGGCCCAGTGGAAGGTAATTAGGTCACGGGAGCACAGTCCTAGTGAAGGGATTCATGCAATTCTCATAGGAGTGGAGGAGTCCCTGGAGAGTGGGCTCATATAATGGAGCCTGGCCCTTCCCACTCTCATTTCCTCATCTGTCCAGGGCTCTTTCTGCCTGTAGTCATTTCCCTTTCTGTTTTTTATTTTATTTATTTATTTATTTTTATCATGTTGTGACACAACCAAGGAACTCCATAGCCAGATGCCAGAGCACTGCTCTGTGAACTTTTCAGTCACCATAATTGTAAGCCAAGTAGACCTCTTCTTTACAAAGGATCCAGCCTCAGGTATTTTGTTACAGCAACGTAAAATGGACTAAGACACACATGTAAATCAAGACTAAAAATAATAGTATCCACTTCATAGAAGATGAACAGCACCCACTTCATGAAGATGAAATAAAATAATGTACCTGGCATATAGCAGTTGAAATGTTATTTATTATGATTATTGTCTACAGCAGGAGTCACCAAACTATGGCTTATCTGTCAAATCCAGCCAGATCCATTCATTTATATATCGTCTAAGTAAACTTCTGCTACAATGGAATTGTAAGTGGTAAATTGGGGGATTTATCACTTGCAAAGCTAAAGTACTTCGTATCTGGCTCTCTATAGAAAAAGTTTGCTGATCTCTGATCTAAAGAAATGAGAAGAGAAAACCTCCTGGTGTTACATTCACAATCAGTTAGATTTCGTCTTTGGGGTTTTACCAGTGACTTTATCTCCTATTGTTGGCTCTTGGTATCTTATGATACATGGTATGCGCCCTGTAGTCTAGAGAAGTCCTTATGTACAGCTCCACATCTCAGCACCATGGAGTGCCCTGGAAGTCTTGCATTAGTGCCCAGAACCATAGAGTAAATGTGAGGAGGTGGATAAAAAATTCAGTCACTGCCGGGCGCGGTGGCACACACCTCTAATCCCAGCACTTGGGAGGCTGAGGCAGGAGGATCGCGAGTTCAAAGCCAGCCTCAGCAATGGCGAGGCACTTAGCAACTCAGTGAGACCCTGTCTCTAAATAAAATACAAAAAAGGGCTGGGGATGTGACCCAGTGGTCGAATGCCCCTGAGTTCAATCCCTGGTACCACAAAAAAAAAAAAAAAAAAAAAAAAAAAATTCAGTTCCTGATAAATTATACCATAAACTCTAATGAAAACTGCACAATGATAAGGAATTCAACACGTTACCATAGAACAACTGTGCTCTGGGCAGAGAGAAGTAAGAGCGTGGAGGAGAAGGCAAAGCCTGGGACAGTCTGAAATCCCCACTGAGCTTCTACGAGGCCTCCTAGCTGAAGGGCCTGGAAGATCCACTCCACTTAAGTATCTTTCTTTTTCGGGGGGGGGGGGAGGGTACCAGAGATTGAACTCAGGGGCACTCAACCCCTGAGCCACATCCCCAGCCCTATTTTGTATTTTATTTAGAGACAGGGTCTCACTGAGTTGATTAGCGCCTCACTGTTGCTGAGGCTGGCTTTGAACTCACAATTCTCTTGTCTCAGCCTCCCCAGCCGCTGGGATTACAAGTGTGCGCCACCACACCCAGCCCACTTAACTATCTTTCTTTTCAATATATTCAGCATTATTGCTCTTCTGAGATATACAGAAGTCTAGGTAGGTTGGGACTATGCATTCCGACAATGTTTCTAGAATTTCACTATTTGTATATTAGGAAGAACACTGAGTTTGCATGCAGAAGCTCTCCAAGCCTTAGTTTCCTGGTATAGATAATCTCTTTGTTAATTGAAAAATGTGATTGTAGGGAGGCAATCAAGGACTGATGCAGGTGCGTATCTGGGTGTGACAGAGGTGTTCTGCAAGAGGCACAGTTATGCATTGAATGTTAAGCACAATGAAGAAATATGTCAAAACAGGCCCCAGCTGCTACCATTTTCACCCATTACCCACAGGCTGTCTGGACTGCTCCAGCTTTTCAACTCAGGAAAGGTTGCTTGGGAACCCCATCCTCATTTTTGCAAAGCATGAAGCCTGTGTTCACTCCTCTCCAACTTTGATTCAAATGTGTCTGTTCTTAAAATTATTGGCCAGGGGAATTGTGTCTTGCCAATGAAAACAGCTTTTTCTTAAATGTGTAAAAAATAAACAAATTTTGTTTGTTAAAAATAACATTTGTTGAGCCGGGCGCAGTGGCACACACCTGTAATCCCAGCACTTGGGAGGCTGAGGCAGGAGGATCGAAAATTCAAAGCCAGCCTCAGCAATGGCGAGGCACTTAGCAAATCAGTAAGACCCTGTATCTAAGAAAAAGGGCTGGAGATGTGGCCCATTGGTCGAGTGCCTCTGAGTTCAATCCCTGGTACTAAAAAGTAAAAATAAAAAAATAAAAAATAACATTTGTTGAGCTCTCACTGTATTGCAAGTACTGTAATAAATGCTGGGGACAGCAGGAATGGACTGTCAATGTCCTGCAGTGACCTCAAATCCAGCCTTGAAATACTCTCTAACAATTCTATTAGGATAACATAGTGTCCTACTTTATTATAGCTCGCCACAGCGGTGAAGGTCTTTGACCTTCTCCTACCCCCACTCATAACTCTTCCTCCCTGGAGTCTACATCTCCTGTCGGTTCCCTTTCTTTTCAGTGTTGGTCTCCTTTATGAATTTCAGCCCTGCTAAGGTGCAAGAGGCTGTCAGCAGCTCAGATGATTTTTCATCCGGGAACTTGCAAAATCGCAAAGTTCAATGTCCTCCCAATATCACTTTTGCCTGACAAGCCTGAATTTGGTTTTAGAACCATTGTCATTACCAATCAAGGTTGGCAGTTATGTTGAAAGCTACTTATCATGGTTTAAGCCAAGGCTGGAATTTCAGGGGTCAGATAGCAAACAATAGTGTTTTGTTTTTGTTTTTGTTTTGTTTTGAGGGGAGATTGGAAAAGAGGTTTCATGGTTGTTTCCTGCCCCCCCCAATATACACACCCTAAAAATTTAGATGACATAATAAGAGCCTACCCCAATTACATATAAGGTCTCAACTTAGCAAGAAGCATAACCCAGGGGTGGCAATTATCACGAGGAAATGTTCTCTACCAAAAGGAAATCAGAGATCATCTTCACCAGGCTCTACTCTAGAAAGGAAGAAGGGTGGCATTTATATCATTAAAAAAGGCACAGTCACTTAAAATATCCACACCAAGTGCAGAATACAGAGCAGAAGTATTGCAGATAGAGCTCCCGAGGTGCTTTAAGGTGCCTGAGTGAACAGTTTGCCTCAAGAAGAATGAATTTGCATGCTGTAGAACAACACGATGAGGAACACTATTCTAGAAAGTTCTACGACCTCAAGCCCCTTGTTTGGAAGGGGCTAAAATCCAAAGAAGAAAAAGGAACATATTCAGTAATGAGGATTCAACCTGTAGTTATATTGTCAATGACTCATTTTATAATTTAAGTATTATTCTTACCTTGAGCAGCCTTTAAATATGGAAATATTCATTAAACTTGACTACCTTCTGGGTTACACTAGACTGTAAGATTTTCAATACAGCTGTGGAATTTCAAGTGCAATGTGATGTCCTCATGACTATAATAGAAGTGGGAAAGCTCAGCTGGAGTACCCGCATTGTTGGAGTTGACACAGAGGAATAAACTGCTCCTCGGGTAACAGGTGTGCTCACTGCTCCTTCCTGGGGGGTACCTGGGGTGGGTTGGGAGAGAGGACCACAGAACTGTCTGAGTCCACGTCTGTTCTTTGTGAAGGCCTTGATAGGAGACTGGTTGCACTCCCTCAGGAAGTTCTCCTCCCCCTATATCAACCGTAAATCTCTGAGACCCTTCTCCAGGGGCGGGAAGTATTCCAGTCACTTGTCTGAAAGTATGAGCGTAGAGAGGTAGCCGCCTTCACAACCCAAAGAAAACTCAGTGCATTTTAAATATGTGCAACAGGTGCAGTAGCGCATGCCTGAAATCCCAGCACTTGGGAGGCTGAGGCAGGAGGTTCAAGAGTTCAAAGCCAGCCTCAGCAATGGCAAGGCACTTAGGAACCCAGTGAGACCCTGTCTCTAAACAAAATACAAAATAGGGCTGGGGATGTGGCCCAGTGGTCAAGTGCCTATGAGTTCAATCCCCAGTACAAAAAATAAAAATAAAAATATGCACAGAGTTAAATTTTTATTTGATATCGCATTACCAATATAAAAGCGTCACCTACCAACTGTTTTGATCACTGGTATGAATTATTTAAAATTCCCATTTCCCTCAAAACCCTGCTTTTAGAATTTCTCATTTTTTTCTCTCAATCATTTCATGATGGATTTTTTCCTGTTTTTACCAAATAAGCATTCTATGTAACTCACAAATGCACACAGATATAAAAAGGACTCCGTTAAGAACTCATAAAACACATGCATTATTTCCATCAGATTTTGAACACAGGCCTCATATCATAAAAATATACCTCCAAGCCGGGTGCGGTGGCACACACCTGTAATCCCAGCACTTGGGAGGCTGAGGCAGGAGGTTCGAGAATTCAAAGCCAGCCTCAGCAATGACAAAGCACTTAGCAACTCAGTGAGACCCTGTCTCTAATAAAACATAAAAAAGGGCTGGGGATGTGGCCCAGTGGTGGAGTGCCCCTGAGTTCAATCCCCAGTACAAAAAAAAAAAAAAAAAAAAAATGCACCTCGACCAGCAAGATCGTCCTTGACCTAGTTCCTCAGGGCGTGGTCCCACAGATGACCCCAGGTATCACTTCATGGAGAAAGAGTCCAAACTTTCTGCAGCATTCAAAAACATTTTTTTCCTCAAGTGTATTGTGATGGAGCAAAATTAAAAACAATGGGTTTGGAGACGAGATTGCTGCCCCGACCCCACCAGAGGGACATCGGCTTCAGCCTGAGTCAGAGCCTCGACTTTAGCATCCCTGTTATGGTGAGTGTAATATTTTTCTTATTAGGCAGCTCATTTAATAAAACATTATTTAATAACATAACTTTGAGAAGAGCACTTGGTAGAAACACTAACATTAAATAAATGCAAGACCTTAGAGGACTTTCTTACTTTGCCACACCATAATCATTGGTCCCTGTCTGCTCAAGGATGCCCCCAAACATGGGTGGCCATTGGCCACAGCCTTGCCTGAAACCAGGCCAGGGAGACCTTGCCTGGCAGAATACTAACGAGCCCCTCCCTGTGCCCTCGTTGGCTTTTGCCTGTCCACCGTTCACATCCCCTCCTTCTGATAATGTACACCGATTTTCTACAGAGAACCATCTCTTTCCTACTTCCTTTGTTTTTTTGTTTTTGTTTTTTTTTTTTTTTTTTTTTTTGGTACCAGGGATTGAACTCAGGGGCACTAAACCACTGGGCCACATCCCCAGCTCTTTTTTGTATTTTATAAGAGACTGGGTCTCACTGAGTTGCTAAGTGCCTCGTCATTGCTGAGGCTGGCTTTGAACTCGCGATCCTCCTGCCTCAGCCTCCCAAGTGCTGGGATTACAGGTGTGCGCCAACGCGCCCGGCTCCTCTTTCCTACTTCTTACCCATTTGATTGGATGGGGCTGGCCCAGTGTGATATAAAGATGGCCAGCCCGAGTACCACATTCCTCTGGGCACTGGTTCAGGGATGAATCTAAGATATCAGGCAAATAAAAATTTGATTCTAGGATTTACTCGATAGGGAGTCTCTTTTCACTAGAAGAGAAAGTAAGGAAGTTAGGAAGTGAGGCTGGCATGCTAGCCACCCTCTTATCACCAAAAAGCCTACACTATTGAAATGGACTATGAACTAACTGTTGACACAGAGGAAAGCAGGAAATGAGAAAGGACACATCCAGAATTGCGTCATTTGAGTTTCTGGATCCATCCATTCCTGAAGTTTTACTCAGGCACTTTTCAGTGATCTAGCCTATTGACTTCTTGTTTACTTTAGAGTTTGAAGTTGTTGTTCCCACTTGCAATAAAGAGAGTCCTGACTAAACTCCATACTTCCTATTTACGAAGGAGAAACTATGACTTGTGCCTGAAAGATAAACAGACTGCTGTTGTGTGTGGCCTTCATCCCATCCTGCAGCTACTCTGCCTAACAGAGCTGGAGTCTGGATCTTCAAATCCAGGTCCTCTGTCGGCACTGTGGCTCACCTACACCCCAGCCTACGGGTGGGTCTGCCTTCTCACCAGGTAGTACCAGCTTTCAACCCTAGCACTGGGACAGACTTCTATTAAATTCTTGTAGACTCTTTTCTGATGTCTCAACTCCACTCCGCCTGACCCAGCTGAGATTTCTTGTTGCTTGCAGAATCTTTAAATGTTGCCCAGACCCCCTTCCCTTGGCTCCCTGAGACTCTGCATTTGAGATTGTTTCATACTCTAAATATAACATCAAATTTAAACTCCTGATCATTAGCCGGGCGCGGTGCACGCCTGTAATCCCAGCACTTGGGAGGCTGAGGCAGGAGGTTCAAGAGTTCAAAGCCAGCCTCAGCAATGGCGAGGCACTTAGCAACTCAGTGAGACCCTGTCTCTAATAAAATACAAAAAAGGGCTGGGGATGTTGCCCAGTGGTCGAGTGCCCCTGAGTTCAATCCCTGGTACAAAAAAAAAAAAAAAAAAAAAAAAAGGAACTCCTGATCATTGTCCTTCCCCACCCTGAACAGGACCACCATTTCTTTCTCATTAGTCTTCCTCAGCACCTAATTGGTCAATTCTTGCTTACCTTATATATTTGGGAATGATGAAAGCGATTTCATTTATAGACCTGTATTAGTTTTTTTTTTCCTATTCCTATCACAAAATATCTGAGGCTATATAATATGTAAAGCAAAACAGTTCACTAAGCTCCATTTGGGAGGTTGAAAGTGCAAGATTGGACAGCCCCCTGGGTTTGGCCGTCGTTGAAGGCTCTCTTGTCTCTCTCATATCATGGTGGATAGCATCATGGCAGGAGTGTGTGTGAGAGGGAGCGATCTCATGTGAGTCAGGACGTGGCCCACCCGTCTTGCTCTTTTCTAGCAGTCCCCTCTCAGGGGAACTAACTGGGGTCCCACAAGAACTATACTAATCTCTTCTGAGGACAATTCTCCCAATGACCTAATCACCTTACACTAAGTCCTACCTCTCTAAGTTTCTACCACCTTTATATCACCACACTGGGGACCACGTGTCTGACCCACGAACCCTTGGAGGACACACAGAAGTCACATGCCAACCCCAGCAGACCCCTGCACTTAGATGCGGGTATCCTGAATCTACCTCAGGGCCTTGGGTGCACTTTATGAAACCACACGAGGTTCTTGACTTCCCGTGTGGCCCCTGCCTGTCCCCCACCCGCAGCTCTGAGACCAGCACTCCTCCTGGGCCCTGTGGTCAGACTGTACTTTGGAAACTGGACAAAGGCAACCTCTGCAATGGATTGGTCCAGTGCCATGTATGGCGGGGCATTTGGAGACATGGGACTCCACTAAGACAAGGCCTGCTCCATCTTTCAGCACCTGCTCACGCTGGCTCTTCAAAAGCGGAAGAGGACATCGCTCACTGCAGACAGGAGTGACAGGTGGCTTCATCCCTGAAATTGCCCCTGGATGTCGGATGCTGAACAGGGGGACCTTGAGGACTGGTGGTAAAGCTGGGGACATGGGTGTCTTGTTCTCTAGCTGGGGCACTACCCTCCTGGCATCTGAAGGGATGGGGGATGCGTCCCTGGCTGGATGTGAGGAGCTGCAGGCAGAGCTCCTAGACACAGGCTGCCTTGATCCCCGGGAACCCTGGAAAAGCTGCCTCGCCCAGACCACTGACCCAGCCAAGATTTTCCTGTCCTCCGATGGCCTGGGATCATCTCCTGTTCTGAACACGACCAGCCTGTGGAGCTCTTGCACCACTCTTTGGGGGAAGAAATGGATCCAAGGGAAGAATCCAGAGCACCCCAAGGCGACCTCAAGCAGGAGAGATGCTTCCCAGGCTGCTAGTCCAGTGAGGGTCCAAACGCAAAGGGGGCCCATCCTTCCTCAAGAACTGACCGAGTGGCTCAGCGACTGACGCGCTGACTTCAGAGGTAGCCTGAGAGCCCGAGGCCGCGGTGGGAACCCTGCCTCCACCTCAGCCTTGAGTTCTTCCTGTGGTAGAGAAGGAGCAGGTGAGTCCTAGTGACAGCGCTGTCATGGGAACCCTGGGTGACACCTTCACAGGAACAGTAAACGCTGGCCACGCCCTGTGACGTCCACAAAAGTCTATTCAACACCTAATATAGGACACAAAGACTTGGGCCTACAAGAAATTTGTTCTGAGTAAAAAAAAAAAAATGAACTTGGGCACACACCTTCTGTGTAAAGCTGGAGACAGCCTGTACTGCGCTTGGGTAAACTCACAAGGGCTTTGAACATCTGGTAAGTGCTTAATGACCACTTTATGCTGATAGATTAGTTCATCTATAAAAGTATCCCATGTTCCTTTCTTTTTCTTTTTGTATCAGGGATTGAACTCAGGGGCACTCGACCACTGGGCCACATCCCCAGCCCTTTTTTTGTATTTTATTAGAGACAGGGTCTCACTGAGTTGCTAAGTGCCTCGCCATTGCTGAGGCTGGCTTTGAACTCGCGATCCTCCTGCCTCAGCCTCCCAAGTGCTGGGATTACAGGCACGCACCACTGCGCCCAGCCCATGTTCTTTTCTTGTTTTTTTTTTTTTTTTTTTGGTATCCCATCCTCCATTAACTTCAGCCTCCAACACTCAGGATCCTAATGGCAGGGGCGTCTTTAAAGGTGCATGATCCGTTCGGCCGAGCACCCCGTCTCTGCCTTTTCTTGGCATATATTTGCTTCATTTTTTATCTAGGTCTGTCTGTCTATCATCTATCCATCTATCTATCCTCTTGCTTGTAAGGACGATTTTTTTTTCTTTTGTTAATTGAAGATTGGACTGATACCACTAATTAAATAAAAGGCAGATTTTCCTTAAAGGTACATTCTTCATTTCAAAAAGGTTGGTGATAATCAAAAGGAAAGAACAAACAGTGCCCGTAGCCAGCTACCAATGCAGCAGAATCCTTTGATGAAATGTGAAAAGAAATTGCATCCATGAAAACTTCAGGATAACTTTGAAATGGATGCTATATATGATATGCCTTGTTCCAGAGAAGACCAGTTGCTAGGACATGTTGAGGGACAGTCTTTGGCATGTAATGGACACTGCAAATTCCCCTCTGCATCAGAACCTTTTTGAGTTTCAAGTTTGACCATAATGCTATAATGAAAATCTTGGACCTTTGATAGCAACAGATGTATTATAGAAGTCCCAAGATCGGAGACCCATTGTATTTGAGTGCAGGGTCTCCTCAAGCCCTACCTTTCTCAGGTGTTTTAAAGAAATAAAGGGAGGCAGTATTTCTGAAAGGATTTTCTGTGCAGGAGAGTATAACTGCACTGTAAATGCAGTTATAGTCAGGCGTGGTAGCATACACCTGTAATCCCAGTACTTGGGAGGCTGAGGCAGGAGGATCACAAGTTCAAAGCCAGCCTCAGTAATGGCAAGGCACTTAGCAACTCAGTGAGACCCTGTCTCTAATGAAATACAAAAAAAAAAAAAAAAAAAAAGTGCTGGGGATATGGCCCAGTGGTCGAGTGTCCCTGAGTTCAATCCCTGGTACCAAAAAAAAAAAAAAAAAAAAAAAAAATGCAGTTATAATCTGTTAAAACAGTTTTACATTTCAGTGTCTGAAACAAGTTTAATTTTTTTTTTGGAGGGCATTTATTTTTGTTCTGTGTCTTATTCTGGGTCTTATTTTTTCTGGTCAAGAAAATAGTGTTTGAGCCATCAATTAGCCAAGGTAATGGGAATGCTTCATCTACCCATTACAGTGATTGCAATAATTGTTTACTTGTATTGAGATTTTTAAAAAGAAACTTAAAATATCCAATTATTAAATGAATGTAAAAGCTGGGGGAAAAAAAAAGGTTGGTGACATGGGCTGTAAATGGTTAAAAAAAAAATTCAACCCTTTAAGTTAAAGGTCCTGAGAAAAGTCCAAACGGAGGCTATTTTCTCATGCTGAGAAGATAGAGCTTTTATTCGAATGTTCCTCTGCAAAGTCAAAAACTCGGAGGGCAGTCAGGGAAGTTGAGAGGCCACATATCCTTGCATTTTTCCTGGTGAAGGGGGACAGGACACTGTGAGGGGCCTGGCTCCCTCAGTGGAGGTGGCTCAGCTCTGGCGAGTCACACACACAGCATTCAGGCCTGGTTCTTGAATCGCAGCTAATTTTGTTTCTGAAAAGACAAAAACCTATTATCGATAGCTCTGCTGAGCTCAGATATGCAGTCTATCTTGGTGAAATGATCTTTTCCAGCCACACCATTGCCAGTTAAAAGTAACACCGAAATGGGCGTAATTTCAGCATAAGGAAAACACCCAGCAAAGAGAAACAAAACCAAGCAATAGGTATTTCACATGAATTTTGTGTTTTTAATCACTAACACGGTTTCAATCCCCTGGCTCCCTTCCTCCTTTCATTTTCTTTTCTTTTGTACTGGGTATTGAACCCAGGGGTGCTTTCCCACTGAGCTATAGCCCTCATCCTCTTATTTTTTAATGAGACAGGGCCTCACTAAGTTGCTGAGGCTGAGCCTTGAACTTGAGATCCTCCTGCCTCAGCCTTCTAGAGTCTGGGATTACAGGCATGCACCCCCACACCCAACCTGCTTCACTTTTTTTTTTTTTTTTTTTTTTTTTTGGTGCCGGGGATTGAACTCAGAGGCATTCGACCACTGGGCCACATCCCCAGCCCTTTTTTGTATTTTATTAGAGACAGGGTCTCACTGAATTGCTAAGTGCCTCGTCATTGCTGAGGCTGGCTTTGAACTCTTAAACCTCTTGCCTCAGCCTCCCAAGTGCTGGGATTACAGGCATGCGCCACCATGCCCGGCTTGCTGCTTCACCTTTTTTTTTTTTTGCCAACTGCTCTCCCCTTACCAAGGCATTCTTCCTGTGCCCACCCCCCTTCACTGGGTGTCACTATCAGGCATGTCATGATATAGCTACTGTGACCCACTTCTCTTCCCCAAGAAAATGCATTTCCTAAGAAGGCTGAGACATATCCGACTCAACTCTGTTCGGGTTTTTTTTTTTTTTTTTTTTTGGTACTGGGGATTGAACTCAGGGGCACTCAACCACTGGGCCACATCCCCAGCCCCTTTTTGTATTTTATTCAGAGACAGGATCTCACTGAGTTGCTAAGTGCCTAAGCCATTGCTGAGGCTGGCTTTGAACTCGCGATCCTCCTGCCTCAGCCTCCCAAGTGCTGGGATTACAGGTGTGCGCCACCGTGCCCGGCTCTGACTCAACTCTGACCAAAAGCTTCAGATATATTAAATGCTCAGTAGATGTTGCCTGTAATTTTGAAGTTGCACTGAACTAGATCTTGCTGTGTTCAATTGATAGTAAATAAGATTCAGATTACAATTTTTTTCCTTCCCTATCTCAGTTCCCACAACCCAACTCCCAACATCCCATGGAAGTCCCAGGGACCCCAGCCCCAACATCCCCTGCTTTGCACTTTCCTGAACCTTCCACCAGCCACCAGCTTTCCACCTAGGCCAGCAGCAGCTATGATCCGGAGCCTGCCCTCCCCCACTCTCTCCACCTGTCTTACTTCAGTGTCTCCTGATGGGCTCTGGGCCATTCCTTTGAGGAGGTTGATCCATCGAACTCAGGGCTTCCAATATTTCAAGGCATTTATTAATAATAGTCATTATATAGCTACCTTTTAAAATTTTTTTTGTTCTTTTTAGATATACATGACAATGGAGTATATTTTGTCATATTATACACAGAGTATAACTTATTCTAATTAGGACCCCATTCTTTTTTTTTTAAGATATTTTTTAGTTGTGATGTACCTTTTTTTTTAAGACAAGTGTTCAGATTTATTCAGAAATTCACAGTTTCTATTTATTTTATTTGTATATTTTTACATGGTGCTGAGGATTGAGCCCAGGACTGTGTACATGCCAGGCGAGCACTCTACCGTTGAGCCACAACCCCAGTCCCAGCTGTTGATGTACCTTTATTATTTATTTATTTATATGTGGTGCTAAGGATCAAACCCAGTGCTTCACACATGCTGCAAGCGCTCTACCCCTGAGCCACAACCCCAGCCACTGGATCTCATTCTTGTGGTTGTACATGATGTGGAATTTCACTGGTGGTGTATTCATATATGAACATAGAAAAGCTATGTCCAATTCTTCCCTATTCCCATCTCCCACTCTTCCCTTCATTGCCCTATGTCTAATCCAATTAACTTCTATTAGTCTCCAGTTCCATCCACTTACCAGAAAAATGCCATAATTTCATTCTTCTTTATGGCTGAGTAATATTCCATTGTATATATAACTACCTTTTATTGAGGATCTGCTATGTGCCAGATGTCGTGTGAGATGCATTTAAAACATGTTATGTGTTTACCAACCTCAAGCCAGAAGAGTCATTCCCTTTCCTAATTCATTGGTTTAAAAAATATTGAATGGACAGGACACTGGGAGAAGAGAGACAACAGATAAGTAGACAGGATCACTTCAGACAGTGTTAACAGTACAAAGAAACAATCTGGTAGTGATGTAGTGAGTGGTGCTTTAAATAGCAAGACCAAGACACCTCTCCAACGGGGTGACATGAGTGCCAGGACCTGAGGGATATGAGGAGACTGGTGACGTAAATGGCATTCGTGCACAGGGCCAGCATGGGCAAGGGCCCTGGGGATAGCATGCGCTTGTCACATTATTAAGCTATCTGTGGATCTGCTTTCTCCGCTGGAATGTGAATGACGTCCTGGTTCCCTTCCACCCTTGGTTCCAGGAAGGTCACCCTGTCCTTGCTGGTAACTGGGCTTTCCCGTGCAGCCCCCTCCTGGCTCAGCGGGGACCCCCTATCGTTGCCCACAAGCATCTTTGTCCCATATCTGCGTGGCCCGCTTTGGTGACTCCAGCAGCTTCACCTCGTATGGGGAGCTCCTGGCTTGTTTTGCCACGTGCAACCTGAGTCACCCTACGAGCTGGCACCTCCTGGTGCTGATCAGGCTCGGCTGAGTTCACTCATCCCACACGCTTCCCAAGCCTGCACCGGGCACCAGCCGAGCTCAGGACCTGAAGATGAGCAAGAGTCGGTCCCTCTGGTGGGAGGCTTGTGTCTTATGTTAATTAGCTTGCATTTTAGAAAGCTCTTTCCAGCAATCATGTGAATGATTCGTTGAAGGACAACCAGTCAGGCACAGGGAAGCCATTGCCTCTATGCACATGACACGGATCATGCTTCTGCAGGACTGATGTCTCCTGTCTTTCTGGAAACAACACTCCAGTCTTCGTTGATAACCTCCTTGTCCTGCACTTGTTCTATGTAGTTGCATGAGACTGATTCCTTCTCTAGGTCCAAGGGTCATGTCATAGACTCTGTCTAATCAAGTTCAAACAATCCTGAGTTTATTTGTTTTACTTACCAAAAAGAAAGAGAGAGAGAGAGAGAGGAAGAAAAGGAAGGAAGGAAGGAAGGAAGGAAGGAAGGAAGGAAGGAAGGAAGGAAGGAGGAAAGAAAACAGGAAATGGTTCTTCTGGAGTTCTTGAGAGGATAGGATGTCTCTGGCAGCCATATTGCCACCATGAAGGAAGAGCCTGTGTGAGAATGAAAACCCCCCACAGAGTATATCAGCCATATAAGATAGGAAGTGCCATGATGTTCTCCTCAATCAAGCTGGACACTCGTGCCTCAGATGAACAAGAAATTTCCTATTTTTCTTTTTTGAAACCAGTTTGAATTGGGGTTCTATTACTTGCAGCCCCGCACCCAATCTTAAAAGATATAAATTAAAAAGCTGAGGAACATTTACATTACTTGCCCAAGGTCCCACAGGTAGTAGGAAATAGTGTTTAAACCCAGGAAATCTACTTCCAGGGTCTTTCTCCTGGGTCACGTCTAAGACTAGGGCAGGTATGGAGATGAGTAGATGGAGTTGAGAGACATTGGGTAGTGGGAGCTATGGCACTTGAAGATAGGCTGACTGTGGCAAATAAAGGGGAATGACTTACGTGGCAGGGAGATGATGGAGCTCACAGAGAAAGGAATACCAAACAGAGAATAGATTCAGAAGGTGGAGGAGAATCGGAGGTGATGAGCTGTGTTCTGGGTGTTTTGAATATGAAGTGCCTGTGGGCTGCACAGTAGAGTTGCTAGGATAGCTGGAGAGCAGAAAGTTCTGGGCTAAGCCAGGCATGATGGTTCATGCCTGTAATCCCAGCAACTTGGGAGGCTGAGGCAGGAGGATCACAAGTTCAAGGCCAATCTGCGCAATTTAGAAAGACACTGTTTCAAAATAAAAAATAAAATGGGCTTGGGTGTAGCTCAGTTGTATAGCACCCTTGGGTTTAAGCCCCAGTGCTGAAAAAAAAAATCCAGATTGAATTTATTCAATTATTCAACTGATATTCTTTGAAGTCCTGGAGTGGGTTACAGGGATTTGTGGGAGAACTCAACAGTTGAGGAAAATATGGGGTCTCATGGAGATTACATTTAAGACTGAGTTATTCAGTGCAAGTAATCTTTGAGGCCCTATGGGTGAATGAGGTTCCACAGGGATTGCATATAGGGTTTGCATATAGGGTAAGTGCAAAAGTATATTAGTCAGCTTTTCATGGCTGTTACAAAATACTCGACAAAAACAACTTAGAAGAGGAAAGATTTATTTTATTTTGGCTCACCATTTCAGAGGATTCAGTCCATGGTTGTCCAGCTCCATTGTTCTGGGCCTGAGGTGAGGCAGAAGGGGATGGCAGAGGAAGCCTTCAGCTCATGACAGCTGGGAAGAAGATATACAACCTTCTAGGTCACACTTCCAGTTGGGTCCCACCTCCCAGTAGTCCATTCAGCAGCCATCAACGGATTAATCCACGGATGAGGTCAGAGCCCTCATGATTCCATCACTTTCCCAAAGCTCCACCTCATCAGACATGGGACTTCTGGGGACATTCCAGATCCAGACCATAACATAAAAGGGTAACTTACTTCTGCATCACAGTTTCCACATCTGTAATCACCCCACAGGGTAGTTGTCAGGATAATGGTGAGCAGAAAGTTCTGGGCTAAGCCAGTCATGGTGGTGCAAGCCTGTCATCCTAGGGACTTGGGATGCTGAGGCAGGAGGATGGCAAGTTCAAGGTCAGCTTGGGCAATTTAGTGAGACTCTGTCTCAAAATATAAAAGGGGCTGGGGATGTAGTTCAGTAATAGAGTGCCCTTGGGTTCAAACCCCAGAAACCCCCACCACCACCAAAAAAAAAAAAAAAAAAAAAAAAAAAAAAAAAAAAATCTGTGTTAAATTCATTCAGTCTTTTAACTAGTATGCTTCAAAGTCCTGAGTAGGCCATAGGGACACGTGGGAGAACTGAGAAGGACAGCCACGGTGCATGTGTGGATACTGGAGAGGCCGGCGAGGAAGGCACTGTGAAGGGCAGGGAAACTGGAACAGGGAGCGTCAGGCATGCGGTTAATACATCGCCTGGAAGGAGGATCGTGCCTACCACAACGGTAAAGATTGTGCCTGGGGTGGGACACGAGGATCCCCTACAGAAGAATTCCATGTCACTTCGGTAGGCACTCCTCCTCTCAGGGAGGGGAGCTTCAAGCCCCTCGCCTGCGCTCACATGCTTGGAGCACAGCGGTGAGTGTGCTTAGGGACTTGCTTCCAAAGAGTACCACAGGGAAAAGGGACAAAAGTGACCTTGTGGGGAGCGATCTGGCACCTCCCACCTGGGCAACGTTGACAGTGGAAAGGGATGTGGATGGCAGGCGTCTCCATGTGGGCAAGGACAGCCGCCCTGGGCCTCTGTGCTCTGCCTCCCCAGACCACCATCCAGCCCAGTCCTGAAAAAGCGTCGCACAATCCCACGGAGGCCCCCACACCCAGCACCTCAGGACGCCTCACAGCCCTCGAGGCCATCAAACAAGGAAAGTCCGGGGAACTGCACAGCCCAGAGGAGATGAAGGGCAGGACCAAGAGCAGTGTGGGCTCCTGGATGAGACCCCCGACCTCAACGGAAGGGACTGGTGAGACCCAAATAAAGACCGGAGTTCAGTTAACAATCTTGTACCAGCATTGGCATCTTGCTTTTGATAAATGCATATGCTAATGTAAGATTGACAGCTCGGGGGAACTAGGTGAGGAGCAGAAGAAAACTTTCTGCGTATCTTTGCAACTTTTCTGTGGACATAAAACTATGGTCGAATAAAAGTTTTTTGCTGTTGTTGTTTTGTTTTTTAATGAAAAATGCTTCCATCAATAAAAATGTCTATCAGCAAGTATCTTTGTATATGAAAAATTATGTGTACTTTTAACCTTTTAAATTATATTTGATTATGTTACTATAAACACTGTGAATTAGAGTTAATGCTTTTAGGTTCAGCTACATTTTTGATATTGTGTCTTTTCCCTTCTTCAATGGGCTGCCCACAGGCCTATGAGATCAAGGGCTTGTCTATAACCCTGCCCTACCTCTCTACTGCTTGAAACTCCATCCTTGGATGCTTGGGACTCCCAAATGCTAAAATGGAGCCTGGGTATATTTTTACTGAGCAGCCAATGAGATTCTAGATCATTTGCATGTCAATGCTGCCTTTTCTCTATCCATCAGGTTTTGCTCATGATAAGAGCTAGTTCTATGGAGGATTTTGGACTACATTCCAAGGGCAACAGGAAGGTTTTGGAGGGCTACAGTAAAGCAGACGTATAATCAGCAAAGTGTGAGACAGTAAGAAAGGTACAACTTTAGGAATATTCTTGTCTGGCATAGACGAGAAATGACAGTGACTTAAACCAGGTGCCAACACTTGGATGGGAACTTTTGATACCATGAGGGTTGGGAATAATGATGGTAATAAACATTTATAGAACCTTTGGAGTTTACAGTGTAAATGCATTTAAGTTCTTTGCCAATTAATGTTTACAACTCTGGCTAGAATTTCCATTTTGTAAATGGGAAAATCTGGAGCCATAGGAAATTAAGTGAATTGCTCAAGGCTAAATAGCATAATTTTAACCCAAGCATTTGGATTACAAATTCAAGGTGCATTCCAGTGCCCGGCTACAAGATTAAGGGTGAGATATATGGTAACAATTTGGTCCTTTACCCTATGGGTTAATGGTTTTCCAAATTAATATATTTACAAGCTTTAAACAAGTCCATGGGCCCTACCCTAGGAGATTCTGACTCAGTGGTTCTGAGGGGGCCTGGAAGTCTGTAGCGAGTTGGAAGATGTAAGAAAGGGGGTTCACAGACCACACCTTGAAAACCTGTAGTGCTGCTGGGCGCGGTGGCGCATACCTGTAATCCCAGCACTTGGGAGGCTGAGGCAGGAGGATCACGAGTTCAAAGCCAGCCTCACAATGGCGAGGCACTTAGCAACTCAGTGAGGCCCTGTCTCTAATAAAATACAAAAAAAAAAAAAAAAAAAAAGGGCTGGGGATGTGGCCCAGTGGTTGAGTGCCTCTGAGTTCAATCCTCAAAAAAAAAAAAAAAAGAAAGAAAACCTGTAGTGCTAAGGGCCTTCGCTTGTTGTTATGGTTTGGATGTGGAGTGTCTCCCCAAAATGCATGTATGAGACAATGCAAGAAGGTTTAGAGGAGAAATTATCAGATTATGAGAACCTTAATCCAATCAGTGAATTAATCCTCTGATGGGATTAACAGTAGAGGCTAAAGGTAGGTAGGGTGTGGCTGGAGGAAGTGGGCATTGGGGCTTGTGACTTTGGGATATATATATTTTTTTACCTGGTGAGTGGAGTCTCTCTCTGCTTCCTGATCATCATGTGAGCCACTTCCCTCCACCACACTCTTTTGCCATGTTGTTCTGCCTCATCTTGAGCCCTGAGGAACAGAGCCAGCTGTCTATGAACTGAGTCCTCTGAAACCACAAGCCCCCAAAATAAACGTTTCCTCTTCTAAAATTGTTCCACTCAGGTCTTTTAGTCGCAGCAGTAAAAAAGCTGACTAAAACACGCACTTGTTTTCCCAATTCCAATACACAGGTAATACTTCAGTCTTCCTTAGGGAATTGTTGTCCCAGTGCATTTTATAGTGATTTAACAATGAACACAGACTGTTAAAAACTATTATTAAGGCAGCTCTTTTTTCTAGAGCAGTGGATAGAATGTTTATGGACTCTCCAAATCCATATGTCGAAGTTCTAACCCGCAAGGTGATGGTACTAGAAGGTGGGGCCCTTGGTGCATAATTTTTTTCCCCTTATTTTTCAGCAGTGCTGGTGATCAAACCAACGGCCTTGTGCAAGCTAGGCAAGCACTCTACCACGGAGCCACATTCCCTGCCCAGGAGGTGGGGCCCTTGAGAGGTGATGAATGGGATTACGGTCATTATAAAAGAGACCCCAGAAAGCCAGCTGGCCCCTTCCACCAGGTGAGAGCATAGCTGGAATGGGCAGTCCACGAACCAGGAAGCAGGTCCTCACCAGACACCAAATCAGCTGGCACCCGGATCGTGGACTTCCAGCCGCCAGAATCGTGAGAAGTAAGTTTCTACTGCTTACAAGCCACCCAACGCATGATATTTTATTATGGTAGCACGAGGGGACTGTAACAGTTAGCAAAGTTTGCTTTAAAAACTATTTTTGCTATTTAATGACTACCTTGTCCCCTTTCCTCCTTCTCAGTGGATGCCTCTCCTGTGACCACTGTCCACACGTCCAAGCCCGTCCCTGTGGCTTCCCGGTAGCAGGCCTCTAAGCCACAGTGCAGACCGCAGCCACGAGTCCTCTGTAGCCCTTGGTCCAGCAGCGCCTGCCACACAGCCGCCTCTTCACAGCAGAAACCTCAGCCACCCAGTCTGTGCCGGAGTTTTTGCAGAGCTGAAGAAGAAGGTACAGGAGAGGCTGGTTTGGGTGTTTTCCCATCTTAAAGTACTCGGCCAAACTGCAGGTTAGGACTTCAGTGTGTTCAGAAAAGAACTCAATTTTCTATAATCGCTCCCTGTTTTATTTGGCTTGAATGACAGATTTTCTATTTTGTTTAGCTTTTTGGCACATCTAACATCAGATGTACTTCTTTATGTAATTGCATTCTGTTACCGCTCTGTTTGAAGGTTGCTTAAGCTATATAACTTGCTATTTATGAATTTTATCTACTTTTTAATCACTACCAGAAAATAAATACCCATGCATTTGTAACTGAAGTTACAAAAGACAGGCTCCCAGCTAATGGGGGTCCGGCACTTTGAAGAGCAAAACTGCAGTGACCCATCGATGTTTCATTCTCACCCTTGTCTCGGCCTCCACTGACCCACCCTCAAGTTCCTGTCCCCCTGCTCACCACAGGAACATTTTCCTGGAAGGCAGAAATCAGGTGGAAAAGAAGGGAACCCAGAGAGAACATCTCCCTCCACAGGGCCATGGCTTCTCAAAGTCCCTCCCAGAGGCGTGGCAGCTACAGAGGAGCATGCTTGCACTTCAGAGGAGTCCCGGGCCACCTCGGGCAGTATCTTCCAGCCCCAGGGGCACGTCTCTGTCTCCACATCAGCGTTGGCAGCGGCGTCTCCAATGTTGGAAGCTGTGAATGTACCCTGGGAGCCTGCTATGGACCAGCCGCTGCAGAACTGCTTCCCACACTCAGTTACAGACGTGGCTTTCTTTCAAACAGATAGGGCTATGCCGCCATTCATCCGCTGTGGCTGTCTTGGCGGGTGGTACCCTCTGGGACCCCTCAGCCTCAGGAAGCACATACCCCACAACCCAGGCTTGGCAGTTTTTCCTGATAGCCTCTCAAAGATCACATGTGGTTCCTTCTGGTTAGCCACGTCCATTGCTGGGACTCCCTGGAAACTGTATGGGACACAATCAGCTGACACAACTCCACCATTTTACCTCCTCTCAACCTTGGATTTGTCCAAGAACTGATTCCAAAGTATTCTCCTCTTGGGGCAAGCCCCTGAGGTTCAGGGAACATTTCAGCTCTTTCTCAGGTGTTCCCCATCTTAAAGGGTGGGACTGAAGGGGACATTTTACCTCTCTTTCTCTCTAAGGGGTTGGCCATGGGACATATATTCTGCTTCTTTATAGCAATATGGCCAGGAGAAGTAGAAAACTTTGTGCCTTTCAAAACAGTGTGGTAATTCTGAACTCTTTTGAGTTACTCCTGATTCTGCTTGTGGGGTGGAGGAGTAGCATACCTGGTCACTGTCTATAAATACCTCCTGATGTTAGGGGGCCCTGGACCACCTTCTGGGAAAGATGACACTTCCATCTGCTTTCATAACCTTTTAAGACAGTGGGTTGGTGGGGAAATGCTGGCTTCTAAGGAGGACAGCTTGGAGTCTATGTCATGACCACTCACAGGTTTGGTGGATTTAGGTCTAAACTTCCAACAGGTTTAACCCAAGAGGTGAAGACATGGGATAGCTAGGGTCTCTGGAACGAGGGACAGAGACCACAAAAAAGCAGATCGCTACATAGGGGTGGAGTCTGGCTGGGACATCAGGGTGGAAGCAGGACTCTTCACAGTAGCTGAGGGAGGGGTACAATGACAAGTTCCTGCCCTCCAGAGAAAGAGAGAGTATTCTGGCAAGGAGGAAGCAGATGGTCAGGCCCCAAGCCAGGCAGCTGTGGTTTGGGGCAGGGTTCCAGGGCCAGCAGGGAGTGGAGTCCAAATGGGAGCTGAGCAGGCGCCCAGTCATATGCCAGTCTTGGCCCATGGGATGGGTTTAGACAGAAACGTTCTGGGGCAGAACATGTGGGTGCCAAAGAGCTTTCTTCAGGCCTCTGGGTCCCAGCCTTAGGGTCTTGGCCTTAGCAAGACTGACCATTTCTCCTTTCCTCCCCTGGAGGCAAGAGCCCCAGATTACAAGACAACCAGACTCGGATCAGCTCAGCTACCTAGCAGGGCAGAGGAAGTATGCAGATATCCTAGGAGTTGTGGGATTCCCTTTCCCCCATCTTTCCTACAAGATCCTGATTCTTTCTCGTGATAGGCAGCCATTACTATTAACTGAAACAGATGAGATCTTGCAGTCTCCTGGAAGTTGTGATTGAAATCTGTGAAATACACGTACAAGAAGAGACTATAGATGGTAGAGAGATTGATAGGTACCTCCATACAGACGAGGCATACTCATGCATGAGGATAGGTCTTATATACATAGTAGATGAATTTCTAAAAAATTGCACATAAATTCTATTTTTTAAATGATCTTTATTTGAAATTTGCCAAGGCAACATCTCCTGATAGATCTGTATGTTCTCTTTAATTAAAGAGGGGACATGTGCACTTTTTTTGGGGGGAGGGGATTGAACCCAGGTGTTCTCTATCACTGAGCTACATCCCACGGCTTTTTATTTTTTTACTTTTTCAAGGCAGGATCATGCTAAGTTACTGAGGGTCCAAGTTGCTGAGGCTGGCCTCAAACTTACAATCCTCCTGCCTCAGCCTCCTGAGTCACTGGGATTACAGGCATGCACCACCACACCTGGAAAACATTCTGCAGCCTAACTTGTTTTTTCTTTCTTATTTAATTGTACAAGCTCAGAGCTAAACTTCCTTAGTTTGTCTTCTAATATGGTTGTGTTCTTCCTTCAATCCATGTTGTTACATGTCTTCTGTCTGTAACTTTATGGGTATTTGTCACACGTGATTTTCAATGATTTCAGTGGTATGATGTATCACTTGGAAGAATAATGTATAAGCTGTAAATAAATGAGCCAAATTTTCAAGAATCTTTTAAAGTTTGGAAAGTTGGTCAAGTGATACGTGACTGAGTTCCGGAAAGCGGGAGGACTTCTGTTGTCATGAACAGTGTCTCATTGTGAAAGTCACCTGGCGAGTTTTGAGTGCAGGGCCAGACCTCTATGGTGGCTGCCGGTGACTCTGGGTGTGCTACTGAGAGGGACTGAAGCTGAAGTACCTCCTTGTTGGAGGGAACTTCTGGCCTCCAAATGCAGGCTCCCTGTGCCAGCGTCTCTCACTTGGCACCTCCTCTCTCGGCCACACTTGCAAACACACCTAGGAATGTTGGCCACATCCTCCCTGGGCAGTTTGGACAATGGTTTTGCAGTCCTTTTTCTGACCCACTTGGTCAACACGGCGCCTTGACTCAAAGATATCAGGGCAGAGAAAGGCGCGCTGTGTCCCCAGGCCCATTCCTCAGGGCGGGGCAGGGGGAAAGGCAACTCGATCTGCCCCTTCCACCTCTGGGGAGAAGCTCGGGCTGAAATCTCCTCTTTCTACCCAGAGCCTGCTGGAGGCACTGGCTGTTCTAGAAGGACTCGATTTAGTTTCTTATTCTGGCATCTCTCTTTCACCTACCTGCATCCTCTCTGTGTTCTTGGAGATAATTTGCTGAGGCAGGAATGCGTGTTGGGAAACTGTCCACCAAAACTTCACATGGCCCTGAGCAGGTGTACGGCTCTGCTTTGTTGGTGCTGGCCAGCGAGGCTGGCGTCTGGGAGTCCTGCTGATCCCCTGTGCTAAGGGGTGAGTGTGGCCGGCAGTACTGCCCCCGGGAGACTACAGAGATGAGCAAGATCCTCCAGGCAGAAGCCACTGGTGCAGAGAGAATGGCGTTGAGGTCGCTGGTCAGCCGGAGATAAAGAAGGAATGGGTGCTAGATGGCTCCCCTCTGAAGGAGCCCCTGAGGCCTCATTTCACAGAACAGAAGGGAAGGTCCTAGAAACGACTGGAAGTGGTTTTTAAATAAGTGGAGGAGGATCGACATGGGCAAAAGAATTGGATTCATTTTGTGTGATTTTGGAGTGCCACAGCTGGGACCTGCACACACAGATTAGAATTGGGTTCAAAATAAGGAAGGCCTTTTCTGTCCCTTAAAGTTGTTCAAAACTATCTTGAGGCCATGGACAGATGGATGGATAAACAAAACATGGTATAGACACACTATGGAATATTACGCAGCTTGAAATGAGAAGGAATTTTTTTTTTTTTTTGTACCAGGGATTGAACCCAGGGGTGCTTAACCACTGAGCTAAGTCCCCAGCCCTTTTTTTTTTTTTTTTTGTATTTTATTTAGAGACAGGGTCTCCCTGAGTTGCTTAGGGTCTCGCTAAGTTGCTGAGACTGTCTTTGAACTCATGATCCTCCTGCCTCAGCCTCCCGAGCCACTGGGATTACAGGAGTGCGCCACCGCGCCCAGCCAGGAAGGAAATTCTGACACAGGCCCCAACATGGGTGAAACTTGACGGAGTCTAAGTAAAATAAGCCAGTCCAAAAAGACAAATACTGTATGATCCCACCTACAGACAGGTAATATAGAAAGTAACCAGAACAGTGGAATTCAGAGACAGAAGGCTATGAGGACAGGTAGAAAAGAGGCAGGAAGGCAGGAAGGCAAGATCCCTGGGAAAGGAGAGCCGTCCCCATGAGAGATGCAGCCTCTTTGCATGCCACTGTCAGATATGTGTGAGAGGCAGCAGTGGCAGGGACTTGTTAGCTTGGGAGGCTGCGTGGTGAAGCTAGAAGCTCCAAGATGTTGAAGACAGATTGTTTATTCCACCCCAGGAGCCTCACTTTCCATATCAACAAAAAAGCAATAATACCTTTGCAGAGAAGGGAAGTCTGTATGAAAGTTTATTTTTATTCTTATTATTGTCCCAATAATAATAATAATATTGTTATTATTATAATGATTTTATGATTATTATTACTACTATTATTTTTATTGGTACTAGGGATTGAACCTAGGGGCAATTAACAACTGAGCATCATCCCAGCCCTTTTTTTTTATAGTTTTTATTTTGAAACAGGTTCTCACTAAGTTGCTTAGGGCTGGCATAGGTTGCTGAGGCTATCATTTTTTTTTTTTTTTTTTTTTTTTTTTGTGGTACCAGGGATTGAACTCAAGGGCACTTGACCACTGGGCCACATCCCCAGCCCTTTTTTGTATTTTTATTTAGAGACAAGTTCTCACTGAGTTGCTAAGTGCCTCACCATTGCTGAGGCTGGCTTTGAACTCGCAATCCTCCTGCCTCAGCCTCCCATGTGCTGGGATTACAGGCGTGAACCACTGCGCCTGGCTGCAATCCTCTTGCCTCAGCCTTCACAGTAGCTGGGAGTATAGATGTGCACCACCATGCCCGGCCTATAATATTATTTTTTTTTAATTCTACTTTTTAAATAATTGTTTTAATTGTTGATGGATCTTTATTTTACTTATATGCACTGCTGAGAATCAAACCCAGTGCCTCACACAGGCCAGGCAAGTGCTCTACCATTGAGCTACAACCCCAGCCCCTTTTAAAGCATACCTTAGCGTGATTTATCTATCAGTGATGTGGTTCTTGCCAAGCCCATTTTGCAACCTAGAAAGGGAGTTGATATTGCAAAATACATTATCCTTGTTCTGCAATGACACATCAACAAAACCCTGTACTCTTTTGGACATACTGGAGTGTTTTATGAATGGCAGGGTGATTTCTTCTTGTAGTTTTGTGGAGATGCCCTGGGGGCACATCAGTCAGTGAGAGCCTCTTGACTCAGGTGACCCTTGGCAACACTGTCTTAATCAGAGAACTTTCTGGAAATGGTGCAGGGGGTATCTTGCCAGTGTTCTGCACCTCTGCCAAAGGACAACTGGGAGAGGGATGTTCAAGTCAACAAGGGGAAATGATGAAGGCAGCAAGGGTTTTCCTCATGAATGTATCAGCACTTGGATGCTGCGGGGTTCGCTCTTCCCAGGCACCCCCATCTCCACCTGCCTCTTATTGCCCAGGGCAGAACCAAGAAACATAAAGAACAGAGTGCAACGTCCATAAAGATGTAAGCAACAGAAACACTGTGAAATGTGTAACTGCCACTCTGCCTGGTCCACAGCAAGTTGTGCTACCAGGGCACACAGACAGAGATTTGGGTCTGCGTTCAAGTCAGCATGAAGTGGCTCTGCCATTTTCCCACTGCCACAGAGGTACAGCTTGCACTGCCTGGAAGTGACCGGAGTCCACAGGTTGGAGCAGGATCTTGTCTGGTGCCCACCTCTTGAGGCTCAGGTCATCATGCTCCTACCGGCCACCTCCCTGCAGATGGGGGTGCCTGCAGGCTGTGGGAGAAGGCTGCTGCTGTAAGGCTCCAGTTATCCTTCCATACACCTAGCCATTCTCCTTGTATTTCACCAGTATCTTGGTATTCAAGGCTAAAAGTTTGCCTAAACCCACGGGTGATGGAAACCCAGTTGGGACAAATTTAAACATAAATGGGAAATTATAGGTTCTCAGGAATCTAGGCAGCTAATCTCAGAGGCCATAATACTTTTGCACTCTCTTTTGTCTCCACGTTTCCAATATTGCCTCCATTCTTACTCGTTACTCTGCAGCAACGACACCCACCAAGAGCTCCAGTTTTATGAATCACTGCAACTGAGAAATAAAGCAGAGAGAGTTTTAATCATTTAAATTTAATGATTTTTAATTATTCCAGGAAGATCTTGGGGGAGATTCTGCCCATCCTTAAAACAACTACTCTGATTGCCTAACCCAAATCATATGCCCAATTCTTGAGTCAAAGTATGTGTCAACCACACCCAAATCTTATTGTCTAAGAACAAGGGAAAATGATCATGAGCAGACAAAAAACCATCTTTTGCCATCCTGGTATGTGTTCATGTTTATTCTTCCCATGCTTACGCTGTATGTAAGTTTAGTTTTTGTACAATATCATATAGTTGTTGTTGCCTATTCATGGATTACTATGGGAGAAGTAAAACATATCAGGCCTCTGATTTTATAGATAGATAGAAGGTGGAAAGGAAAGATTAAATATAAGCACTAAAGTGTGCAGAAGTGGATGAAATGATCACATTGCATTGGTGATAAAAAGCAAAGTGATAAACAAAGTGATAAATGATTTGAAAGGTATTGAATTTTTTTTCCAAGTCATTTTTTCAATCACAAACATTTATTGTAGGAGACCAAGAGATTTCTGCATCCAGCCATGAAGAAGTAACAGAGAATGGATTTCTCCTCCTGCCTTAACCAACTAGAAAAATGGACAGAATAAATGAAACAATACTTTTCACGTACTGGGCGACAAGCCTCACAGAACTGTGATCTGAGAAGAGGGAGGAAAAAAAATGAGGCAAGTCTTACAATTGTCCCAGATTGCTACCTGGAGGCAATTTCCAGCCTGCAGTGCAGGAGGTAAAAATAGAGTTCTGCAGTTTCATTGAGATGAGGAGCTAGAGATTCAGACCAAGGGAGGCCAAAACCACTAGACCCTATGAGTCAAGTCATTAGAAAAGGGAGCTGGATAGAGACGGAGGGAGCAAGGAAGAGAGAGAGCACATTCCAGAGATCTGAGGAGGGATCACTTTGAAGCTTTAGCTGAATACTGACCTATGCACACACAAAGGGAAACTCTCTGAAGGGCAAGAACCACTCTCAAAAGCAAAAGGATTAACAATTCCTTTTTTTTTTTTTTTTTTTTTTTTTTTGGTACCAGGGATTGAACTCAGGGGCACTCAACCACTGAGCCACATCCCCAGACCTTTTTTGTATTTTATTTAGAGACAGGGTCTCACTGAGTTGCTAAGTGCCTCACCATTGCTGAGGCTGGCTTTGAATTCATGATCCTCCTGCCTCAGCCTCCCAAGTTGCTGAGATTACAGGCATGTGCCACTGCATCCAGCAAGTGGTAGTGCGCTGTGTAAGTTCCTGAGACTTACACAGAACTAGGAATAGTTTATGTTCCTGTAGCTAAAGTGAAAGATATCCTAAAGTCCTTAGAGGGAGAAGTCTTCTTATTTAGTTTGAATAGTAGGACTAGATAAGTCTGGACTAAAGGCAGCTCTGAACTCACCACAACAAAGCTTAAAATCAAACTTTGAAAGGATCCAATTGATCCCAAGTAACAATTCTGTGCCAGAATTGTTCAATACTATTTAGAAGAATACAACAAAATCCAGCAACTAATGGTGTAGAATCACAACATCAGATATTCAAAAATCACCAGGTACGGACCTGGGACTGTGGTTCAGCGGTGGTGGTACGCTTGCATGGCATGTATGAGGAACTGGGTTTAATTCTCAGCACCACATATATATAAAGAAAATAAAGATCTATCAACAGCTAAAAAAGATATTAAAAAGAAATCACCGGGGGGGGGGGGGGGCGCGCTAGGATTGTGGCTCAGCGGTATTGCGCTCACCTAGCACGTGCGCACCCTGGGTTCGATCCTCAGTACCACGTACAAATAAAACACATTGTGTACAACTAAAGCAAATAAATAAATATTAAAAAAAAAAAGAAAAGAAAAGAAATCACAGTATGCTGGGAGGCTGAGGCAGGAGGATCACAAGTTCAAAGCCAGCCTCAGCAATGGTGAGGCACTTAGCAACTCAGTGAGACCCTGTCTCTAATAAAATACAAAAAAGTTCTGGGGATGTGGTCCAGTGGTCGAGTGTCCCTGAGTTCAATCCCTGCTACCAAAAAAAAAGGGGGGGGGGCAAAGAAATCACTATATGCAAAACAACAGAAAATCACTACTCACTATGAGGATTAAAAATGATTAATTGTGAAACAGACCCAGAAGTTATAGAAATGATGAATTTGCAGATAAGAACTTAAATCATCACTGTAACATATGCTGCTGAATTATAAGAAAGTGAAGAAAAAAATAGGAGCCGTGCAGGCTGGAGAGTAAGGTCACGGAGTGGAGAGAGTGAGGAGGCTGCGTCTGGCTCAGGCTCTCACAGGCACGGCACTCCATTGAGCTCCATAGAGACAGCGCTGGGGCTAGTGAGAGCCGGACAGGTACTGGGCGACTCTGGGCCTCGCTGAGGAAGAACAACTAAACATGGGCAAAGGAGATCCTAAGAAGCCAAGAGGCAAAATGTCACCCTATGCATTTTTTGTGCAAACTTGCCTGGAGGAGCACAAAGAAGAAGCACCCAGATGCTTCAGTCAACTTCTCAGAGTTTTCCAAGAAGCACTCAGAGAGGTGGAAGACCATGTCTGCTAAAGAGAAAGGAAAACTTGAAGACATGGCAAAGGTGGACAAGGCCCATTATGAAAGAGAAATGAAAACCTATATCCCTTCTAAAGGGGAAACAAAAGAAGTTTGAGGATCCCAATGTACCCAAAGGGCCTCCCTTGGCACCCCCCAAATCAAAGGAGAACATCCTGGCCTATCCATTGGTGATGTTGCAAAGAAACTGGGAGAGAGGTAGAATCACACTGCCGAAGATGACAAGCAGCCTTATGAAAAAAAAGCTGCTAAGCTGAGGGAAAAATACGAAAAGGATATTGTTGCCTACCGAGTTAAAGGAAAACCTGATGCAGCAAAAAAAGGGAGTTGTCAAGGCTAAAAAAAAAACAAGAAAAAGAAGGAAGAGGAGGAAAATGAAGAGGATAAAGAGGAAGAGGAAGAAGATGAAGGATGAAGAAAATGATGATGAATAGGTTGGTTCTAGCACAGTTTTTTTTTTTTTCTTGCCTATTAAGCATTTAACACCTCTGTACACAACTCACTGCTTTTAAAGAAAAAAAGTTAATAATGTAAGGCTGTGTAAGATTTGTTTTTAAACTGTACAGTGTCTTTTTTTTTTTTTTTTTTTTGTATAGTTAATACACTACCAATGTGTCCTTAAATAGCCCTGTCCTGGTGGTATTTTCTTTCTTCTTTCTTTTCTTCTTTTTTTTTCTTTTTGGTACCAGGGATTGAACTCAGGGGCACTCGACCACTGGGCCACATCCCCAGCTCTTTTTTGTATTTTATTAGAGACAGGGTCTCACTAAGTTGCTAAGTGCCTTGCCATTGCTGAGGCTGGCTTTGAACTCTTGAACCTCCTGCCTCAGCCTCCCAAGTGCTGGGATTACAGGCATGCACCACCATGCCCATCTCCACAAGAAATATTAATAAAAAATTTCAGGCAAGATACTAAATAAGAAAATTATCTATACAAATGAGTAAAGAGTGCAATAGATAGTAAACATACGAATAATTTCTTTAAAAGATGATTGATCAGTTAAAGCAAACATAAACATAGTGTATTATAGGTTTTCTGTTTGTTTGTTTGCAGTACTGGGGTATTTGGGAATTGAACCCAGAGACATTTTACCCCTGAGCTACATCCTCAGCCCCTTTTATTTTTTGAGACAGGATCTTGTTGAGTTGCAAAGTTGGTCTTGAACTTGCAATCCTCCTGCCTCAGCCTCTGAGTTACTGGGATGACCACCCCCTGCCTCATAACATATGTTGAAGCAAATATGTTGAAAAAATAGTGCAAAGGCAAGGAAGAAATAGAAGTGTACTGTTGTGAAATTCTTATGCTGTAAAGTGGAATAAGATTGTAATAAGTTAATATGTATATTATGTACAATACAAATAAATATTATGAAATATATTACATCAATCAAATCTTGTTAAAACAAACTCTGAAGTGCTATTCCAATGCTTGTATTCGTGTCAAATTTGTGTCTTTTATTCTGGCCTTAAGTAGTTATAATGGCATTTGTAATTCCAAAATTTAACCTTTTTTTTTTGTGGTTCAACATCTGTTCCTCTTTTATTAAACAATGCCAAATAACAGCAGAGGAAGTATTTTCAGCATCATGCTGGTCTCACCCAGCTAAATTTGGTACTGTGGAATTTGTTGGTGAGGACAAACGATGTGAGAATTCCTATGCTTGAAGTAATGCTGGCTTTGAGCCATTTCTATTTAAATGATGGTTTTGGAACAAATTGTGTTTACAAACTGATTCCACCATTTACAAACAGTACTACTTTCTATGAGGGAAATATGTAAGGTCTGTGACATGGAGGTCCCCCTACATTGTATTGCAAAGGAAAGAACATGGTGCCCTTCCTTGTTCATTTTGGAATGAACAAGATTTCTGGAAGCCACATTGGAAAATTTGCTTGCTTAATGAATAGCCATTCTTGTCAGATGAGTAGAAGAGATACTGACTTCATTATCTTTCCATCAACACATCTCCCTATTCAAGGGCAAAAGGGAACAAACTTGCAACCATTAGCTTCGAGCAAGGTCTGTTACTTGGGTGGGTGGGGGGAGATGATTTGATAACAGGATAACAGGTTAAGTGGTAGCAGATGGCATAGAGAAGTAAGGTATGTGGTCAATGGGAACATCTAGAGAGAGACCTGGACAATATGGCTTCATGGTAAAGTACCAGTAGGGAATTCAAAAGATACAAAGAATGTCCCACTTCTGCTATTTGCTAAATCTACAGCAAGACCATTTAATTCCCTGGACTTTAGTTTCTGCACTGGACCATCATGGTGCTTCCCTAAGTGAAGTACACACCACTGGTAGGACATGCCTGAATTTGCGTGATCAGAGCTTTTGTAGAACTGCAGGTAGAAGTTTTTGTGAGAACGTTGATCAAGTTATTCCATTAGTTGTTCAAAATAGCATATGAAAACGCTACATAAATAGTTGCCCAGAAGCCATACAGGCCCATGTGAGAAATAAAAAAGGATCTTTCCATATATATTACAACTAGGTAAAGATATAATATGATGCCATTGTCCACCATCGAATATGAATTGCAGCAGCTGTTAGAGATGCTGCCCCCTCAGAATTTCATTCACAAGGACTCAAACCTAGAACACTCTAATCAATCAGGATATTCCATGAAAAAATTATCATAGTCCAATCATGCTATTCTAGGCAAAATCCCAAAAAGAGAAATAAAACCAAATTCATACCCGTGCTCCAGTTTGCTGCCTCCCCAGGTGTAAAAAGGGAAAATCATTGGGCCAATACAATGCCATTTCAAAATATGACAATCCATGGGAAATCCTGTTGTTCATGAAATTCAAAAAACGGGCACGGGGCCGCAAGTCCCCCCAGAGGCCCCACAAATGTACGAGGCATTGGAAGAGGAATAATCCTCAAGCATCCATCTCAGGTATGCTTTCCCCGACACAACCCCTAAGTACCCCATAAAGTCCACTTCCCTCACCAGAGGAACATGAAGAAATGCAGGATTAGACCTCTGTTTCCAGCCGCCCTAAAATATATTAGTGTTAACACCTGAAATGGGGGGTTCAACTGAATCCCAGCAGAGTCAGGGGACCTCTTCCCCTCAGGGACGTCGTAGGACTTTATAATCCGGGCGAAGTTCCTTCAAAGCTTATTCAAGGTTTGCAAGAGACCCCAGGTGTAAATAAACTACAGACTACAAAGGGGAAATAAAAATAATGCTTAGCTCACCACCAAAGTTATCGAGTTCTGTTAATCAAGGAGATAAAATTTGCTCAGTACCAGCTTCTCCTTCCAAATTTATACATAATTCATTTAAAGATGATATGCCTCAAGAAAGGAACAATACAAGATTTTGTTCCACTGATTCTAAAAGAGTTCCCATGGCTTGCTGGGTTCGAGACTGTACTAGGAGGCCTAATTAGCGTAAAAATAAGAATCCAAGGAATTATAAAATGGAGGGACTTATAGATACTGGAAGCTGATTCCTCCATCATTAATTTTACGACCAATGGGCCGCAAACACCTACGAAGGGCCCCTCTGCAAAAATGCTTCACCCAGTTTAAGAGGCTTGGGAAATAATAAACCATCCCAGAAAAAAGTGCAGTAAATTTTTTAAAATGGGAGGAAGATGAATGACATAAAAGGGAACGTTTCAGCCTTAATGTTTTAACCTTAACTCTACCAGTAACATTATTGGGAAGAGATATTTTTACCAAACAAATGGGAGTTCACCTTGCAACCAAACCTGCAGGTGTTAAAAAGTGAAAATATACAGGTAGTCTTAACCGCTGAAATGAATCATTATCAAAGAAGTACAAGGGAAAGCGTAAACCCTAAAAGAAATCATTATCATATAGGAAATAGACATTTTTTCTTTCGTGCCAACTGAGAAAATAAATTTTTAAAAATACCATGGTCTTTCTGATAAGCCAGTGTAGGGTCCCCTCAGTTGGCCCCTATGCTAAAAGAGAAATTAACAAGCGTGCCCACCTACTAGTTCAGGAGACAATTAGAAGCATGACATATAGAACCCTTCCACCACGGTCCCTGGAATTCCCCCATAATTTGTGATCAAGAAAAAAGCATCAGGAAAATGGCGATTATTACATATCTTAGACAAATTAATAAACCATGCTAAGTCATGGCCCTACTCACCTGGACTTCGACTTCCGAATCCTGTAGCTATTCCAAAAAGTTTTCCATGTTATTAGTCTTGATATAAAAAGGATTGCTTCTTTTTCTAAATCCCCTACATCCTCTGATGCCCCCAGGTTTTGCTTTTTCAGTTCCATTCTAAGAACAAATAATGGCCCTGATCAGAGATATCAATGGAAGGTTATTACCACAGGGAATGGCTAATAGGCGCCCACCATATGCCAAAAATATATGTGGACAAGGCTATCCAACCCATTAAAAATAACTAATCCAAACCTCAATTGTGTCTACATTACATGATGATATTTTACTGGACCACCCTAATCGAAAAAAATCTTATTTAATATATTCAGTGACATGGTAGAAAATTTTAAAAAATACGGATTATATAATAGCAGAAGACAAAAGTTCAAACCACCATATTCTCCCATATTATATTTAGGAATTTAAAATCATGGATACTTTTTGTTAGACCCCAAAAAAGTTTAAAAATAAAGAACATTATAACCACCCTCAATGAAAATTTCCCAAAAACTGCTGGTGACATTAATTGGCTTCGCCCTACACTAAACCTCACTACTAGGCCAATTAAAACCTTTATTTGATATCCTTCGAGGGGACCCTGATCCATCCCCTCACCGCGAACACTGACTCCAGATGCTAGGAAAGCTTTTAAAGTTAGTAATAAAAAGCCATTGAAGGAGCTCATTGTGACAGATTTTGATTTAACTCAACCGCTGATGTTTATTATTATTTCTTCACAATATACACCCACAGGAGTATTTTGCAAACAAGGGCCTTTATTATGGATACATTTGCCGTCTCTCCTAAAAGTAATAATTGAATCTTATACCTCCATGGTGGCTAAACTTATTCAATCAAGGACTTAAAAACTTCTACTAAAATAATTTGCATTCACACCTGCTACTATTATTACTACACCCTATTTCATCGTCACAGAATTGAATATTTATGCTTCAAACGATAATGACTCGGGCTATAGCTAGATGCACACTAAACCTCTGCAAATTTTTGATAATCACCTTCCTAAGTCTCCTATATTATCTTTTTGTATTAATCATCCTATTATATTTCCACAGGTAATAAAAAATCAACCTATTCCTAGAGGCATTTAATGTATTTAACAGATGGGTCATATCAAATGGTAAACTGCTGCAATAGTCAACTACAAAAGAAAATATGACATACATAACTGCACCACAAATCAAGCTCAACTAGTGGAATTTTGGAAGCTGTGGTAAGAGAAGAGCTCTGGAAAATTTTAGAGACCACCCATAAAACATTTTTTCAAGATAGGCCAACTATATTGTACAAGCCTGTCCCAAAATTAGAGTTAGCAGGACGCTCCAATAGCAACCTCATACTCCAGCTTTTAAATTGTTTTTATCAAATACAAAAACTTTGTGGGCAAGAAAAGAACCTCTATTCCGTAGGCCCATATTAGAGCACATACTAATTTGCCTGGCCCCCTCCATGAAGGTAATCAAAAGGCTGATGAACTTACAAAAAACAATATTATATACTTCATCCAGCACTACAACAAGCTACTTTATTTCATTCCCAGTTTCACGTCAACAAGCACCACCTACAAACGTAGGTTTAAAAATCACAAACAAAAGAGCATAGCCAGAAACAATTGTAAAAGATTGTTAAATCTTGTATGGAACACATTTGCCCAATCCTTGCCCAATCCTCATTTTGGTGTTAACCCTAGAGGATTAATGCCCAATCATTTGTGGCAGATGGATGTTACTCATGAGCCAAGCTTTGGAAAATTGCGATGTATATTCATGTAACCATAGATGATACAAGTTTCAGAGCATGATTTTTTTTGCTTTCCTTACATTCTGAGAAAAAGTTAAAGAATGTCACGATCTCATTGTTTACAAGCTTTTGCTCGCATTGGGCATACCCCAAAAATGGCTTAAAACAGATAATGGCCCCGCAGATACGGTCCTCATCTTTCAAACAGTTTTTTGCGCAAAATTCAACATATCCCATAAAACAGGCATCCCATACAATATCCTCAGGTCAGGCATTATTGAAAAGCAAACCGCACACTGGAAAAATCAGGTTTGGCTTTTTTTTTTCTTTTTAATATGTATTAATGTATTTTAGAAAAACTCCCTACATCCAACCATAATCTCATTAATATTATTCATTAGGATGAGTTAAAAAATATAAAAACAAGTCACTATAAAGGCAAATATCATGTAAATAATAGTCCAGACAATATTAAGATGAGAGAAACAGGCTGGGGATGTAGTTCAGAGATAGAGGGCTTTCCTAGCATTTCTAAGGTCCTGTGTTCAGTCCCCAATACTGGAAAAAAAAATGGGAAAAGAGAATTTTTAAAAAAGTATACACACTCAATAGCACACAATAGTACAAATAGAAAGGAGAGAAACAATCATGGCAACAAAATTTTTAGAAGGACACAGGATAACTTACCCAGAACATTCAAGAAAGCTGAATCATAAGCCTCAGTAGGTGAAGCTGAGGAGCACCCTGATTTGCACCCAGAAACTCTGAATGGCCTGGGAATTTGCAGCACTTCTTACATCTGGAAGCAGAAGAGGGGAAGTAGAGTTGAACATAGAACAACTGTGGCTGAAAAGTCTGCTTACAGAGGAGCAGGGCACCCTCTGCCACCCCACCCTAGCCGGAAACCTGCCTCCTCACCAGCTGGTAAGACACTCCAGGATAGAATTCTTCCCGAAGATGAAACTGTTGGCTACTAAGGGTGTGGAGATTGTAAAAGCCCTAATTGAGGATAGCTAAGATGGCAGTTAGCTGAGAGCCATAAAGGTGTTCAAGTATTTTCACCTGATATTCATGCATTTATCTAAGAATCTTTTTATGCCCATGAACACTGTGTGACGCACCTGTAAGCTCGAGCTGTTAGCACTTGTCCTTGTTAAGGCAAAATGTATTTAACCGGGTGAGGTTAGTTAGAGGGGTGGTTGGAGTTGGAGAGGTTGTTGGAGCCAGAGAGAGAAGTTAGAAGAAAGAAGAATAAAAGAACCTTTTCATTTCCAGTCTGCCTCCGAGTTTTCTCCCGTGGTATCGTTGCTGCAAGCGGCAATTGCTGCAGACGGCGACAGGAGATGGAGAGAAGATTTATACAATAAGGAAAGTTTGTTGACATGTTAGTGATAAATACATGAAAAATCTTATCAAACAAACCATTATACTATTATTAACTCTACAGAGGATTGTCCAAAGGACACAAGTAGCCATATAGGAAAAGTAACTGCAGTTTTCTAAGTGGCTCAGATGTCAGTGAGTGTATATCATTAATGTGATGTCAATCAAATGTTGATTTTTTTCCCAAATGTCTATGATGGAAGAATGGGGCAAGTTGGGAAATGGGGGTGAGAGTGGGAGCTGGGTAGGAAATATTGAAATTAAGCTAACTCTGACTCTTCTGTAGTAGGAAGTCAATAGATGATGCAATTTTAAAAAATCAAGTAGAAATATCAGGACTTGTTTTTAAAAATGAAAAACCAGAGGCAAATATGAAAATAATAATTTAGAAGCATTGACAGTAATAACTTCAAAGGAATGAAGGATGGCTTTTATTTTTCATAATAAATATTATAGAACTATTTGACTCAACTATCAACAATACAGATTTCAGACAATATTCTAAATACCCTTTTAAAAGTTATGGATGTGCTCTGCAAATAAATGAATTGGGGGAGACAAAAGAACTCCCAGATCATGAATTGACCTAGAGACACAGTGAGTTTCCATGTTACCATTTACTTGTTTTCATAATTCCCAGACGGAGTAAATCACACTCCTTTATTATTTAAATGACAGAGAGTTATTTGCAGGAAGGTGATGGGGAGCATTATAAAATGGAGACATTTCAGAGATTCATACTCTTGACATTTCTTAAATGCTCACTTATAACAGTATATTTTTACATTTTTGCCTAGTAAAATACCATCACTTCTCCCACCTCCCCTTTTCTGAAGTTAAAGATTTCTAAAATGGCTAGAACCAGGATGCAAAGCTCTAATAGTTTTATTTCATGATGTTTCTTAAATAAATGGAAAACATAAAAGGGATGGACATATACCTATTATCAAATGAGTAAGAAATGTAAAATAACAGGCACTAAATGAACAATTCACCACCTTCTCACCCACCTACCCCCACAGGAAAGGAGATTCACTGGCAACAGCTCAAATTTCAACAGATCATTTCTTGGTTCCTGGATCTGGACTAGTAATTGTTGAGACATAAAGGAGGTTTTTTGCAAAGCAGTCTGGTGGCTGGAAGGATCTAGAAGTACATCAGAAGAAAGGAAAAAGTCATGGATAATGCTAGATTTTACACCCAATGGTTTGGGGGGGTGTTCCAATACCAAGGGAAGTCCTTGTCACATTGTGATTTTATAATAATTAGGGCCAGCTGCGCCTGGGTAATTCAGGTTAAGTCATGCCAAACCCCAACCCTGACACTTACAGGAAGATCTTTGTGGTCAAGAGCTTTCAATTGTCCTGTAGAAAATTAAGAGAAAGAAAGACAGGTTTTCTCTTCCCACTTGGTCAGTGTTTTTTCTCCTGAGTACTGAGAAGCTCTCTAGCTTCACTCTTGCTCCATCTCTAATGCTAATGCTCCTGAGGTTATATTGCATGTTCAGGGAAGCATTTTTTTTAAAGGCTTCATTAACAGTTTTTCCATTCTGCTGGAATTTGTTCTTGGATTACTGCCCTCACTCACAAGCCAAGCCAACTCACCCATAATTCACTAATTTGTCGGCCAATAAAGATGAACTGTTTCACCCTCTCTGAGTTGAGAGGAACAAGGTGGTTAGGAAGACTTTTATTCTATCCTCTGCCTTAACTTTTGAATTTAAATGAAACGGCAGTGTGCAAGAATTTCTTATTCCAAAAAGTAATTACTATTGAAAAATTTCAGCAGAAGAATGTTGTTCATTGACTGGCTCATCTTGCTGCAGGAGTTCTAGTTGGCATGAACCATACTTTAGAGACTTCTTTCCTTACGGTCATTTAAGTTATATTTTTTATTGTTGGATTATGTATTTCTTGGAGTTTTTTGAAACATAGATTTTTTTTTTTTTTTTTTTTTTTTTTTTGGTACCGGGGATTGAACTCAGGGGCACTCGACCACTGGGCCACATCCCCAGCCCTTTTTTGTATTTTATTAGAGACAGGGTCTCACTGAGTTGCTAAGTGCCTCGCCATTGCTGAGGCTGGCTTTGAACTCGAGATCCTCCTGCCTCAGCCTCCCAAGTGCTGGGATTACAGGCATGCACCACCACTCCCCGCTCAAAACATAGATTCTTATTGCTTCTTGGCCTTTTGGCTAAGATCAAGTGTAGTGAAACATATATTTTTTCATGTAATTTTTTTTTTTATTTACTTGTTCTATGTTAAGACTTTATTTATTTTATGGTACTGGGTGGGAATTGACCCTAGGGGTGCCCTACCACTGAGCTATATCCCCAGCTCTTACGGTTTTTATTTGAGACAAGGTATCACTAAGTTTCCCAGATTGGCCTTGAACTTGCAATCCTCCTGTCTCAGCAGCCTCCCTGCTGGGATTAAAGGTATATGCTACCACATCTGCCATTAGGACTTATTTTTATTTATTTTTTTTTAGCTGCAGCTTGAAGAGACCCCACCCCCACTCCCCAATAAGGCCCCAGTGTCACATACAGTGTTTTTTTGTAGAGTATTTTACTTCAACAGCACTGAAGTGGGCCAGTCCTTAAAGCCAGATCAGGGATTTAACTAGTCCTAAGTCTCCCTGGTTAATTCAGACTGGCCTACCCTTTTCTCAGGCCTGTTTCCACTGTTCACTCTGTTGCAGCTATAAAGGAGGCGGAGCAAGAGCCCCAGCCCCCATTGCTATTTGTGATGGTGACTAACTAGGGCTAAATGTGGAATTCACTGCATTCCTAAAGTTGACTCACTTCCATCCCCAACCCTTGGGTTGGGGCTGGAACTCAGCTCAGGCTCTCTGGGGGTTGCTCCCATGATCCAAGGCATAGGATGATCTCTGGGCCAGTCCAAGATTGTTCTCTGTCTTAGAGACCCTGGTTCAGCTTGTGAAGCAAGCTGATTAAAATAGCTTAGATGAGCTGATATGGGAAAGAGAATTCAGAGAGGAATGTTCTGAATGGATCTGAGACCTATCTGGTTACTTGACCTGCAGTTCCAACAAAGTACCCTCCTCCATCTGTCCCAGGACTGACCTCAATGTCAAAGATACAGCAGGAATTGGGCTGTCTTCAGAAGCACAGGGAACTCATATTTAATCTGATTTCCTGGTTTGGTTACCCTCAGTCACACTCCTAAATTGTCTCAGATCCTACAGCAAAAATAGTAGAAAGATCCAAAAATATTTTTCTTAAAGGCCTTTTAAATTGTTTACTGGGTAGTTCATAATGTGTAATGGAACTCATACCATTGACCCCTTAGGTTTTTCCTATTTTGGGGGAAATACCTACATTTATAGATCGGCAGTCTCTAAAATGAAGTGCTTGTACCTAGTGGACCTGCAAGACATCTTCACAGTAAGGAAATATCCAAACTTAGATTTATTTCAATCTAAAATAAGACAGAAGTTAAGCTTCACTAGTGTTTAACAAAGGGATTGACATTGGTCTCTCAGTCCACACATTAGGAGATCAGGTGTTCTGGAAAACAGAGGAGAGAACCTCAGGAAATGCCACCATTTGGAGGATTGATAACATCACCATAATTTGGTTTTGCTTTCAGTGTTTTGGGACATAATGTAACTACAGATTCTATGTGGCAGGTTGTGTGAATTTATGGGTTATATAATTTAAGTTTGAGTACAATTAAATCTGACACAAATAGGTAACTTTTTTCTAACGGAATCGAAGGGTAACGCTAATAACAAAATACAAGCACAAGTTAACAATGGAAAGATGCAGAGCAGACACCTCTCTTATTTATCTGTCACATGAGGTAAAAATAAGGACAATTTGGATCAGTCATATGGTCCTAACTAAAAATATTAATGAGAGCAGAGTTATGGTAACTTTATCTCATTCTTTTGGAATTTCTGTTTTTATAAATATTTTCAAAATCTGCACTATGTTAATGCAGTTTTATATGTTTTAATTGTATAAAGAGGCAAACATTTAATGAACTAGTATGCTCAAAGAGTCCCCCCCCCCATGGGATGTGCAATCAAAACAGTTTAGAGATCACTATTAAAGAGACATAAACAAAAACAAAAGAATACTCAATGATTTCTCCAAATTCACAAAGCAAACCAGTGAGAGCCAGAAATAAGTTCTGGCCTCTTCAAGTCCCAACCACAGGTGGCTTCCTGTTTTCAGGGGATCTGTGACTCTCTAGACTGCCACCCTCTTCAGATAGTTTCAACATTATATATGCATTCCATCCATGAGGCAGTAAAATGATGCTGTGAAGACAAAACTAGGGTCAGACAGCTGTGAGATACAGCCCCAGCCCTGAAACTCACCAGCCCTGGGACTCTCAGAGATTCAGTTTTCTCATCTGCCACTGAGTTGTGAGGATTAAATGAATAAATAAATAGATGAGGCGTTACCCCCCATTGTGGTTATTATAATTAAGAATTTCATGAATTGTAATTTTAAAAATTTAGGAGTGAGATTTATCCGATTAAGTCAGGAATCCTGTGGGACTTGATCAATTCCTCCCTCCCCAACATACTCACGTAGACATTTCCCTCACCAATTGACACCTGTGCTGAGATTCTCCAAGTCCTCAACACTGAGCCCCTCTAATGCTTGACCCTGCCAAAGAGAATGTCCAGTTTCCACAACTCTCTTGGCAATATTAATGGGTCATGTCACTAGGAGTCTCAATACTTAAACTATGTTCCCTCGGGAGTCATGTCAGAATCTTAGGGGTGGTGATTGGCAAAGCAATCCATATAAAGGTAAGATACGAATGTGTAATGTAAAAATGCTCACATTATAAAATCTATAAAAAGTAGGAATCAACAAGCCATCTTGGCTGGTGGGGCTATTTGGAAGAATCACTACGTTAGGGGTGAAGTTATGAAAGCCCCTCTACATTGGCTTTTTAGAAGCAGAAGTAGGTAGGAGAGTTTGATGTTTTTAAAAGGGGACAAATTTTTTTTTTTTTTTTTTGTACCAGGGATTGAACTCAGAAGTTCAACCACTGAGCCACATCCCCAGCCCTATTTTGTTTTTTATTAAGAGACAAGGTCTCACTGAGTTGCTTTAGCACCTTGCCATTGGCTGAGGCTGGCTTTGAACTCACAATTCTCCTGTCTCAGCCCTACCCACCACTGGGATTACAGGCGTGCGCCACCTTGCCCGGCTAAGAGGGACAAGGTTTTTAAAATAGTGAACAGAGGATGATGATCACACACTTCACCAAAGAAGACATTTAGGTGGCAGATAAGCACATAAAAAGATGCTCAGAATCCTTAGTCATCAGGGATGTTCAAATTGAAAGGGCACTAAAATGCACCTTTTCAAATGGCTTTTAAAACTAAGAAAACAACCAAGCGCTGGTGAGGATAAATCTCTTACTTCATTGCTGAGGATTCAAAATGGCACAGCCACTTTGGAAAAAAGTATGCCTACCACACAACCCAGCAATCTCACTCCTAGATGTTTACCCAAGAGACCAGAAAACTGATGGTTTTCACAAAATGTACACAGATGTTAGTATCAGCTTTGCTCTTAGTCACCTTAAACTGGAAACAACTCAGATGTCCTTCATCTGGTGATTGGACAAACAAATTGTGATACAGTTGCACAATGGAATACTGTTCAATAATAAAAGGAAGAAACTATTGATCCATACAGCAACATGAATGAATATTAAATACCTTTTTCTTAGTGAAATAAGCCAGAACCAAAAGTCTACACATTGTCTGGGTCCATTTCTCAAAAAAAAATAGGCCACACTATAAGCACAGTTGCTGTAGGTTGGGGTAGAAGAGGGATTGTCTACATAGGGGCAACACAACGGAATTTGGGGGATGATGGAGCTGTCCTGATGTTACTTTACTGTTTGTCAAAATCCATGGAATTATATAGCCCAAAGAATAAATTTTACTCAATACAAGAACAAAAAAATCAGCTAGGTAGTCAGAGGCCTAATATGGTATGCAGACCATAGCAAAAAAAATTTTAACAGTGTAACAAATGAATGATAAACCATACTGAGGGGGGTGGGGGGGGAAATGGGGCCAACCTGGGGAAATGCATGAAGAAGTTTCAATAGGTACTGTCAAACTAAAGACTAAAGAGAAGGTACATAAGCCCTGTGCTCTAGAAAGTGCATTTGTGTCTCGTAGGGTATGGGTTAGAAATTTTAAAAGTACTTTTCCTATATACTACATTTGGCCAAATAAATAAATTCATAACAGATAAAATGAGAGCTACACACAAGCAAAGGGAGAATACTATAATGAGCCCTAATGTGCTGGGCTGTGTAGTCGCCTGAAGCGATGGCCGCTTGGAGCAAAGAAGCCGCGGGAAGAAGTTTTGAGACGAACTGGAAACAAACAGCTCTTTATTCTGGCAACTTTTCTCCTGGCTCTAACTACACCCCGACACGATCCACCGTCCACGCTCCTCTAACCTCCAAAATGGCGCAGACCTCCTCCGCAATCTCGCTCAAGTCCCTCGAGATCTCCGGCCAAGTCTCGCAAGATCCCGGGCCAAGTACGGAAGGTGCCAATGCCCAAACATGTCCAAAGCCAAAGCCCGTAGTCCACCGCAATTTAAGCCATCTCCCCAAACAGGGCTCCTGCATTTCCCCCTTTTGTTTTTAAAAGAGGTAATGCTCTAGGACGTCTATGTGCAACCAACATTCTTACCCGTCATCGGATAATCAAGGCTGTGCCCTTGACTCCTGTCTTAGGTTGATATGTCGGCCACATGAGACTGTCCCGTGCGACTGTGCCTGTCTTAGGTTGTCCCCCCTCTGGGGATCTTACCCGTCATTGGCTAACCAGCCATCCAATGGAGCCCTTTAGGATCGACTGTGTATGATGACTAAAACAGCCGTCCAATTGTGAGGAGATGTTGCGGCTTTAAGGCAACAAGCCTTTTGGTGATGAGCCAAATTGCATAGCATATCAAATTGTTTAAACAAATCAGCTGCCCTAAGTTCCATCAAGTAACACACTGAATTCTCTAGACAAATACCCGCAAGGCATTGTCCCGTAAAGTCCCAAACAATGAAAGATCAAAATGTCCATTTGTTATAACACGTTGATGTAGGAGGCCCCATGCATGTAGAGCAGAGGCCACACTGTTGGTGAGGTTGTTTGACATTTGAGCAGCAGGGATGCTTGTGGTGACCGCGTTCCCTGCAGCTATAGCAGCAACCGTCTTTTTTATATCTAGATAATGCCACCGGCAAATCTTCAGGGCCCGCTACCTAGAAACTCAAGCATCAATTATTAAAGGAAAGGCAGTGTTTATTTCAGCACTGAGTGAAGAGTCGAGTTGTCAAACTAAAAAACAGAATTATTAGATTAGAAAATTAAAGTTGATTTCTGCTCATACACATTGTTGTTTGAGCTCACACAAACATAAGTTGTCAAAATATCATATTGAGAAACAACAAAAGAAAGAAAGACTGAGGGTATTTACTGTATTAAAGATAGATTAAAGAAAAGCTAAGGCACTTTGGAGAAATAATTTGTCAGCTGGAACCCTCAAGTCTCTGTATACACAGCAATTTTTTACCTGTTGAGATAATTGAAATTAATCAGCTATTAAACAAATGAAGTTAATAACAAATGAACAATCTTATGTCAAAACACCAAAATATTTAGGTTATATAGCACTAGTCATATGTTTGCTAAAGAGAAGTCCCAGGGATACCTATAATCAAAATTGAAAGTACCTTCATTTATAAAATTATTTACCTAAATTGAATACTCTCAACCTAAAATGAATTAAAGTTATTTGGATCCATATATATATATATATATATATATATATATTCTTTTTCATAAGCGCTTTGTTCTTTGTGACGTCACACTGGACAGAACGAACAAACATACAAACATATATTTGTGACGTCACATTAACATGAAATGTAGACAAATGTACAGACATAAAGACATGTATAAAAAGAAAAAAAAAAAATACAATTGTCGTGCACACTAAAGAGAGGATCTCCTCATCCCGGCCGGGAGGAATGACTCTTGAGTTGTGAAACATTTTGAAGGATACTTTTGAGGGAGGTCATTCTATATCTTCATCTTGGTCTTCTTGACTTTGTACCTTTTTTATTAATCTTGATTCCTCAACAACTACATCTTGATCATTTTGATGTGGTACCTGCTTTATTAATCTAGATGGTATCCATATTGGAGAGGATTCGTGTTTTGGAAAAACACAAACAGATCCTCTCCCCCAAATTAATACTGGATCTGGACCCTTCCATGTACCTGAAAGAACATCCTTCCAGTAAACCAAGGGTTTATGTTGTTGGTGTGGATTCCAATGTCTGTCTCCAGCAGAATAACCATTAGAGTCTAAAGTTAAAAAATTTAAGGTAAACAGGGCAACTGCCAATCTGTCTTTAGGACTTTTCCAATTTCCTTCTTTTTGTTTTAATAACATAATTTTCAGTGTGCGGTTTTGCTCTTTCAATAATGCCCTGACCCTGAGGATTATATGGGATGCCTGTTTTATGGGATATGTTGAATTTTGCGCAAAACTGTTTGAAAGATGAGGACGTATAATGCGGGGCCATTATCTGTTTTAAAAAGCATTTTGGGGATGCCCCAATGCAGCAAAAGCTTGTAAACAATGAGATGTGACATCTTTAACTTTTTCTCCAGAATGTAAGGAAGCAAAAATCATGCCTGAACATGTATCTATGGTTACATGAATAAATCGCAATTTTCCAAAGCTTGGCTCATGAGTAACATCCATCTGCCACAAATGATTGGGCATTAATCCTCTAGGGTTAACACCAAAATGAGGATTGGGCAAATGTGTCATACAAGATTTACAATCTTTTACAATTGTTCTGGCTTGCTCTTTTGTGATTTTAAACCTACGTTGCAAGGTGTTGCTGTTGACGTGAAACTGGGAATGAAATAAAGTAGCTTGTTGTAGTGCTGAAAGTATAAATATTGTTTTTGTAAGTTCATCAGCCTTTTGATTACCTTAATGGAGGGGGCCAGGCAAATTAGTATGTGCTCTAATATGGCCTACGAATAGAGGTTCTTTTCTTGCCCACAAAAGTTTTTGTATTTGATAAAAACAATTTAAAAGCTGGAGTATGAGGTGCTATTGGTCCTGCTAACTCTAATTTTGGGACGGCTTGTACAATATAGTGGCTATCTGAAAAAATGTTTATGGGCTGGTCTCTAAAATTTTCCAGAGCTCTTACCACAGCTTCCAATTCCACTAGTTGAGCTGATTTGTGTGCAGTTATGTAAGTCATATTTTCTTTTGTAGTGACTATTGCAGCAGTACCATTTGAGGACCCATCTGTAAATACATTAAATGCCTTAGGAATAGGTTGATTTTTTATTACCTGTGGAAATATAATAGGATGATTAATACAAAAAGATAATATAGGAGACTTAGGAAGGTGATTATCAAAATTTGCAGAGGTAGAGCATCTAGCTATAGCCCAGTCATTATCGTTGAAGCATAAATATTCAATCTGTGACGATGAATAGGGAGTAATAATAGTAGCAGGGTGAATGCCAAATATTTTAGTAGAAGTTTTAAGTCCTTGAAGAATAAGTTTAGCCACCATGGAGGTATAAGATTCAATTATACTTTTAGGAGAGAGACGGGCAAATGTATCCATAATAAAGGCCCTTGTTGCCAAAAATACTCCTGTGGGTGTATATTGTAAAGAAATAATAATCAACATCAGCGGTTGAGTTAAATCAAATCTGTCACAATGAGCTCCTTCAATGGCTTTTTCTACTAACTTTAAAGCTTTCCTAGCATCTGGAGTCAGTGTTTGCGCGGTGAGGATGGATCAGGGTCCCCTCGAAGGGAAGGATATCAAATAAAGGTTTTAATTGGCCAGTAGTGAGGTTTAGTGTAGGGCGAAGCCAATTAATGTCACCAGCAGTTTTTGGAAATCATTGAGGGTGGTTAAATGTTCTTTATTTATTAAAAATTTTTTGGGGTCTAACAAAAGTATCCATGATTTTAAATCCTAAATATAATATGGGAGATCTAGTTTGAACTTTTTCTTCTGCTATATATAATCCGTATATTTTTTTAAATTTTTCTACCATGTCACTGAATATATTAAATAAGATTTTTTGATTAGGGTAGGCCAGTAAAATATCATCCATGTAATGTAGACACATGAGGTTTGGATAGTTATTTTTAATGGGTTGGATAGCCTTGTCCACATATATTTGGCATATGGTGGGGCTATTAGCCATTCCCGGCCCCCCCTGTGGTAAAACCTTCCATTGATATCTCTGATCAGGGCCATTATTGTTAATAGAAGGAACTGAAAAAGCAAACCTGGGGCATCCAGAGGATGTAGGGGAATAGAAAAGAAGCAATCCTTTATATCAAGACTAATAACATGGAAACTTTTTGGAATAGCTACAGGATTCGGAAGTCCAGGTTGAGTAGGGCCCATGACTTGCATGGTTTTATTAATTTGTCTAAGATCATGTAATAATCGCCATTTTCCTGATTTTTTCTTGATCACAAATATGGGGGAATTCCAGGGGAGAGGTGGAAGGTTTCTATATGTCCTGCTTCTAATTGTTCCTGAACTAGTAGGTGGGCCGCTTGTAATTTCTCTTTAGATAGGGGCCACTGAGGGACCCACACTGGCTTATCAGAAAGCCATGGTATTTTTAAAATTATTTTCTCAGTGGCCCCCAAAGAAAAATGTCTTTTTCCTATATGATAATGATTTCTTTTAGGGTTACGCTTACCCTGTACTTTTTGATAATGATTTCTTTCAGGGTTAAGACTACCCTGTATATTTTCACATTTAACACCTGCAGGTTTTGGTTGCAAGGTGTACTCCCATTTGTTGTAAAATATCTCTTCCCCATAAAGTAACTGGTAGGTTAGGTAAAACATAAGGCTGAAACGTTCCTTTATGTCCTTCATCATCCTCCCATTTTTAAAATTACTGCACTTTTTTCGGGGGGAGGTTATTATATCCCAAGCCTCTTAAACTGGTTGAAGCTTTTTGCAGAGGCCAGTGTTTGGGCCATTGTCGTAAATTAATGATGGAGGAATCAGCTCCAGTATCTATAAGTCCCTCCATTTCTATTCCTTGGATTCTTATTTTACACATAGGCCTCCTAGTTACAGTCTCTAACCCAGCAAGCCATGGGACTCAAATCAGTGGAACAAAATCTTGTATTGTTCCCTTTTTGAGGCATACTCATTTTAAATGAATTATGTAAATTTGGAAGGAGAAGCAGCTGAGCAATTTTATCTCCTTGATTAACAGAACTTATACTTTGGGGTGAGCTAAGCATTATTTTTTATTTCCCCTTTGTAGTCTGAGTTTATTACACCTGGGGTCACTTGCAAACCTAATAAGCTTTGAGGACTTCGCCCGATAATAAGTCCTACAGTCCCTGAGGGAAGAGGTCCCCTGACTCCTGTGGGAATCTGTTTGAACCCCATTTCAGGTGTTAACACTATTCGGGCGGTGGAACAGAGGTCTAATCCTGCATTTCTTCCTGTTCCTCTGGTGAGGGAGTGGATGGGTATAAATAGGGTTGTGTCGGGGAAGCATCTGAATGGATGCTTGAGGATACTCCTCTTCCAATGCCTCGTACATTTGTGGCCCCCGGGGCATTGGGCCCGTGCCCCGTTTTTTGAATTCCTGAACAAAGATTTCCATGGATGTCAAATTTTGAATAACATTTATTGGCCCAATGATTTCCCTTTTTTTACACCTGGGGCAGCAACCTGGAGCACGGTATGAATTTGGTCTTATTTCTCTTTTGGGATTTTGCCTAGAATAGCCTGATTGATTATGATAATTTTTCCTGGAATATCCTGATTGATTATAGTGTCTAGGTTGAGTCCTTGTGAAAATTCTGAGGGGCAGCATCTCTAACAGCTGCTGCACATCATATTCCCTGTGACAAAGGCATCATTTATATCTTTACATAGTTGTATATATATGGAAAGATTCCTTTTTATTTCTCCATGGCCTGATGGCTTCCTGGCAATATTTATTAGCGTTTTCATATGCTAATTGAACAACTAATGGCATAACTTGATCAACGTCTCCAAAAACTCTACCTGCAGTTCTCAAAAGTCGATCAGCAAATTCAGCATATGGTTCATTAGGTCCTTGAATTACTTTGGACAAGCTACCTTGTAGATCCCAGGTCCTTGTACAGTTTTCCATGCCTTTAAAGCAGCTGCGTTTATCTGAGCATATACTCCTGGGGTATAATATTTTTGAACCTGTACGTCTGCGAATGGCCCTTCTCCTGTGAGCATTTCTATATTATGGTCTCCAAACCCTGCATCTGCATTTATTTTAGCTGTTTCTATACAAAGTTCTTGAAATTGTGATCGCCAAACCAAGTATTGTCCCCCACTTAATGTTGCTTTACATAGACGTTTCCAGTCTGAGGGGGTTTAAGCTAAAGGTGTTAAGGGACTCCAGTATACTCAACGTGGGAAAGGAGCTTGGGGTCCATATGTCATTACTGCCTCTTTGAGAATTTTTATTGTTTTGAAATCTACTGACTGGTGGCCCCTCTCTCCATTTTCATATTCAAATACTGGCAGTTCCCAACGTATCTGTGAGTTACCCTCGAGAGCACATAAGCGCTCAGAAAGACTTTTTATTTCTATTTCTAGGGTATGCAAACGCCTAGTGATACCCTTCATATTTTCTGTAATAGATTCCACCCATGGGGGAGTGGAGGACATAGGTTCCTCCACTTGATGGTCCCTTATCTTGGTCTTCCTTAATTTCCTTTTGTTCATTTTTTCAGAATCACTTTTACTTAATTCCTCCTCACTACTACTTACTCTCATTGGTCCTAACTGACTCAGTAACATCCTGAGTCCCGGATTCAATTGAGAGCATGTATCCTTGAAACTATCTCTAATAAATCTTGAATAGCTTTAGCAGCTCGGATCTTTGTCATTTTTGAGCCCGCACTGATACTATCCTTACTGGCCCTAACTGACTCAGCCGAGGCCAAGCTTTCATGATCACTTTCACTTTTTTCCAAATTCTCCTCACTAATAACTGACTCAGCTATATCAAAGAATCCATCAAGAGCCTTGTACACTTGGGTCTTAGTTATTTTCGAAACCCATTTTAACCGCTCTGACTAGAGACTCCTGCGAGGTTCCTCAGTTCTTACCTGCCGTGTCGATTCCCCGTCCGGGCCACCACCTGTAGTCGCCTGAAGCGATGGCCGCTTGGAGCAAAGAAGCCGCGGGAAGAAGTTTTGAGACGAACTGGAAACAAACAGCTCTTTATTCTGGCAACTTTTCTCCCTGGCTCTAACTACACCCCGACACGCTGTCCACGCTCCTCTAACCTCCAAAATGGCGCAGACCTCCTCCGCAATCTCGCTCAAGTCCCTCGAGATCTCCGGCCAAGTCTCGCAAGATCCCGGGCCAAGTACGGAAGGTGCCAATGCCCAAAACATGTCCAAAGCCAAAGCCCGTAGTCCACCGCAATTTAAAGCCATCTCCCCAAACAGGGGTCCTGCAGGGCTGGATTTTTAAGTATCAGCATGAACTCATGTATGTTTTTGTGTTTCTAAATATGTATACAGTGAGATCAGGACTTTTCAAGTTTGGCACTATGGACATTTTAGACAGAATAATCTTTGTTGTTGGGGATGGACCTGTGTATTGTAGCATGTTTAGTAGCATCCCTGGCCTTTACTCACAAGATGCCAGTAGTGCCCTCCCTCTGAACACTCAGAATGTCTCCAGTTATAAGTAACACAGCCAGGTCTTGAAACCAAATATCCTCAGGGAATGTGCGTGTGAGTAAAATGCCCCAAACTGAGAACCACTGAAATAGACATTAGAAGTAGACAACTGTGTGTATATGCACGGTTTAGTATACATATATAATATTCCAGCTCAGCCAGGCATGGTGGCTCATGCCTATAATCCCAGCACTTGGGAGGCTGAGGCAGGAGGATTGCGAATTCAAAGCCAGCCTCAGCAATGGCAAGGCACTTAGCAACTCAATGAGACCCTGTCTCTAATAAAATATAAAAAAAGGTCTGGGGATGTGGCCCAATGGTTGAGTGCCCCTGAGTTCAATCCCCGGTACCAAATAATAATAATAATAATATCATCCCAGCTCTGCTCACTGAGAGGACAAAGCGGCACTCCAGGAGCAATGAGCTCACCTCCCACCCAGATCTTGGTTTCTAAGTACCATTCTTCAATAAAAGGAGCTAGTGCTTCTTAGGGAAATGGTTGATTTCAGGACTGAGGCAGAGGAAAATATAAAACATATCTGAAGTATTTTGTGGAGCAACACAACAACAAAAGGCTACACAGCAGCAGCAACAACAAAACAATCAAACTCAACAACTGGATGGGGCTTGTTGAAACCTGAAGAGCTTCCAGTAGCCAAAGCTGCAACATTTTGCACTACAAAATGAATAACAATAATACTGAATTATAATGCAAAGAACAAAGCAAATATCCATGAGTCTATAGTGATGTAAATAAATGGAAGAAAGAAAGGTCAACTCTTTCTTACAGAATTCAAATTAATAAATGGATTAAAAAATGAAAGAAACCACTAGAACGAATAGAATATTGCAAGGATAATTCCAATAGGCAAGAATCTGTCCTGTGTATCGTACTTAGCACGTACAGCTGCTAAAACTAGGGGGTGAAAATATAAGGAGAATCAGGATGTGAGAAAAACCTGGCAGATGTCCCTTTGACCAAATGACCAGTGTTAACATCACTATTAATGTGTATTCTTTGATACGATGCACGGAGAGGGCACCTCACTTGTGGTATTCTTCCCCCAACTCTATCATCTCAAACTAACCAGGAGGAAACACCAGACAAACCCACAAGGGGAGAACTTCTACAACAGGCCTGACTTGGAGTCTAAAAATGCTAAGGCCACAAAATACAGGGAAAGACCAAGAAACTGTAGCAGGTTGAAAGATACTAAGGAGACCTGGCAAATGAATACAATATGCAGTACTGGAATAGAAAAGGACCTCAGTGAAAAATTGGGGAAAATCTGATGAAAATCTGTATTTTAGTTAACACAATGGTATCCATGTTAATTTCTTAATTGTACCATGATTACATTTTTTTAAAAATATTTATTTATTTGCTTTAGTTGTACACAATGCATTTATTTTTACGTGGTGCTGAGGATGGCACCCAGGTTTGCTAAGCACGCTGCTGAGCCACAACCCCAGCCCCCCAGATTACATTTTTTTTTTTTTTTTTGTGGTACCGGGGGATTGAACTCAGGGGCACTCGACCACTGGGCCACATCCCCAGCCCTTTTTTTTTGTATTTTATTTAGAGAGGGTCTCACTGAGTTGCTAAGTGCCTCGCCATTGCTGAGGCTGGCTTTGAACCCCAGCCTCAGCCCCCATGCTGGGATTACAGGCGTGCGGATTTTTTTAAAAGATTAGAATCATGGAAATATCCTTCTGTATACCATTCTCAGTCCAATCACAACACATAAATTATATTCCAAATGCTGTACACTAGCCTTAAAAACTAGTAGTCTTCTAGAAATTGCCACCAAAGGATTGTGGAGGTCCTCAAGCAACCCTAAGAACTCCTGTCCGTCATATGTTTTTTCCTAACTTTTATAGATCTGTAGAACATGTCATTTTTCCCCTTACAAAATGAAAGTTTTATATAACTTAATAAAAGAGGATGTGGCTTTAAAGTGGTTATTGGGATCATCTGGAATGAAAATAAGAGATGTATACCTTGCCGTTTTTCCTAGTAAAACCACTTCTGCTCTTCCTTCTGTAAGCATATCTCAGGGGTTATCAAGCCAAAATGTTCAACATTGCATGAGGTCTGGTTGGAGTGGGGACCTGGGACCACCAGGAGGCAGGGCAAAGAGCCAGAGCCAGAGATGACCACATCCCGCCAGGTGCTAGCCTCGCTCAGGTGGCTGCACAAAGAGCTCTGTGCTGGTTGTCACACTCACTTGTCCCAACACTTCATGAGGCATTGTGGAATTGCCCAAGTTTGTTAGATGAGAAACCGAAGCTGAGGGCAGCTAAGCGTCCTGCTGCTCAAGGTCACCCAGCAACCAGTAGCAGAGCCAGGTCTGGAAACCAAATGTTCTAAGTCATTGGCAACACCATCGTCACTTTCCTCAAGTCTTGCAAACGGTTGCTGGGGTGAGCAGTCAATGATTGAGAGACCAGGGAGCCATGCCAGGGGCTGGGCATCTGGCTGTTGGCAATCATGAGTAAGACAAAGGACTGGCAGTTGAGGCAAGACAGAGTCCTCAGAGGTCAAGAGAAGACTCCAGTGGCGGAGCACAGAAACAGGCTTTCCCTTAAAGCAGGGAATGTCTGCTTCATGTACTGATTGTTTCCTGTGAGTTCAGGAACTGATGGTGGTGTGAGCTGTGCCATCTGCAGTTGTGAAAGAGGCAGTGAAGCTCCGTGGTCAGAAGACAGGATTGGAGCCAGGCTCACATGACCTGAGCCCAATCTCTGAGACTCACTTGCTGTGTGACACTAGGTGACTTATTTATATCTTTGAGCCTTCAATTCTCCATCTGCAAAACAAGAATCCTAATTGTAGGCCGGTTGCTGTGGCGCATGCCTGTAATCCCAGCACTTGGGAGGCTGAGGCAAGAGGATCACAAGTTCAAAGCCAGCCTCAGCAATGGCGAGGCACTTAGCAACTCAGTGAGACCCTGTCTCTATCTAATAAAATACAAAAAAAGGCTGGGGATGTGGCCCAGTGGTCGAGTGCCCCTGAGTTCAATCCCTGGTACCAAAAAAAAAAAAAAAAAAAAAAAAAATCCTAATTGTGAAATTGTGAGTCTGATTATGTCACTCCTATACTTAAAACCCTCCAGTGGTGTCTGCTCACACCCAGAATAGAAGGCCCCATATGATCTGGGCCTTGGATCCTACCAACCTCTGATCCTGCCTCTCGTTCGAGTTGCTGCAGCTACAGCAGCCTCCCTGCTTTTTCTCCTGTACTCGCTCCTCCTCTTCTAGATCATTCTTCCTGGAATGCTCACACCACAGATTGGTGTGTGGCTCATTCCTACACTTAGCTCTCTGTTCTGAGGGCCCTTCTGGGACCACCTTCCCCCTCTCCTCCAGCATCTTCCTGTGTCCTCATAATTTCCTTCCTCTGCCTTTTCAACCTGTTCCCCATCACCACTGCTATTATGTTAAATAGCCATGCATTCATCATTGTCTTTGTGTCCCATTTGAAAGTTGGCTTAACTCCATGAGTGACCATCGGTTTTTAAAATCATTGGCTCCCCATAGTTTATCATAAGATCAGACACAGGGGTATATTTATTTAACTGAACTAGAGCAAGGAAGTGGGAGAGAATAATTAGGAAAGTTACCTAATGTTAATTGAATGTTAGTTATCAAAATAAGGAATTGGCCAGGCACAGAGGCAGACTCCTGTAATACCAGAAACTCCAGCGGCTAAGGCAGGAGAATCACAAGTTTGAGGCCAGCCTCAGCAACTTAACAAGACCCTGCCTCAATATAAACAATAAAAAGGGCTGTGCATGTAGCTCAGTGGTAAAGCACTCCTGGTTTCAATCCCCAATGCTGAATAAAAAGAAAAAAGAAAACAACCAAATGTTTATCAACTGGGACTAATTGAATAAATTGGTGAATATCCTTACCTATAACATGTTGTACCATCATGGAAAAATAAAGTAATCTGTAGCCTCATGAGAAAAGCAAATTATAAAAGCACATATGAAATTGTATAATTTGTGTTGGGAAAAAACTTTATAAATGCATATCTATGCAAATAAAAGTATAAATTGTATATATGTATACCTACAGGTAGCATACATAATAAGCGAATATAACATGCATATTAAAATACATATTTTATGAATATATTTATATAAAATGTGCAAAGTATTTTTGGAAGAATATGTACATTAAATGGTTAATAGTAGCTACTTCTAAGAAATGAATCTGAAGGAAGCACAAAGTGAATGAAGGGGAGGGATGGGAATGTTGATGGAATAAGACCTTCCCAAGGTGCAGGGAATGAGGAGAAGACCATTGTCACCCCGGCCTGGCTACTTCCACCAACTTCTTAAACAAAAGCTGTTTTGATCTATCACTACACGGAACCCTTCTGTTTTTCATTTATTGTGGTGAACTAACCACTGGTGAAGAGATACAAATAAAGGATTTTAGTGCCTGTGTTAGCAGGTAGATTCTACTCACTTCAAGGCAGCACACTGCATTAAAAAGAAGAAGAAGAATGCTTGAAAGTCATTTTGTTAAGTAGGTTGAACTAATTTCTCTATACTTTCCTTTATCCTTTAATTGGTTTAATAAGTTCTTTCTTCAAAGATAACACAAAGAGAAACTTCAGCCAGCTTTAATTATCCACAGATGCCCAAATGCAGTCACTCAAATTATAATAGGAAAATTATTTGTTAAATTACACATTAGACTCTTCCAGAGGCTTCTACCTACTTATTTGTGGTATCTGTCTTCCTTGTCAACTCATATTTTACTGTAATCACTCTGATTTCTAATTCATTTCTTTTTCTAGTGATCCTTTGTTCCTGTGAGATGTTCTAGCTTAACTCCTTGTGATACCTCACAGCCAAATGGCCCCCGGCTTCCCTTCTCCTGCTCTTTCCTCCTACCTGTGGGTGAACCCGGCAGGTCACCACACATGGGGAGCCACATTCTTTTTTTCTTACCAAAGTGTTATCAGATCCATCACTCTGAGTCATTGTCAAAATGGGAAAGAAGCAAGTGAGGAGACAAGGGTGACCTAGGATGGGGAAAGGCCTGGGCAATGGTCAACACACCAGGCCTGAGATTTAGGGAACTTCTGTTCTCCTTTCTGGACATCTGCTTCTCAGGGGCAAAAAGAGGCCGTGGAAGCCGACTGACCTCTGTGTGTCCAGTTTCCATATTCCACTGCATTGTGAGAAGCAGCATTCGGGAGAAGCTGGTAAGACTTAGAATCTATTTTTTTATATTGCTGTTGTTGTTTTTATTTTTTGGTACTGGGGATTGAACTCAGAAGTACTCAACCACTGAGCCACATCCCCAGCCCTTTTTTGTATTTTATTAGAGACACAGTCTCACCGAGGTGCTTAGTGACTTGCCTTTGCTGAGGCTGGCTTTGAACTTGAAATCTTCCTGTCTTAGCCTCCTGAGCTGCTGGGATTATAGGCATGCGCCACTGCGTTTGGTTCAACCAGCAAAAGATAAGGTCGATCTTGACAAAGACCACTCCACGGGACCCACATACACCTCTCTTCCTGGAGAGAATAGGAAGTTGTGGCTTAAAAAACAAAAAGCCTGAAGTTGTAATCTTGCACTTATTAATTTAAAAAGAAAGAAGAAAAAAAAAAGTCTTTTTATCCCCTTAAAAACCAAAACAGCATGCTTTAAATTGAAAGAAAAGTAAACATGGATGAAAAATATGGATCAAAAAAAGTAAGCCCCATGATTGCTGTGGAATACAAAAGCCTTTCCTGTTTTTGTTACGAAGTGGCCCTGTGATTTAAAGCTGCTGACAACACCAGCCGCTCACAATGACACTGCCCCTCTTTCTTCCCCACACAGTCCTGGCAGACACTCATTTGTATGTATGGTTTCAGCCGGTCTGCCGTGTCTGGCCAAAGGGACAGATACTGATGGCATATGTTAATTACCATCCAACAACTTCCTTGCGTTAGGGTGTTTATTAACATTCTCACTTCTGCCCATTGAACCAGCTGGCACGAGGGTCGCTGGCAGCCCCAAGTTCACGTGCTGTTTTCACTCTGCGCTCACAAGGTAGAATAGATCTTTCCTTTTGAATAAGAGAATTCTTTCTGTTTCTATCTTGGACGAGAGTTTTCTGAGATACGCAGAAGATGACACCAAAATAGTAACTTGGAAACAAATGTTTTGCTGTTGTGGCTGTCCTGGGCTGTTCTGGAGGTATTTTGGCCCTATAACATGATAGGTATTCATCCATCTGTTCAGACATTTTTATCAGTAGCAGATACCAAATAACCCTCATTCCACTAGCCATATAGACCCAAAAGCTAGGAAATAAATTGTTTATGTATTAGTGAGAGTATAAACTATGTTAGGAGGAACACCACCAATCTTCTTCTTCGTTTTTTTTTTTGTAGGTGGACACAATAACCTTTATTTTATTTTTATGTGGTGCTGAGGATTGAACTCAGTGCCTCACATGTGCTAGGCAAGCGCTCTTCCACTGAGCCACAACCCATATTTCCACTCTCCCTGCTCCTCCCTAACCTCTCCCCCTCCCTAATCTCAGGGGAAACAGGATTACCTTTCTTCCCCATCTGAGGCAGAGTTATCTGTCCTTACCACACACCCACCACAGGAAGAAGATCTCAGAAATGGCTATCTCCTACCAAATTAACAAGTGAATTACAACTCCAAAAGAGAACACCGTGGAATGTAACCTTTGAATCACCTCTTTTTTTTTTTTTTTGGTACCAGGATTGAACTCAGGGGCACTTGACCACTGGGCCACATCCCCAGCCCTTTTCTGTATTTTATTTAGAGACAGGGTCTCACTGAGTTGCTAAGTGCCTCGCCATTGCTGAGGCTGGCTTTGAACTCGCGATCCTCCTGCCTCAGCCTCCCAAAGTGCTGGGATTACAGGCGCGTGCCACGGCGCCCGGCTGAATCACCTCTTTAAAAGCCCCCTGTTCCATTCTCCCCACCACCCCCCATGGGCTGAATCACAGCCTCTAGGACAGCAGTCCCCTGTGTTTCTCCTTTGCCAGCAAAGCAATAAATCTTCCTTTTCCTTTTTCTCAAAACCTTGTCCTGGATTGGCATCAGGGACAGGACTGAGTTTTTGGTAATGATACAATGTTGCTGGTCTGGGGTCCACACCTAAGACTCTCTGGTAGAGCCTGTCAATTTTTGAACAATCCAAGAGGCTTTGACAAGGACTCTACCTGTGGGTGCTAGCGCCTTAGGTTGACTAGTAGCAGGTGAGGGACATGCCTTGAAGATTTCCCAGCAAAAATTCCCAGGTGGAATTTGCCCAAGCCCCGGTGGGTTTTCCTGCAGCTGGCATTGCCCAGCTACAGAATGCTCCCCACACCAGTTCCTCAGGGCTCCCATGCTTGCCGGGTCTCCTCCTCCTCTTCCTCCCCCCTCCTCCTCCTCCTCCTCCTCCTCCTCCTCCTCCTCCTCCTCCTCCTCCTCCTCCTCCTCCCTCCTCCTCCTCTTCTTCTTCTTCTTCTTCTTCTTCTTCTTCTTCTTCTTCTTCTTCTTCCTCTTCCCAGGGATTGTGCTCCCCACACCAGTTCCTCAGGGCTCCCATGCTTGCCGGTCTCCTCCTCCTCTTCCTCCCCCCCTCCTCCTCCTCTTCTTCCTCCTCCTCCTCTCCTCCTCCTCCTCCTCCCTCCTCCTCCTCCTCCTCCTCCTCTTCTTCTTCTTCTTCTTCTTCTTCTTCTTCTTCTTCTTCTTCTTCTTCTTCTTCTTCTTCTTCTTCCTCTTCCCAGGGATTGAAGCCAGGGGTGCATAACCACAGAGCCACATTCCTAACCCTTTTTATATTTTATTTAGAGACAGGGTCTCATTAAGTTGCTCAGGGCCTCAATAAGTTGCTGAAGCCGCTGGGATTTCAGGCATGCACCACAGCGCCTGGCCAGACTTTTTAAAATACATCTCTAGACTAGATTTCTCAATAGCATGACATGTTATATGCATTTCACTAAAATTTAAGAGAGTGGAGACTGGGCAGAAGAGGAAGAGCTAGATAGAGGGGAAAGGTCTCAAAAGTCACAATGAGACAAACTACGAACATATATGCATATGGCACAATAACAACACAACCAAACAGGAAGAACTCTTCAGCTCTATTTTACTTGCAGCACAGGTCTCCTTAATGTACCCTGAGGAGGGACACAGACAAATCATCATCAGAATGACAAAGCAGCAATGGCATGGTAAACAAGTATTCCTCAGTGTTCTCCCTGGTGACATTCCTTCCTGACACTTATCACAGAATATCAAGAGGAGGAGAGAGTGCAGTATGCTAGAAAGGCAGTTCTCAGGTGCTTTGCTGGGGAATTGGGGTCGATTCCACTATCAAGTCTTGTTCTCATCTGATTGGGGTGTCTGGCCACAAATATTAGACTAGCAGGGTTTGGGCTTTCCTATTACGTGGTGCACAACGGTGATTTTTGTCAGAGCAGTTTCACAGCTGCAAAAAACACGGACTTTTGTAATTTTTTTTTAAATTAATTTATTTGTTCTAATTAGTTATACATGATAGCAGAATGCATTTCGATTCATAGTACACAAATGGAGCACCATTTTTCATTTCTCTAATTGTACATGAAGTAGAGTCACCCATTTGTGACATCACACGTGTACCTAAGAGAATGACGCCTGTCACATTCCACCATCTTTCCTACCTCCATGCCTCCTCCCTTCCCCGCCCTCCCCTTTGCCCTATCTGAAGTTCCTCCATTCCTCCCATGCTCCCCCCACCCCCCACCCCCATTATGGATCAGCATCCACTTATCAGAGAAAACATTGGACCTTTGGTTTTTTGGGATTGGCTTACTTCACTTAGCATGATTTTCTCCAACTCCATCCATTTACCTGCAAATGCCATGATTATTATTCTCTTTTAATGCTGAGGAATACTCCATTGTATAACCTCTTTTTCAGTGAAAGTTAAAGCAGCCCTGTGCTTTGTATTCTTAATCCTGAAAAGAAGCCACACCTCTTTCCCTTCTCACCCTTCAAAGTCCAACAGGTTCCTAAGGGTATGTGATGGAAAGTCAAGACCATACATAATCAGTCTCTCCTGGGTCTGAAGTCAAGGGCTCTGGGAAGGAGAGTGTTTTATGCCACAGCAGATAGAGGAATGCCACCAGCTAGGGGAAGGACGTTTAATCCATTAATGTTTGTTACTTAGAACTGATATTCAGCTGTCATGCACCAGTGTGACTGTATTTACACATCCTAAGTTTCCCTCTGCCACAGACATACCCTCCCCCGGGACCCCCTGAAATCCCCTAAGACCATATGCCTATCAGATTAGCACCTGCCCCCCTAGGGGCCTCCAGGACTCTATTCCAGCACTTGGACTGGCATCATGCAGAAAGGTAGTGCCACTGACAGGTGTAAATATTTAGACCCTTGCCCTTGCCTGTAATGTCCTAGCACTAAGCTGGTAACACAGAAAAAAATAAAACACTGACCATTCTCTGCCAGGGGTTCCCAACCTGGCAGAGAATTTTCATGAAAAAGGCTCTGTGCTAAGTCCCAGGAATTTGGAGATGGCGCCACTTTGGTGAAATTGATCTGCAGGCTTAGAAACTGGACTTTATCAACATGTAAGAATGGGTCAGATTCTCAGAGACAGATTCACGTCATTCAAGCTCTCAAGAGACTGCTGCATAAACCAAACTGACAATTTATTAATTTGCAATGAGAAAGAAGAACTTTGAAGCAGAGTGGACACTTGTGTCACCTTGACTAATGCGTTCTCTCCCAGTGGGAAACACAACAGGAAGACAAATGGTAATGAGAAAGCAGCTTCAGTACACAGCCTGGGCAGGAGATGCTGGAGCGTGGTTTTAATGTCAAAGGGTGTCAAATGTTCTTAAGCTCAGGTCTTCATCCTTTCTTTGGAGATGAGCCTCCCAAACAGGACTGGCTGTTCCTATGAGGTCACCCATCTACTCCCCCTCTCTGACCCCACTTTCTCTGTTCCATGTAGATATCCTGCTCTGGTCGACATGCTCTATCTTTAGATTTGTTAATACCACCAACCATGCTCTAGCCAAACTCTTGATTTCTTGTCCCTGGCTTGGAAGACATTCTATCTCTCAGTTCTCTCCCTCCCAGATCCTACAGTGTGGGTTAGATTATTATCATGCAACTCGTTGGTTCTCAGTTTGGCTCAACTTTTGAAGAATCTGAGAACTATTTTAAATACTGATGCCTGGCCTTACCCACCCCCAGAAATTCTTGCTTACTTTCTTCAAAGTGCAGTCTGGGCATGAGGCTTTTTTCAAGCTCCTCTAAAATATGCAACCAGAATCTGGGGCTCCTAAAAAGTTAACATTCAAAGAAAAGAGTTTGGGATTTGAGGAAAGTTTGGGAATCACTGATTTAATTTTCAGAGTTGAAAAATGCTTTGAACATTTGAACATATATCATATCCTTCTTCTTCTCTCTTTTCTTCTTCTTCTTCTTCTTCTTCTTCTTCTTCTTCTTCTTCTTTTTCTTTCCTTTCTTCTTCTTCTTCTTCTTTCTTCTTCTTCTTCTTCTTCTTTTCTTTCTTTTCTTTTCTTTCTTTTTTTTTTTTTTTTTTCAAACAAGTGCCTGTGTTCCAGGTTGAGATGCTGAATTATTTGGTCTAGAGTAGAAACCAGGGCCTGGGCATTTTTACAAAGCCCCCTAGATGATTCTCAAGTGCCGCCAGGGTTGAGATCCACTGGTCTAAACATTAACTTGTTTGACCCTTCTCTTTCCTGCTTGGATATGCATTGCACAAAGGAGAACCTAGGAGATAAATTGGAGGCAAGGACCACAGAGGTGAACAGCAGGGCCCTGTTGTGTGTGAGTAAACCCAAGATATCAGCAGGAAAAGCGTGCAGGCAAAATGTAGTAGGAGAGTTCAAAGCATGCTTGTTCTTTATATCCAAACCAAAGTCTATTTCCTTGCCATGGATGTGGGCAGGGCTACAGAATCTTGGGCTTGTTTTCTGCCATATCACTGGGTCAGTGAGTCTGCCTGTGTTTGAGGGAAGCCAGGTCAGCTTTTCTACAATAAATCTGACTTCCTTGTCTTCTGGGGATACTCTCGTGGCCCCCTCCTCCTGGCCTCTCCCCCAGAGATCCCCGCTCTCTGGAGGTCACCATCTTCACAGAGACTATGCCACACTTCAGCCCATATTCTCCTTAACACTAACTATGTTTGGCAAAGAAGCCAGAGGCTAGAGAGGATTTTAGCCTGTCATCTTCCTCAATTAGCTAAGGATTTTTCAGTTTTCCTCGCGTTCCCCTAATTTCCTGTTGTCATTTCTAACCTTTCCAATTTACCTGAGAATCCATTTGAACTTTCCCAGTGTTTATATCCTTGTCTAATTGCAGGGCATCTGGGGAAGTCATCAACGCTGCTTAGGGAGCAACTTTTAAAATGCAAATGCAATCCTAGGAGAGGAAAAGACAGTGGGCAGGGCAGAGACCTGGCCAGCGTCTCCACCCATCCTTTTCCTGGGACTCCCAGTGATAGGACTTGGTATGAAATAATTCTGAGGTGGGACGTGGGGGACAGAGCAGGGGCACCATGTATGGCTGGGCAGGTGACACAGCACAACTTTAGGGACACCACTGCCACAGCATTCTATGATCCCAGAAACCCATAGGTACTCCCTCCCCCCTTACTGCCATCTGCCACAATTCCAGCTCCTTGGTGGCCCTTGTTCTCATCACATTGAGCTTCTGAGAAGGGCAGCGCCAGAGAGGTGGCCCATTCACTCTGCACATCACTTGGTTCATCCAAAAACTGATGGGGGCTTTCCAGGTCTTTTTTTTTTTTTTAAATATTTATTTATTTGCTTTAGTTGTACACAATGTGTTTATTTTTATGTGGTGCTGAGGATCGAACCTGGGCCGCGCACGTGCTAGGCGAGCGCTCTACCGCTGAGCCACAACCCCAGCCCCTCCAGGTCTTGGCATGATTCTAAAATTCACTTTCTAGAGGCCTGTGGGAGTCCGGTCATGTGCATGACTACAACCATTTGTATATATTCTCTCTAATAAAATAAAGAGAATATCAATTTGAAGCCAGATCTGAGGTGAAATTCTTCTCTTCGGCACTTTGTCATAAACATTTCAGATTTGGTGCTTCTGAGAAGAATCACATTTCCCAGTTTATTCAAATGAAGAACCAATACATCTCAGAAAACAACCAGGAGGAAACCCTGAAATAAGGTATTTCACTATATCATGCAATGAGCAGCTACACTCTATCACATAAGATACAATCATATAAATATCCACAATTAAATATAGTCATATAAAATATTCCTCTCTCTCATCATAACTGACAAGTGAGAAAACAGATTGTCTTTCTCTTCAGAAGCAGCACGTCTATGTACACATAGGTTTGCTCTGCTGTTTCTAGAGTCACATATGTGTCATTGCCTGCTAGATCTTGCCTTAACTAGCCACAATGAGATGCTTCCCCAAATATCCAGATACTGCACTGAATCATAAGCCCAGACGAAAGGGAACTGGGTCCTCCTTCTAATGACAAATCTCCAGTGGATGCCATGTGTGGGGACCATGAGACCTACATTGGCTTCCTCATTTGATGGTAGTATTTGGTCATTATTGAAACTAACAAAAACTTCCAGGAGGAACTGTACTAGGAGCACTTTGTCCTTGCCCTTCCTCAACATGCCTACTTTTCCAAAAAGAAGATCTTGTATTGCTTGGTGTTACCTTGAAAGACTCACAAAGATTTTAATTTTGAACCATGGAATTTTAGAGCTAGTGGACATCTTACAGACCATCCATCTGATGCTTGCAGAGGTGTGAAGTCACATGGCAAGTTTGTGGCAGATAACACACAGGTCATCTGCACTGTTATTATCCCTGGATACGCCAACTCCTCTGCCCTATCATTGCATACATTACCCCTAGTTTCCCCATGTCTCCCCTATCTGAGGCTGGTCCATGTTCAGAGTAATTATCCAAATTTCACTTTTTCTTGCCCACGTTAGCTAAGCCAGGATTTCTTCAGGCCTCTGTAGCACGTCTCCCAAATATTTCTGCAGTCTTCATATACTTGTGGATAAACACTCCAGCTGGGCACCCACCATTCAACTGGTGCTGTGTCCACCAGGCCTCTCTTTTTTTCCAGCACACACCTGCTGGTGCTGCAGGTCATGCCAGAGCACTGGAAAGCAGCAGTGTCCTCCAGATCCTCACTTCGCTCCCTCCTGTGAGTCACACATACTCTTTTGCATCTGATTTGCCTTATATATACAAGTCTTTAGGGAAGTTGGTTTTTTAGAGCCTCGGGGGTCTGGTCCTCTCTTTAAAGGACCCAGGGTGGTGAGTGATTAAGCATGGATGTTTAGATAGAAGCAAAAGCTAGTGACAGCCAGTCTGCTATACTCAAGACTTCACATTCCCTATAGCAACAAGAATTGATGGCAGAGTCAAGCTACTGACACGAGGCCCCTGCTTCCCTTACGGTGAGTTCTTTCCCAGAAGGCTCTTCTGTTTTTCATTACAGGCCTATCCCAGCAGTTTATGACTCAGGCCCAGAGTTGAATCCCCACTTAGATGCAAGGTGAGGTTCTCACTATATGGGCAATTTTCTTCTTCTAAGTCCACGGTTATGACTGGATATTAAAGGATCTGGTTAGCTTGAGGGAAAGGGGCATTACTTGACCTTTGTTATGAATGTGATCTAAACTAAGACTTGCTTTTCTTCCTTGATTTTCTCATTCACAGTGCTTCCCCCCATCGGTTCTGCAAGCTGCAATCTTTAGCAGAATAGGACAGTACAGATGACTCAATTGTGGCCTGCCCCTCTGGACCTCCATGATGGACAGGTACAGATTCCAGGTTTTGCAGGGCCTGTATAATTTGGGGCACTATCCTTCATAAAAAGAGTACAAAATGTCAAACACAAATTCAAATGTACAAAAACAAATATGTATTTAGAATGAGAAAAGAAATCACAACACATTTTCAAATTTGAAAAGTTGACCAATAAAAAAAAAAAGGCAAACCCAGAAAAATATCAAAATAATTTCAATTGTTTCACTGCCTGGCATACCTCTCTAGATACCTTTTTCACATTTTTTTTTCTTTTCATCAATTTATATAGCAATACCAGATAATGTAGTCATTTTTTCCAGCATGGTTTGTGGGAAATTATTTTTTAAGAATTATTGATGGTATAACAATTTGGGGCTTTGTGGTGTGTTATTGGTCACCTTTAAGAAAATGTTTAGGATGGGGACAAGCCCTAGTGAATCTCTTTCATAGGTAAGCTGTAAGATTCCAGGGTATTTCAAGTTTTTTTCCACAGTAACTGATCTTCCGTGTTCTTTGGGTTGGTGACACTCATTAACTGGGGGTGTGGGAGGTTCCTAAAGCTTAAGCTTCTTAGGCTTCCCTTCTTTACCTCCCACCTTGCTTTTCTAGAAAGTTGAATGGAAAATGCCCACCAACCCCCTTTTTCCTCTCATGGTGGTGCTGTAGGTGCTGCAGCCAGGGCTCTGACAGATCTTAGAATAAGCACGTACATGGCAGCTCTTGCTGAGATGAAGACACCAGAATCAGGGTCCCGAGCTGGCTTTCTTCTGATGCTTCAAGCAATCCCAGTTAATAGGCAGATACATTCATGTAGGATCCAGTCAGTGAGCAAAATGCTCTCTGTGTGTTACATGTACCTTGTCTTCTTGGATCAAGTAGTTTTTGTACCCTGCTGCGCAGACCCCTGCGTTTCTGTGAAGGTTCCAGGTAGGGAGGCACCTGGAGCCACCGGAGGTGGGCAGATGGTAGGTGCTCAGGGCGAAGGGGAGCTCAGCAGACAGAGCTCTAGGGCTCTGACAGCCAGATTCAATCAGGTTCAACTGGATTACATAAATGTGTTCTGTTTAAAAGTTGGAAAATTTTCCCAGTTAACTTTCATCGGGAACAAGCATTAGGCTCCCAAGATCTGTACTCTCTGCCACTTGGAAATACTATTGATGATCAATGTATTTGCCAGTGATTATTGGTCTAAGCACCTGCACAAATGCAATTAAGTGATCATACCTATTCCCTGTTTTGTTTATTGGTTTCAGAGATGCCTTATTTCTGCTTTACTTCATTTTTAGTTTTCAGTTCAAAATGCAGCTGTTTGAATAAAAAAAAAAAAAAAAAAAAAAAAAGTATCGTGTTTTGATTACTTAACACGAATGCCCTGGGAACACCAACAATTTCTTGGTACGGCAGGGACACATCCACTGGTTGGCATTTAATAAGCTTTTTTTTTTTTTTTTTCCCCTTAGCTTTCCTTTTTAGCTCTCTGAGTTATTCCTGTATCCACTTGAGGTTTGCCCTAGTATTTTCCTCTGGCTTTCTTTATCAAGCTCTACATTTTGCCAACTCTTCCATTTTAGGTGTTTGCTCTTTTAAGATAATTTGCTAATAGAAATGATTTACATTTTTCAGATATTGCTTGTTTGTTTTGTGTTATATCTAATTCTCTCTTTCTTCCTCTCTCTCTCTCTCTCTCTCTCTCTCTCTCTCTCTCTCAAGGTCATAGTGCATTCATTGCCTTTCCCTCTTTCTTTTCCTTTTTTCAAGAACTAGTCAAAAATTAACATACCTTAGGCAACTAGTAAGTCAGTTTATACTTAAGCAAGTACACACTTGAACAATTTGATACTTCTGATTCCAAGTCTTCCTGTTTTTGTTTTTGTTTTTCCCTCTCTCTCTTCTGTGGGTTCCTTTGGAGAAGATGTGGGCTCCTTCTCCAATTCTATACCTTCTACCTTGGAAATATCACCCACTACCAATGCTCCAGCATCACCTGTGCAAAATGTCACCCATTTAGCTCTGAACCTGTGTTCACTTTCCTGATTTCTGGGTCCCTTATTTTTTAATAACAAATGGGATATTCCAGGAAGTCCCACAGTGCCCAAACACAATGTCTTCAACATTAAGTCAAATTTTGCAATATAAGATTCATTTTCCTTTGTATACTGTGATAAAATCACTGTGTTTGCTGTTTGCTTTTGGGTGAGGTTTAATGTTAAATCAATGAAAGCCCCTTTTTTGGGTTAGCCACATTTAAATGTGAGAGTACATTCAAAAGAAAATAGCTAGTTTTAGAAGCAACTTGCCATACTTGAATGTGGCATAGTCAAATCAAGCGATTACTCTCTGCAGGAAAGGTTGGCCAGCCTTCTGGGGCTCTCACATTTAATCCTCTGGTAAGCATCCAGGCCTAAGCCTAAGCTGTGTCATGAACCATATTTACAAGAATAGAAATATGGAACTCTCCCTGTTAAAGGTCCTATTTTTGAAAATGTGTGGAAACATGTCCCCTTTGACTGAAATTCAGAACAAAATATCTCTTCCCAGAAGAGGCACAATCATGTAGCTAGAAGCCTATATTGTGTTCATCCTTTTACTGCCATTCATTCATCCCACAAATATTTGCTAAGTGCCTCCTTGTACTAGATATAGTTCTAGAGACTGGGGGACCTTGAAGAAGAAGGCAGATAGTGGAGTTTACCTTTAGGAAGCCAGTAAACAAGCAAACAAATAAACAATGTGATTTGAAAGTGATTAAATAAGGTGGGAAGATGAAGTAGAACAAGGGGAAGGAACATGTCAGATGAATTGGGGGTTTTGCACTGGCTGGATAGTAAGGGGAGGGACTCTCTGAGAAGGTGACCTTCGGACAGAAGCTTCAGTGAGGTGAGAGTGAGCAATGTAGAAATCTAGGGGAAGAACATTCCAGGGAAGAGAGTAGCAAGTATAAGGTTCTGGAAGGAAAAAAGAGCTTGGTGTGTTAATCTTCTCAACTAAGGGTCCATGGATAGAATCAGGAGGTCCCTGAATTTGATGGGAAATAAATTATACCTCTTTCTGTGATAACTAGCATTTAGCATTTCCTACAGGAATGACATTGGGCAAATAAACTACAGCAATATCAGCAACATCCATGACGCTCACTGACACTTTCGTGTCATATTACATTTGTCACCAATATCCAGAAATGGTGATAGTTGTGAAAGCTACTGCTAAATCCTGTTATTTAACACATTGAAGGTGCACACGTACTACTGAAACACAAATGTGTTTCTCAACCCTCTGATAACCAAATCTTGTTGCAATTGTATCATTGGTAATTTTGTGCATTTTATTTTAGATATTCAAAAACCTTCATCAGAGAGGGGATCCATAGGCTCTACTGACTAAAGGTGTCCTTGGCACAGAAAAGGTTAAGAACCAATGCATGAGAGGAAAGCAAGAAGGCAAGAGCAGAGCAACAACTCAGTTGAACTTGACAGGGTGGGGGCGGGCAGATCATTAGGGTTGGGTAGGCTGCTACAGAGAGTTGAGGTTTGATGCAAGGGTGAGGGGAAGTTATTGGAGGTTGTGGAGTAGGGAAGTGGGTAAAATGATGTATTAGGTGACTCTGACTACAGCATGGGGAACGACCGCTAAGGTTACCAGTGGCACCCTGGAGAGTCTAATAAGGCCTGCCTAGCAGGCCAGGCCAGGAGGTGAGGGGAGCTTGGGCTTGGACAGGGCTAAAGGCCATGAAACAGGTCACACTGATGAAGGCCTCCTGAAGGTAGTAGAATTGACGGAATTTGATGAAAGACCAAATGTGGGTGTGTGAGGAAAAAGACACTCAAGAAAGACTTTCGGGTTTGTAGCAAGTGGGTGAATGGAGGTGCCACTTACCAAGGGGGAGAATACAGGGAGGAGTAGGTTTGGGAACGGGGACTGAAGTGACTATGGAATCCGGAGTTCTTTTTTGCACAGGTTAACTGTGAAATGCCTACTCTCCACCCACATGGGGTTACTACGCAGAAAGCTGGATATGAGTTTGGAGCTGGGAAAAACTAAGTGTGGGGACCCTAGAGATAGAGCTGATCCCTCAGTGGACAATACAGTTGGGGCTCTGAACTGCCCGCCAACACTTGGAGGTTTGGAAGAGGAGGACGAGCTGGCAAAGATGAATGGAAAGTGGCAGCCAGTGAGACAGGAAGATCATACAGATGTTTGAAGAAATATCAAGAAAGAACAAATTTGAATTATAAAATGGGCTTTAGCTCAGATGCTACAAAGCACTTTATTTATTTATTTGTTTGTTTGTTTATTTATTTATGGTGCTAGGGATTGAAACCAGGGCCTCGTGCACGTGAAACAAGCACTCTACCAACTGAGATGTATCCCCAGCCCAATACTGTTTTTTGTTTGTTTGTTTTTCTTGTGTGTATGTGTGTGTGTGTGTGTGGTGCTGGGGATTGAACCCAGTGCCTTACTTATGCTAGGCAAGCACTCTACCACTGAGCCACAACCCCAGCAAAACACTTTTTAAAAACTTATTTGAAAGCTGGGCGTGGTGGCACACACGCCTGTAGTCCCAGCACTTGGGAGGCTAAGGCAAGAGGATTGCGAGTTCAAAGCCAGCCTCAGCAATGGTGAGGCACTTAGCAACTCAGTGAGACCCTATCTCTAATAAAAATCTCTAAAAAACAAAGGGCTGGGGATGCAGCCCAGTGGTCGAGTGCCACTGAGTTTAATCCCCAGTACAAAAAAAAAAAAAAAAAATTGAAAACCACAATAGAGGAACAGAGCATGTTGTAACTTCTGGAACTCCATTTGAAACCATGGGTTAGCCATGGACAAGATCCTGGATTCAAGAACTTATATCTGCAACTCATGGATCATCTTCATCTTTTTTTTTTTTTTTTTTTCAGTGTTGGGGATTGAACTCAGGGCTTTGTGCATACAAGGCAAGCACTCTACCAACTGAGCTATATCCCCAGCCCTCATCCTCATCTTTTAAGCATTTTATATTCTTGGGTAAATTGTTTGGCCACTTTTATCTTTTTTTTTTTTCTTTCTGTCTTTAAGTTGAGATCTACACTACTTACCCACTTTATAAGAAGATTATAAAAGATCTCACATACCAAACAAGAGAAAATGGACATAATTTGCTTTAGGATATCAAGGTGTTAAACATTGGGATGGGACTTTCCCCCATTCTGCATTTGGTATGGCTCTTATTTGAACTTTGAGATTAGCAGTCTGAATCTCTACTACATGAGGTATGTTCTAGACCAAAATGTGGGGGGGAAATTAGTCTTCAGTTGCTCTGTGACCTATTTGGGCACTTCTAGCCTTACTTTGGCAGGCCCCAACTGGCTCTCCTGAGTCTTACTTCTCCAAGGATCTCCTGTGCTGGTCGATGATCTTTCCCAAAGGTAGTATGGCTTCTGATTCCCATTCCCTCAGGGCTGTGACTTACAGATGCATGCTACTGACCCCCTAACCTGTCACTGTGTCCACTGCCAATAGGCACAGCGCCTGTTAGTGTTGTGAGAAGAATTTGGTCTGTATAGATGGATATGGGCTCTGACTTTGTTTTCCATTCTTCCCATTATCCAGAGCTCATATGCACCCCCAGCATCTGCCCCTTCTCTGTGGCATGACTAATACCAGTTCCCAGTCTCTTCTGATTGTGCTAAACTTTTCCAAGTCAAAAAATAGAAAGAGCCTATGACAGGGAGTAAAAGACTTGTGTTCTGATTCTATGCCACTGCAAAGTTAAATGTTTGTACATGTCACTTAAATTCAGAGTCTCATTTTCCACTTTTGAAAAGCACAAGGTCTACATAAGCTTTAAAGTTCTTCCTACCCAATGAATCAGACATAACTTTCCTATGTTCATACATGAATACACGACTAGTATAACTCCACATCACGTACAACCATGAGAATGTGAAGTTATAATCCATGTATGTATGTCAAAATCCACTCTACTGTCATATATATCTAAAAAGAACAGATGGGGAAAAAGTTCTTCCTACTCATCAGTATCAAAATCTTCTTTATTATCAATATTGTTTTTGATTAACAAATCATAGTTATACACTCATAGGGCACAATGTGATATTTTGATATGTGGATTCAATGCCAAACGATTGATCAAGCTGATTAAGATAACCGGTATCTCACTTACCTATCTCACTTATCTCTTCTGAAATTTTACTAAATTTCAAAACACTTGAAATTTATTCTTAATTATTTTGAAATGTAGAATACATTATTATTGACTATAGTCACCCTGCTGGGAAAGAGATCTCAACCTTTTTCTCCTGTCTTTCTGAAACTTTGTACCCTTTGATCCACAGCTTCCCATTCCTTCCCTTCCAATTCTCACCCACCCCAGCCTCTGATAACCATTTTTCTACTCTCTACTTCTATGAATTCAACTTTATTAGATCCCACATGCAAGTGAGATCATACAGTACTTTTCTTTCTGTGCCTGGCTTATTTGACTTAGTTTAATGTCCTCCAGATTCATCCACATTGTTGAAAATGTCAGGACTTTCCGCCCTTTTTGTAAAAAGCAGAATGCTATTCCAGTGTGTATGTATACTACATTTTCTTTATCCATTTCTCCATTAATGGACACAGAGGTTGTCTGAGGTTGATTCCATGTCTCAGCTAACAATACCACAATCTTATATGAGGGACCAACTGAACTGTGGTAAAATGTTAGTGGGTGTTAACTGGGTGAGAGTTTCCATTTGAACTTTACCTTGGGTGCCCTGAGGAATTGTGTCTTCTCATATTCCAAAGGGTTTATTTCCATATTGGAACTGTATAAATATTGAGGCAGACCCAAGAGAAATATTAGTTGGAATGGCTGAGTCCTTTAGTTCTCACAAATCGCCTCCATTTACACCGACGGACAGTCCTGACTCTACGAGATGGATTAAGTGGAAGGTATTTGAGAATAGATCATGTAGAACAATCTAGGAAATAAGTGCTAATTTTCAGGCCCATGGAGTACATCCCATTCCAGAGGAGATCAATTGGTGGGAAAGATGAAAGACTACAGATGATTGGCTGTGAGACCCTTCCCTCTCCTCCACTGGTCTAGGAATGACCAAAATACCCCACAGAAAAGGGTGGAGAATCAAGATAATTCACATCTCACCAGACAACATACTTGTATTCCAGCTCCTAGAGGGCAGAACATTCTCAGGGCTCTGCTAAATCCAGAGAGGTAGCCTAGCATTTCAGATTCAGCTTGCCTTAGTGTCATGTCGGTAAGAGGGGAAACATCAAAAGCAAGGATTTGCATATGCCACTATCATCTTTCTCTCTGGATCTCCAAAATGAACCAGACTTCATGTGGGCACATGTGACTTTTTAAGGCTGGGATTTGGTGCCATTCCCAAATATACCAAAGGTCCCTCACTGAAGGGAATGGGGAGGGAAATGCCATACTGCCTTAGCCCTACAGGCCTGGAAAAGAAATCCTAAGTGGAATCATAGAACACTGAGAAGTCTAGACTCCTTAGGGAGAAAAAAGACATCCACTATTTGGCTGGCTTCCAACTTAGTGCGGAAGAGTCCGAAATCAGACAAAGGGTGCCTGAGACGTAAGGGATGTGCTCAGTGCTCTGAAATGTCTACAATTTAATTAACCAATAAGGGTTATCTTCTAGCTCTTGAGGAATTCTTTTTAATTAAACTTCACATTGCTCCTCTCTGCTCTGTAGGGGCATCCCAGGGTAGCATTTAGCTTTGAGTGAGGCACTCGACCACTGGGCCACATCCCCAGCCCTTTTTTTGTATTTTATTAGAGACAGGGTCTCACTGAGTTGCCAAGTGCCTCTCCATTGCTGAGGCTGGCTTTGAACTCGCAATCCTCCTGCCTCAGCCTCCCAAGTGCTGGGATTACAGGCGTGCGCCACCACGCCCGGCTCTGAGTGAGCAGTTATTTTGACCACCCACATCAGCTTGGAAAAGTCTTGCTGTCGAATTAATAGAACTCTTAAATGTGATTCTCACTGGCTCTTCATTTTTACCAATATCCAGAAACCCTCATTAGAGTTAATGAAACTTGCATGTTATCTGGTCTTTTATGGGGTGTCTGCACAATATCTGATTCTGTATAGAATTCACATGTTGATGGAGTTTCTGGTCAAGTTTCAGTTCTTCCACCTATAAAATGGTACTACAATTCTCACTTTTTTTTTTAAATGGAATTGTTTTACCTTTGGGGTTCAGATTAAAAAGCTCATGATGATGTTTGTGGCATGACATCTCAGGCACAGTGGTAAAATTCTTGAAAAGTCAAGATATCAATCATTCTGCAATAAAGTGAGAAAACTGCCAGTATCAAAATTTCTGGGGTCTGACCCATGTTTAGTCTTCAGTGCAGTGAGAACACAATCAGGGTAAAGTGGACACCAGATTATTATGTAGATATTTGTGCCACAAATTACACATGTTCTGACTGAGATAGGGCTCTATACAACGGAAAAATAAATAGGCACACTGTGTGATGAGAACGGTAAGAATGAGCAGATGAGGAGATTAGGGAATATGGGTGTATGTCAATGCAGTGACGATTGCTTTTCAAGAACACTGGCTGTAATAATTTGAAACTGTGTGGCCAGCCTGTTTTCAGCAGGCAGTTCCTGCTGAATTCTCTGCACACATGTACACAGTCCGAATGCCTCCATATAACTCTTGGGAAAAGTGAGTCAGAACAGTATAGATTTCAGATTGGAAACAAATATGTCAAAGTAATTCAGACTTTTTTAAATCCAAGATCAACCTGGATGAATTAGTATTAAAAATATGACTACAACCTTCCCAACAATTTGTTTAACAGGTGTTATTTTAGAATGTGGCAAAACAAACTCCTCAAAATGATTGTTGGAATTCTTTTTAACAATTTGCAATACAGGAAGGTTGGCAAGATTCATACAGTGTACTTCAGTAAATTTATTTTACAGCAAAATGCTATGTAAGTCAGAAATAATTGCCTTATTATGAGTGTATAGAAACAGGAAATTTTGAATTAGAAAGGAATAAAGAAGTTTTTCAAAGTTTGATGTTCTTCTTTTTGCATATAACCATATGGTATATTTGTCTTTTTTCTTTTCCATATAAAAACAGATTCCGGTTGCTCTGTTTTGCTGTCTTTGAGGATTTGCTTCTAATAAATAGTCATAAGCAATTTGAAAATTTTTCTTTTCTCAGTCTCATGTGAAAGTAATGGACTCTCTAAAGTATGCTTTGCTTCAAAACTGACTAATGTCAACACAATCCACATCATTAATGAATGCTGGTGGCTTGAAATACTACAGGGAAATCTGTTCCTCTTAACAGCAGGGTGAGAAGCATGGCGATGGGGAAGATTAATTAATTTGTAATAACAAACCAACAACAATGGGAGAAAAGAGCTGAGATCTCTTTCTAGCATAAAACAAGGAACTAAAATATTAAAGGAAAAATATGTATTGTTAGTCATATAACCCAAAAAGTAAACTGGATCCTGAGAACCAATGTCATTGTAACTTTTCCAAAAACCTTTGGAAAATTCACTTTCTAGGCTGAGAACACTGAATGAAGAAGTGTCATGGACTCCACCAGGTAGATGCAACTGATGTTATGATTAGTGATTGGCATCTTTAGCTGGTGGAGGATTTGAGTACCATCATTTCATACAAGCCAAGCAAAGCCCAGCCCCTACAAACAAAACAAAATAAAACAAACAGAAACAGAAGCAAAAAACAATTTCAAGTTCAAATAAAATATAATAAAAAATTCTTCTAAATGTTTAAAATGCAATACCATGTAGGAAAGTATTGTTATATGTCAAATATAGGCAGAACATATGGAAGGGGCTAGGGACTCATTTTTAGATAGAAATTTCTTTGGTATTTATTATAAATGAATGTAATCAGTGTATATATCCTTTGCCATTGAATTTGAATGAGGAGAAATTGAAGTTTGTTTTCAGGCAGCAGAAAAGTAATTCCAACTGGCTTAAGTAAAAAGCAAATTTACTAGCTCTTGCTAAACTGAAAGTGCAGATGGGGAGCTGGATCTAGGATCTCAAGTATCATTTTTTCTTTGTCTTCATCAGATCATTCATCCATTTGTCTGTCTGAGTTGGCTTCCTTTTTTTTCTACTGTTGTTGCACTTCTTCAAGAGATGGGAAGATGGCATATTGGTCAGGGTTCCCCAGAAAAACAGCACCAATAAGATATGTGATGTGTATATGAATGTACATACATACATATATACATAAGTGCACACACACACGTGTGTGTGTGTGTGTATATGTGTGTGTGTGTGTGCATTATTTTAAGGAATTGGCTCACAAGATTATAGAGACTGTTAAATCCAAAATCTGCAGGGTAGGTCAGCAGGTTGGAGATTCACAGAAAAACCAATGTTACAGTTTAAAACCAAGGGCCATCAGGCTAGAGAATACCCTCTTGCTGGAGGGAGGTCAGTCTTTTTCCAATACAGCCTTCAACTGAGTGGATGAATCTCACATACATTACAGAGGACAATCTGCTTTACTCAAGTCCATCTATTTAAGCATTTAATGTCATTCAAAAAACACCCTCACAGAAAGACCCAGAATAACATTTACCTACATATCTGGGCACCATGGTCCAGACACGTTGACATATAAAATTAACCATCCAAGATGGCTTCCAACAATCTCAAACCTAAGCATTCAAAACTAGCAACTCAAGCAGAGAGAGCAAACTTCCTTATCTAGCATCCATACTCTAACCCCAAGGAAGGACCCTGGATAGTACTGCTTTAGCCCTCAACCATCCCTCAGCCCGGAAGTGCTGTGGTTGACAATCCTGGCAGAATCTCATGGGGTGGTGAAGAGGCATTTACAAGAGCTCTGTAACTCTTCTACCATGTTATCCCCACACCTGACTCCCTGGGATGTGCTAAGCCATCCTATAGTTGGGTTGTTGCTGTGTAGATTTTCATTCTGAGCAGAGTTCACATTTTGGGAAAAGGTGTATAGGGATAAAGGTTGTGGGATAAGCGATAAATGAAAGGATGCAGGGAAGGGCCCATCTTTATCATATGGAGGAAGAAAGTGTACTTGTGTGACCTATCCAGTGCTCTCCAGCTAAATTCACACCAAAACAGGCACACACTTGACAACAATTGACACCCCGCCCAAATTAGAAACAAATCTTTTAGAAGTTTCTTTAGGTTTAATCATAAGTTTTCCCAGATTTTAGCATGTGCAACAGAAGTCTAAATGTAGTATAATTATTTGTTCTTATTGCATTTGTTGTAGGTATTGGTGTATTTGGATGGTCATTTAAATTAACTATTGATCTTTATCTAAGTGATATGAATATTGATGGTCTTATTTCCAGCTATCTGTATTAGATATCTGTAATATGCCTAAGTCAACTACATAGGAAAACACATATCTCAAGTCAGTTACCCCTAGGAAACATTTTCTTCTCAATTTCAGATAGGGTTATATATTTGCTGAAAAAATATCTTGATTTCTGTCTTACTACATGACATTGTTTCCTCTCTTCCTGTTGTGACCCACCTCTTTCGTTCATTTTATTCATTCAGTTATAGAATACCTAAAATGTATCAGACTCTGAAAAAGGCTAGGGGTATATGGATTGATAAGACAAGCAAAGGTCCCATGTTTTCTACCCAGAACCTTGAAGTCCTTGAGGTGGGAGGACCTCAGAGCACACATTTGGGTCCTTCTGCCTCTCCTGTGCTTGCCTTCTTTTGCCCTACTTCTCTCACTTATTTTACTTGTATCTTGCAATGGTTTTTTTATACTTGAAAACTACCTAAATCCTTTTTTGGAAGAAGACAGAATATAAATGAGCTAACAGTTCTTATTTTATAGTGTGAGTTCAGCTATTTTAGCCAAAGCATTTTGTTATCTTAATAAGACACCCCATTAAAGAACGCTTTCAGGACATGTTTAAGGCAGATGCATGAATCTGGTGAAACCTACTTTACTTGAGAAGTTCCCTTCAAGGGATGTTCTCAAATTTAAGGAATGGACATCTCTTTTATTTTTAATTATTTATTCCTTTTTTAAATTGTTTCTTTTCTGGACATCTCTTTTAAAAGAAAGTTTTATTTTAAAAGAAAACAATTTCCACAAGCCTTCATTATTAAAGTATTTTATCATAATGTCATATAAATATGTAGTCATAAGATGAGCTATAAACTCCAAATGCTTATATTTATTTCACAACTATAAAGCCAAAACAAATTTATAAATTAAGTACAAGTAAAGCTATAAAACTAAATGATTCAGATCAACTATTTTAATGTGATCAAGAAGGTTGCTGTGTTGAAATTTAATTTCAAGTGCAGCCCCATGTCTAAATTTATATACTTTTTGGTTTTCTCTTTTGACTTCAATAGTCCTAATGTGACTTCAGCAATACTACTACCTATTCACCTAAGAATATTTTTCAATATTAACATTTTCCCAGATGTTATTTTCCAGTTCAATAACATTCTAGTTCACCTCATATATAAGCAGAATTGTCAGCACGAAATCCATGACAGCCAAATTTCAAAATTAGTTCTCTAAAACTGTCTTATACTCTTGAAGATAAAGGTAACATCACAGCGCAATTGGAATATGCATTAAATGGAAAACAAATCCAATTACTGCTCAAATAAGGAACAGAAAAGAACGCTTCATTGTATATTTACTATTATGCTTGCTGCTAATGATTTTTTGCAAGTTGTACATATAACGATGGGATCTGCTTACAAGAGGAATACATGCCAACTGCAGTGGAGCAGATTCTTTTGAATGTAAAACTTTGACCATGGGATTAGGGAATCAACCCTCTCAGCACTTTCCTCTTTTCAAACTCCTGCAAAATTTCTATCCGTATAGCATCCTCATTGGAAGTACACGTATTGTATGGATGTATACAGAGTTCCACGTGATTCTGATCCTATTAATTCTTTTTCAAGATTTTCATCAAAATTGAAGTATAATATTACCACAATAAAAAGAAGACCCCCCCCCCCCCAACCCCTGAGAAAACACATGCAGCCCATAATTTGAGGAACGTCACCTCACAGAAAGCTTCTGTGTCAGGCAGACCCAAGAAAACTACAGCCACGGGGTGGGGTGGGGGGCAGCTTCAACACTGAGTCCAGGCTTTTCTTCTCTTCTTCTCCTCTTGTCTCTATCTGTCTTCATCTGTGGATGTACCACATCAATGCCCACCAGCTCCTGCCCTGGACAAAGAGGGGTCATTAGTCATCTTTAGCAGATGGTGATGATGAAAAATAGGCTGAGGATCACTAAAGTGTCACTTCTCTCACCTTACCGTGCACACAAGTGCCTGTAGCTCTTGCTTGAATGCAGATTCTGACTGAGCGGGTGGGGTGGTACCCAGACTCTGTATTCCTAATGAGCTCCCAGGCGACTATCTGATGCCTCTGGCTTGTGGCCCACACTTTAAGAAATGGGCTCCTTTATAGAATGAACCTGAGAGGAGGCAAATTTTCCATCTTGTGCCCAGAGTTATTAAAAACATGGCCTTGGCCGGGCGCGGTGGTGCACACCTATATCCTAGTGGCTCAGGAGGCTGAGATAGGAGAATCACAAGTTCAAAGCCAGCCTCAGCAAAACCAAGGCGCTAAGCAACTCAGTGAGACCCTGTCTCTAAATAAAATACAAAATAGGGCTGGAGATGTGGCTCGGTGGTTGAATGCCCCTGAGTTTAATCCCCTGTACCAAAAAAAAAAAATGGCCTTGATCTTACATTTTACTTGGGACTCAGATATTTTGGCTCCTAAGAAATGGAGCAGGGACTTATTAAGAAGATTAAACAGATTATAAGATTCTTATTTCATTCTGAAAGAAAGCAAGGTTTCACTAGCCCCAAAGGATATTTATAGTGTGGGGATTTTTCATACCACTCATTGAAGTGGTATGAAGTTTCAATAAGATTAACAGCTAAAGAATCAATATATCAAACTGGAGAAACCCTGAATTAATTATAAGCATACTTGGTGGTAAATCAATAAATCAAATAATTTAGAAGCAAAGTGAGTGATTTTATTTTCCTTTTGTGGATGGATTTCAGTGACTGCCAGAAGCTTTAAGGCACCATTACATCAGCCATTCCCATGCTGATACTCGTGGCTAGGAATATTTTGATCTTTAATTAAATGCTATATATTATTGGAAGCAGCTCAAGACGAAGCTATCTCCTTCATATGAAGCCTGTGAACATCTTGTGTTGTCACAAATGCAGTTGGCTGTGAGTGGCAGAGAATCAACTCACTGTGGTTTTAGCACATGGTGAGTTATTTTCCTCATGTAGCAAGAAGTCTGGAGGTGAGTGGCCTGCTATCAGCAGCATAGTGATGTCAAGGTCACTGCCTTGGCAATTTTCCTGGTCTTTTCCTCACCATCACAAGAAAGTGTCAAATTTGCTTTTAAGACAGAAAGAAGGAAAATAAGGACAGTGTCAGCCTTATCCATCAGCTCAACCAGGAAAGCCAAACATTTCCCAGAGCCCCAGCGGACTCCTTCTGGTATGTCATGGACCAAAACAGTATCACATGACTGCCTCACTCAACCCCCAGTAAAGGGTGCAAGGGAGAAGATGTTTGGGAATAGATAATGGGTTAACCATCCAATTATTCTATATCTCAAACTTCTCTTGAATTGAATAGCAGAATATTGTATATCTCTTTTTTATGCTACCTTTATCTTGGCAGAAATTGTGGTGGTTTTAAAAAGCATGAGAAATACATAAAATTCATGAAAGCAACCTCAGGGGGTCTAAGACGTCTGGTTATGAAAAGTGGACCATAAAATAATTCCACTATGCAAAGCTCCTTCAAAGAACATGTGGAGTTGTCTTAACATAAAAATGTCATATGATCATCAAGAAAGGTAATGATGCTTTCTTGTGGTTTCATTCATCTGAATTGTCTACTGAGACTCAGAATTTAGCAGGAAAGAGAATCTTTCCTTATTTTGAGCAGATTTGGGGCTTTTACAAAGAGACATTGCAGAAATACAGTGAAATGGGATATGACAGAGCTCCCCTCTCCCAGTGCCCTGCCTCCCCTGTGTCATCAGAGAAAGTCGCTGTTCCCAATGGATCTATGTACTGTGGAGACCTCAGGGCAGCTGAATATCCTTTTCCTGCATGCCTCAGGTAAAACCACCTTGTTAAAGAACTCAGAAAGGATGTGCATTAGTCAGATTTTCTTTACCACAACAAAATACCTGAGATAAACATTTTATAAGAAGGAAAGATTTATTTTGACTTATGTATTCAGAGGTTTTAGTCCATGGTCAGCTAGTTTAGTTGCTTTGAGGCCTGTGGTGAGATAGAACATCATTATATAACACCAGGAAGCAAAAGAGAGAGGAAGAGGAAGGAGTAGGGTCCCACTCTCCCTTTAGGAGCATGACCCCAATAACCTAACTTCTTTCCACCAGGCCTCATCTCCTAGGGTTCTACCACCTCCCAAAGGTGCCAAGCCTTTTAAGATCCAAATTACAGCAGAATGTTGCAAAGACTTCAGCACCTACCTGCACAGTTTTTTTATTCCTTCACCTCTTCCTTATCTCTGTGCTTCCATATGATACAAGAGCTCTTAGCATTAAATTTTGCATGTTTGGTATATTTGCTTTGAACTTGCCATGGATTCTTGGCTTTAACTAGCCTTAATTTTGGTGCATTTTATAATCACCGAGGTTCTTGTGACTACTCCTAAGACAGGATCCCTTGGGCTCCCATGCATTTGTCTGTATGGAGAGATTCTGTTTTCCAAATTACCAGGAGTTCTGAACTTCTTATTTTCTTGCAGAACTAAGAAGCTGGACGGCTGCTGTTAAGTAGTAGGCTAACCTAGTAATACATTTCTCAGTTTATTTCTTCTTTAGTTGATGCTGTAAGGGATATTGAGGTTGTAGGCCATAATTTGTGGCCTGGTCCCTGTCACCCAAATGCCAGGCCCAAGTAGGATAAAAAAAGTATTGAATCTATTTCAACTCTTCTTTTCACTGTGTGTCAGACTCATGTTATGAAAGAAATAGTGGACTATAATTGCATAAAATGGTAATTTCAATAAAAAGAAAAACTCTACTAATACATACTTAAGTAGACAACAGCATCTTGAGACCTATATTTTAATGAGTTATTCTTCCAGAAGTCTCTATGTTTTTAAAAAGATAAGTGAAATAATCCAAAGATATGATTCTGAGTGGCACCTGGATGACAGACATTTAAGCAGCAAGTCTTATCTAGGTCCTTTAAATCAAGTGTATCAATGTAGCCAACTTTATTCTAACACTTGGCCCCACCCTTATAGCATGATCAAAAATATGTTACCAGCCGGGCACAGTGGCACATGCCTGTAATCCCAGCACTTGGGAGGGATTGTTTGAGGCAGGAGGATCGCGAGTTCAAAGCCATCCTCAGCAATGGCGAGGCACTTAGCAACTGAGTGAGACCCTGTCTCTAATAAAATAAAATAAAATGGCTGGGGATGTGGCCCAGTGGTCAAGTGCCCCTGAGTTCAATCTCTGGTACCAAAAAAAAAAAAGGAATCAGATTTCATCTCAACTCTCTCACATCATGTGCTAGGAAACACAAGTTCCTGTGTTGTTTTTTTCTCCATTCTTAAAACCCAATGAGCCCAGAAAGTTTCTATAACCTCAAAAGGTGTGAGGATTTCTCCCCATCAGCCAACAAAAAATTCTGCCACAGACATAGGCAGGTGTCCTCTAACCCAATTCAGTGGGACACTCTCTATCTAGAGACAGTGTCAGATTCCACAGGCTGAGTCCCTCCCCCCAACTTCAGATGACAATTACATACCCCAAGTGCTTCAAACTGCCTATAAAATTAGGATTCCTATACAACCCTTTCCTCAGGTTCAATTCCTTTTCTTGAGCAGCTCACAGAACTTAAGGAAGCAATTACTTAGATTTAGCAGTTTATTTTAAGGAATATTACAAAGGATACAGATGAAAATATGCATAAGGAGAGGTATGGGAGTAGGGGTGCCAAGCACCCATGCCCTCTCCAGGCTTGCCACCCTCAAGGGACCTCCCTGTGTTCAGCTATCTGCAAATTCTCTGGACCCCGTTCTTCTGGGGTTTATAGAGACTTCCCAATACAGGCATGCTTGCAAGTAGACTGGATAGCTAAACCCAGAAAGGCCAGTCTGTTCAGATTCTTCTAGACCTCTACCTGCAGCCTGCCTTCCTCCAGGGCTCGAGGCAGGACCCTCTGGAATGAGGAAGACCTTCTGACCTATTATCAGACTTAGGTCAATCAGGAACCAGGAACCAAAATAGATACATCACTCTTGCAAACAGACCAAAAAAAAAAAGAGCAGATTTCAGGTGTCCTCTAACCCAATTCAGTGGGACACTCTCTATCTAGAGACAGTGTCAGATTCACAGGCTGAGTCCCCTCCCCCCAACTTCAGATGACAATTACATACCCCAAGTGCTTCAAACTGCCTATAAATTAGGATTCCTATACAACCCTTTCCTCAGGTTCAATTCCTTTTCTTGAGCAGCTCACAGAACTTAAGGAAGCAATTACTTAGATTTAGCAGTTTATTTTAAGGAATATTACAAAGGATACAGATGAAAATATGCATAAGGAGAGGTATGGGAGTAGGGGTGCCAAGCACCCATGCCCTCTCCAGGCTTGCCACCCTCAAGGGACCTCCCTGTGTTCAGCTATCTGCAAATTCTCTGGACCCCGTTCTTCTGGGGTTTATAGAGACTTCCCAATACAGGCATGCTTGCAAGTAGACTGGATAGCTAAACCCAGAAAGGCCAGTCTGTTCAGATTCTTCTAGACCTCTACCTGCAGCCTGCCTTCCTCCAGGGCTCGAGGCAGGACCCTCTGGAATGAGGAAGACCTTCTGACCTATTATCAGACTTAGGTCAATCAGGAACCAGGAACCAAAATAGATACATCACTCTTGCAAACAGACCAAAAAAAAAAAGAGCAGATTTGAGGGGTCTCATCCTTTCTGATCTACTTGGATAAAACAAAATGTTGCACCAAGTGCGGTGGCGCATGCCTGTAATCCCACCACTTGGGAGGCTTAGGCAGGAGGACAGCGAGTTCAAAGCCAAGCCTCAACAATGGCAAGGCACTTAGCAACTCAGTGAGACCCTGTCTCTAATAAAATACACAAAAAGGCTGCAGATGTGGCCCAGTGGTCAAATGCCCCTGAGTTCAATCCCCAGTATTAAAAAAAAAAGTCCCCTGTTTCTTTCTCTTCCTCTCTCCCTGTTCCTCCCTCATCTCTCTCCTTCCCTAATCTCAGGGGAAACAGGATTACCTTTCTTCCTCATCAAAGGCAGAGTTATCTGTCCTTGAGTACACACCCACCATGGGAATGAAGTAATCCTGACTTTGGGGATGGCACTGGAAGATCTCAGAAATGACTATCTTCCAAATTAACAAGTGAATTATATCATCAGAGAACACTTTGGAATGTCCCCTGTGTTTCTCCTTTGCTAGCAAAGCAATAAACCTTCTTTTTCCTTTTTCTCAAAAATGTATCCTCGATATTGGATTGGCATCAGGGATATGGACTGAGCTTTTGGCCGCAATAGTACAACATGGACGAAACTTTTAAACAAGTGAAAAAAGTCAGAAAGATAAGCCAAAGTTATTTGATTCTATTTATTTAAGAAAATGCCCAGGATAGGCAAATCCGTAGAGATAGAAAGTATATTAGTAGTTGGTTAATGCCAGAGATGGTGCGCAATAAAGGAGTGTGTGCTCAAGGGTGTGAGTTTCTTTCTGAGTAGATGAAATGCTCTAATATTGACTGTGGTGGTGGCTGCACAACTCTGTGAATGCACAAACCCACTGAACAGAACACTCAGAATTTGTGAATTGTGTGGCATGTCAGTTGGCTCAATAAAGCTATTACATATATATTTTTTAAAATGTGCCCATGCTGCCGGGTGCTTGGGAGGCTGAGGCAGGAGGATTGCAAGTTCAAAGCCAGTCTCAGCAATGGCAAGGCACTTAGCAACTCAGTGAGATCCTGTCTCTAAATAAAATACAAAAAAAAAAGGAGGGGGGGGGGTGCTGGGGATGTGGCCCAGTGATCAAGTGCCCCTGAATTCAATCCCCATACCAAAAAAAAAAAAAAAAAAATGTCCCCATGTAATAAATGCTCATGGCAGTGATGGGGTGAGAATAGGAGCACATTTTTTTTTTTTAACAAAAAGCATTTCATTAGCAAATGAGTTGCAATGAGGATGACCCAGATATTTAAAGATTGAAAGAAACTTAGAGCAGTATCAAGATATTTGGAAATGACAGAAGTTGGATGACTGCTTACATATGTACAGAGCAAAATATATACCCTTGCTGTTGGGAGCAACAAAGATGTGTCAGCTTGTGCAACGAGGAATTGATGGGTCTCTAAGCACTACTTTGATGAGCTGCAGCTGGACAGTCTGTTCTGCATGTGGAATTTCAGAGCATTTTTATGTGTGTGGCTGCTGAAGAACCAAGAGATGTACACCAACAGCTGGGACTAGGGTGGATCTCCCCGCCGCAAAACCAACTGTGGCCTTCAGAGCTTCTAGGGGTCATGAAAGTGTAACTTTTGTATTGAAAAGGACTTGAAAAGTTTGCTAGGGGAAAAAGTGTTTCAAGTATCTCCACATGATGGAATTTATATTTCCAATATCTGCACTTTGAGAAAATGCCAAATGCCAAAATATTTTAACAAATTCAGTGATATTCATAATGAATTCATACTTTATTAATCATAACAGATTGTAGTTAATTATATTTATAAATGTACATTATTTGAACAGGAATCGTATATACACTTGCCAGACCTATTTTTCATCCCATTAAAAGCGATACTGCTTATGTACATGAATTTACGAACCCCTTATAATAACTCTATCATTCACCATCCCATACCAGGAAGTCTTTTTCTCAGATATTGGAGAATTACCCTCTTGATATAATACTCTCCCCAAGTTATTATCCTATATAAATCCTTCAGTGACAGGGAACTTACTACTCAAAAATTATCTATGGATCATCCTATCAGACTTCACTATCTTGAACTCAAGTTCCTATTACTTACTTAACTTGCTCCTAATTATTTCTTTAGGTCATGGAGACAAATCCAGACCCTCTTCACATGACATCCCTTCAAAAACTGTAGATGGGCCGGGTTTGGTGGCACACAACTATAATCTCAGTGGTTCAAGAGATTGATATAGGAGAATTGCAAGTTCTAGGTCAGCCTCAGCAATTTAGTGAGGCCCTATGCAACTTAGTAAGACCCTGTCTGAAAATAAAAAAATCTTAAGAGGGCTGGGGATGTAGCTCAGTGGTTAAGCACCCCTGGGTTTGATTCCCAGTACCCAAAAAAAAAACAAACTAGCAAACAGAAAAAATGTAGATGGTCCTAATACCTTCTCTGAGCTAAATGTAAAGATACATTTATCTGCTCTCATGGAGTATTTTCAGATTAAAGTTTTCTTGACATTGCTAACTTTTAATATATGAAGGCCTTGTTATAGTTATATACCACTGCCTATGAAGCCACTCCTCCTACCCTTGTCTACCATTTTCTTTGGCCCCTTTCATTTCCCTATTGTAACTGAGCATTTGTCCCCAGATGTTGGCACTGTGCCAGAGAGGGAACAATTTGAGATAAGACTTTGTTTTACTGTACCTCAGAACAAGAACTAAAAAACAGTGAGCCTCCCTCCCCAACATACACACTTTCATTTACTCAGATTTGCACCATGCAGTGAGGTGTGCTGCAGGAGCAGGGGGCCTGGGACTAGAGGATCTGAGGTCAAGTCCAGGTGCTGCCTCCATGAGCTTGAGAAATGCACATAGCTGCTCTGGATCTGTCTCATCAAGTGTCAACTCAATAGAGTAATTTGAATGCCACGGATTTGTAGAAAACTTTATAATGTATTCACCACATGTCATCTCACTGAATGTACAGCTCACCTCCCTGAATTCCTCATAAGCCATTGTGGGAAGCAGGAAAAAACAGAGCATGAGCTCACTGGATCCTCAAAGCTGTTCTCTTGCCACCCAACTTGTTTTTGCATTTCCTGAGGCCCTGGTTTGCATTTTTATCATTTTCTTTCAATCCTCTGTATTTCACTGCCTACCCTGCAGAAAGAATATTTCCTCTTTTTTCAACAAGACAATGGAGGTTTTTTGGTCTACATTTTTTTGAAACTTCCTTTGCTGTAGTCAAACTTGAGGATGTCTTTACCTATCCCTTTCTCCTTCATGTCACAGGAAGCGTCATTCTTCATCCTTTCCAGAGCTTATCTATTTCCCTTAGTTCTTTTCCTGGGGAGGGCGGGGGGTTGCCAGGGATTGAACTCAGGGGCACTCGACAACTGAGCCACATCCCCAGCCCTATTTTTTGTATTTTATTTAGAGACAGGGTCTGCACTGAGTTGGTTAGTGCTTTTTGCTGAGGCTGACTTTGAACTCGCAATCCTCCTGTCTCAGCCTCCCAAGCTGCTGGGATTACAGGCATGCACCACCACGCCCGGCCATTTCCTTTATTTAATTCTGATCCTTGACTTATCACTCCTCTCTTCTCTCTCCCTACACCCTGCTTTCCTGGAATTTTTCTGATATATATGTATGTTATCAGAGAAATAAATGTATTATATATATTATACATATATACACACATACATATGTATATGTATGTATATCCCTAATCCCATTCTTCTCACCTTCTAATTCCAACCGGAAGGATGGTAGCTGGGTATAAAGAGGAGCAGGGTTGAAAAGAGATTGAGGAATTGTGTAGAAAAGAAATGAGGCGAGAGAGAACACAAGAGGGTGAAAGAGTTTGACGGCTCTTATAAGTTTCCTATGCTCCTCAGGAAGGAAGGTATTTACCAGAATCATATATATATGATTCATATATATATATATGAGGAGGAGAGGTTTCAGGTCGGTAAAGGGGCGGCTGTCTGCGGGATCGAAATCAAGAAAGGAGGGGGATGGTAGGGAAGCAGCCGATTGACAGGCAAAAGGATGTTTTTGGAGTTGCAGCGGGTACACGGTGAGGGATTTGAACGGAGGAGGGAAAAAGCTTGAACATATGGAATCTCTACCCATTTGTTTGATCGCTTGCAGAAGTCGAGAAGATCTCTCAGTGTAGAGGGATCCAGGGACCCAGTAGCAGGCCATTTGTTTTGGTTATCTAAGGGGTACATGGGCCAATCTTGGATGCAAAACTTGATGAGTCTTGCTGGTTGTATATCAGGAGTTAGGCCAAGAGTGGCTAGGTTGTTTAAGAGGCATTGTAGAGGAGAGTTGGCTGGGAGGGATAGGAGTGGGTACGAGAGTGACAAAAAGTAAGTGATAGCAAAACAGAAGAAAAGAGCCAGGACGAGAGTGAAGAAGAGAGTGATCAGAGGGTAGTTGGCCGGGAGGGATAGGAATGGATCAACCGAGAGAGATGAAGAAGCCCCCATTTCCCGGTTCCGAACGGGAAAGAAATATTATCCTGAGAAACGTTCTCCTCAAGATATATACATATCCAAGTCTGTGAGACCCAGTTGTCACTGGAGTCAAACAGACATTGGGTCCAAAGGACCGGAGGACAATGGGCCAACCTGCGCAGTGTCCCGTTCCAAATAGGAGAGATGAGCCCCAAGTCCGGAGTAGGCCAGAGGCCGAAAAGGGCTTTCTTCAACTATTCCCAGGAGAGGGGAAGGGCGGGGGAGAGAGAAAGAGAGAGAGAGAGAGAGAGAGAGAGAGAGAGAGAGAAAGCTCCATGAGGTCCACTGTGATCATGAAGGTCTAGGTGGGGTGCAGTCCTCCCTGTATGAGCTACAAGTGGGGCTGCCATACGATCAATGGTCAGTTCCCACTGTGAAAGGCCCGACGGGTTTAGGAGCTCTGGGGACGGGGATGGGGTGGGGTGGTGCTACCAATCCGATGGCTGGTGGTGGATGCTTCGGAGCGGCTGAGCTGAGGCTGTCCCAGGTGATTATGCCCTTCAGCTTGAGACAGGGTCCCAGGTTTCGACACCAATGAAGGGCAAAAATCACACTGGGGACGGCCATGCAGCCAAGGGATTTATTAACCAGCCTTTATGGCTGGTTAAGGGTAGAAAAGGAATGGGGAGAGGGGAGCCAGGGAGAGGGAAGTGTGCAAGCTCTGGTGGGAGAAAAGATTCAGGGAGAGGAGAGTGTGCAAACTCAGGAAGTGTGCAAGCTCTGGTGGAAGAGTGTGCAGCTCTGAACGGAAGATGGGAGTCTGGTCGCACCAGCTGCAGTCTCTGGAGCTATCGGCTGGGGCAGCTGCTGTCGGGCTGGAGACTGTGGGTCTAAGGCTGGTGCAGTGGCTGCCTCTTCTCCGTCTCTGTCGTCTGCTGTCTCTTCGTCTCTCTCTTCTCGTCATCTGTCTTCTCGTTGCCTGGCTTGCTCGTCCTCTCTCTTTCTCCCTGCCCCCAAGGGACGGGAGCCCTTTTATACCCCCCTGGACCATTAGGTTGTCCGTTAAAACTGTTGGTGGTGAAGCCTATTGGCTCCTGTCCATGGAACACAGCAACCTTTAATCCTATTGGCTCCTGCGCGGGGAAAGGGAAACAAGGTTGCTTCCTGCCTGGGGGAAGGGAAACAAGGTTACTCTGCTCAGGGCACGGAAACTTCCGGGAGGGGGAGGGGCAGCCCATCTATCACTCCTGCCTGTCATTGCTGTTGATCTTATCTGGGGTCTCACATCCCTGAGAAGCCCTGCCACCCTTGCTTCACCTCCTCTCAGATTGTAGAGGTCCTGAAGGCTGGGCTTTTGCTCCTTGGTTCTGTCCAGTCTCCTTTCCACACACCACAATCTCCCACCTACACCATCTTCCATAGCCAGGAGCCCTGAGGCCCTGCGAGTCTCAGGTTTAACTTTCTTCATATACCTGGAGCCTCTTCCTATTTCAGTCCTGCTTTGGTTTAGGTATACTCTCTGGAACATGTGGGCTGAAAACTTCATCCCCAAATTCATGTATTAATGGTATTTGACCTTTGAGAGGTGATTGGGTCCTGAGGGATCAGCCCTCATGGATGGGTTAATCCACTCTTGAAGCAATGGGTTATTGAGGAAGTATCTAGCATCTTTGTTATAAGTGAGCTCTCTGTGGACATTTCCATGTGATGCCCTCTGCTATGTTATGATGCAGTGAGAAGGCCCCACCAGATGCTGAGGAGGTGCTAGGGAGATGCCAGTGCCATGTTTTTGGACTTCCCAGCCTCCAGAACCATAAGGGGGAAAAAATTCTATTTTTTAAAAATTATTCAGTCTCAAGTATTTTGTTATAACCACAGAAAATGGACTAAGGCAAGTCCGTTGGTGAAGACCTGTGGCTTCAGGACAGATATCACTGACATAGGGCAGAATATCAAGTTCCACAAACTTGGATTCAAATTCTGCTTTGTCATTCTTCTGGATTTGTGTAGCCACTGGGCTCTCTGAGCTGTACTTTCTTTCTTTATTAATATGTTTGCTTATTTATTTCAGTACTGGGGATTCTACCCAGGGCCTTGCACACGGTAGGTAAGCACTCTGTCACTGAGCTATAACCCCAGGTTTTTAAATTTTTATTTCAAATAGGGTCTCACTAAATTGCCCAAGCTGACCTCAAACTTGCTATCTTCCTGTCTCAGTCTCCCAAGTAGTTGAGACTACAGGCTTGTGTCCCTGTGCCTAGCCATTTTCCTTATTTTTAAACTATACTTAGCAAAGTCATTCTGAAGCTCAAACAAAATAATGAATTGGAAGACACATAAAAAGGACTTAATGGTAGCTCTCATTAGTGAAGGGCAAAAATCACACCAGAGACAACCGTGCAGCCAAGAGATTTATTCATCAGCCTTTATGGCTGGTCGGAGGTAGAAGAAGTATGGGGAGAGAGGAGTCAGGGACAGGGGAGTGTGCAAGCTCTGGTGGGAGAGAGGAGTCAGGGAGAGGGGAGTGTGCCAGCTCTGAATGGAAGGTAGGTGCCTGGTCGTGCTGCCTGCGGTCTCTGGAGCTGTTGGCTGAGGCAGCTGCCGTCAGGCTGGAGGATGGAGCTGTCAGCTAGGGCAGTTGCCTTCAGGCTGGAGGCGATGGGTCTGGAGCTGTTACAGTGGCTGCCTCCTCTCAGTTGTTGAGACTCAGCTTCAGGCAGGCAGGAGCTTTAAGTAGGTATTTCTGGTGGAGGGTGTACCAGAGCGGCCTTTAACGCTATTGGCTCTTTGCCCTGGGAACAGGGCGACCTTTAAGCCTGTTGGCTCCTGCCCAGAGAAAATAAAACATGGTTGCTTCTCATGTAAATTTTCATGGGGGAGGTGGCTCATGAGCCCAAGCCTATCTATCAATTACAGCTAAATTCTCTTTCTTGCAACAACAACAACAACAAAAAAAAAAAAAAAAAAAAAAAAAGACTAAAACCTCCACCAGCCTGACCTCCATTCCATTTCTCCACCAGTCAGTTGTTCCAGAACTGAGGCTGCCCTCCTGTGCTCTCTCCCCGCCCCCCAACTCCCAGGAATATGGCTACATTTATATATGTTCCCATTGTGAACCTCATGTACAAATGTAGCCATACACCTGGGTATGTATACATACATGTATGGTATGCACAAATGTGTTTACAGTGCCAGCTCTCTCTCTCCCCTGCCCCCTCCATGCCCACATGATTTGAATCCATCAATTGGGTCTATTTCCACAGTTTCTGTTGTGTCAGAATAAGGGGACTGTTGTACCCTCAGCTGTGTAACACATAGTGTCTCAAACCTTGGCTATTGATTATGACTTCTTAACTCCTTCCTTAGAATCAGACTCACCCTCTCCAAGGTTAAAGTCCACTCTGCAAGGAGCTCTGCCTAGTTCATCTCTCTGCACATCATTCTGCAGATTGACCCTTAAAATCTTTGCTCCTATTACCAAATCTGTTCCTTCAAACTCCTTTCTTGTTCCACCTCTTCTTGTTCCCACTACCCTGATAGCTCCTTCTGTCTTTTCATTCTATGGTCTCACTTGAGCAATGCTAGTTTCCAAACTTGAGTGTCCCCCAAAGGTCCACATGTTAAAAACATGATTGCCAACCTGTGGTGTTATTGGGAGGTGGTGAAACCTTTTGGAGGTGGGGCTCAGTGGAAGTTAGGCCACTAGGGGCATGCTCATGACCCCTCTGTCTCTCTTTGTCTTATGGCCAAAATGAGGTGAACAGGCCTCCCCTGCCACACAATTCCACCATGATGTACTGTGCCACCACAGGAACCATGGACTAAAACCTCTGAACCATGAACCAAAATAATAAACCTTTCTTCTTTTTCAGTTAATTTATCTCAGGTATTTGCTACAGCAATAGAAAGCTGACAGAAGCAATCTTAAGCACACCAACAAACTTTTGCCATTATCTCTGTACTTCTAACTCCCAACTTACTGTAATCCTGGTTCAGGCCCTTCCTAACTTAAGACCCAAGTTTCAAGTTTCTAACTGTCACACATGCACACATCCAATAGTATCTCATTTTCTTCCTTTTTCCTGTGTTCTCTAACTCAGAGAATAGAACCACCACCCACCCACCTATATGCCAAGGTGGAGACACTTATTTACCTATTTACCAACCCCACCCCATCCATTCCTATGTTTTATCAATTTTTTTTTTTTTTTTTTTTGGTACTGGGGATTGAACTCAGGGGCACTCAACCAGTGGGCCACATCCCCAGCCCCCCTTTTGTATTTTATTAGAGACAGGGTCTCACTGAGTTTCTAAGTGCCTTGCCATTGCTGAGGCTGGCTTTGAACTCGCCGTCCTCCTGCCTCAGCCTCCCAAGTGCTGGGATTACAGGCGTGCGTCACCGCACCCAGCTGTTTTATCAATTTTACTTCTTTCCCATCCTTTCACTATGCTTTGTTCAGATTCTCACAGTGTTTTACCCTGCCCAACTGCTCTCCCTTCTAGCTACCCTCCCACTGGAGCCAGAGCTATCTTTTTAAAAAGGAGAACTCACATTGTCACCTTGCTGGAATGTGTTTAACACATGCCCTTTGCCAAAATCATCTGTGGGGATTTTCATGTCCTTCACAACTGGACTCCACTTTGTTCTTTTATGCTCACCCCTTGCAGAAAGTCCTCTGGACCCAGGCAGAGTGGCCTACGGTCTCTGTTTAGTTTGCAATTTCAGTTCGTTAACTGATCATTTTCACCCACAGGCTCTCTCCTCTCCCAAACAGCCCAGATCTGCTTGAATTGTTTAGCATATGTAGGTGATTCAATCCCAGAAAAATTCTGGTGGATACTTTTAGTCTTGGTCAAATGACAAACACTCTACACATTTATCATCGTTTATAAAAATTTTGGAGGAAACCTATAACTATCTGATGGCATCTCAGAAATGTTTGCAAGAACCATGGCATAATGACTTTAGCAGAGTGATCCTCTCAACTTTTTCCAGTGAACGCTGAACTCATTTATCTACATGAAGGGAAGGAAATAGCACAGATACCTCACAGCATTAAGTACAGAAATGCAGTTGATTTGTTGTATAAGACATTATATGATTTTTTTTCCTTTTTGCAAAGTGATATTCTAATGCAGCTTTTGTTAGATTGATAAAAATTAATTCCTGATCTCAGAAATTATGCATGTAATGCTAACTTGGGGGATTGTGGGCATTTAGGCATCGGGCTGGCTGGGAGATCACATTTGTTACAGATAATATGAATTTACAACTGTAATTTGGACTGAGAGTATGCATGTTTTCTGTCCTCACTTGGCTGTTGACTTGCTTATGTTTTATGCAGCCGTGCCTTCTGTCTTAACTAAAGATTGTCATTAATGCCACAACGGCAACCTGTGCCTTGATACATAGTCTAGACTGCTAGGCATACAGAAAGTTGATGATTGGGGGTTGCTTTGTTGTTGTGTATGGGTCAGATGTAAAGCACATTCACACACCAGAGTCTACAAAATACAGTCATTGTGGAAATGAGAGGTCATTCTATTTTTACTCACTTTCACTTTAATTGCAAATTGTTAGTGCAGGAATTTCCACAAAAGGGTTATGCAAGCATGCCAAATGGCTTGAAATATTTTCCACTCCTCTGACTTCCCATGGGAAAAGCCACTAGGTTGCATTTGTGGCATCTCAGTTGGTTCGAGCAGCCTAATTGGGATTTAGAAGCTTTAAGCTGTACTGGTTTATAGATGAGCATCCAGGGACATCCAGGGACTCCTCTCTCCATCCCTCCCCCGAATCTGGAAAGGAGTGAAGTACTCATATAAAACACAGACTGAGTGATGAAAGCTAAAATCCAACTTTCATTTATTTGTTCAATACTTCATATTTATATTTATTCCATAAAATGATTTTTACGAGATTTGAACTGTGAGTTCCGAACAAAGTATATTGTCGTTTCTTTAAAAAATAGAAAGTTTGCATCTCACATGTGAGAAATAGACTCTTGGGCACAGGTAACTTTCCTTCCCCTTGGGCAGAAGCACCTAATCACTCTGTCACATCTGCCAGAGTTGCCTAATTACAAACGCAGGCGCTTTACAAAGCAATGTACTGATGCAAAACAATTAGTGAAAGTTCAGAGAAAAATAGTTGTTCCCGGTGTACACTCCAGTCAAGAAGTAAAACTCTTACTTTGATCCTCTCTGGTGTTCTTTCTTTCACACCCCGATCCAGGCACCCATGCAAATCTCATTTGTTGTAGTTTTCAAATTCTGTTTTCTGACACTGAATGTAATTTAAACTAGACAGGGAAAAATGCCAAAATAAGCAATTCTTTGTTTGCCTCTCAAACTTTAAAGAGCATACAAATTGCTGGAGAATCCTGTTAGGGCGCATATTATCATTCAGTGGGCCTTAGGAGGGCCTGGGAGGCTGCATTTATCATGAGCTTCCTGGTGCTCTGATGCTGCTGGTCCTAGTCCACAGTGTGAACGGGGAAGGATCTGGACTATTAGATAATCTTCCTTCACTTTTTCAGATACCTATGCAATCTTGTCACCATCTTACTTGCTTGGTGACAAGTTGGCATGCCCCCGCTACATATTGGCTGCTTTCCTTCTTTTCAAATCTGTTCTTCTCCTTGGCCTTGCAATTCCCTAGGGGATCCTTAAGGAAGCAGATCAGTATCTAGGACTCTGCCAGATCACACAGGATGTTCTAGACTAGCCCCTCCTAATTTTAGAAACAAAAGGACATGCAGGGGTTGGGCTTGTGGCTCAGTGATAGAGTGCTTGCCTTGCACATGTGAGGCACTGGGTTTGATCCTCAGCATCACATACAAATAAAATAAAATAAAATAAAGGCACGTGTTTGCCTACAACTAAAAATATTAAAGCAAAAACAAAAAATACATACATCTTTTCTTCCCATTTATAACTGAATTGTTGTGTAGCAATATGGTATTTGCAAAAATGCACTGTGTCAAAAACTCCCTGTGGGTCTTAAGCTGGTGTGCTTCTGTTTCTTTATCAGCTTTTTTTTTTTTTTTTTTAAAGACCAGACAGAGTTTGATTATTTCTAAAGCCCCTTCCTGCTCCAATCCTTTAAGATTCTGAGAGTTGGTCATTTTAATCATCTGGATGAATTCTTATTGACTTAAACCAATAGTAGCTCTCTGTTCATGCTGAAGCCCTGGTGACCCCCTCAGGTTCCACTCCCACCTCCCTGGGAGAGCGCCTTGCTTAGCCATAGGAATGTCATGATGGCCTTGCTTCTTTATTAGTTTATGCCATCTGTCATGTACACTCTCAATGTTGGGTTGTTTGGGGGACTAGAAGGTAGCCCTGAAAGCTGTGCTTTGTTGTTAAGACCACAGGGCTTGACCGGACCAAACAGGAATTTACCCAAAGCACTAACTCAAAACAGGAAGTACAAAGTGGATCTAAGAAGTGAATGAAGACAGAGGTGAGTGCTAGAGGTGGGCCAAGGAGTGAGGTAGATATGCTGTCAAGAAAATAAGATGTGATCAGAAATTGGGAGCTTTAGGGACAGGGCAGAAAGCTGAAAGGGTGTGGGACTAATAGTTCTAGATGGAGGCTGTGAACATTTTGAGGGTGCAGGAATGAATTTTTGAGTTGCTAGAATAAAAGAGCTACTCAGAGCAGGTCAGATATCTTTCTCCTCCTCCTCCTCCTCCTCCTCCTCCTCCTTCTTCTTTGTTGAGTGACTCAAACAAGTGTCTGATGTAATAAAAAAGATGAATTATAGAATGAAAAAAAAATGAATGCACAAATGAAACAAATTATTTTCAGATCACATAATCTTTCCATGTCTCTCATGCACATTCTCTCCAATTTCTTTGCCACCAGATCACATTATTTCTAAAGAAAACCAAATGATTTCCTAATTTTCCAGTCTCTTCCAATTTCAGTTCATACCATAGACCACAGCTGGATTTTTCCTCTTGTTTCTCATTATTTGAATATTCTCGACCACAGCTAGATTAGTCCTCTTGTTTCTCATTATTTGAATATTCTGTTACATCAAAGAAAGTAAGTTCCTTGACAAGTTTTGTACACATAATACAACTGGCACTAACAAAATGACTATGAAGTGAATCATCTATGTTCATATATTCAGTTATTACAGAGATTCAATATCTTGAACTTTTTTTTTTTTCTTTTGGTGGTGCTGGGGATTGAACCCAGGATCTCATACATGCTAGGCAAGCACTCTACCACTGAGCCACATCCCAGCCCCTTTATCCTGAATGTTTAAAGCAATCTCTCTCATTATTTATTCTCCAATAACCAGATAAATGAGAAGTATGCTTGATTCTGGTTTGTAAAATTATGCTTTGTAAAATGTTTTTACAAAACCCACCTCATTTACCCTTTCACATTAACTATTACTTCAGGGTTGAGTTTGGTCATTTTTTAAACCAAGAAACCCTTTGATGAAGCAGTGATTCTTCACAATTTCTAAAGTAGCATATCTTTCAGAGCTATGGACCCTTTTCTCTACAAATGCAACTATGTATATAAATATATTTATGAATATGATTTCAAGGAGCTCAGGAATCCCTTAAACACTACATAACCCCCAAAGTAGATGGAAGTCAAGCTTGGAACTTCTGCTAAAAAAGAATGAAGATCTTCTGCAGCTACAGACCCTTTACTCTTTCCCCGCCCTGGTACCCTCACTCCCTTTCCTGTCAGCTAGCATTTAGGAATGCAGAGGACCAGGTCATCAATATTGATTTTGAGACAGAAACCAGAAAACACTCAAGAGGCAGGGCACAGTATATTTTATATTCTTGTCAACAATGGTCTTTATCATGGGATTATGGAAAACAAAAAGGTGTTAGCTGATATGACCACTCTTGAAGTCTAGAAAAACAGGTAGGTGCTTTTGAATTTGCCAGCTGATAAAAGAAAACAAGAGTTACCCTCTACCCCACCCAATTGGCCCCTGAGAGCTTCTAACTCCCTGGAGGAGATGTTGGTAGAAAGGGTTGATTCTCAGCTTAAGGAACCTCTCCCACACACACTTTTCATCTTTAAAAATTCCTTTCTCACGTCTTTTGGTTTCAAAATAGTATATGCATCTGATATACAGGAAAGGTTGCCGGGAGAGGATGTATTAGGTCTGTAAAATAAAAATATAAAGTCAACCTGTCAAATGTTGATTCTAGTTTAATTTCCTGACAGCTTTATCTCAGAAATAAGGTCTTCCAAGTTTCTGTTCCAAAAGGAGACATTTCAATATCCTTTGCAATTTTGAAAAAAAGAAAAAAGAAAAAGAAATTTCTCTGATGCAGGCTGTCATGGCATGACGGAAGAGAACAGAAACATCTAGTGAGATCTCAGAATTTAATCACTCTTTCATGCTTTTTCTTCTCACTGCTATTGCTGGGTAGGCTGCCATCTTGAAGTGCTGGATTCACAGGATTCATCCATCATTTCAAGCAGGATCCTCAGTCTTGTGTAGGGTGGCACCAACCTTTCTGGGCCCCACCTGTTCGGCGCATGATTGATTTCTCAGCATGTTGAGAGAGAGATACTTTAATAAGCAGCACGTTAATTCACAAAAAGCATGGCCACTGATTACCAATTATATAAGGAAATTGTAGTTTAATAGACATCATCAATTTTGACTTATGTCACCCGAATAAGCATAATGATGGGGCAGGAATAGTACGCCTTTCATCTGATTAACCTGTGAAGAAAGTAATTTTCAAGCCGGCTTCACATTCAGTCAAATCAAAATGAAAAGGAAGCCCACTATAACTGGAAGGGCAAGTTATCAGGAGGTGAAGACCCTGCATTCAGGAGGAATGTGGATTTAAAATTAACCTAAGAATCATTTGATGACAATTGTAGAACGTTCTGCATGCAAAGTAGTGATGTTCTGTGGACTCATTCCTACAAATTTTTCTCGTTAATTTATGCTCATATTTGTAATCTATTATATAAATAAACTGCATGACACATAACATTCTTCAGCAAAAATATTTAATTTGGTACCAAAAAAGGGGGGTGGGGAAAGGAGGGCTGGGCACGGTGGCGCACACCTGTAATCCCAGCACTTGGGAGGCTGAGGCAGGAGGATCACAAGTTCAAAGCCAGCCTCAGCAATGGTGAGGCACTTGGCAACTCAGTGAGATCCTGTCTCTAATAAAATACAAAAAAAAAGGGGGGTGGGGAGGGCTGGGGATGTGGCCCAGTGGTTGAGTGCCCCTGAGTTTAATCCCTGGTACCATAAAAAAAAAAAAAAAAAAAAAAAAAAAAGAGGGATAGTTTGCTTTAAGATGCAACTTCTCTCAGTTACATGTAGCTGGAAAAAAAAACACAAAGACCCCATTCCTCAAATTCAAGTCCCCAGTTGTAGCCTAATAGCAAGCAAACACACACCATTCATTGTTCTCTTCAGCAATGAAAGATAAGACAGGGTATACAGGGTTAAAACCTATCAATTTGGAGTGTGTTCTTATTTTGTTTTAAATTAAATTAAAATTTTTTCTTTTCTGTTTTACCCCAAGCTTGCTGTTATTTAACTGTGTGGGCTTAGATAGCCATTTTGCATGTCTAGGTCCCATTTCCTCCTTTGTAAAACAAGAGGATTAGAATGACAAGGCCTAGCATTTATTGGACAATTTTTACAGTGTCAGGCACTGTATCTAGCATTTTAAGTATCTTCTTTAGTCCTTAAAACAATTTTCCTTTAGTCCTTAAAACAAGAGGAAGTTAAGTCTCCAAGAAGTTAATCAACATGCCAGGAGTGACATAAGAAACAAGTGATTGATCTGCAATTGGAATGATACTCTATGAGGCCCCAAGATATGGTTTCTGTCTTTGAGTTTCTTGTTCTAGTATGCTAGTGTTACAAAGTTCCCCAAGCTGGGTGGCTGAAATGACAGCAATTGTTTGTCTCATAGTTTTGGAAGCTGAGATCAAGATGGCAGCACTGCTGGTTCCTTCTGAGGTAGTGAGGGAGACTGTTCCATACCTGTTACCTAGCTTCTGGTGGTATGTGACACTTTGGTGTTCTTTGGCTTGGGGCAGCATAACTTCAGTCGTCATGTGATACTTACCCTGTGTACATGTCTGTGTCCAAATTCCCCTTTTGATGATATTAATCATATTGATTTGAGGCCTACCCTACTCCAGCATGACCTGATCTCAACTAATTTCATCTGTGATGGTCCTATTTCCAAATAGGTCACATTCAAAGTTATAGGGGGTGGGGAATGGGTTTTGTTATTGTTGTTGTTTGAGATTTGGACATAATTCAATCCATGACAATGCTCATAAACCTCTTAAGGCTCCCAGATATAAGTGCACAAAGTGTTAACTAATACTAATACATATACAGTAGTTCTAGATAACACTTGACATTGGAGTGCCTGAGCGTTTGTTTGGTGGTTAATCCTTTAGAAGTCTAAGTCATCACACTTGTCTGGGATGATCAGGAAAAGTTTTCTACTGTGATGGGATTCAAACTGAGTATGAAACAATGGCCTAGTCCGGGGGGAGGGGGGTGTTATTCTCTGTGTGTAGAATAACACACAGTTGTTAGAAGTTGTGGGATGTAAAGAAGTGGGATGTTGTTCTTGCCATAAAGGAGCTTACAATCTAGCTCAAGAGAAGGGATCAAACTTGAGAAAAATGAAGCACCCAAGTGAAAATTTAAAACATGATCCCTAGTCACACGGATGTGGGTGAACTGCAGTAGACCCATGAATGATAGGGGCCAGGGTGAGTTCCAGTGCTTTGGGGAATGTTCATGGGTTAAATAGTGACTTGCACTAGGCTTTTTAAAAAACAGTGACTTTGGGTAGAAGAGTGGGAAGAGAGGTCCGTAGGGTGAGAAGGTACTGTGCACAGGTGGTGAACCCCACGGCCTGAGAGGCACCAGACATGCCAGTTGGGTTGAAGCATCAGGTGTCATAGGAGAATGCTCTAGGAAAAGAAGGGAAGAGCGGTCTGGCCACCTTCACCTTTCTAGAATCCTGTGCCTAAATCACTGCCCTATCAAGGCTTTTACCAAAGAATGTGGTCAAAAGCTTATGTTCTGTGGCACATTTATAGGTGTTCCTCTCTCTTTTTTAAATTATAGGTTTAATAAATTTAGGAAATAGGGCTGGGGTTGTGGCTTAGCGGTAGAGCGCTCGCCTAGCACGTGCTCGGCCCGGGTTCGATCCTCAGCACCATGTAAACATAAATGCATTGTACTGTGTACAACTAAAGCAAATAAATAAATTAAAACAATAATTTAGGAAATAAGGGATTAATTAGCAATACAATTTCAGTCAGGTGCTGGAAGAAAACAGCAAGCTCAAACCAAGTAGTTTAGGACAGATTAGTAAATGACTAGGAGGGATGAGGAAACCATTAAGGAGAGTACAGTGGCCCACGGCTGGTACCAGCAGAAGGTCATCAACTACCTGAAGGACCAGGGAGAGGAAAGGTACTGTGTCTGGAGAGGGATGCCCACTAGGACCTGTACTGTGCCCTTGAACTGAGGGACACAGCCAGTCCATGATGACTGCACAAGGCACAGCCAGGGAACAGATATGCCCACCACCTTCTTCTCCCTTTCCCTGATCTCCTGTTGCTTCCTGTTGATGTCCAAACCCAGCAGAGGCCAAAGGCAAGAGGGCCCTTTGACAGTGAAAATCAGCCTCCCAGGTCACAGAGCAGGGTAGGTGCAATGCACAGTGGATATGGAGGGACACATGGTAGGTTTCAGTATAAAGTAACTTCACAGGAGGACATTTTAGAGTGTTAAATGTGTTAATGTGTTAATGCACCTATAAAGGAGGCTCTGGAAGGCAATCTTCCTAAACTAGTTTTACTATCTTCCTAAACTAGTTTTACTATGAAACTTCTTTTTTAAAGGATCTCTAGGATGAGTGATCAAAGGAAACCACTTTGGGGAGTTTTGATCTGTGGGATGAAGTCTACACCTCCAAAATCAGTCAAGCTTCTTCCTTCAGATGAAAGTGTCAGCAACCCATCTCAAAGGAGCTGAAACAGAAAAATAATTTATTGGTTGGCATATAAGAGGCAAGTCCAGGAGGGGACCACTGATTTAGGCACAGGTCTGTCCTTCCAGCATCCCACTCTACCTGGCTTATCTGGACCTCACTCTTCATGTGGGCTCCCACCACAATGTGGGCAGTGACACTACTGACTTGCTCCACACCACATGCTCTAAATTCAGCAATGCCAGGAAGGAAGGGCCTTCTTTCTCTGTCTCTCGCTACATATCCCATTGTGATTCTTAGTGCTGCAGTTGGGTTTGGGTGTCCATCTCTACCTGATAACTCTCATTGGTTATGCTCCACCCTTTGGATATGGGGAGGGTGACTGACCCCATTTTCACAGACTTGCCAGGGCCATATAAGGTGGAGAAGGACTATTTCAAAGAAGCAGAAATGAGTTTCAGGACAAAGCAAACTTTAGTGCACAATAAAACATCACTACAGTGTACAACCAGAGATATGAAAAAATTGTGCTCTATATGTGTAATATGAATTGTAATGCATTCTGTTGTCATATATAACACATTAAATTTTTTTTTAAATTTTTTTATTCAATTTAATTTGTTATACATGCTTTTTGAGTGCAATTCCTTTCATATTTCATATTACATATAAAGAGCATAGTTTTCCAAGTCATTGGTTTTACACAAAGTATTTTCATACCATTTGAGTTTTTATACATGCACTTAGTATATTGATGTCCAACTCCTTCTGCCATTGTTTCTATCCCCTTGCCCCTTTCCCTCCCCTCCCCTATTTTTTCTATTTAACATTCCTTCATTCCTCTCATCCCCCCTCCCTTGCCACTATAATTCAGTATCATCATAGCAAAGGAATAAATCGACCTTTGGTTTTCTGGGATTGGCTGACTTCACTTAGCATTATTTTCTCCAACTCCACCCATTTACCTGCAAATGCCATGATTTTATTCTCTTTTAGTGCTGAGTAGTATTCCATTGTGTATATATACCAAAGTATCCCTACCCATTCATCTATTGATGGGCATCGGGGTTGTTTCCACAATCTAGCTATTGTGAATTGTGCTGCTATGAACATTGATGTTGCCATGTCCCTGTAGTATGCTTTTTTAAAGTCCTTTGGGTATAGACGGAGGAGTGGGATAGCTGGGTCAAATAGTGATTCCATTCCAAGTTTTCCTAGGAATCTCCATACTGCTTTCCAGATTGGCTGCACCAATTTGCAGCCCCACCAGCAATGTAAGAGTGTGCCCTTTTCCCCACATCCTCACCAGCATTTATTGTTGTTTGTTGTTTGCGTAATATGAATTGCATTGCATTCTGCTGTCATATATAACAAATTAAAATTTTTTAAAAAAGGAAAAAAAGCATCACTACAAAGATTTGCCATATTTCTTTGCAGGGCATTCATGACTTCTCCAAGATTTGGCCTCAAATTTTAAGTCCCAGTACCCACTGTTCTCCTCTATGACCTCCCTGCTCCAACCAGAATGTACTGTTCCCCACCACACCGTAAGTCCCCTGTTTGTTCCTCAGGCCATCTTCTGATTTAAATCCTACCTCATCTAAATCAAATCTCAAGAGCGCAATGGAATCATCTACCACTCCAAACTGCAGTTGTTTCCCATCCTGGTAACTCCTGTTACATTAAAACGTCTTCGCCGTCCATTTGGTATTTGTCACACATTGCCCTTTCCTGTTATCGAGTGTGCGTATGTGAGCATATGACTGCATCCGCACAGACCCAGCTAGATTGTAAACTGGAGCTCGATAGCATCATCTTTATGTTCTTTCTGTTTGTCTTGCCTGGCAGATTGTAGATGCTAATCAAATGTGCTTTGGTAGCTATTTCCAAAATTCAAGGGCTGGGGTTGTGGCTCAGTGGTAGAGCACTTGCCTAGCATATGTGAGGCCCTGGGTCCCTGGGATCGATCCTCAGCACCACATAAAAATAAATAAGAGGTGTTGTATCCTACTACACCTAAAAAATAAACATTTTTTAGAAATTCAAGGTTAGCATCCCACCTTTTCTTGTTGTCTGCATACTTATCAGTCCACTTTTCAGCCCACTCTGTTCTCTAGGAACATTCTTGTAGAGTGTCCTTGAAAAACAGTTCTGACTGTTCTTGGGTCTCAGTTTCCTGCGAAGTGAGTGAGAATGTTGATATCATGAAAAAAAAAAAAATAACTCATTCGTTCACTGATAAGTTCTTTGACTCACTCCTTCAGCATATATGGAGCACCTTCTAAGAACAACAGCACACTGTCATATGCTATGAAGCCAAAAAGGATAAACGCCGAACAGATTATGCCTAAGGATATTAAGAAATGTGTATGGAATGTAGAACAAGTGTAAGATTTCTACAAGACAAGGTAGAATATCATGTCAAACAATTTCCCAGCCTCCTACGGAAGGGAGCGTGGCGAGACCTAACAGAACTCCATATGCATTTACCTCTCCACCCAGCACTGCCACTTTAGCATAAAGAATCTATCCTAAATTTGACCTCCAAACATAATGAAATAACATTTATATGTGACTTTTCTCTGAGGCAACTTTGTCATAGAAAAAATTAAGAAATAACTTCATTGTCTATCCTTAAGAAGTCAGTTGAATTAGTTATGGAATGTAATTTAGTATTATGTAATAAGTATAAATTATTTTAAATTTTATTTGATTAATTTTATAATTACACTAATTGCATAATAATGGTTATTAATTATTATTATTAACTATAATAATTAAATTAGTCCATATGATGGAATGCTACCCAAGCATTAAAAAGACTTGGGAAGATTATTAGGGATTGAATGAAGTTAGTTCCAGTGTTGTGTTAAGAGGAAAAAGAAAAAGAAAAAAAAAAAAAGCAAAGTACAGAAGTGTATATAACATGTTATCTGGGAAGTATTTGTGCTAAAAATATGAATCTAATCCTGAGTTAAGAGACAAATCCAGGATGTGGTACATTCTATGAGACAACTGGCCTGGGTTTTAAAAAGTAAAAAGGAAGTCGATGTAATTAAAGAAACAACACAACAAAAATCAGGGGTATCAGTCCAAATTAAAAGAGACAAAACCAAATGCAATACATGAAACTTGATTGACAACTCCTGAGTGAATAAAATAAAATGAAATAAGGAGTTGGGGTTGTGGCTGAGCAGTAGAGTGTTTGCCTTGCGCGAGCGCGGCCTGGGTTCGATCCTCAGCACCACGTTAAAAAAAAGGCATTGTGCACAACTAAAACAAATAAAATAAAATAAAATAAAATAAAAAAGACAGTTTGAGGATAATTGAGAAAAACTTAAATATGAGCTACCTATTAGATAGTATTGAATTGATTTCATTCCTCAGTGTGATAATATTGTTGGTGCTGAAGGAGAGACATAAGCTAATGTGCTATTATGAACAACTGGTGAATTTAGGTGTAGAGTACAGAGATATTTGTTTTACAATTCCTCTTACTTTTCTTTCAGTCTGAGGATTATTTAACTGCAAATAATTGGAAAAAAATTAATACCAAGAATTTTATGCATTAGTCAGAACACTTTCAATTCCAAGTAGCAGAAACGAAACTCAAGCAGACTTCCACAAAAAAAGGGAATTTATTCTGGTTGCTCAGATGATATCATGGTTTTCTTTCTTTGGGGTAGCTCTGCTTTCTTCTAAGTTAGGCTCATTGCCTCAGTGGTGTCAAGATGGTAAACAGGGGCTGGGGCTGTAACTCTGTGGTAGAGTGCTTGCCTAGCACGTGTGAGGCACTGGGTTCAATCCTCAGCACCACATAAAAATAAATAAATAAAATAAAGGTAGGCTATCCATTTACACACCAAAAACAAACAAACAAAAAAAGATGGTAAACAGCTTGTATTCTATCAGCTAGAAAACTTTATGGAAAGAAGATTTCCTGTCCCATAGTTTCAACAAATGTCCTTGATTACCCCCCACCCATTGTTGTTAATTTTAGGCTTGTACTTGAACTAATCCTGGGGTTAGAGGGAATCTGCGATGATTGACCAGGACAAAATATCTGCTCGTGTCTGGACATAGTCACCCACACACATGTACCTCCATCCTTCAGGCGAGAGAAGGGTGGCTCCCTGAAAGAAAACACAGGTGCTTTTACCAAAAGGAAGGCAAATGGGTGCATGCCAGACAAATCTCCACTACAGAGAACACTGAAAAATTAAACATAGCTGGGTGCAGTGGTACTTGCCTGCAATTCCAAAAACTAGGGAGGCTGAGGCAGGAGGATCCAAGTTCAAGGCCAGCCTTAGCAACTTATAGAGACCCTGTCTCAAATTAAAAAATAAAAAGGGCTGGGTGTATAACTCGGGGCGGGGGGGGGGGGGGGGAGAGGGAAGTGCCCTTGGATTCGATCCTCAGTATAGTATTCAATCATTTTAGATCCTAAGAGTTATTATCCATTTCAAAAACCCTGCTCCTTTATCCTATGGCTTTGGTATGACAGAAGACAACCGTGACTCTCCCTTAAACAACTACAATGTGAGGAGAAAACTAAACAGAATTCAATTGGACTGACCTTAATTCTCCCCAACAGTAATTTGGAGGAGCTCTTTATTGCGCCTGTACCTGATTCAAGAACTCCTTTGAAACATTGTCAAATGCATGGTCTAAAAATCTCAATCTGATGACTACTTATAGGATCTGTGCTATTGGCAGGGTGCAGTTCAACTGGAAGATCTTGTTACTGATTGGACTAGATTGTTCTTCTAAATAGTATATTGCTTTCAAATGGACTCTTTAATGGTTCCATTTTTCCCTCTAAACACTGAAAAAAAATCACCATTTTTCTTCTTATCATGAGCAAATCATCACTTCCAATTTTCACGTTTTATCATTTTGAATATTTATTGAGTTATACCATGGTTCATGGAGCTTGTAAATACTGTCACAAGAAAACAAATTTATAAATTACCATTACCACGGGGATTCCTGGAGCAGTAGGCTGTGCTGAGGACCCATCTCATCAGTCACTCTGAACGCTATAGATAAGCTTTGCAGTCTTGCAAGTGGCACATTAGAGGTTTTCATATGTGATTGAACTGTACATCCATTATTGCTACGACCCAGTAGGAGCACAGATGGTGCTGGGATCTGGGTAGCAAGGTGGGTGGGGATTCAAAGGCACTCTCCTGGTGCCTGCAGAGGCCAGCGTATGGGCTTACAAAAGGGTAGAAGACAATGAGGCCAAATTTGAGGTCTGACCACCCTCCTTCAGCAGGAGCCCTGTTCTAGAGACAGTAGGGCAATGCAGTGTCAGCAAGGTTTCTGATGGGCCTGTGCCCTTAGGCGGACTGTGACCACAGCCACCGCAAATGATCACACCCTTCGTGTAATGTTCCAGAACTCCATTGTGGCCGAGGTGAGTCATCTACCCAGGGCCCTTTTAGATCTTTCTTACAGGGATGCGGGTCACCTCTGTGGATCTTTTTCCTCTCTGTAAAATACACGCTCGTGCATCAGGAGGGTACCTGGAGCCAGGCTAAGGAAGTCCCAGCCTCTGCTTCATCCTTCACCAGCTAGCTATCATTCTCCGAGACAAGCTGTGCAATCCTCTTACTTTCAGATCGCTGGTGATATACAGTATGTAAATCTAATCTTTATCTTATTTAAAAGCTTTGGAGATGTTTTCTATTTAAAGAAAGCTAGGGGTAAATCCTACCAAAATGTGAACAATTATTTTCTAATTGATTTATTCTCCACACTTGCATCTCATTTCACTTAACTTCAAACATGGAAGCCTGGCATGCACCGTGTTTAAAAGCAGAGGCTAGTTTACGCTTCCTGGGGTGGTGGCAAGTTGGTGAGCAAGTCACAGTCATTCTGGCCAGATTGCACAGCCTCCAGGGTCTCTCCCTCTCTGGGTTTGCTGCATCCTTCCCCAGATTCCTTATCTTTTCCCCCTCATTGCACTCCACAGTGACTGAGCAGTCCCCACAGGCTGTTGAGAGGCGTTGAGGGGGTCTGCAGGGGGCTTTGTCTTTGGGATTCATTTCCGTTGGCCTTAGAGCGATGATGGATGGCACTGAAGAACACATCCAATTTTTGAGGCTTGATATTTGCTAACTCTATAGCCAGACCTCTTGGCTCTCACTGAAGGGGAAACTTAAGTATTAACTGAGATTAAGTGACTCATTTTGAGGTCAAACAGTAAGTCAGGAATAGAATGAGAATGAGAACCACAGCTCCAAAGAGCTCCAGAAACAAAGACTCCAAGAGAGAAAAAGGAATACAACTTAGGATAATTAGTTACTCTTCTTCCTCTCCTTGTGGCGATGGACAGCCCTGTCTATGGATTATTCTCAGGGATTAATAATTCATTGTGAACCTCATTAATGAATTAGAGTGTTCATGCATACAGCATCCTTGTGTGACAGTTCTGTGCTCTGCTCTAGAAGAAAAATGAGGCAGATTTAAATAGTTTTAATCTCTGACCACTTCACTTCCTGCCCTGTTGATGCAGTTCAATTTAATTCAGCAAGAATTTATTTAGTGGATGTTGCGCGCCAAACATTGGGTCAGTCCTCTTAAAATGAATGCTGGGAATTTATGTAAGATTCAATCCCTGCCCGCAAAAAACTTGGAATCATTTATTACCTTTACTTTTATTATTCGTCCCATTCTCTTTCCGACTGGTATAATTACAAGAAGAACACAAATCAGATTTAGACTTAGAAGTATTAAGAATACACAGTGTTCTTGAAGACACAATTGGTTATTTTTCATCCTGCCAGATGAACTGGTGGGTGCCAAGATGCACACATTGACATCAGCTGCTGCCCTGAAGTTGTAGACTTGGAAAGTATATTCTAAATCCTTCAGTGAAATGTTTTGGCAGGCATTTTCATCCAGATATTATTAACAACAAAACTAAAACCATCCACACATCAATTCCGACGCTCTGGGAGGTCTTTGCTGGAAATGTTAAGAGACTAGAGCTTCAAGTGCTTTTGTCCAACTAAATCTCATTTCCCAATCAGTCATAACCTTGTAAGTAGCTTTTCTGTTTGGGGTAAATAAAGTAGCCCTGGCATTTCCTTGTCCAGCCACTTTCTGTGTTTTTCATTACTGTGACATTTTGGAGGTTATGACTGATCCAAGATGTAACTATATAAAAATACACTCACAAGCAAAAAGACTGTTGGAAAAAGCATCACACAAGGATGCAGCCTGCCAGAGAGTGTGGTCTACATGGGCCATTCATTTGACAGTTGTCTGTTGAGCACTCTGCTTGACCCTGTACATCTTAGAGCAATGACTGAATCTCTTTAGGCCTCAGATCTCCTCATCTGTGAAATGGGAATCGTGACATGCACCTCACAAGTGGTGAGGAACATTAAAGATAGCAGCTGTCTGAAAGTTCTCAGACCTGGACCCACATAGGTGAGGAACTCGAAAAACACAGTTAGGGGAGAAGGGGCAGATGTATCAGTGAAATTTTTTAAAAAATTATTTATTTTTAATACTTTATTTTATTTGTTTATTCTTTATGAGGATTGAACCCAGTACCTCACGCATGCTAGGCAAGCGCTCTGCTGCTGAGCCCCAGCCCCAGCCCCAGAGAAATGTGTTTTTTTTCCACTTTCTTCAAGTTGCCTTCTCCACTTCTGCCCTCTTTGACAGGTGCAACCTTAGTGACTTTTTTGGAAAGAAAAATAGGAACCACCACTCGGGCATGACTTCACATCTCTGTCTCCTGACCTCTGCTTGTCCTCTTTCTTACCTATTAGATCTCAGAACATTACCCAAGCTTCTACCAGCCAGATTAACTCCACCGTCTGTACTCTGAAGCCCCTTCCTTCCTGATTCCTAAAGACCTCCTGCCATCCAGAACTCCATTCTCTTCCCACCTTGGAGTATTTTACCTCCCATGTACAATGAAGCTGGACTCTCCTCCTGGGCTCTGGGGCTCCCATTTAACCGTTATTCTCCCTCTCCCTTTTATTTCAAAGCCAAGCTTCTGGAAGGTATAGGGATGGCAGGCTTCTCCACCTTCTCACCACCATTCCTTCTCAAGCCACTGTTCTCTGGTTCCCTCTTCCTCAAGCCACTGGGATAGCTCTTGCCAAAGTCATTTCCAGGTCTGTTGGACATTTTCCCCTATTCTTCTTAGTTCTTTATGACTTTTGAGACCATTTCCCTTTTTGAAACTTCTGCCTTCTTGGCTCTGAGGGACTGCTATTTGGGTCCTCCTCTTTCTTCCTTCCTGACTACTTTAGGGGTTCCTTATTCATCACACCTGAGGATGGTTGACAAATGCAGATGGTTTCCCAAGTGCTTTACATTTACTATTATCTCACTTTAATCTAAACAACAAATATTAATCAGTACCATTATCCCCACCACCACCACTACAAGTGAGGTTTAGCAAGCCTAAGCATTCAGCTCAGAGGGACCTGATTCTAGCTGGGACAGTCTAGCCCTAGGAGCCCCTCATTACTAAGAGCTAGTTTTTCTCAACTCTCTTTACTAATTCCAACATTTCGAACATTTTTCCTCTCAGTGATTTCCGGCTTACTCACATTCTTTTAATGAACATCCACCTGTATGCAAATGACTCCTGTGCTAGTTCAGGTCTCCAGGAAGCAGGCACCAGAGTGGAAGATAATGTGCAAAAGCTTTATTGGGAGAAATGCAAGAGGGAGCAAGAGGAGGCAGGGCGAGCCTTATGCCAGATATTTGCAAAAGGAGAGAGGGAAGGAAAGAAGATTGGGTAGGTAGGAAGCGCTTCGGATTGCAGTCGAGACCTGAGAAAGCCCGTGAGAGAAATCTGTGGGCATGGCCCATGCTCAAACGTTAGGTGGAGGCAGCCCAGGGAGGGCGTGGCCTGTGCCAACACTGCAATGGACGGAGGGTGAAGAAACAGAATGCTGTCTGCCAACCCTGCTCCCTGCAGCAGGTTCTCCTGATAGACCAGAGCAGCGCACCTCCATGATCACCATAAAGTCCTCTACTTTTCATTCCTAACTTCTCTTTGAGCTCCAGTCTCCAAGCAGTCCACCCAAGCCCCACAGGACCTCATACTCCAACAATTAACTCATTATCTTCTCCTTGCCTCGCTCCTCAAAGTTGTGCAGTCTGTAGAGTCCATACCTCAGCATGTGGCACCACCATCCACCCGTCTTCTGAAGTCACCCCTCCCTTTGCTGCGTGTCTTCACAATACTCAAGTTCAGTGTATTTTATTTCTGAAATTTGTGTTGAGCTGGTTGATCATCTCCTGTCCGCACATACTCTGGCTACCCGTGTTCCGACTCTCAGCATTTCTGTCTGTTCTAAGAGCTTTGTAACTGGTCTCATTTCCACTCCCTCCCCGCTGCACTGCCCATAGAGTGACATCTTCCCACCCCCAGTGACTCCATGAACTGATATGGCAAATGCTGCATAATACAGCAGAGGCTTAGAGGTGAGGTTCAAGTACTATATAAGAATTCAAAGAGGGGAACTCAGCCCTTGATAGAAGTGCCAGGAAGGCATTTCCTAGGGGAAGGCAACTGGAAAAATCACAAAGTAGATGATCGGCCCTTTCAAATAGATAATTTATTCACTCAGACACGATTTTTATAGCTGAGAAAGGTTCAGTCAGAAGAAAACTTCATGCTGCTATTAAAACTGTGCATTGCTGATGGCAAATGAGAAGGTGTTCAATTCTCCTGAAATTCGAGGACCTTCGGGTTCAGCATTTCTCTTTTAAGCACAGTCCACGCTGACCCATATCTGTTGGATGGGTTTCAAGTTCAGCCCCTGACTTTGCCAGCGTGCTCCCTGACCTCACCTCACACTTCCCATCTCCTTTGAACTTGAGAGGCAAGCTGGTTCTCGCCACTCTTCAGGGAGGGATTGTTTATTGTCTCTTGGAAGAGAAACTTGAGAAGTCCAGCAGTGGGGGCCTCTCCTGCAGGGACAATGACCACTTGATGGGCCTGAGAAACAACTCCCTCAGAGTCTCTTTTGCTTGTCAAGGATACCACAGATCTTTAGAAAACCACCCAAGTTTTGAGTATTGTGAGTTGAATTTCAGAACATGTCAATAGAGATATGACTGTACTATGTTCTGGGGGATACGAGATATTTTTCTCAGTGAACTAGCACGTGAAAGTTTTGCCAGCTCACCTACCCTCCCTCATCTCAACCCATCTAGTTTACAGAAATAAATATTTTCCTCCTTTCAAGAGTAACTTATTGCTGCATATGGTGGCACACCCCTGTAATCCAAGCAGTTTGGGAGGCTGAGGCAAGAGGATTGCAAGTTCAAGGCCAGCCTCAGCAATCTGGAGAGGCCCTCAGCAACTCAGCGAAGCCCTATCTCAAAATAAAAAATAGAAAGGGCTGGGGATGTGGCTCAGTGGTTAAGTGCCCCTGGGTTCAATCCCCCAGTACCAAAACAAAACAAAACAAAATGAGTAATTTATTCCACATTCTCTATGAGACAATAGATATACACTAGAATAGATCCAATAAAAATGTGTGAAGATGTTGTAAGTGATAAATAATAACAAAGATAAGCCTTATACTTCTGATAACTAAACATAATATCCTTAGAGAATTTCATATTAATAACATGATTTATAAACTTGATTTCTATTCATATTTTCTTTCCCAACAGAAAGGATCCCATCATCTTCCTCTTGACTCTAGGAGGAGAGGGGAGACAATGGAAAAGAAAGGTCAAGGATATCGATCTGATTGTTCAGGCAGATGATGAACTGCCTCTGCGGAGGCAGCCCCCAAGGGCCAGGAAAGCCACTGCTCAATTTAAGACTTTCCTAAGTTTCCATCTTTATTATTGAAATCTGATCTCTGTTTCTCAGGTATATATCAGTAGCTTGATTTCTTTGTTGACTATAATTTTTGCTTTATAATCAAACTAATAGAGTGGGTAACGGCTCTCTGCACGGGAGTGCCTTTCTATGCTGGTATTTTTACAATATCAAGGAAGAAAGGAAAAAAGAGTTAAGAGAAGATGCCCAGAGAGGTTGGATCTAGGGTCTGGAAGAGGGGGCAGTGGCAGCACCTGTGTGGCTGCTCCTTCTCTTTGGAATCAGATTGATCACAGTGCAATGAGGTACTTTTCTGGTCCATGAAATGACTAGTTTTTCACAGGTGGATGCCACATGTTTATTGCTACTAATGAAGTTACAGAGTAGTAAAAGCAATCATTATGATCACTAAATAAATGGGAGCAGATGAATGGTTCTCCTTACAATAACATCTCTGTCACTCAAGTCCATTCCAGTGGGTTTCCTGGGGAGAGACCAAGGAGGGATTTGTGCCTAAGAGCCTCAGCTGTGTTGGGAGTCAAGATCAGGAAAAGGCTGAGAACCTCTGGTCCAAAAACAATCTCTCAGGGGTGCTTTCCAGGCCTCTTGGCAGGTGCAATACCATACTTAGGAGCATGGCTACCTTTTCTTCCCTCTTCCTTCTCACCTGGGTGTCTGACCACAGGTACCTGTGTACACAACATTCAGTTGGCTCTTAACTTCATAGGAACTCCCTCTGAAATCTGCTTTCCTCTTGAGTTGTCTTGAACCAAGCTGCTGCCTCCAGCTTGTGCGACAGCTCTGCCCTCCTGGCTCCACACATCCAAGGACTGACTGCCCAGCTGTCCAAGGACACTGGACTCAGTATGCCAGGACAATTGGCTCTGTCGTTTCTTTTATAAGTAGCAAGTGTTCAAACCCCATTTCAGCTGTCTAAACACTGTGTGGTCTTGGGAAACTTTCTTAATCTCTCCAAGGTTCAGTTTCCTCACCTGGAAAATGGGAGTACAATAAAGTTGTCGTGAGGGTTAAGCGAGATGATATTGTTGGGTGGAAAAAATTTACCTGTTCCAACTTGGGTTTTGTGGTAGGGGCCTGTGAATTTAACTGACGATAAATTAACAGGAGAAAAGGCAGTTTATGTATGAGGTGGGAGCCCTTAGATACAATAGCTCCTCAAGCACCTAAAGAAAGGGGTTTACCTACCATCTATAAAGGGGAGAAGAAGGTGAAGGGGAAGAAAAATGGAAAGTATGGCAGTTTTAGATAGTTTGTTTAAACAATTACTCATTCCAGCACTCATGGTTAGTCTCCCTCCAGGCTGTAAACCTCCTGTAGAGGGGATTTATGACAGCTATATTTTTTGGAAGTTCTTGCTTAAATCAGCCAAAGAAGGTTAGACAAGTTTTCTTTTCTGTGGCTGCTGCTTCTGCATATGTTTCTAATTTAAAATAATCCTCAGACTACAGAGGTATGTTTTGGATCCTTTCATGGTAAAGGATATAGTGCTATCTAGGTGCTGGCTTTGTTGTAGCTGTTGCTGTATTGTCGTCAGTGTTGTTACAGGTAGGTAATCGTACATAGTTTAGAGGTATTGCCAACTAAGTGGTACCCTCCATCCTTAGGGCCGGTGGCTCCCTTCAGGCACTGAAGAGTAGGATGTGCCAAGGAGGTTATAGCAATGTAGGCAGCCATGAGCGGAAATGCTCTTCCTGTCTTAAGAGCAGAAAGGAATTTTCCACTCTCCACTCTTTGAACAAAGACACAAATGAAGGGTTTCCACCCCTACCTGTAAAGTCTCTTATTTGACCCCCAGCACAGAAAAATACCAAGCTAAATTTAAAAATCATTTTATTTATGGAGTTTTCACTCCAGGTGTGCGTAGAGATAGTCAGAATGAGGCAAGACACATGGCAGAGGGATTCTAGGGTTGAGGCAAGAATTACAAAAATCACATCCAAGGTTTGTATATTTTTAAATCCTGGAAAAAAAAAAAAAAGAGAGACTCTCAAAGTGAATAATTTATAAAAGGTGTTATCTGATTTGAAGGTCTTTAAAACTTATTAGAAAAATCTTGAAAATATGAAAAATCTCTATTTTGCTCCTCAGAGGAAAGTTTGGCCGAATGCATGATCCATACTTCATAGATTTTCATATTATCATTCCATTTTTGGGGAAATCACATTCCCCATTCCATTTATGGTACAGTGTGTAACTGGGGGTGAGGACTCATTAGAAAAAATTCTCATAATATATAATTATTTCTAAAAGAATTATACCAAAACAGACTGACTCTCAATGAGAAAATTATTTACAATTTTATTAAGGATTTATTAATTGCATGCAGTGCAAAAGACATTTCTCTAAACCTTTAAATGTTTTTCTATACTTATATACACAATCTAAAATTGGGGAAATCTGAATTGTCATAGGGCAAGAAAAAAAGATTTAACAAATATTTTCTTCAGGAAGGTGATTTCCCCTCTCTCCCCAACCAACTGGTAATTAAATAAAAAGAAAGGAGAATAAGGTACATTGGTGATTGGGAAATGAAGTTGGTTGCTTATTGGGTTTAATATAAAACTCACCACTTAACTTTTCCGAGTGACTTAGTTAACGATGAAAGATATCCATCAGTCCAATTGTATAGTCATATGTGCTAAGAACTTGGAGTACACATTAATAAACAGGCATTTCTGGAATTATCTGAGGAGAGGTGATATTTTGCATATTCTTGGAGGTACTCTATGTTTACCCAATTTTTTCTTCCCCATAGGTACTTTCTTATGTCAAATAATTAATACAACTGCTAAAATGGTCTATTCACTTTTAAAAAGAATCTTGTTCTCTGCATATTGCCAGCATTTTTATTTGCCTAATTAATTTGTATGGATTATAAATTCTTAAAGCAATAGAATTGAGCTCTCTGGTGTCATGAGCTGTTGGTTTGTTGCTTTCTGTGCAAGAGAAAGAAAAGGAGTCATCATCTGTGGGGAGGATGTGGGTGGGATTGAACATAACTTACAACCTGCCCTATTGGCGTGCTTGGGCCCACAGGGCATTTGGGATGCCCTTGGGAGTGGGTTCCCCATACAAATGTCCTTATAGGTTACTTGTAGCAACTCTATTTTCAACTTTCAATGAGTTTAATGTGATGAAACTCCATTATCAGAGGGCTGGAATGTGGCTCAGTGGTAAAACCCTTGCCTGGCATGAGTGAGGCCTTGGGTTCAGGCCTCAGTAAAACACACACACACACACACACACACACACACACACACACACACACACACACACACACCTCCACAGACAGTTAAGGAACATCTGTGCAGTTTTCAGTGATTTTGTTTTGTTTTGGTGCTAGGACTTAATCCCAGGGTCTCACACATGATAGGAAAGTGTTCTATCACTGAGCTACACCTCCAGCCCTCCAATGATTTTTTTTTTAACCAGCAATTGAACCAAGGTAGCTGGGACAATTTATGTGCCTCGTCCTGTGGCTGCTTTACCCAAATGTCAGGGCTGTACTCACTGGCTGATCCCAAGCCTGGATAATACTGTGAATTCTTGGTCTTGGGCAACAGACCTACTGACCTCAAAGTGGTTTCAATAGTAACAGGTTTGCTATCTCACATAACTAGAACCCCAGGGAGAGGGAAGATCCAGGTTTGCTTACTCTAGCCCCACCCTGATGCCAATCAAGGACCCAGATGCTCTCCTTGTTTTGGGTTCAGCAGCACAGCATCCCCAGGGTGTTGCAAAGTCTCTTGGGCTCCAGAGGTTGCAGCAGTTCCTGGTTATCACCTAGGAGTATACAGATGTCCAGGAAAGGAGAGAATTGTATTAATTAATAAGGAAAGTTTTTCCCAGTAGTGCCAGAAGACACACTCTCAGGTAAGGACAGGGTCGAGGTGCCAGTGCTGAAGCCAGTTACTAGCAAAGAGCAGGGGACCACTGTGCCTTTGCTGATCACTGTCTTCTCTGAGCACATAGACACAGTACCACCAGAAGGGGTTGAGACTAGCTCTTAGGTATGCAATGAACCAACTTGCTGGAAAGAACAAGACCTGTTATTCCTTACTATCCATGTGGAACCTCACACTGACAAGGTTCTAGAAGGGCTCCAGATGTAGGAAAGGAGCTCTTACCTTTATCAAATCCTATAAATATAACAATCAGGGGAGAAGAAGTGGGGCATCTTGCTTTTCTTGGGCTTCCTATTTGGCTTTAAGCATACACTTCCTGACTTCTGGGGGGGTGAGTCATCTAATCTAAAAAGAGGTATGTTAGTCTGTTTTTCATTACTATAATGAAATACCTGAGGCTGGGTAATTTTATAAGAAAAGAGGTTTATTTTGGCTCATGGTTCTGAAGATCCAAGGTCACAAGGCCACATCTAGTGATGACCTTCAGCTGACAGAGTCTTAAGGCAATAAGAGAGGGAGTGGGAGCAGGAGTGTGAATGTGTTTGTGTTTCTTCTGGTCTCGCCTTCTTATGCAGCCAACTGTATTCAATCATGGAGACTCCACCCTGATGACCTTCTTTAATTCTAATCACTTTCCAGTGACCCCACCTCCAAACACCGGAATCAAGCTTAACTCACCATAGCTATGAAGCATCATAGCTTAGAGACTAACACAGTGCACCACAGAGTATCAGTTTCTCCCCCTTGTGATTGCATGGCTCCCTGGGAGCTGTGGCTTGCTGCCACTGCCCAGCATCTCCAGACAGAAGCCGACCACACAGTAATAGCCTGGGAAAAGATCAAAATCTGAAATTCAAAGTGGAGTGTCTACTGAATGCAAGTCGCTTTGGCCACTGTAAACTCCAAAAAATCCTAAGTTGAACCATCATAAGTTGGGGGCCAAATTCTAAAGATATTTGAAATATTTCAAGAACTTTAAAGTGTAACATTGGAAATTAATAGACTTGGAGATTCGGGTGGTAATTTCCTCTCTTTCTTCCATAGGTAGGTCATGATTTCTCAGGAAAAGACTTCCTGTTCTCTGGAGACGGTCAGAGGATCACTGCAGTAGAAGCAGATGATTGAGAAAAATCTCGCAGGCTTCCTTCCCTGTTGGTAGCCAGGCTGCCCTTTTAGCCAAGAAAGCAGAAGAGTCTTTTCAAAGAAATCTGGCCAGCCCCAGAGGAAAAGCCTAAATATGCCCATAGCAGAGGCCCCTGTGTCAGGCAGGGTTTTCCAGAGAACCACAAGGATATATGCATATTTATATGAAGATTTATTTTAAGCAATTGGCTCATGCAATTGTTGGGGCTGGGAATACAGAAACCTGCAAGCTGACCAGGAAGCTACAAACTCAGGCAAGAGTTGCTGTTGTAATCTTTAGTCTAAAATCTGTAGGGAACAGCAACAAGAAGTCTTGGGTTTTTCTTTTGTTGTTGTTGTTGTTTTATTTTGTTTTGTGCTCCCCCGCCCCAGGCCTCCAATTGATTGGATGAGGCTTACCAGTTATTGAGGGTAATCTTTAAATAAAGTCAGCTGATTATAGGTGTTATAAAATACCTTCAGAGCAATGTCTAGCCTGGTGTTTGACCTAACAATGGGCTCTATAGGCCAAGCAAATTGACACATAAAACTCAGCTTTCACATTCCCTAGTGAAACTGCCCAGCCTGATATCCTCCCAACACCAAACCCACCATCAATCAACAAGGCCCAGTCAAGGCACAGATCTCCCAGACAGCCTCTCAAATGTCCCATATTAAAGAAAGAAAGAACAGATAACCAAAATAAATAGAATTCTGAGGAAGGACACTCAGAGACACAAAAGCAATTCAGACAGAATGAAATGACCAAAAAACTATCATTAATGTCCTCAGGGAGATAAAAGAAGACAAATCAATCATTAAACTAGAAAGAAGCTATTGGAGGTAAGAAGTTTTCTGGAAACAAAAAGAGCTCTTTGGAAATACAGATGTAATACCATAAATGAAAACTTGGTAAAAAAAAAAAAAGAATTATAAGAAAAAGAGGAGGAAATCTTAAGAAAGTAGAACAAAATGATAAAGAGATGGAAAATAGATTGTGGGGAGGGGTGGGTAGGAGGGGATATCAGTTTAGAAAGATCAGTATCTGAATAAGATTTTCAGCAAGAGAAGATAAAAACTGGAGGAGAGGAAATGACCAAAGATCATGGGTTCCCATATTGAAAAGGTTTCTGAAGATCCAAGCCCAGTGGAAATATATCAACACCAAGCCACTTCACCATTTAAAATATTTAAGAAACTAAAGAAGAGACAGTAAAGTTTTGAGTGGGTAGGAGGGATAGATTACAGTCATCCCTTGGTCTCTACAGGGAATAGGTTCCTGGTTCCCCAAGCATACCAAAGTCTAAGGATGACCAAGTCCCTTATATAAAATGATGGTATTTGCATAGAAACTATGAATATTCTCCCATATACTTGCACCACTGCACCCAGCTCTCCCATGTACTTTAGATGACCCTAGATAACATATAACACCCAATACAAATAAATTATATGGAAATAGTTGTTAGATCGCATTATCAAGGGAATAATGATGGTGAAAAGTCTGTTCCTCTTTAGTACAAATACAAATACATTCAATCCAAGGTTGGTTGGATCTGCAGAGGTGTAACTCTTGGATATGGAGGACTGACTGTACATATAAATGATGAAGAATCAGACTGACTTCATGTTTCAATAAAGAGCAATGGAACAATGCCTTCAAAATTCTGAGGAAAAAAAAATATTTTAACCCAGAATTCTATTCTCAACCAAACCTAGCAAATTTAAGGGGAAGAGAATGATCTTTTCAGAAATGAACTTTTCAAAAAGTTTACTTCCAAAGCACTTTTTCTCAGCCAATAATGGAAGAGGTCATTGTGGTTTAGATATGGGGTATTCCCAAAAGCTCCTGTGTGGGACAGTACAAGAGAGGTCAGAGGTGAAGTGATTGGGTTATGAGAGCCTTAACCTAATCAATGCATTAATTCACTTGAGTGGATTCGCTGGGTGATAATTATAGGCTGGGTGGTAATTATAGGCTGGAGGAGGTAAGTCACTAGGGACCTGCCTTTTGGGTACCTCCCTGGTGAGTGGAGCTTGCTTTCTCTGCTTCCTGATGCCATGTCTTGAGCTGCTTTCTTTGATCACACCCTTCCGCCATGATATTCTGCCTCATCTCTGGCCCAGAACAAAAGGATTAGCTGGCATGGACTGAGACTTCTGAAACTGTGGATACCAGATAAACTTTTCCTCCTCTAAAATTGTTCTTATCAGGTCTTTTGGTCACAGTGGGGAAAAAAAAAAAAAAAAAACTGACTAAAACAGAAATACCTGAAAAAAAAAAGGAGACAATGTGATCCAAGAATTGAGGAATGTAAGGGGGGAAAGAGGCAAAGGAACACTCAACAGGGTGCTGAAGGGGGTCACCACCGCACTTGCCTAGAAAGTGGTTGGTCCAAAACGGATGAGTTCAGAGAATTCTGAGAGAGAAGGCTCCAAGACTATGAAAATCATAGAAACCTCGCATTTTTGGACACAATAAGAGGAGATGTGACCCTCTTGGGGATGGTTTGGGGATAGACAATAAAACAAATATAAATAAATAAAGCAAAGTTTTTGTTTTTAAAAAAGAAAATGATTAAATCCAAGAAAAGTTCCAGGTAATTTAGGAAAAGAAAAGTAACGTCAGTTCGAACTACTTGGCTCAGTAATGAATATTTACCTACTCAAAAATGATGTAAGCCGGGCGTGGTGGCGCACGCCTGTAATCCCAGCACTTTGGGAGGCTGAGGCAGGAGGATCGCGAGTTCAAAGCCAGTCTCAGCAATGGTGAGGCACTTAGCAACTCAGTGAGACCCTGTCTCCAAATAAAATACAAAAAAGGGCTGGGGATATGGCCCAGTGGGTGAGTGTCCCTGAGTTCAATCCCTGGTACCCAAAAAAAAAAAAAAAAAAAAAAAAAAAGATGTAAATCCTGAATATTATTTAACAAAATCACATATTTTTGTGAAGATAATGTTTATTATATAGGCATGGAAATAGGAAAAGAAAGCTAAGTTGTTATCATTTACTAGGGAAGTAGATAACATGTAATATTGCAAAATCAAAAGAAATGGCAGCCCAGAAGATGTAAAGATTTATAGGTAAATAATAATAATAACAACAACAACAACAATAATGGCAGCAGTAGTGGTAGTTGTAGTAGTAATGATGATGAGGTAAAAGGTAAAACAGCTTGTCTTGGGGAGGGAAAAAATGGCAGAGGCAGGATGCCACTTACCAGCTAAGTAAAGTTGGGCAAGTTATCTAAGTTCTCTGAACTCTGTGAAAAGGAGATAATAATAACTTTCATGGTAACTGGTTGTGAAGAATGAACAAAATAACCCGGTGAAGTGTAAGCATTATGCCTGACACATAGCTAGTGTTTATAAAGTTTCACCAGTGTTTTTTGCAATTATCAAGCTGGCATCCAAGGCTCTTTCTAACCTCATGTCTTAAAACTCTCTTAGATAAACTCTGAGCTTGGGCCAGGCAGTTCTTAAACTTTCTGAAATATAACACACTTTTTTTTTAAACTGCCTCCCCACTATTGTTTGTGCAAGTGTTTGTTTTCCTATTCACCAACCCATTTTGGTGGAAATAACAATGGAAGTGAAATGGCTTACACCTTGCAAATAACTGTACAATATTTGCATTCATCAGTTCGAAATCCAAGATGTAAATATTTCCTCTGGGGGCTAAAAGCTGAAAGGCGGAGCTCCATTTTTGTTCAAGATATGTTAATCTTGTCATTGCTAAAGGTTGCCATGGTTCCTGTTTGAAATATTTTCTTGGTGCTTCCAGGACTTAAGCCTCTACTCTGAACAGTGGAAATGACCCCTTTTGATTGAGAGAGGGAGACAGGGAGGGTAGGATTCTTGTGAGATGGACAGTGCTGGAGCTAGAAATATAAGCCACGGTCTTTGTGTCTCAGTCACAAACTAATCCGTGCTATACCGACACTGCATATTTTCATCTTAATTTTTTTTCCTGGTAATTGGGGAGCAATTTATTTTGCAAACAAGAAAAATGGGGGGTGGGGATTCTTTCCTCTTTCTCTCCTGACCACAATTTAAATGAAAAGATTTAAAAAGTAACCATTTCTTTGTCGTTTTGTTTTAAAATATAGGCTTTGATTTTTGTCAGCAAATTGTTAGAGGCCAATTATTTTATTAGAGATGGAGAGACATCCTTAAAATATAAAGATAGGCAAATTCTAGTTTATAAATAAAGATGAAACCAATGAAAATTAAGCTAATTAACGTTGACAATTCGTATTCTTCTGTCAACTTTATAATCATTTTTAATTTCATAATGACAGAGAGTTTCTTGAACAGAAATGAAAATTGTGCTTTTGGGAGACTCACTAACATCATCTAATGTCATCTGTGTCCCAAGGCTCACCCTTGCTTTTTGTTCAGCTCATAAGAGACCAGACGTAATAGAGGAATTGTGTGAATTGCTCTTGATTGCTGAAAATGATCACAAGATTTCATAATTTTATGCATTTTGTAAATCATTTTAAAAGACTTTCTTTTGCAGAGTTAAAGAGGAAGGAAACTATTATCTTTTTTTGTTTTTTATATAGCTCTAAGTTGATGGGGCTGGGGTTGTGGCTCAGCAGTAGAATGCACGTGCGAGGCGCTGGGTTCAATCCTCAACACCACATAAAAATAAATAAATAAAATAAAGGTATTGTGCTCAACTACAACTAAGAAAAAAATTAAATAAATAATAAATAGCTCTAAGTTGAATTCAGATAGACCATCTAGAATCTTAACACAAATTCACGGGTGCTTCACCATTTATTATCCTCACTCTTAGTATTTTGTTGATACTTGTTGCTACTTTATAAATATCCCTAAGATGTTATGATAATAAATCAATTGCTGTAAGGTGCACATTTGTATGTCTTAGGAATATTCTCTTTTCCTCATGGGTAAGCAATTTGTGAAGGGTTGTTTCACATAAGCTGTGCTTTAGATAGCAAAAATAAAATGAGATCATACTGGCAATGTGGGGGGAGCATGGGAGGAATGGAGGAACTTTAAATAGATCAAAGGGGAGGGAGGTGAAGGGAGGGGGCAAAGGGGTAGGAATGAGTTAGACATCTTTACCCTAAGTACATGTATGAAGACATGAATGGTGTGAAAATACTTTTTTTAAAAATATTTATTTATTTACTTTAGTTGTACACAATGCAATGCATTTATGTTTACATGGCGCTGAGGATCGAACCGGGGCTGTGCACATGCAAGGCGAGCGCTCTGCCGCTGAGCCACAACCCCAGCCCTGAAAATACATTTTGTAGAACCAGTGACTTGAAAAATTGTGCTGTATATGTATAATATGAAATGAATTGCATTCTGCCATCATGTATAACAAATTAGAATAAATAACTAATTTAATAAAAAATAAAATGAGAGATGAGAACATTTTAATGTAAACTAGAAAATTTGGAGCCCCTCAGATCAGGTTTTGAAGACCTTTATTCCCTTGGCTTTAAGGAGAGTTAAAGCAGAAGATATTTAGGTGAGCAAAGGGCCTCTAAAACATGTACTTTATTTTCACTGGCTCAGTCTTGTCCTGTGTTCACCTCACCAAAATAAATACAATTGCTTAGGATTCATCTTCAGGAAGAATTACAGCACAGCTAATAAGTCCCACTTTTAGATAAATTCTTATAAACTGAGTACTAACCCATGGCTAACCTGGATTTCCAATTACTTTCCTGCTTATTGGTACCTTTGTTAATTTTAACATATTTGCCTGCTTACATCTCATGGAACCAAAGTCTTGGATAGTAGACAAGGACATGCTGCCAATAAAAAGTTGCCAACTGCAGGTTGGGACTGTTCTTAAAATAAGAAGGTCAAATCCAAAAAGGGACCCATAAACCAGTTCCCAGACCCTCTAGTGTGCACTGGAGACCAGTGATTAAAAATAAAAGCGCAACTGCTCCTCTCCTTTGGGCCACCATCCTGGTGTGTGTGCTTGACTGGTCCTTTCCATGTCTTCTCACAAGATCAGGCAATTCCTGGCCAAGAAGTAAAAGCAAAATGGTTCCAAATTTTGGATGAAAACTGGTAATAAAATCAGGTCTAATTTCAATAGGACACCATCCTGGGTCTATGAGGAATTACACATGAGCTGGCACATGTATTTATGCTGTTATCAAAGTCACTATTATCTTACCACATCAAGCTGAACATGTCACCAATGTCTGGACAGTTGGGCATGTTTAATTGGGAATATGATTTTCCTTTTTCTGTGATCTGCACTAATGGGTTCATCCAGTAATAAATATGTGAAACCTTTTGAGAAAAAAAATTAAACTAATACTGAATATCAGCTTTTAGAGTTCAAAAATTTCATCTGATAATGGCACCTTCTGTGGGTTCAATACTACAATGACTGCAAGCATAGTGGCTGCCAAGTCTTCAATTAACAGAATGTTTGATGAATATATTGAAAAATTGGGCAGTTCTCAAGTGGTAATCCCAGTAATGGATATTATGCTTGCTAAATAATTCTAAGCCCTCAAATTCTACGTGGAGTGGAAAACAATTTGAAAATAAAAAATGAAAACAAAAACGAAAAGACAAAGAGGGCTGGGGTTGTGGCTCAGCGGCAGAACACTTGCCTAGCATGTGTGAGGCTCTGGGTTCGATCTTCAGCTCCACATTAAAAAAAAAAAAAATGAAATAAAGGTATAGTGTCTATCTACAACTAAATAATTTTTAAATGTTTTTAAAAATTAAAAAATAAAAAGACAAGAATGTAAGATATGCTTTTCAAAGAAACAGGCTGCAGCCTTTCATACAGAAGGGGACGGGGAAAATGGACATGGTTGAGACATGGCATGTGACAGAGGACCACCTCATTAGTTCACCTCAAGGGCTAAACGGCAAGGAATGCTGCCTTGGGCTGGACAGTGCACGTGCTGTGAGTGCAAAAGCTTTTTGTTGGTGATTTTACTGCTGTCTATGCAGAACTCGCTCAATGACATGTGATGACCACGTATTTTTTTCCAAAGCAGTGTCTGTAGGACTGTTTCATTTGGATGTTCCAGAACATCCGTGCAAGGGTCGACATGGCCTCACATTCCTTCCCACCAAGTGCTGCTGAGGGAACCCCATGACTGATGATGGTTGATAACTGACCTGTAGGTGTAATACTTCCCTCATTTCTTTACCTTTCTCTTGCTACTTTTCCCCTTTCTTCCAACTACTGGTTTTAACCCAGATTGGGATTAATATACAGCTTCACAAATTATTTCTGGCCTAACATTTCTCATTTCCAAGTGTGCTCTTCAGGCTTTAATTAAACTTAGTCTCCCTGAGGGCTGACAGGAAGCATTATATCCTTCTGATTCACGAAGGGGACAATGAAAGTGGAATAGTGAACACAGACATGAAAAGCCAAAAGGTACCATCAAAAAAAGCTCTCCTGACAATCCAAACTTAGAAGCTTTCTTCCTTTCCTCAGATCTAAATTCACACCATGAAGCATTTTGGGAAAACCTATTACTTTGAGGAGGTTAAGGGTCATAGTATTCTATTTGAAAATACAATAAATAATTAGTGAATTTCTTCGAGACATAATATTATGTATAGTCTCAAACACAAAACATAAGAAAAATGTTCTACTTTCAGCAAATTTACTTTGACAAAAATTATTACTTATTGCTAAATAAAAATTATAATTTTTATGAAAAACTCATGATTATGATTTGTCCAAATGATCTTCCAGTCAAATAATGTGATAAGTTTACAGAATTACAGTTTATGGAGACAACTTAAGATATAATGACTTTGTCTTTAAAATCCACACATAAGTGGATATGAGTTAAATAATGAGACCTCAGTGAACCGGATACAGTGGCGCACGCCTGTAATCCCAGCACTTGGGAGGCTGAGGCAGGAGGATCATGAGTTCAAAGCCAGCCTCAGCAATGGCGAGCACTTAGCAATTCAGTGAGACCCTGTCTCTAATAAAATACAAAAAAGGGCTGGGGATGTGGCCCAGTGGTCAAGTTCCCCTGAGTTCAATCCCTGGTAACGTTAAAAAAAAAAAAAAAAGGTTAGTTTTAACCACATTAAGTGAGGCCAAAGCGAATATCCTAAAGTGGTATGCACAAAATAACCACAGGACACATTTTTCTTTTTTTTTTTTTTTTGGTACCAGGGATTGAATTCAGGGGCACTTGACCACTGGGGAACATCCCCAGCCCTCTTTTTTTTTTTTTGTATTTTATTTAGAGACAGGGTCTCACTGAGTTGCTAAGTGCCTTGCCATTGCTGAGGCTGGCTTTGAACTCTCCATCCTCTTGCCTCAGCCTTCCAAGTGCTGGGATTATAGGCGTGCAGCACCATGCCCAGCCACAGGAAATATTTTTGAATGGGGGTAATGAAGTTGATTCTTGAGGTGGCACTTCTCCTTTTTTTCAAATTCCACAGCAGAACAAAGAGAATCATTTCTAAAGGCAGATGTTTCGGGCCTGTTTTTGTAAAGAAGGCATTAAAATTTTCCTTTTGATAGATAGCTTACCCTCCCCCCCACCCTCAGAGTTCTCCACATCCTGAGAGAAGCAACCTTGTTTCATTCTCGGCAGGATGTTTCTTCTTCCCTGGACAGGATGTTTTTTCCCCCCGGCAGGATGTTTCTTCCCCAGGCAGAATGTTTCTTTTCCCCAGGCAAGAGCCAATAGGCTTAAAAGGCACCCTGTTCTAGCCAATGGTGTTTGGGGTTGCTCTAGTGCACCCCCCACCAGAAATCCCTATATAAGGCCCTGTCTGAGAGACTCAAATCAGACAGAGAGAGACACACAGACACAACATCAATCGTCGCTGCTGAGAGGAGGAAGACATCGGCTCGTCGCTGCAGAGAGGAGGAAGCCACTGCAACAGCTTGCTCGACGGCAGTCTAGTGCCTGCACAGATCTTTTTTGTTTGCTTTTCAGCCCAACGGCCGGTTAGTTGGTCAGCCGGTGCGACCAGGCACCCACCTTTTCCAGAGGTGACTCCCTTCTCCCACCAGAGGATTGAACCTCTCAGGGACCCACTCTACCAGCCACCACTGAATAAATCTTTTGGCCACATCCCCAGCCCCACCTTTCCTTGAATTTTGCTGCACAGATCTTTTTTGTTTTTTGGTTAGTTGGAGACATTGAACTCAGGGTCTTACATATTTTGTATTTTATTTAGAGACAGGGAGTTGCTTAGCGCTTCCCCGTTGCTGAGGCTGGCTTTGAACTTGTCATGTTATTCCTCTTTATAACAAGAGCTAATAAAGACATCACAAACTGACAAATTCAATATTCCTAATACTGTGATCAGAAAAATAAGTAGAATTTGAATAGAATTTCCTTATTCTTTCTCTCAATTTTCCACAATCTGATGACTGTCTTATTATTCATGATTTAATATGTTCTTCATCCTATGATAGCAATTGGGAGATGAGCATTCACTATGGATATCCAGGTTCATGTATTGGAACTAGGAATAATGAGTATTAAAGAAAAATCCTGGGTTGGGGATGTAACTTGGTGGTAGAGCACTTGCCTAGCATTCATAAAGTCCTGGGTTCAATTCCCAGCACTGAAAGAGTTAGATTATTTTAAGGTTATGCAAACCACTATTTCTGAACTAATTATATGAATGGCCTTTCAGGAAGAAAATCTTTGGGTTAAAATTTGACCTTCTAGAGTAGCATAGTAACAGAACCACTACAATGAGTAGAGCCTGTGGGAGGTTTGAATAGTAAAGTGAGTGAGATGCCATAGCCTGCAGTATCTTACATCCTACGGGACTGCTTTCTAGGAGTCTTAGGGTTCCTCTGTCCTTTTTCATTCTTAATTTGACCCTAATAATAGCATATAGATAAAATATAAAGAAGGAAATATGGTGGAAGAGATTTTAATTCTTACATCTTGCATTCTTAGGAAAACATATATTCCTTTTATAGTTATAGTCTTTCTGTGGTGCTTTAGTGTATCTGAATTAGTCCAATTTCTGTTGGTAATAACTGAATGCCACAGACTGGATAACTTTGTAAAGAAATGAGGCTTATTTTATTTTTTAAAAATATTTAAAAAATATTTTTTAAAAATATTTTTAGTTGTAGTTGGACACAATTCCTTTATTTTATTTATTTATTTTTATGTGGTGCTGAGGATCGAACCCAGGGCCTTGCATGTGCTAGGTGAGTGTTCTACTGCTGAGCCACAACACCAGCCCAAGGGTTATTTTAGTTCTCAGTTCTAAAGGTCTAAAGTCAAGGTGAATGTCTTTCTCACTGGCAGAGTGCCAAGGTGGTTCAGGGCATCACAAGGCAAAAGAGAGGGAGCACACAAAGTATGTACATCCTGGTCTCTTATAAAGCCACCAGGATTCAATAATGGGGGCTTTACTGTAATGACCTCATCTAATCTTAATCCCCTCCCAAAGGCCTGATCTCTAAACATAGTTAAGTTTCTACCCTCTAATTACCTCACAATGGGGATTAAATTTCAATATATGAAACTTTAAAGGTGGGGGGACTTGGGGAGGAGCATTTTGTGTTGGTTCCTTATTTAATCTTTCTCCTCTGTCTTAAAATAATACCCCTTTTAGAATGACTTTTATTGGGGAGGGATTATTTTGATAATTATTGAAGTTATCCTATGATTCAAACCATATTCCAACCACAACATGTGCCTAATAGTGCATCTAAGTTATCACAACCTCTTCTTGGCTTCTATTATTTCCTGTTTGAAATCAATGTCATTCTTATGTCCAAATTGCCATTCTTGCCTGTAGTTCTGATTATCCTCATGACACAGAATGAATTTTTAATGCTTACATGGTATATCATTTTCCATCATCTTACCACAACCTTTCTGTATCCTTATATTTAAGATATATTTCTTGTAAGTGGCATATAATTGGGCTTTTAAAAAATATTTATTTATTTGCGTTAGTTGTACACAATGCATTTGTCTTTACGTGGTGCTGAGGATCGAACCCAAGTCGGGCACATGCTAGGCGAGCGCTCTACCGCTGAGCCACAACCCCAGCCCCTAATTGGGTTTTGTTTTATTTCTAGTTTGACATTTTTAATCGTTTAATCAGAATATTTTGTCCACTTACATTTAGTAAAATTATTGACATATTCTGGGCTAAATCTCCTTCTGGTCTGTCTTGTTTTCTCCCATTTCCTGCCATCTTTTGCATGGATTTTATCAATATTCCAGTTTTTCCCCCTCTGTTAGCTTGGAAGTTATATACTCATTATTCTTTTACTGCAGAGATTATATTAACTTACCAAGGTCTTAATTTGTTATAATTTCCAGTTACAAAATTCCTATTTGGTTCATGTTTATGTTTCTAGTTTGCTTCCGAAGCCTCAGTCTTTCTTTTATGACATGTTAAGTACAGCTATGTAAGCTACCTGGTACCGAAAACCGGGAGGAAAACTCTCGGAGGCAGAGTAAAGCTTTTACTACTTTTACTTCTACTTTCTTAGAGAGAGCTTAGAGAGAGAAAGAAAGATTTTTCTTCTTCTTAGAAAGAGCTTAGAGAGAAAGATTAGAGAGCTTGAAAGAGAGAGATTTCTTCTTTAGAGAGAGAGAGAGAGCTTAGCTTTTAGAGCTTCTTTCTTCTTTCTTCTTTCTTCCTCGGGAGCCTCGGCTTGACTCTGACCAGGAATTACTTCTTCTATCTGGTTTCTCTTCTGTAACCGCTCTGCCTACGTTCTGGCCGCTCTGATTCTTTTCTTCTTCTCCGACCCGAACTCTTCTTCCGACCGAGCGACTGCATGACTAACTGAGTGAATTCATTCTTCTCCTGACTCCGACCACTTTCACCCGGTTATATACCTTTAGCTTTGCAGGTGCCTCACGTGCATTTACAGGTGCGTCACATACATACTTATTATCAGGTGGAACTTATGGCTTCCAGCTGACCGCAATAGCCATCTCCCTAATTGGGGCTCCTTCACAGCTATTTTAAAGCCTGTGTTTGATGGAGACACAGTGAGTCTGTTTCTATAATCTATTGTTTATCTGGGTTTATATTCATGTTGTCCTATCTCCCTTTGTATATTTGGCTATTTAAGATGTTATATAGTTTTTGAGAAACTTGCTACCACAGGCAGCAAAGGGTTCTAGCAACTCAGTTTCATGATTAGGATAACTGGAAGTTGGGAGTCAGACCCTGTGAAGGTCATGCAACTTCTTACTACTATACTGAGGTCTATTGGAGTACCAACCCAAAGCCTGGATAGTTTACTAGGTTTAGTCCTTTGTAATTTCCATTTTTATTCCTTAGCTCCACATGCCTGTCAATATATTAGTTTCTTGACTTTTAAGCCACTTATTCCAGAGCTGATAAATGGCCCTATAGGAAAAGTTCCCCGAAATACCATGCTAACTTCTGTAGGTTTTCTCTTCCTGGAACTTGGCCCTATAATTCTTATTTGACTTGTTACTTATCTAATTCATTTATGGATTTTTTTATCCTCTTTTTCTTCCTTCCTTCCTTCCTTCCTTCCTCCCTCCCTCCCTCCCTCCCTTTTGTTTTGTCTAGATTTGTTGTTGTTGCTCTCAGTGGGAATGTTCATTCAAATTATACATTCCACCATGTCAGAAGTAAAAAAACCCAATCTGTAAAAAATATAATCAACTTACGCCACTTGACTTCTTCAAAATTTGCACATATGGAATAAAAACAATTTACAATGGTCCAGAAGATCCTGTGTGATCTGGCTCCAGGCTACCTTTCCAACTTCATCTCCTTCAACTCCTCCTTACCTGACTCCACTCCAACTGCACTGACTCCTTACTAGTCTATATGCATACCAAACTCCCAAATCATGTCCTTGGCATTTGCTGCCACTACTTAGAATGCTTCCCCCCAGCCAAATATCAACATGACTTTCCAGTTGCTTCCTTGAAATTTATGTTCAAATGTCCAATTATCACAGGTGACTTCTCTAGTCACTCTATATTAAATAGCAAGTGGCTTTCTCCCATTACTTTCCATCCTCCTTATTCTGGTTTCTTGTTTCATTAAGGGTCTGCTCCCTTCCCATTTCCATCCCTCCCCCAACAGAAATTTATTTTGCTTTGGCTTACTCTACTTTAATATATGTCCCTTAAGACAATGACTTTGTTTTGGTTGCTATTATATCTGATACATAGAACAGCGCTTTTCCTCCAGCAAGCATTCAATAAGTATTTGCTGAATGAATAAAAATACAGTGGCCATTATTGCTTTGCTAAAGTCCTGAATTTTAGAGACTTGTTGTTGGTGAAGTTATCTTTAAGTGTCTTAGCATCCAAAAATTATTTTACCATCATCAATTCTTCTGAAGATTAAAGGAGTTTTATGTCTTTTTACTTATATATAGCAAGTAATTTGGATGAGCATAGGGCAGTACTTCAATAATCAATAATTAATAAGCAATAAATATTGCTTGGTGAAGGGATATAACAATGAATATAACCATAGTCTCTGCCCTTGAGACCCTAGAGTGACTCTCCATGCCTAAGGATAAATATAATATACACTTCTAGAACAAGGGGATGGTGTGATATATTTATTTTATAACCCTCATGGCATTCAGATTATTATCAAAGCAACCTATTAATGATTTAGTTGACTACATGTTAAAACCCCAAGATCCTAGGAAATAGTGGCTTTGATTAGACAGTTTTTTTCTTGGCTATATGGAAGGAGTCTTGAGATTGGCAGTTCAGTGCTGATATGAAAACAGCAAGTATCAAGAGTCCAGGTTCTTTCTGTCTTATTACTCCATTCCCAAAGTCACCCATGGGGAAAGCTAAAGTTCCTGTTAGCAGTAAGGAGGAAAAAGGAAGTAAAAGGGTGTCCCTTTGTTTTAGGAGACTTTTCAGCAGTATGACATAAATGGCTGCTTTTTTCTCATTAGTCACATTCATGTAGCTGCAAAGGAAGATGGGAGGTGTAGTGTATTCTCTGAGAGGCAGTGAGCCAAGCTAAAAAGTTGGGAGCACTTTTATTAAAGGGAAACTCAAATACTGGTATGCAAGTAGCAATCTGTTCTACAAACACTAAGCACCTTTTCTGGAGGGTGGAGTTTCTTATATTGTCTTTTTTCTTGCTCTAGGTTTCAGCACTGCTTATAGACTAATTCATGCAGTACCTACATCATTCAAATGCACTGTTTCAATCTTCCAAAGGTTCTTCATGTAAACTTATACAATTAAAAGTTTTCCATCAAGCAAAACCAATGCCTCTATTATCTCTTTAGTAAAATCCTCCTGGGCTAAGTGAGAGGTGGGACAGGGCACCCAGAGTTATCAGTCATGTATCTCCAGTGAGTTCACTCTGTGAATACTTCCCTTAATTAATTCATATCTATATTTAATTTATGTAGTGTGAGTGCCATTGTCTGTGAACCTCTAATTTATATGTCTATTGGTTCTAGTGCTTTCTATATTAGATTTTGACTAATGTGTTTTTCCCACTAGAGTGTAACCTCCGTTTGTTCCCATTGTACTCCTCCCATGTGGTTTAGTGTAGGAGATAAATAGGTGTTCTTTAAATATTTACTAGAAAGAGGAATTTTAGCCTTACCAAACATCTATTATGTGCTAGGAAGTATGGTAAGTGCTTTGCAAACATAATTTTATTGACTTTTCATAACCAAATATCATAAGAATTATGCCCCCATTTCATGGGTGAGGTAAATAAAGGCTAGGGAATACATATAATTTCACCAATGATTTATCATACACAGGAAAGAAGTAATTCAGAGATCAGACCTATAACTTCTGCCTCCATAGTGAATACTGATTATACTTTGCCACATTTATGGTGGCCAGGTGGGTTTCTCCCTGGCTTCCTCTGATAGTACAGGTTGACTGATTTCCATATAGTAAGTAATAGATTAATATCTTTGAGTAGTAAATTCCTTAGGTACCATTGTTTTAATTAAAGGAACTAATTTATAGTGATTAAATTCTAGACATAATGCAAGGCTGTAAAGTGAGCTGGAAGTTTGGAAGGAATAAATTCAGGAATATCTCTTCAAGAATCATACCATGTAAGCCGGGCATGGTAGCGCACACCTGTAATCCCAGCACTTGGGAGGCTGAGGCAGGAGGATTGTGAGTTCAAAGTCAGCCTCAGCAATGGTGAGGCACTTAGCAATTCAGTGAGACCCTGTCTCTAAATAAAATACAAAAAAGGGCTGGAGATGTGGCCCAGTGGTCTAGTGCCCCTGAGTTTAATCCCTGGTACCAAAAACAAACAAACAAACAAACAAAAAACCAAAGAATCATACCATGTAGACATTTATCTACCAGCCAACACCAATTGCCCACAAAGATTAGTGCTTCAATTTTAATATTAGGGTTTCAAGTAAAGAAGCAGGAACAATGACAAGAACTCCAGTTAAGACAAGAGATAAAATTTAAAGAGCAAGAAAACAGAAGAGGCAAAACCAAAGCAAAACACAAACACAAAAACAGAAAAAGGGGAGGAAACCATATACAAAAGCAGAAGAAAGGGTGAAATGGAAAGGGGATAAAATGATACCCACTGATTGTTTTGTTATTATGTTTTGTTTATTCATTTTAGCTGCCCAGGTTTCAGTCTTACTTTCGATCATTGGTAGTGCCCTCATTTACCTTTTGGGAATTACATCCCATTATGTGCCTATCAACTGGTGGGACTGTTGTTCAGATACCCTGCCCTTCACTAGCTGAGGAAAGAAAGCTGACCAGTTAATCCAATCAAATGTTCTCTTCCTCATTTGTTTTAAATAGGGCTGTTGAGAGATTCATACTGTGGAGAGACATGTTAGTTGCCTGTTCTTATTCTTTGCCACTCTGGTTTTTCAGCACTCTTTCCTTAATACTTTGAATTTCCTGCTATTTGCAATAAATTCCCTTTTTGTTTAAGTTTACCAGGGGCAACTACTGTTGCTTGCAACCAAAGAGCTCCAACTCATACAGCCAAGGAAGAAGAATGTGAGTGGGACTCAATGCAAAACCAAGGACAAGAATGAGGTCCATCAATAACATATTTTCAGTTCTTGAAACAAACATTGGGAACAAACAATTCCATTTTAAACCCAAATCAAAGTGCAAATGGTATTCAACCATTTCAGCACATCTCTAGGAGCAAAAATGATCACACCATAAGGAAGCAAAGGGCTTCCAAAACACAAGAGCTATATTCTTTTCCAAGAATGACCCAAGTAGGATTTATATCACAATTTTGAATACTGAAAAGAAAATGTGCTTCCTGCAAGGCAGAGATTTTCCTCTGTTTCTACAACATAAAAACTTTGTTTCTCGCCGGGCGCGGTGGCGCACGCCTGTAATCCCAGCACTTTGGGAGGATGAGGCAGGAGGATCGCGAGTTCAAAGCCAGCCTCAGCAATGGCGAGGCACTTAGCAACTCAGTGAGACCCTGTCTCTAAATAAAATACAAAAAAGGGCTGGGGATGTGACCCAGTGGTCGAGTGCCCCTGAGTTCAATCCCCGGTACCACAAAAAAAAAAAAAAAAAAAAAAAAAAGAACTTTGTTTCTTTGATAACTTCACATCTTTGGCTCCACTAAGCGATTTTCAATTCAAATTAGACTCCTTCAACTCAATCAGTGCCTCCCCTGCCCCCACTGATTTGCCCCCTTGGGATTCTTTCTTTTCACTGCCAAGGATTAAATTCTCTGTGAAAGCCTTGAAGGCAATAGACATCTGTACTGGAAATGAGATACAAAACTGTCCAAAAAGAGAGATGCCATCTTTTTGGTTACATGAGAAAATAATTGAACTCTCATTCATGTTGGGGAAAAGTCTGGTTTTAAGCCTTTCATTTTTTATTGACATTTTGGTCATAAAAAGAATCATCATTTATATCTAACGAGAAACTGTTCTCCTTTGTCAAAGATGCCAAAGTTTGGCATGTTTTAAATACCAAACATCTCAACAGGCAGTGGCTTGGAGCCAATATCTGGTGTGTCTGGGAATCCTAAATGAGCTCATATCTAAAGCTCATCCTCACATACCACTCTTCACTACTCCAGCAATAAACATGTTGAATCTAACGTCCAAACGTTTTTAAAAGGCAAAGTGCCAGTGATTCTACCAGATTATAATGTGGGAATGGGATGGCTCTTTTTTCTTTCATAGTCCACAAAGTGATACACTCTAAGCTGTCCCCACCAAGAGCAAGAGAGCAATTTTGAATAGAATGACCCTTCTCCATGCACATGGTGAGTTGTTAGATAGTTCTTCGTTGGTGGACAAGTGATTCAAGGTAGAGTACTGAATTAGAATTCAGTCCTAATCCTGTTTGGGGTGTTGGTTTTACTGGGTCATGTCTAAGTAATAAGAGGGTGACCCCACACTCCCTCTTCAAATCACACACATGAATGTCACTGTGTTGTTAGTAATGTGCAAACATCAGATGTGATGAATACAAATGAAGTATAGATTGTAATTAACTAGTATCTCATTATTTTATCAGCCCTTAATCTCTCCGCCCTCATATAAAAAAATCTTACAATAATTTTATATCCTGACAATTGTTGTATGGAATCATAAGTTGTACCAAACTTAATTGATGGCCAGTTTAGACATGATGATAAGGGGAGTCATATGAGACTGATATATCAAGGGAAATGCATCATCTCAATTTGTAGTGGGCTGTTCAGTCTATTAATCCAAAAACTCATGAGGAGACTAAGCGTGGATTTGTGTTTATGTGTGTGTGTGTGTGGGGGGGGATATTATTCAATGGACACAAACTGAGCTCTTGCTATTAGCTCTTGTAATAGCACCTTGAAAACATGTTTTCTTTCTTTCTTTATTATTTTTTTGCTATGGGACATGGCATCAATTTTTGCTCTGTGTGAGAAAATTTAGCTTGGGGGAAAATCCCTTAGGTTATTGTGTCAGGACTCCCAAATGGTTAGATGACCCTTCAATGAAAAAAACTTAAGGGTCCTTTGCATTTCTTATAATTGCTTGGGCTTCAATTCTATTGAAAGGACTGGAAAAGTCATTCTATAAAATGACTCATTAATATTTGATGAATGATTCAGTCTTATGGGCATATATGGTCACAGACTGACTCTGTTCACACGGGATGGTCATTAAGAAAATCTTTCAAGATGACAGGAGTTCAGTTCTTTTGTCTCCTTTCCCAGAAAGAACAATAATGGATAAAATCTTCAGAGTTAAAAGGAAAAGGCAAGGGTGTGCACACAGACATGGGTGCGTACACACGCAGACACCTATGGGCATGTGCATGAGTCTCTGTAACCTAGAAAGGCGACATAATTTAATGGGAAAAAAAACCCCAAAAAAACCATGTAAGGTACAAAATAAACAGGAGACACATATTCTGAAATCCTCATGACAGTTTCATGAGATAGTGAGAGAAAAGTATTCCTAGGTCCTTAATATTTGCAAAAAAAAAAAAAATGAGGCAAAGGGATACTGAAAATAGATTAAATATTATACTATTAATTTGAACTAAAAGACCTGAAGATGTTCAAATATCCTAGCTCAGGGAACTGAATCTCAAATTGGAGAGTGAAATGAACACAGATACTGGATATTCAATGTCCCTCTGGATCCAGATGTTATTTCCAGTCTACCCAGAATGAGATAGCACTGCTTTTAACCATAGTCTTGGAAAGCTCTGGCCTCTCCCCAGAGAAATGAGACTGTCAGACTCTTCCTTAGATTCCTCCTCCCCCACCACACTCCCACGCCCCAGGCCCTCCACACATACCTACCAGCTGCCTGTAACTACTAACTCCCACAACACAGGGCTGTCAAGGGAAGCCTTCCTATGGAAAGACAGAATTTGGCAGCAGCAGGAGCTTTTCAGCAAGACTGTCCCTCTGGTCTCTTATCTGGCTTTTGGCTCTAACCTAAGTTTGGCAGAAGATAAAAAATATCTGTTATAGAAAACATGAAAAAAATAGGAATATTTTTTAAAAATCACTCATACTTTCACCACCCAGAGTGATAGCCAAAGAGTAAAAGTAAAATTTAAAAATCTAAATAAAACATGTAAATGTTTAGCTAGGTTCATGAAGTATATGCAATTTTGAATCCTGTTTTCTTTTATTTCGTGAGCATTTTCTGTTATAAAAACATTCTTCATAATTAGCACACACATCTTTTCTACCAAAAAAAAAAAAAAAAAAAAAGATTAAAGAGATTGAGGAGGAAAAAAAAAAGGGGGGGGGGAGGGCCATGTATCATTTAAATATTGAAGATGGAAGGATGATCATCCCAATTATCAATTTGCAAATCCTGAAGTCGCAATTAAAAAACTAGGAACTAGTATAAGACCAAAGCCTTTTTTTTTTTTTTTTTTTTTTTTTTTTTTTTTTTGTACTAGGGATTGAACTCAGGGGTTCACTAAGCTTACATTCCTAGCCCTTTTTATTTTTTGAGACAGGGTCTTGCTAAATTGCTGAGACTGGCCTCAAACTTGGATCCTTCTGTCTTAGCCTCCCAAGCTCCTGGGATTACAGGTAGGTGTGCACCACCAAGCCTGGCCCAATGAAGCTACTTTGATACATTTACAAAATAATGAAAAGATAGTTGCTAGCAAAGGTATAGTATATAACATTTAAATACCAAGAAATCAATTGTCATTGTGCAACAAAAATTACATTGGCAAGATTAATGTAGTTTTATTAAATAGTAAGAGAAATCCCTACATTTTTCAATGATGCCTAGAGAATATATGTCCATAGGCACTCATACTCACACTGTAAGTAAGTATAGTATTGTTAACATGGTATGGTATTGTAGTTTCTGACATGAGATTCTTTTCGCCAACAGTTTTAGTAAGGACTTAGAAAAAGAGGTAGCCGGGCATGGTGGCGCATGCCTGTAATCCCAGCACTTGGGAGGCTGAGACAGGAGGATTGCGAGTTCAAAGCCAGCTTCAGCAATGGCCAGGCACTTAGCAACTCAGTGAGACCCTGTCTCTAATAAAAATACAAAAAGGGCTGGGGATGTGGCCCAGTGGTCGAGTGCCTCTGAGTTCAATCTCTGGTACCAAAAAAAAAAGAGGTAAGCAGTATGATAATGGTAGAATGTTGTTGCTTAGACAATTGTTCTCCCCCAACAAATAGATTATTCTGAAGGACAAGAAAAACAATGAGGTAGTATTTAACCTCTAGCAAAGAATTTTTTTATAGGAGATTTATACTGATACCACCCCCCCCCCCACACACACCTTTGCTTCAGAGCTATCTCCTATTTCCCAATTACAGCTAGGGTGGGAGGGGATGGAGGGGCACAGCTGAGCTACAAGTGGGATGTTAAGGGCCCTGAGATAACCTTGTGGTTTATAGCAATGCTATGGAGTCAGAGGCTGCATTCCAATCCAAAGGTGGTTACTTTTGCATCACCTGGGCAAGTCACCCAAGCTGTCTGGGGTTCTCTTTATTTTTATAGTGAGGTGAATAAAAACTATTTCTCATAGTAGATGTGTTCTAGAGAAGTTGGTCATTAATATTTATAATTTGCTTTTATTAATTCATACAGTTCTACTCCTTTCTTTTTTTGATCAAGGAATTACAGTTCATTTCAATAGTGGTTCTGATTCCTTCCTTTTTGTCATTAATCTATCGAACTTGTGTTGTGATCATCCCAATAGATTGCTTTCATCTCAGGACTTGTCATTTGAGGTTTACTAAAGCTCATATGTGGCACTGATTATACTCTGTAAACATTCATTAAACAAAAATTTCCTCCTTAGTTTTTTATTTTACTGAGTTTAATGTGTTAAGCACTATGCCAAATGATATGTTTAGAAATTAATAAATCCTGAATGAATAAGAAAGTCAAAGAGAAAATTGCCTGGTATACATGGGAAAGGCTTAGGCAATATGTAAAAGTGAAATAGAGAGGGCTAAGAAAAATGTGGGATTCTAGGTGTAACATAAATTAAAGACAATGTTGGTTTAATTTTAAAAGCTTAATAAGGAAAGAATATAACTTAAGAAATTGGAAAGTCAGAGTGAAACACTAATTTTAAAGCCATGAATTAGCTATATGATTTTAAGCAAGACATTCGATTTTTTGGACTTTAGTTTATCTGTAAAACAGAATTCAGGGGTTACAAACTAAAACAACAACAAACCCACTCTCCTACAGTATTTAGGGTTCAAGAGGAAATCACAATGGAAATTATAAACTATTTTTATATGTACAGAATATCAAAATTTGTGGGTAATTAGAAAGATAATGGTAATTATTGCTAATTAGAATGAAATGTATAAGTATAAATGAATTTATTTAAATATGAGACATTGAAAATAATGAGCTACATGGACAGTTCAAAATGCTATTAAAAAACAAATCAAGGGGCTGGAGCTATAGATCCTCAGCACCGCATAAAAAATAAAGAAAGATATTATGTGTCCATCTATAACTAAAAAATATTTAAAATAAACAAATAAGTAGACTAAGAGAAATTATAGAATTAATAGTGGAAATTAAGGAAATAGAAAAAAAATAATAAGAATACAGATAACTAACAAAACCAAAAGCTGGTTTTTGGAAATAATCCAGAGAAGGCAATTTATGGAAAGAAAATTATGGGTTAATTTCACTTACGAATTTAGATGCACAATTTCTAAATTAAGCACTAACAAAATCATATAGTTCTGACTATTTGTAATTCAGACTACTCAATAGTATGTCAGGGTCATGGTCATCAGGAAACCAGCTTAGGCTTCAGTAAAAGACAATGGTGATGTAAGATGATGTTCAGGAATCCAGGTTCTGTATGCCTCAGCTTTCTTTTTGTTTGAAGAAGGTGTACCTGGCTCCAAAATTTTAAATAAATAAAAATTAGGGAGTCAAGTCAGAGACAAAGGTGGATCTTTTAAATCCAAAGAGGTTTGGCCAGTGGTGGGCCCATTATTCTTCCAGAGACCTCTCCCAGCTATTCTCTAACCAACCTCAGGCATCTGAGATTTCCATATTAATTTTAGGTGTTATCCTTCATGTAGTCTTTAAAGATTTTTGAACATTCCCTCATATCCTGAATTAAGTACTTGATCCACAACTGACCTTATCGCCTTACCTTTTGTGTTTTTTCTTTGATGACCTGAATATTCCAGATGTCTGTGATTGCATAAGTACAATATAGTCTACTGAAATGTATGGTTATAATCATCCTAGGATGATCTGCTATTAGGTAAATAAGTACAAGCTGGGTTTTCTGTTTCATACTCTAAAAAGTGCTACCTTTAGGTGAGTCCTTAAGTAGAAGTTTGTGGGCAGAGCAGCCTCATTAAAACAGCAGCAATCAATTCTCTGTTAACTTTGCTGTTCAAAGAAAGCATTGATGGATTTCTTCCAAAGTAGTGGATAAACTATAATAGACTTTGAATTAAATTTAATGGATTCTTCCCATTCAATGGGTTTGCCTGCTTAAACTCTGTTCTTTTGGTCTGGACTAAAATTTTTTTTAAACATTTATTTATTTACTTTAGTTGTACACAATGCAATGCATTTATGTTTACATGGTGCTGAGGATCGAACCCTGGCCGCGCACATGCGAGGCAAGCGCTCTGCCGCTGAGCCACAACCCCAGCCCTGGACTAAATTTTGAATGATTTCACATCCCTTGTGTACACATTGTGGGGTGGGGACAGGAGACCTGACTGGTGTTGAGTGAGAGTTTTGGGTGGTATGGGAATGCAAACCACCCACAGGAAAAATTCACATGCAGATAATAAGGTGGTGATTATAACTGAAATGCTGATCAAAATGCAGTTTAATTGGTTCATGGGCTCTGGTCCCTGGGACTTCCATAGTCAAGTCAATGTAACAGAACAAGCAAGTTTAAGTTTTTATTTTTATTTATTTTGCTACTGAAGATAGAACCCTAGGGATTTTACCACTGAACTACATCCCACCTTTTATTGTATTTTAGTTTAAGACAGGGTCTCATTAATTTGCCCAGGTAATCCTTCTGCCTTGGCCTCCCCAGTAGTTGGGATTACAGGTGTGATATTTGGGTTTTTAAGATGGTACCTTTGGAGGCCCAGGCTCCATCCGCCCCAGAGCAGGAGACAGCAAGGATAGACCTGCCAACGCTGCCTGAGCCCAGGTCGGCCCAGGGTAGTCCCACAGACCTTCACCAGAGCGCGGCCAGCCCCAGTTCAGTCCCACAGACGCCCGCGGGTGTGCTACCAGCCTCCAGCCAGCCCCGTGACCTCCGCCCCAGAGCAGGAGACAGCAAGGACACACCTGCCAACTCTGCTTAGAGAGCAGGCAGGCCGGGGCAGTCCTGGGGTCCTGCATCAGAGTCCCACCAGGCCCAGGCTCCATCCAGTCCAGCTGACCTCTGCCCCAGAGCAGGAGACAGCAAGGACAGACCCGCCAACTCTGCCATAGCCCAGGCGGGCCCAGGGCAGTCCCACTGACCTTCACCTCAGTGGGGTTAGCCCCAGACCACCACAGGAGCTCAGACTCAACCAGTTCAGCATGCGCCAATCAGTGTGAAACCAGCTTCAGGTAGCACACTTTGAGGGTCAGTGGCTGGTTTTGATAGTCCAGAGGTAAGGGGAGGCACAGACAACCTGCAAGGGTATTAAAATATATAGGAAAGAATCAGTAATAACTCAGATCTACACTGCAAAAACTAAAGCAAATAGACATCATTAAAAAGCAGGGGAGGAAAATACCCCAAACAAACCAGGATTCTACAATAACAGAACCCATGCTCAGTGAAGTTGAAGAAATGTCAGAGAAGGAGTTCAGAAGGCTCATAATTAAAATGATCTGTGAATCAAAGAATGACCTAAATGAACAAATACAGGCAAAAATTGACCACTACAACAAAGATATAAGAGAGCAAATACAGGTATCAAAAGATTACTTCAAAAAAGAGATTGAAACTCTGAAAAAAAAAATCAGTCAGAAATCCTTGAAATGAAGGAAACAATTAACCAAATAAAAAACACAATTGAAGGCATCACCAACAGACTAGATCAACTGAAAGAAAGAACCTCAGACAATGAAGACAAAGTATATATTCTTGAAAATAAAGTTGACCACACAATGAAGATAGTAAGAAACCATGAACAGAACATTCAAGAAGTATGGGACAGCATCAAAAGACCAAATCTAAGAATAACTGGGATAGAGGAAGGCACAGAGTTTCAAACCAAAGGAATGCACAGAGTTGCAAACCAAAGGAATGCACAACCTCTTTAATGAGATAATATCAGAAAATTTCCCAAGCTTGAAGAATGAATTGGAAAACCAAATACAAGAGGCTTATAAGACACCAAATGTACAAAATTACAACAGATCTACACCAAGACACATTATAATGAAAATGCCTAGCATACAGAACAAGGATAGAATTTTAAAGGCCGCAAAAGAGAGGAATCAGATCACATATAAGGGAAGACCAATTCGTATCACAGCAGATTTTTCAGTTCAGACACTCAAAGCTAGGAGATCATGGAACAACATATTTCAAGCTCTGAAGGAAAAGGGATGCCAACCAAGAATCTTATACCCAGCAAAATTAAGCTTTAGATTTGAGGACGAAATAAAAACCTTCCATGATAAACAAAAGTTAAAAGAATTTACAGGTAGAAAGCCAGCACTACAGAATATCCTTGGCAAAATATTCCATGAAGAGGAAAAGAAAAACAATGATGAAAATCAACAGAGGGAGTTATTACACTAAAGGGAAAAAACAATCAGAGGAGAAACCATGTCAAGGTAAATACCAAAAATAAAAATGGCTGGGAATACAAAACACATCTCAATAATAACTCTGAATGTTAATGGCCTAAACTCACCAATCAAAAGACATAGATTAGCAGATTGGATCAAAAAAAACAGACCCAACAATATGCTGCCTCCAAGAGACTCATCTCATAAGAAAAGACATCCATAGGCTGAGGGTAAAAGGTTTGGAAAAATCCTTCCACTCATATGGACAGAGGAAACAAGCAGGGGTTTCCATCCTCATATCAAATAAAGTAGACTTCAAACTAAAGTCAATCAAAAGGGATAAAGAAGGACACTATATACTGCTCAAGGGAACCATACACCAACAAGACTTAACAATTATAAATATATATGCCCCAAACTATGGAGCATCCATGTTCATCAAACAAACTCTCCTGAAGTTTAAGAGTCAAATTGACCACAACACAATAATTCTGGGTGACTTTAACACACCCCTTTCACCACTAGATAGATCTTCCAAACAAAAGCTGAACAAAGAAACTATCGAACTCAAAAATACAATAAACAACTTAGACTTAACTGACTTATATAGAATATTTCATCCTTCAACAAGTGAATACACATTCTTCTCAGCAGCACATGGAACCTTCTCTAAAACAGACCATATACTAGGCCACAAAACAACTCTGAGCAAATACAAAAAAGTTGAGATTCTACCCTGAATTCTATCTGACCATAATGGAATGAAATTAGAAATCAATAATAAAATAAGAAATAAAAGCTACTCCAACACCTGGAGACTAAATAATATGCTACTGAATGAACAATGGGTTGCAGATGACATCAAAGAGGAGATTAAAAAATTCTTAGAGGTGAGTGAGAACACAGACACAACATATCGAAATCTCTGGGACACTATGAAGGCAGTTCTAAGAGGAAAGTTCATTGCATTGAGTTCATTCCTCAAAAGAAGAAAAAGTCAACAAATAAATGACTTAAAATTACATCTCAAAGCTCTAGAAAAAGAAGAACAATCTAACACCAAAAGTGGTAGAAGACAGGAAATAATTAAAATCAGAGCTGAAATTAATGAAATTGAAACCAAAGAAACAATTGAAAAAATTGACAAAACAAAAAGTTGGTTCTTTGAAAAAATAAATAAAATTGACAGACCCTTATCCAGGCTAACAAAGAGAAGGCGAGAGATAACTCAAATTACTAATATATGTGATGAAAAAGGAAATATCACAACAAACACTATGGAAATACAGGAAATAATTCGAAATTATTTTGAAAACTTGTACTCCAACAAAATACAAAACACCGAAGGCATCGACAAATTTCTAGAGTTGTATGAAGTGCCCAAACTTAAGCAGGATGATATACATAATTTGAACAGACCAATTTCAAGCGACGAAATAGAAGATGCCATCAGAAGCCTACCAACCAAGAAAAGCCCAGGACCAGATGGATACACAGCTGAGTTCTACAAGACCTTCAAAGAAGAACTGATACCAATACTCTTCAATTTATTTCAGGAAATAGAAAAAGAGGGAGTACTTCCAAACTCATTCTATGAGGCCAACATCACCCTGATCCCCAAACCAGGCAAAGACATATCCAAAAAACAAAACTTCAGACCCATATCTTTAATGAACATAGATGCAAAAATTCTCAATAAAATTCTAGCAAAACGGATACAGAAACATATCAAAACTATAATACACCACGATCAAGTGGGGTTCATTCCAGGGATGCAAGGATGGTTCAACATACGGAAAACAATAAATGTAATTCACCACGTCAATAGACTCAATGATAAGAACTGTATGATTATCTCAATAGATGCAGAAAAAGCATTTGACAAAATACAGCACCCCTTCATGCTCAAAACACTAGAAAAACTAGGGATAACTGGAACATATCTCAACATCATAAAAGCTATATATGCTAATCCCCAGGCCAACATTGTTCTAAATGGAGAAAAATTGAAAGCATTCCCTCTAAAAACTGGAACAAGACAGGGATGCCCTCTTTCACCACTTCTATTCAACATAGTAATTGAAATGCTGGCCAGAGCAATAAGACAGACGAAAGAAATTAAAGGGATACAGATAGGTAAAGTAGAACTCAAATTATCATTATTTGCTGATGATATGATTTTATACCTAGAAGACCCAAAAAATTCCACCAGAAAACTTCTAGAACTCATAAATGAATTCAGCAAAGTAGAAGGATACAAAATCAACACCCATAAATCTAAGGCATTTCTATATATCAGTGACAAATCCTCTGAAAGGGAAATGAGGAAAACTACCCCGTTTACAATAGCATCAAAAAAAAAAAAAAATACTTGGGAATCAACTTAACCAAAGATGTGAAAGACCTCTATAATGAAAACTACAGAACACTAAAGAAAGAAATTATGGAAGACCTTAGACGATGGAAAGATCTGCCCTGTTCTTGGATAGGCAGAACTAATATTGTCAAAATGACCATAAGACCAAAAGCACTATACAGATTTAATGCAATGCCAATCAAAATCCCAATGACATTCCTCATAGAAATAGAAAAAGCAGTCATGAAATTCATCTGGAAAAATAAGAGACCCAGAATAGCTAAAGCAATCCTTAGTAAGAGGAGTGAAGCAGGTGGCATCACTATACCAGACCTTAAATTATACTACAGAGCAATAGTAACAAAAACAGCATGGTATTGGCACCAAGATAGGCCAGTAGACCAATGGTACAGAATAGAGGACACAGAGACTAACACATATAATTTCAGTTATATTAGACAAAGGCGCCAAAAATGTACATTGGAGAAAAGATAGCCTCTTCAACAAATGGTGCTGGGAAAATTGGAAATCCATATGCAATAAAATGAAATTAAACCTCTATCTCTACCATGCACAAAATTCAACTCAAAGTGGATCAAGGATCTAGGAATTAGACCAAAGACACTACACCTAATAGAAGAAAAAGTAAGGTCTAATCTCCAACATGTTGGATTAGGCCCCAAGTTCCTTAATGAGAATCCTGTAGCACACGAATTAATACCAAGAATCAATAAATGGGATAGACTCAAATTACAAAGCTTCTTCTCAGCAAAAGAAACAATCAGTAAGGTGAACAGAGAGCCTATTAATTGGGAACAAATTTTTACCACATGCACATCAGATAGAGCACTAATCTCTAGAATATATAAAGAACTCAAAAAGCTTAACACCAAAAAAACAAATAACCCAATCAATAAATGGGCCAAGGAACTGAACAGACACTTCACAGAAGAAGATATACAATCAATCAACAAATACATGAAAAAATGTTCAACATCTCTGGCAATTAGAGAAATGCAAATCAAAACCACACTAGGATTTCATCTCACACCAGTCAGAATGGCAGCTATTAAGAACACAAACAACAATAAATGTTGGAGAGGATGTGGAGAAAAAGGCACACTCATATATTGTTGGTGGGACTGCAAAATGGTGCAGCCAATATGGAAAGCAGTATGGAGATACCTTGGAAAACTTGGAATGGAACCACCTTATGACCCAGCTATCCCACTCCTTGGTCTTTACCCCAAAGACCTGAAAACAGCATACTACAGGGACACAGCCACATCAATGTTTATAGCAGCACAATTCACAATAGCTAAACTGTGTAACCAACCTAGATGCCCTTCAGTAGATGAATGGATAAAGAAAATGTGGTATATACACACAATGGAATATTACTCAGCAATAAGACAGAATAAAATCATGGCTTTTGCAGGAAAATGGATGGAGTTAGAGAATATAATGCTAAGTGAAGTTAGCCAATCCCCAAAAGCCAAATGCCAAATGTTTTCTCTGATATGAGGAGGCCAATTCACAGTCGGGTTGGGATGGGGAGCATAGGAGGATTAGAGGAACACTAGTGAAGGAGCCCTAATTAGGAAGGGCTGTTGTAGCTAGCTGGAAGCCATGGGTTCCACCTGATATGTATGTGACGCACCTGTAGGCACCCGCAAACCTGAAGGTATATAACCGGGTGAAAGCGGTCCGAGTTAGGAGAACGGAGAATTCAGTCAGCCGGGCAGTCACTCGGTCGGTCAGAAGAATCAGAGCGGCCAGAACGTAGGCAGAGCGGTTACAGAAGAGAAACCAGATAGAAGAAGTAATGACTGGTCAGAGTTAGGCCGAGGCTCCCAAGGAAGACAGAAGACAGAAGAAAGAAGAAGGAAGAAAGAAGAGAGAAGAAAGAAGCTCTAATCTTTCTCTAAGCTAAGCTCTATCTTTCTATCTTTCTAACTAAGACTCTACTCTACTCTAAGCTAAGAAGACAAGAAGAAAAGCTCGCTCTAATCTTTCTCTCTAAAAATCTTTCTTTCCCTCTCTAAGCTCTAAGAAAGTAGAAGTAAAAGTAGTAAAAGCTTAACTCTGCCTCCGAGAGTTTTTTCCTCCCGGGTTACGGTACCAGGTAGCTTACACACTAGAATGGCCAATGGGGAGGGAGTAGAAGGGAGAGGGCAAAAGGGTGAAGGAAAAAAAAAGATGGTAGAATGAGATGGATATCATTACTCTAAGTGCATGTATGAAGTCACGAATGGTGTGAATATACTTTGCATGCAACCAGAGATTTGTAAAAAGGTGCTCTATATGTATAATATGAAATATAATGCATTCTGCTGTCATTTATAACATCTTGGAATAAAAAATAAATATATTTTTTAAAAAGATGGTACCTTTGTTCCTTTTTGAGAATGGAGCATAAGTTTAGCTTTACCCATAACTTATTATAGTTATTTATTTTTAAAATATAAACCCATTTTTTCCTTGTGGACTATTCTGTTACTATATGAATAATGGCCTGCCATGGAATAACATTGGTGAATAGTAAATCTATGAAATAGGGATATAATTTTATTTTTTGCACAGTTGTATGCTATCATGATAAGCAGCCTCGACTAGCCCCTTAGTGTGTTGTCACTGTTTTCTTTTAAGATTTGTGTGTTTTTTCTGGTGTTATTAGTAATATTGTCAAATTAGTTATACCATGCACATAATCTTCCCTTTGTTAGGATGATTTTCTTCTCCCAAACATCTGCCATCTTCAAACAAACAGAAAAAATTCAACAAATTTATACAGCCAACAAAACTCATACACTATTCAAAATCACTTGTCTTATTAAGAAATCGGGCACCAACCATATGTTCTTCCCCAACAGATGTATGCATCATTGAGGCCTTACCCATGGTTCCTAGACCATATTGCTGCCATTATTTCACATTAAACTACTGTTATCTAATTTCCAAAGATCTGTATATGTTATTGGTAGATTCAGAAGATTTGCAATGCTTTGAAAATCTCTGATTACCTTCAACCTAGAGGAAAAATGTCTTTAGTGAAATATGAACCAAATTGTTCTACTGCTTTCTACTTGTCCTCTTTACAATAATGCTGTGTAAATACACCTCTGGGAATGGGGGATTAGGAAGGTTGCCTCCTTTTGTGCCTTCACTGATAATACATCTATCTATCTATCTATCTATAGACATATATGGATATCTGTATATAGATAGAGACATATTCATCTCTATATTTATTTGTTATTTATATAGATAAGTTTACCTATATAAATATATTTATCTATATAAATATATCTCTATCTCTATATAATTTTGCCTCCTAAAGAACAACTAGTAGGTATTCAATTATTGACACCAAAATTGGATCAATTTTATCTTTCCCATTCCTAGATTTTCCAAGAAGAAGAAAATCCCACATTTTTCATCTTATATTCCTTATCACAAATTATTACATATTTTTTGTTAATTCTACTTACCTTTCAGGGAAAAATGCATTTCAACCTAATGAAGTGAAAAATATCTGCAATATGACTCAGATTGAGGTCAGCCATTATTGTTAATATGTATTTGTGAAATGTGAAATGTTCTTTTTTTTTTAATGAATAGATGTCCTTTTATTTGTTTTAATCCCCTATGTTTTTGTAGCAGTACTATTCATGAAATATAACACATTATTCACTTGGGATGAACAGACTAGCAAATGGTGTTGTAAGTTGACTGTTGCTGTACAACTGTCACAAAGAAGAAAATATTAGTATTTTGGGGTTTCATCAAAGTGAAGATGCTTGTAATTTCATCGTCTGAGGGAATGGGGAAAGGGGTAGGGTAAAGCAGTGAATAGGAAGGGAAAGGAAGGAGGGATGGGAATTGGTGTCCATTATAAAATTTGTCTGGAATTCGAAAAACTTGACTTGTGGATCAAGACTATTTGAAAATACGTTAGGGCCATGTCTTACTCGTCTGGTACAACTGGTAATAAGATGAATGCTAAATTAATGTCTTATTAGAACAGAATCATTAAAAACAGTGCCAAAGGCTATTCTCATTGGATACTTCATTAATGCAGAAGTGGGTAGAAATGGTGGTTGCCTACTCTGAAGATTCCACAGATCTGAGAGGCTCTACGGCTAAAATCTCCTTGTTTTTCCAAAGAAAGAGGTGGCATAAAAAAGTCCTGCTTTCAGTTAATTAATATGTATTCATTGGGAATATATTTGGGCTACAGAATCATTAACAAAAAGAATTTATAGGATACTTATATGATGTTGTAAATATTATGTACCTAATTTTGAAAACAAATTCATCATACTCAGCAAGCTATCGCCTTTATTTTAACCTGAGTTTATAAAAGAAAGTGGTTTTATTACATTGATAATCCAATGAGGAAAAAAAAAACGTGTTTCATGCTGGGAGCAATGAAAAATAATAACAGAAACTTCATTTGATACTAATTCTCCAGAATGGAAGTTTGACCCACTAAACATCTAATGAATGTTTTAGATATATTAACTAAGTCAAACTTTTAAAAATGGGTCATTGTATCTACTACTCCATCCATTATAGGCTTTGTGTTAGCTTTGTGACTAGTCATGCCAAAGATCACCAAGTGAGTCTTAGAAAATAGTTGAGAAGCTCATCTGACTGGAAAACACACATGAATTCTCCATATCCTGAGGCTAGGATGTAAGAAATGCATTTCCAGAATCCATAAAAGCTAAGAATTCCAGGTCTAATTTGTATTTGACCTAATGCACCGTCTGTAAATGAGTACAAAGCTATCAGAAAAGGAGATACAAATTTGACTCTTATCTTACCATTACCAAAACAAACTAAAAAAAAAATGTTCGGGAATGATGTTCCATCAAAGAGTAGTCAGCAAGCTGTTATATTGTTAGGTGGGGCAAGGAGAATTTTACAGAGATCAAGTAAAGAAGAGAGAAGGAAACCTAATACCATTATATGTTCTGACCAAAATTTTAATAATGAGTTTGTTTTCTAATGTCATAATTTCCAGACTTGATGTACTTCAGAAACGTCTGAAAAGTCTAATAATAAGGTTCATGTGATGAATTATGTTGACAATGTTACTACATAATGTAGGATTCAAGAAATTCTTTATAAGTACTTTTAAGATCCTATCCTATGCTTGACAGAATGAAGAAAACTTGGCAGCTTTCTCAAGATGCTTTATTATTTATCAAGTAATTTGGAAACAGCATTGGGGGTAGCAGAGTATTATTTCCATTTCACTCAAAATATACAATGAAATAGTTGCAATTTAATGACTTTTATGTCAGTCATGATTTGAATCAAGAAAGTCTTTCAAGACATTAAAATTACACCAATGAATTGGCATATCATGTGGTCTCATTCTTGTCTATAAATAACTGGGGCAAGAAAGCACCTGGATTTTCTCTTCCAGTTTTTGATGGAAAGCTCTGCTAGCATTTGCAATTAACTTTATATTTAACTCAGTGAAGAGGCAGAAGCAGTCATATATATAATTTTCTCAAGTTTGACATGGTGTGTGTGTGTGTGTGTGTGTGTGTGTGTGTGTGTGTGTGTGTATTGCATGCAATAAAACAATCCATTTTGTTTGGCTTTCCCCCCTAAATCTCACCATAAGATTTTTCTCTGAAATTCTAACATTTCTTCTTGAATCATTCTAATTTGTCATTTGCATGGGAAAATTCTGTAAATACCCCCTATATATAAATGGTACTGTTAAATTTATATTTTTGTGAACATAATATTAACAGTTTCACTGAGTGCTTCTGAGTCCAAGTTAGCATACATACATTAAGACTTTTTTCTTTTTTTAAAGGCAGTAAAATCAGAAATAATTTTGGCCTTAAAGACTAGGGATTTTGTGCCAGGTGTGGTGGCGCACACCTGTAATCCCAGTGGCTCAGGAGACTGAGGCAGGAGGATTGTGAGTTCAAAGCCAGCCTTAGCAACTTAGTGAGGTGCTAAGCAACTCAGTGAGACCCTGTCTCTAAATAAAATACAAAATAGGGCTGGGGATGTGGCTTGATGGTCAAGTGCCCCTGAGTTCAATCCGTGGTACCAAAAAAAAAAAAAAAAAAAAAGTCTAGGGATTTTGTTTTTCTTCTACAATGAAGGTAATTTGAAATGTCAATCTGAATATAAGCTACTAAAAATTGATCAGTTCTTTTTTTCTCCTGAAGGATATTTTAGAGCAGAGGAAAAAATGAATGGCCAAAGGAAAATTCCATACTAAGGAATGACCTCAATAGGCAGTCCTTTTTCCTTGAGCTTTGAGACTTGAGATACACCTTAGTGTTTGTGAATCTAATCTTTAAATACAAAGGAAAACTTGTTGCTTTGGTTTGTTTGTGCTGCTTCAGTTCTTATTCACACTGGACAATTAAATACAATAAGTGTATTTATTTCTATAACTTTAAGTGTTCAAAAAGATGTAAAACGCAAATGAATCCTTAGAACATGTTAGAAAGACTGGTTATTATTCTCTTTATTCTACAGGCTCTCATGTTCAATAAATGCTAATTGCTCAAATAGGAAAGCATTTATCTTTTCCTATACAGATAACATTTCTTACTTAATGTGTGATTAATGCCCTTTTTTCAAGCATTTGGCATCTGTTTTGATCAGTGAAGGATCATCCAACGTAATCAAATTACTATTCTATTCATTTACACCCAATTCCTATGTGGCCATAGTAGGGTTTCTAAAATGTATATTCTGAGAATGTGTCTGCATCACGAGAAAATGGTGCTCATATATTCTTTAGAGATATCTATTCAGAAAAATTAAAAAGGGAGTCCTCTGTAGAAAGGTAACTTGGGAGGATGAATTGGCAGGAACCCGAATTAACATATTGGAGATAACTGTGAAGGGATGGTTAGATTGCCAGGATTTTCCTCTTGGCCCCACCATTAGCCAAGCTGCAAGATCGCAACCTCTCAGCGCCTGACTTTCCTCACTTGTAACGTGGGGCAATGACAGCTCCTACTTTACACAGTTGTGTGATTAAGTGAGATAAAGCAAAGCATTTAGAATGATGTGTAATATATAGTAGGCATTAAATAAACATTAACTGTCATCAGAGAAATTTGGCGGGCTATTTGATTATAACCTTCAAATAACTAAAATTAACAAATTATTTTTTCAATGTCACTTCCCTAATCAGTTAAAGTTAGAAATTATTTTTTTAATTGTGAAAAAATTCTACAAACTAACATATTCATAAGTCAGAAGAGACTACAGAAGAATCTATGACATGTACCTTGCTTGGTTCAAGCAGGAAAGTCTGATCTTCTTTATACAGAAATGATGCTTGCAAGTAGTGTGTATATGGCATCATTCCCCCAACATTCAAAACCATTAAAAGAACATTTATTAACTTCAATACATTTTGAAAAATACTTGTCCTTACAGATCACTTTTTTCAGAAAAATCCTCAACACAGAAGCATAGAATCTGAAGAAGATATAAGTACCCAGATTTAGTCATCCACTTGGAGCAAATTCTTTAACCTCTCTGTGATTACTTACTTCTAAAATGAGAATAATAATTCCTCCTCCCTCAAAGGGTAGAATTAAATGAGCTATTCAAATTTCTGTGCTTTTCCATTTTATAAGCATTAGCTTCTTTGAGGATATAGAATTGTATAGCTATACAAAAATACATTGCAAATTTCACAAATACTGCACAAATTAATCAGTTATAAGATAAACTGTACTCAGAATTAGTATTTTATGATATTTTCAATGCTCAAATCATATACTTCTGGCCTAGGAAATCTGAAATTTTTCTAGAGAACAAATTGATTAATATCATGCTATAATGTACTGGTACCTGCATCCATTTTTTTTCACATGTGAAAAAAATATGATTTCATTCATGTTTATAATTTACATTTAAACATATGACTCTAATTTTTAAAGTTACAAATAAGTAACCAGAACAATTACTGAAATGTTATGCTGACGTATTTTCTGCACACTTTTCTCTAATATCTACTTTTGCTGCCACTCACAGTCATTCTGGGTGTAGGTATTTCTTTCCTGCCATTTGAGGGCATTATTATTGGAGAATTATTTGGTTTTAAATATTGACCCATTTTGCAGTTCTCACAAATAGGTAAACTGTATTATAATATTCAGTAAATTTTCTATTTCATGGAAATATACAGGTTGGTTTATAATATTATAACAAGACTTAAGTGAACACTGAAGTACAGCAAATCTTTTTGTTAACAGGAAAGTAATTCAGAGGTACCTCTTCAAAATGAAAACAGAGTCTTTCAAAAAGCAAAAGAGAGCCAGGCACAGTGTACACGCCTGTCACCCTAGCTACTAGGGAGGCTAAAGCAGGAAGACAGCAAGTCTGGGACCAGGCTGGGCAACTCAGTGCAATCCTGCCTCAAAAAATAAAGAGCTCAAGGATGATTGCTTGCCTAGCATGAGTGAGGCCCTGGGTTCAATCCTGTAAGGATGGCCTTAGGCAACTCCATTTTAAAACTTCACTTTGAACCTGCAGTCTCACCAGGCCATCTATAGTCATCAGGCATAGCCTGATAAAGTAAGTCACTTCTCACAACCATGGCTTAAACCCAGAGGGAAGTCTCTATCTTGTTACCCTCGCCCTGATAAGTCCCTGTCAAAGGCAAGAGGCAAGAAAATCAGGGTGGGGACCACCAAACCAGATGCTCTAGCCCCAGGACAATGAATGATGTCACTGAGAAACCCAGTAGCAAATGATAGGGGTTGAAAGGGCGGTCAGAAGCCCCAAAATTAAGTATAAATGATGGAGCCAATGAACAGACATTCAGCCAGCTGACACTGATGCCCACTTGCTGAAGAGCCTGATGAGGACCTGGACTGACATCCCAACTCTGCTCATCTGCCTGAACCTCTGTGTTGTCCTCACCCTGATGAGAACTGCTACTTCTCCTTAGGACCCTCTCCTCAACTAGCAGCTCCAGGCCAGGAAAACCCTGCCTTGGTTCCTGATCTGATCACCACCAGTCTGAGTGAGTGCACATCTGCTGGCCTTGAGACATAAGACTTAAGACTTTAAATCTAGCACTTAAGCTTAGCATGCAGAGGGAATGTCTGTTATGAGCCTGTCATGATTAAGTGTGTTTGCAGTGCTTAGAATTAACTTAGAATTGTTTGCTGTGGATTGATTATGTCTATTGCAGTGCCTAGCATTAAGGATTGTCATTTTCTTGATTAAGAACCTATAGAGTGAAATTATATTGAGTGATTTGAGTGAATAAAGTATTGAAAAGGGCAGAAGAATGTGGACATTCTTTATTTCTCCCCCTCAACTGCAAAAGTTGCACCTTTGCCCACCTAGACAAATCCCTAGTACTGGGGGCTGGGAGGCGAGGGAGGTAAAGGACAGCTCTAAGCGTACTGTGTTCAAGGATTTGATGACTTTATACACATAGTTGTACACACTTAATAATTTTCAATTAATTTTTAAATGTGTTTTAATTAGTTATATATGACAGTAGAATGCATTTATGCACTATGATATATCATACATAGATGGGATATAATTTCTCATTTTTCACACTTCATATTTATGTAAAAAATCTGGGCCTCTTAAATTAGAAGTTGATAACATAATAAAACCTGGCTGTTCAGAAGCTTTTTGCTTTTTCAATGCACACTAAGCCCTCTACATTCATGGGTCCCATATCTCTGGATTGAAACAAGAATTGAAAATATTCAGAAAGAAATTGTATCTGGACTCAACTATTACAGATACCACTATTTACTAAATGATATTAACAGCTATTTACATATCATTTACAATATATTAGGTATTATAAGTAATCCTGAGATGATTTAGAGCATATGGGAGGATTTGCATAGGTTATAAGCAGTACTGCACCTTTTTTTTTTTGTATTTTATTAGAGACAGGGTCTCACTGAGTTGCTAAGTGCCTCGCCATTGCTGAGGCTGGCTTTGAACTCGCAATCCTCCTGCCTCAGCCTCCCAAGTGCTGGGATTACAGGCGTGCGCCACTGCGCCCAGCTAGTACTGCACCATTTTATATGAGACTTGAGCATCTTTGTAGTCTTCCTAATTGAGGGAGTTCTTGGAACCAATGCCCCATGGAAACTGAGGGAGGACTGCATTCATGTTCATGTATTGGGGGTTAAAGAAATTAAGGCGAGACAAGAAGGGGAAGAGGGAGAGACAAAGTTTTGAAATTCAGATATCCCTAATCTCAGAATTGTTCATAATTTAGTTGGAATTTATGCAGCCTAAATAGGATTTTGTGTTAGGGTAGTCAAAATTAAATATATTTTAAAAGAGCAAATTTCTTATGTTTTATGTTATCAAGGAAGTTTTTCTTTAAACTTTTCTTTTAAACATTATAATAGGCTGGGAGCTGTGGCACATGCCTGTAATCCCAGCACTTGGGAGGCTGGGGCAGGAGGATCGCCAGTTCAAAGCCAGCCTCAGCAATGGCGAGGCACTTAGCAACTCAGTGAGACCCTGTCTCTAATAAAAATACAAAAATGGCTGGGGATGTGGCCCAGTGGCCAAGTGCCCCTGAGTTCAATCCCCGGTACCAAATAAATAAATAAATAAAAATAAAAGGAATAATAGGCCCCAAGCCTACTCCCTCACTAAAACAGCCAAAAATAATAAATACCTTTGGTACTGGTTATGGGAAAAAGTATTCTTCTTAGAGGCATATCTCAACAACTCCCTTTATTCTTGCAACTTTTGGTAACACCATATATTTTACATATTTTTTTCAGTCATAACAGCATGATTATTGTGAGTATTTAGGCGGCCCTAAGAGTGGAGACTGCTATTTGGGGTAATTTATTTATTATTTATTTGTTAGTTGCAGTTGGACACAATACCTTTATTTTGTTTATTTATTTTTATGTGGTGCTGAGGATCGAATCCAGGTCCTCGCGCATGTTAGGCGCTCTACCACTGAGCCACAACCCCAGCCTGTTTGGGGTGACTTAAAACTTGAACCTAAGGCAACATTTTGCGAGATCAAAAGCATTTTCTTTCACTCTATATTCCATTGCATTTTCATTTATTTATTTTTTAATCCATTGCATTTTCAATTGGCTAAGATAGTTTCTACTTTTCATTCAGAAACTGTTGAAGAGCATGTCAGATTTGCATTTCAACAATGATGGCAGTCATTATCCATGCATATCATTTTCAATAAAAGTTGCTGGGGCATTAAAAAAGAAATATTTATTTTAATAAAATACACAAATTGCTATTATTATCTAAAAATACAGTCATTTATATATTAATGAAATTAATTATCACAAAATAAGAATTAAAATTTCTCAAATGTACTTAATTTTTATTACTATACCAATTCAAATATTTGTGAGCACACTTTGTATTTAGAATTGAGCTGAACATTAGCAATTTAAAGTAAAAATAATAGTCCTGCCTTTTCCGTTTCCTGGGGGAGACCAAAGAAAAGCAACATGTACCAGAGTTTGATACAGGATAGACAAGGGACATCTAAGGAGGTATTTCTATTCAAAAAGCAAATGGTGACATTTTTAACTTTTTAAACATTTCTAACTTTTTGAGAGATGGAATGAGGGGAAAAGTTCAGAGAAAACCAAAGGTAACATGTTGAATGGACAACTTAGAATTCTATCAAAATCCTACAACTTGTTTTTCTGTTAACAACCTCCCGAAATAGGATTGGAGATTTACCAAAATCAGAAGTCTCTACCTATAAGCATTTAGTCTTACAACAATCTTGATTTAAAAAAAAAAAAAAAAAAAAAAACCCCTATGGTCTTTTGGCTCCCTTTGTTGTTGTTGTTGTGTTTTAAATTCCTGCACAAGAAGTACATTCGCAGGAGTAAGGAATGTTTAGAACAAGGTTGTGTCAGGGAAACAAATTCCTGTAAATAGCTTCAAATTAAAACTAAAGTTTCGGCTGGGCGCAATGGCGCCCGCCTGTAATCCCAGCACTTGGGAAGCTGAGGCAGGAGGATCGCGTTCAAAGCCAGCCTCAGCAATGGCGAGGAACTTAGCAACTCAGTGAGACCCTGTCTCTAATAAAATACAAAAAAGGGCTGGGGATGTGGTCCAGTGGTCGCGTGCCCGAGTTCAATCCCTGGTACCAAAACAAAACCCTAAAGTTGCTCTAAGTACATGTATGAAGACACGAATGGTGTGACTCTACGTTGTGTACAACCAGAGATATGAAAAATTGTGCTATATATGTGTAATATGAATTGAAATGCATTCTGCGGTCATATATAACAAATTAGAATAAATTAAAAAAAAAAAAAACAACCTAAGGTTGCCTTTGTAGAACTATGCTCAGAACCACAAAATATATGTTTAAACTTGAATTTCAGATGACCCTTTTACTTTCCTAGTCCTAAAAGGCATTGTTCATTTACCATTTCACCTATGTTGTGACCATGACCAGGCCACTTGCCTTTTATGTCAAAGCTGTAGGGCCACAGCTTGAACAAAAAAGCCATCACTGCTTGAGATAAGCTCCACCTGTTGAGGTCAGTCGGTTTACTGGACTAGCTGGCTCCAGGTACCTCCCTCCAAGTACTTATGGATTGCAACCACTCCCTTTATAGAGAAGAGCCTAGCCTGGAGCTTAGGCAGTTAGCTGCGAACATCTGCACCATCTGCTGGCTGCCTCGCCCCTGCCCGTCGAAGGGCGAGGGGACCGCATGGCTGCCATAACTGCATTGCACAAAAGGCAACACCTATCGCTGGAAGCCACCGCCTTTGGTAGTGCCCCGCAGCTCCCAGCGCTGGGGTATTCTCTAAAGTGGCAACGGCAGCGCCCGCCGGGGGCTAGCCCAGGTGCGGCGACCGGGAGCAGGGCTCCCCCACAAGCAAAGGAAGAAAGCCTGACTCATGTCGTGGCAACGGCGGGGCTCCTGGGAACTAAAACTCGTGATGCTGTTGCTGCGGAGAAAAGCCTCATTAGCCATTCCGCAGGCGGGGGACACCACCCAGGGCGCGCATACTGGAGACCCGCGCCCCGGCAGCCTCGGCTGGCCCCTCCCGCCGCGCCCCATCCTCGGCCCGCGGGTCGCGCGCGCCGGCCGCGTGTGAGAAAGAGCGGACACACCTAACCTGCGCGCGCGGCCGCACCCTGCCCCACCAGGCAGAATCACAAGGTGCGACCCGGATCCGCTCCCTCGGCGAAGTTCCCCTCCCCCACAGCCCCCGGCGTCGGCGCCTCCGTTAGCCTTCGGCAATTTCCGTGGAAAGACCCAGCGCTCGGCAAAGCCCGAAGACCCGCCGCCTCGTTCCCGGCCGGACCCGGCTTTATGTCTGCGGCGCCGGAGCGCATGCGCAGACGCCATCTTCCCTTGTCTCCTCCGCCTATCCCCTCCCCCCTTCGCCGCCGCCGCCGCCGCCGCCGCCTCCTCCTCCTCCTCCTCCTCTCGCCGGCGGTCGCCCCTCCTCCTCCTGCGCTCGGGCGCTGGTCCCTCCTCTCCCGATGCCGCGAGAGGCTGGGGGATACGGTGGAGCTGGAGAAGAGCACTAGTAACAACCACCACAGCCCCCACCCCGCCCGACACCCTCCCTCGGCACCCACCCACTCCCCCGCCCCGTGTGCCGACACCGACCAACCCCACCTCTCGTTCCTTTGAACGGCGTCGGCTGCATTCGCTGCACCAGCCCGTCTGGCCACCAACGCCGCCGAGAAAGGAGCCACCGCCGCCGCCGCCCCCGCGGCCCCCTCCCGCTCGGCCGCGGGAGCAGCAGGGTGACGAGCCGGCCACGGAGAAGAGGACGAGAGAGGCTCGCACCGTCCGCTCCCGCGCACGTCCCGCCGCCCTCCGGGGAGGCTCGGGCGCCGGCCCCTTCCTCCCCGAGGACGAGTGCCGAGCCGAGGCGCCTGCCCTGAGGGAGGAAAATGCTCGGGTTCCATGGCTGCCAGTGATGGAGCGGTCCCTGGGCTCCCGCTGCCACCGCCGCCGCCGCGCCCCGGCCGTGCTCCGCGAGGACCCGGCGTCTCTGCGCGCCCGCCAGCGCCTCGTTGCTGGGCTCACCGTACCGGGCGCCCCGCCGCCGCCCCGCTCACAGCCGCGCCGCCCCGGCCCCAGCCGCGGCCAGCGTTTCCTCCCGGAGCAGCCGCCGCGAGCCCAGGGGGTTTGAAAGGGTCCGCAGGGCGCGGGGGGGAGGGCCGAGCGGGGCCGGCCGGGCCGGCAAGGGAGGTTTGAGCGACACTGAGCTCGGGGCTCGCCGGCGGCAGCGGCGCCGGGGGTGGCGAGGGCAAGGCGACTCTCGCTCCGCTCTGCCTTCGTGCAGAGTGACCGGGAGGGCTTTGCAGCGGCCGCCGCGGCGGCGGGAGGAGGGGGCTGAGGTGGCTTCGGAGTTGGCCAAAGAAGGTGGGCATTTCTCGCTTTTCTCCCCCCACTCTCCCCTCCCCTCCCGGGCTCCCCCTCCCTCCTGCCCCGCACCCACGTGAAGCGGAATATAAAGGGGGGTGTGAGACTAGAGGGGAGAGTGAATGGCGAAGGACTGAAGGGGGCCCCCCTTCGGGTGCCCGGCCGCCCTGTTCACCCTCGTTCATCCTCCCTTCCCGAAGCTCGCCCTCGGAGGCAGGAGCGGCCGGCGCTTTCGGCTGAGGAAGAGGAGGAGAAGGAGGAATCGCGCCAGGAGGAGCGTCAGGTCCCGTTTTCTTCTCCGGCGTTTCGAATACAAAGATTACGGTGCAGAAGGAAATTGCACTCGCCTCCTCCGCCCCCCGGTACCCAACACAATGCACCAGCCGCCTGAGTCCACCGCCGCGGCAGCCGCCGCTGCAGATATTAGTGCTAGGAAGATGGCGCACCCGGCAATGTTCCCTCGAAGGGGCAGCGGTAGTGGCAGCGCCTCTGCTCTCAATGCAGCAGGTACCGGCGTTGGTAGTGCTGCCACCACTTCTGAGGATTTTCCACCTCCGTCGCTGCTCCAGCCGCCGCCTCCTGCAGCATCTTCCACGTCGGGACCACAGCCTCCGCCTCCACAAAGCCTGAACCTCCTTTCTCAGGCTCAGCTTCAGGCACAGCCTCTTGCTCCAGGCGGAACTCAGATGAAAAAGAAAAGTGGCTTCCAGATAACTAGCGTTACTCCGGCTCAGATCTCTGCCAGTATCAGCTCTAACAACAGTATAGCAGAGGACACTGAGAGCTATGATGATCTGGATGAATCGCACACGGAAGATCTCTCTTCATCCGAGATCCTTGATGTGTCACTTTCCAGGGCTACTGACTTGGGGGAGCCAGAACGCAGCTCCTCAGAAGAGACTCTGAATAACTTCCAGGAAGCTGAGACACCTGGGGCAGTCTCTCCCAACCAGCCCCACCTTCCCCAGCCTCATTTGCCTCACCTTCCACAACAGAATGTTGTGATCAATGGGAATGCTCATCCACACCACCTTCATCACCACCATCATATTCATCATGGGCACCACCTTCACCATGGGCACCATCATCCATCCCATGTTGCTGTGGCCAGTGCATCCATTCCTGGAGGGCCACCCTCAAGCCCAGTGTCCAGAAAACTCTCTACAACTGGAAGCTCTGATGGTGTTATGCCAGTTGCACCAGCTTCTGCTGTATCATCGAGTGGCTCACCTGCTTCTGTAATGACTAATATCCGCACACCAAGTACTACAGGCGGTATAGGTGTAAATTCTGTTACTGGCGCTAATACAATGAATAATGTTAACATTGCTGCTGTGAGTAGTTTCAACCCTAATGTGACAAGCAGCATGCTTGGTAATGCTAATATAAGTACAAGCAATATTCCTAGTGCTGCTAGTGTAAGTGTTGGGCCTGGAGTTTTCCAGTGGTGTTAATGTGAGTATCTTGAGTGGCATGGGCAATGGTACTGTTTCTTCCTCCACTGTTGTTAACAGTGTTCCTAATGCAGCTGCAGGGGTGACTGTGGGATTGGTTTCAAGTCAGCAGCAGCAACAACCACCAGTTAACACATCAAGGTTCAGAGTTGTGAAGTTGGATTCCACTTCTGAGCCTTTTAAAAAAGGTAGATGGACTTGCACTGAATTCTATGAAAAAGAAAATGCTGTACCTGCTACAGAAGGTGTGGTGGTAAATAAAGTGGTGGAGACTGTAAAACAAAACCCGACCGAAGTGACTTCTGAGAGGGAGAGCACTAGTGGGAGTTCAGTGAGCAGTAGTGTCAGCACACTGAGTCACTACACGGAGAGTGTGGGAAGTGGAGAAATGGGAGCCCCTACTGTGGTGCAGCAGCAGCAGCAACAACAACCACAACCACAACAACCACCACCACCACCACAACCAGCTCTTCAAGGTGTGGCCCTCCAACAGATGGATTTCAGTAGCACTGGTCCACAGAGTATTTCAGCAGTTAGTATACCACAGAGTATTTCTCAGTCACAGATGTCACAAGTACAGTTACAGTCTCAAGAACTGAGCTATCAACAAAAGCAGGGTCTTCAACCAGTACCTCTGCAAGCTACTATCAATGCTGCAACTGGTATCCAGCCATCACCTGTAAATATTGTTGGTGTAACTTCAGCTTTAGGTCAGCAGCCTTCCATCTCCAGTTTGGCTCAACCCCAACTGCCATATTCTCAGCAGGCTCCTCCAGTGCAAACTCCCCTTCCAGGGGTACCACCCCAACAGTTACAGTATGGACAACAGCAACCAATGGTTTCTACACAGATGGCCCCAGGCCATGTTCAATCAGTGACTCAAAATCCTACTCCAGAATATATACAGCAGCAGCCAGTTCTTCAAACAGCAATGTCCTCTGGGCAGTCCAGTTCTGCAGGAGTGGGAACAGGAGCAGCAGTGATTCCTGTGGCTCAGCCACAGGGTATCCAACTGCCAGTCCAGTCCACAGCAGTCCAAGCACAACCTGCAGGGGCATCTGGCCAGCCTGTTGGCCAGGCTCAAACAGCAGTGTCTGCTGTACCTACTGGCACTCAAATTGCAAATATTGGTCAACAGGCAAACATACCTACTGCAGTGCAGCAGCCCTCTACCCAAGTTACACCTTCAGTTATTCAGCAAGGTGCTCCTCCATCTTCACAAGTAGTTCCACCTGCTCAAACTGGGATTATTCATCAGGGAGTTCAAACTAGCGCTTCAAGCCTTCCTCAACAATTGGTTATTGCACCCCAGAGTACCTTGTTAACTGTGCCTCCTCAGCCACAAGGAGTAGAACCAATAGCTCAAGGAGTGGTTTCACAGCAGTTGCCCGCAGTTAGTCCTTTGCCCTCTGCTAGTAGTATTTCTGTTACAAATCAGGTTAGTTCAGCTGGTCTTTCTGCAATGCCTTCTGCCCCAACAAACTTGGTTCCATCACAGAATATAGCACAAGCCCCTGCCACCCAAAATGGTAATTTGGTTCAAAGTGTTAGTCAACCTCCCTTGATAGCAACTAATATAAATTTGCCTTTGGCACAACAGATACCAATAAGTTCTACTCAGTTCTCTACACAATCATTAGCTCAGGCAATTGGAAGCCAAATCGAAGATGCCAGGCGCACAGCGGAGCCCTCCTTAGGTGGCTTACCTCAGACTATCAGTGGTGACAGTGGGGGAGTGTCAGCAGTTTCAGATGGGAGTAGCAGCAGTCTAGCAGCCTCTGCTTCTCTTTTCCCGTTGAAGGTGCTACCGCTGACGACACCCCTGGTGGATGGCGAGGATGAGAGGTAAGATGCCATATTTCTGCAGATGTTCAATAAACTCGAAATTAATATATTTGGTAGAAATATGTATTCAAAAAGTTAAAGTGTTATATTGTTTTCAGTTTGGGTGAAAATGCATATTCATGGTAAGTTTTATAGAGCAGGAGTGTTATGGAATGATTTCAGAGTGGATAGGAAATAGTAATATATAAATTAAATTCCTCAAAATAGTTAGGTTGAGTTTGTATTCACATTAAGACTAGGTTTGGGGTCACCAAGTGGTTTTAATTAATTTATAAAATGCTTTTTAGAAGATTAATTATGAAAAAAAAGGCTAAATTTTGCCAACACACATAATTATTCTTTTGAGTCACTAAAATCCTTGTGATCATCGCTTTGGTTGTTACCATGTTTGTTCTCCCTTACTAGGCAGCCCTTTTTCAGTTCCACAGTGTTTGATCTTAGGCTGTGAAAGATACTGTTACCTGCTTTTCCTAGTCAGACACTGTAGGAAAGATGACCTAATCTGGGTTATATAGATTGCCCATATACTGTAATTGACCAGCTTTTGTAAACTTAATGGTCACTTTATCAGAACTGAAAAGTAATGGGAATCTTAAGTGTTTTTTGGAGAAGGAGGGCATACACTCTCAAAATAACTCAATTTATCTTTGATGATAGTATGCTATACATTTTTCCTTTTGCATAGTAGATCAAGGTGGTAGCCATTTTAAAGAGTAAGTCTTGCAGGGTTGAATTTATACAGGCATGAAAATAAGATGTTCTGCTAATCTCCACCTGTTCCTTTACCAAAAATAAATATACACAAAACCTAAAACACATTATTAAACAAGCTTTTTTTCAATTAGATTGGAAATAATGTGCTAATAACACTTACTGAATAAAATTTTATCTGAAGCTGACTGGCTAGAAAAGTCATGAAGTTTTTCATGTTTCCACAGTGCTTTAAGACCTACTTGTGTTTTTTTTTTTTTAAGGAATGTTCTTTTCACAAATATGTCAGTCTGTGACTAACCTTGATCCAAATATCATAGGAGTTATGAAAAGACTATTCATTTTCACTGGAATTTTGAGTAAGCGTGCAAGATATTTAATTATTTTAGTATTAGTTGGAGGTTTTTGAGATTGCAATTCCATCAAAACCAGTTGAAGCATTTATATTCTATACATTTATTTGTGGGGTTGACTTTGGAACAACCAAGCAATTAATTTAAGAAAAAGAAAACAAAGGCCCAATGTTTGAGGTTTTCTTTTTTTAAAAAAAGTTGTAAAGACATGGTTAATTGAAACAAGTTAAAAATCTTGTCTTTCAGGATCTTTATTTTTTTTCCTAATAGTCATATAATTAAAACTTTGTTACTAACCAACTGTATTCTGCATCCTTGTACTTTAAAAAGATAGATATTTCCTTAATAGTTCTGTTATAGTTATTGTTCATTCTTCAGTTTTATCTTTATCATTCTGATTCTCATCATAATTTTAATTTAAAGATTTACTCCAGTTATTAATGTTTGATAGGTAAAAAGGACGTGATCTAGGCGAAACCCCTGTAGAAACAGATATTTTGTGTAGATGCTAAATTTACAGAAATGAAGGACAAGGGTGACACATAAAAATGAAAACCACACATTGTGATTTCAAGCCTGCTATAATTTTGTTAATTCCCATTTGTGATCTCCTGCTTTGACTTTCTTCTCTTTCCCTACTGTTCATAGGGCAATGATAGGGATTTCCAAAACCTGATGTTCCCTACCAAGTCAAAGAATGCTGCTTAAAACTGTTTTTTTTTTTTTTCCTGTAGGGATACAGTCCTGATTTAAAATAAGAGCATAAAATTATTTGCTAGATGGGATATAGATTAATTAGGGGCAAATTATGAAAAAAAAAGTTTGGAATTCTAGAAAGAGAGAAGAAATGTTTTCAGAATGTACATATTTTGAATTTACTGTGTATTTGAGCTTTTGTTAGTTGACATCAAAGTTGAGTCATCAAAACTGAAAAACTTGTTTCAAAGGTATCCTTCAAATTCTGTAAAATCGGTGTTTCACTCTTAAAAATCTGTAAGGTCAGACAGGATTTTTAAAAAGTAAGAGAGAGAGAGAGAGAGTGTGTGTGTGTGTGTGTGTGTGTGTATATGTATGCATATGCCTTTTTTATTATGTCATTCCAGATAATTTCTTTTATTGCTACAGTTTGGAAAAACAAGTGTTATTTTATTTAAATTTGCCCTGAAAGAGGATTTGTGTTGCTTACATGTTTTAGGCTTTGTCACCTTTAGTCAGTCATGGGAAAAAAGAGTACTTTATCATTTCAGTATTATAATGCTAAATATAAATTTTTGGTGGTAGAACAAATGAGAGTGGTTATTCTCTAATCATCTTTTGTAATAATACCCTAACACTTTAGATGTTAAAATGTTTATTAGACTTGTGGAAAGTGCTTTCAGTTGGCTACTGTAAAAAAAATTAATCAAAGCATTAAGATCGTGTGTCTTATTTTCAAAACATCATTTTTTTTTTGTACTGGTGATTGAATGCAGGGGCACTCTGCCACTGAACTACATCCTTGTCCCTTTTTATTTTTTTATTTTGATCTCACTAAGTTGTTGAGGCTGGCCTCAAACTTGGGATCCTCCTGCCTTAGACTCCCAAGTTACTGGAATTACACACTTGTACTAATACCTTATCTTCAAAAAGTCACTGTCATTACAAAGGTCTTGATCTCTCTTAGCTTTTAATGAACCCCCTCCTTACAAGATGGGAAAATGTAGTTATTTCGCTCTGATATATAGTATTTTGTGTTTTGTGATTGTTAGTACAGCCTCTTATGTGAAATTGGTCTAACTACTGTTCACCCTTCAAGACTCAGCTCAGATATTTTCTCTGAAGGATTCTCTTTCCCCAGGAGATGTTGTTTCCTTAGCACTTTTTAATGTTCTCCTATTTAAGCCCTATATACATTTGATTATAATTATTTACCAGTCTTTCCCATAAGAGTAGTTCCTTAAGGGCAGGTACTAAATATTTCTTGAGCAAATTTATGAGCAGACCTTTCTCTGCTTTTCCTATCATGATTTAAAGTTTATATTGTCTGTCATCTTAAGCACAACTTGCAGCATGGATTGAAATAAATAAAATGACTCCCTAACCTCTTCAGTGTTCCTTGAGGTGAATTGATGTCTATCTTCTAAATACAGTACCAATTTATAGTAGGTCTTCAAATATTTATTAAAAAGGGAATGAAGCCGGGCGCGGTGGTGCACGTCTGTAATCCCAGCACTTTGGGAGGCTGAGGCAGGAGGATCGCGAGTTCAAAGCCAGCCATCAGCAATGGCAAGGCACTTAGCAACTCAGTGAGACCCTGTCTCTAATAAAATACAAAAAAGGTCTGGGGATGTGACCCAGTGGTCGAGTGCCCCTGAGTTCAATCCCCAGTACCACAAAAAAAAAAAAAAAAAAAAAAAAAAAAAAAAAAGGGAATGAATGTTTTCTTACCTATAAAATAAGGGTAGTATACATTTTGCCTTTGTTTAAAGGGTTTTTTTTTTTTTTTAAGATGTATATGTGCAGTTTAAGCAGTCAAATAGTTTACATGGTTATCCAAAATAAATAAATGAAAGAGCTTCCTGCTCCCTTGCTTCCCAAATTTCCTTTCCTAGAAGCACTTTTACCTCTTATAGATGATTATTGTGATATTACCTCCTAGTCGCTAATATGCTTGTCTAGTAGATGCACAACATAGCTTGATGGTTAGGAGCATGGAGACTCCAGAATTAGACCCTTCTAGTTTTATGTAACTTTGGGTCTCTTAAACTCTCTGTGCCTCAATTTCCTCATTTTTTACAAGTAGTATGTTTCATAGAGTTGTTGTAAGAATTAAGTGAATTTGGGAAACTCTTAGAATTTTTCTGACTTTTAATGCCCTAAATGAGTGTTTGTTAAATTAAATACTCCATGCTTTGCTTTTGACTTTATTAATTTCCTAGAAAAATGAAGATATGCCCAGTTGGTAATCCTTCTTATAAATGCTGCTTCCTTCCAGTAGTTATATCACTTTTGATTATTTAATATTCTCATAAAAGATGACTACTTTTTGTTTCCAGAAAATGTCCTGTGGTTGCCTCCCTCCTCCTACCCTGTCCCCACCTATCTAGTATGTAGAAATGTTGGGGAGTTCTCCCTTCCCAAGTTTTCATTTATCAGTATAGTCTGTTTTCTCCAAGTTGCCCCATGCCCCCATTGTTGTATAATTTGGGCTCTACCTTGATATAGTGCTTTCTCAAACATCTGGTAATTCTTTGTCTGTGCTTGCACTTAAGTGTAAGAAGACTAAAGAGCTGATTAGAAATTTTCCATGCTGCTTTAAACTGGTGATGTGGCTGGAGGCAACTGCCTTCTCCCTTTTAGTTTTTCTCTATATTTATCACTAATTCTACATTTTATTAGCTATCTTAATGTCGACATCAGGTATTGTTACCAATTTGATCTTCCTGAGGAAGTCTGTCTTATAACTTCCATTCTGGACTGATTGCTATCTAGGCTTGGTACACAAGTATTGTAGGATTCCCTTCACTTTCTCCTGTGTTGGATCCCTATTCTCAGTGACCAGTGTTGTCTTCATTCTTGATTTACTTGGGGTTCAGTTCTTTGGTTAGGTAAAGAATGCTAGGTGGGAAGATTATCTTATAGTTTTGTACTGTTGCTTTCTAATATCCATACTGCTTTTGAGAAATCCAAAGCCATTTTTATTTCTCATCTATTGTATGTGACCTGTGTGTTTGCTTTTTCCATTTTATTACTCTATCCTCATTTTAAAAAAATCTACTCTTAAGACTTTTTTGTTTCTATTGTTCAGAAATTTAACTATGATGGGTCTTTCATGGGTCTGTGTTCATTCATGGTGCTGAGTATTTGATATATGTTTTTATAGTGTGGAAACATCTTTTAGTTCTGGGACTTTTTCTTGATGAGAATTGTTGATTACTTTCCATTTTTCTTTCTTAAACTTATACAGTGGGCCTTCTTGACTGGTCTTCAAATTTTCTGTATTTAACTATTTTCTGTCTTTTTCTCTCTCTTTCTATTGAGTTCTCATTTGTCTTGTTATATATTTAACTTCCAAGAGCTTTCTTGTTGTTGTTGGTATTTGCTCATTTTTGTGTATTGTTCTAGTTTAATAATGATAGTAACTTTTTCTTAGATCTCTCGAGTATATAAATGTTAGTGTTTTTTTTTGTTTTTGTTTTTAGTTTTCTGTGTGGTCTGTTTTCTCCAGAGTTTTTCTTTTTTGATCTTTATCTTCATGTTATAGTCTTTGGATGGCTGGTAACTGTGTGTAAGAGCAAACAATTAAAATACTGATTGGAAATTCTTAGGCTTAGTGAGGCTTGTCAATTGTTGGTTTCACTCTGTGGTATCCTGGCTGGGCTGTTTGGCTGCGGGATTCCTGATATCATGCATGTATTTCCTCCTAATTGGTTAGATGGTTGTAAGAAGACTTCCCTGATCTTGCCTGGAAGTGAAGGCCTGTCTTCAAGCATTTTTGGTGGTAGTGGAGGGAGGGGTTGAAGGAGTAAAAAGTCTTAGGGAGTCTTAACATCCCACAATGTTTCTTCACTTAACCTTGTTTTCAGTATATTCTCCTTCTTTGCCAGGCTTTCTTAGTCCTGAGATCTTGTGTTTTATTTTCTTTAGACAATATACTTTGGGTTTTTTGGTTTTGTTTTTTTGAGTTGGGAGAAAAAGTTGCTATCTGTGGGGTTGGTTACAATCTTCCTTATTTTAGGACCCTTTCCCCCACCCACATCCTATTTCCTATGAATGTGGTACTGCTAATTCCTGAGCCTTTGGGGGATTTTGCAGTTTAAATTGGGTTTGTTCTTGGTTTTCTCCACTGTTTGCTAAAGATTTCATTTTCTAGTGTTTGCTAAGCCATTTGTCACTCAACCATCTGTTTTCCAGCTTCTAAATTTTTGTTGCTATTGTCCCCCACCTTTTAAAAAACTCCTTTTCTATTTTAGTGGAGCTTTTGGGGGGAAACAGTGGGGATAAAAAAGAGATTTATGTTTACTATTGTTACACATCTGTTCCTTTAACAAAGCCATTGCACTAAGATGTGATCAATAATGAGTAATATACATGAATTTTAACAGTGGAATTGCTTGGCTAAATCCATCATTAATAAGGATAGTGCATAACTCAGTATTCTATTCAATGTTAGATTCAGTAAATGTTACATTGAAACACTCAGCCTTGTAAATTGTTTTTTTTTTTTTTCATTTCATATTTAGTAGTGAAGTGAAATTTATTGAGCTTATTAGAGAGGCCATATGAGTTGTCTGAGGTTGAATACATAGCAGTAAAGCAGAGCTGGGGTTCAAAGCCATCTTTCCAATTCCGAATTTAGTGCCATTTCTACTAATAAAGCCAACAAGAAGGCTGATGACCAGAAATAATATTAAGAGTGGTTGAACTTGAAAAAAGGGAAGGCTTGATTGCTTTGTATTTTAGTATAAATGATGGAATTGTCATAGGACATCATGTTTTCTTGTAAACCCTTGTTCAGAAAAAAGTGGGTGGGTAAAGTTATCACAGTGAGTGCCTACAGTAGGCAGTCAAATGTCAAGTTAATTTGGACATGTTTTTTCTTTTGAAATTTGTATGGAAATTGTCCTTTTAGGAAAATCATTTAAATTTTCTAGTAATGTAAATTCATTGTTTTTAAACATTGGCTTCAGACTCTCAAAACAAGTAGATGTTTTTATTGTTTAGAAAGTTTTAAAATATGAAACTGCAAAGCATAACCTATTCTGATGCTGCAATATCAGAATCCTGGTGGTTGGTTTTTGCTGTGTTACTGTTAAGCTTGAATATGTCATGGTATAAATATGTTGTATGGCTCTTAAAACAGCTGTATGAGGGGAAATATTAAAAGAATCTTTATACCATTTTAAAATGGTTAATTTTTAAAAATATATATTTATTTGTTTTAGTTGTACACAATGTCTTTATTCTTACGTGGTGCTGAGGATCGAACCCGGGCTGCGCGCATGTGCTAGGCGAGCACTCTACTGCTGAGCCACAACCTCAGTCCCTTAAAAGGTTAATTTGTACTGAGTTGAGAGTCTAGATTGAGTAGTTTCTCAGTCTCACAAGTGCTTGAATGCCTTTTTCCCTACCATTTCTTCTTTACCTGTCTTTTTGACCAAGAACTCTCATTTGATTTTTTTAGTAGAGTCTTTAGGCCTAATTGACTTTAGTTCCTCCTTGAAAATTCTTTCACTTTCTGTAATACCCTTCTTTGTTTTTTCCCTACTTTTCTGGCCACTTCTCTTTAGTCTCTCTTTTCAGCTTGTTCTCTCAGAAACTAATAGTTTCATTGAATGTCTGAGTCCTCTTCCTACATACTATCTTTTCCCTGTTCCCAAAACTTTAAAGAGGCTGAATACATGCCACTAGTCCAGCCTTTTCTTCTTACCCTTGGATTTATATAGTCATCTGTCTTTTAAACAATCTCTGCTTTCTCCTCTGCCTCTCACTCTCACCAGGTAGTGAACTTATCCCTTTATTACCTAACCCAGCACATATTCTACTTTAGACTTCATTTCTCTACCTCTCTGTCTTTCCATTTTATTTTGAGGGTCCTGTGTTGTCTGGCCTCGAACTTGCCTCAGCCTCTGGTATAGCTGGAATTACAGTCATGTGCTGACACACTGGGCTAGTTGTTTTTATTTTGAACATTAGTTCTTCACTTTAGAAACCTGAGAGTCCTTCGTAACTTCTTTGCCTCAACTTTGATATCCTGACCATTTCTTCAAATTCATCTTGAATTTACCTTTCCTCCATCCCTACTGCCACAACTCTAGTCTGAGATGACAATAGCTCTCACTTTAAGTACTGTGTGCACATATGCGTGCAGTAGCTTCTTCACCAAGTCTCCTGCATACATTTTGCCTTTTTCTAATATAGTGTTAGAATTGTTATAGTAATATAGTATGTTGCTCTTAGAATGATAGAATGATATATGATATATATTTTTAATTGGGAGATTGAACCCAGGGGTGCTTTATCACTGAGCTGTCCCCAGCTATTTTTTTTGTTTTGTTTTGTTTTTCTTTTACATTTTGAGAGAGTATCTTGCTAAGTTGCCTGGATTGACCTTGAACTTGTGATTCTTATGCCTCAACCTTGTCTGAGTGGATAGTAGGTGTGTGCCACCACACCTGGCTCAGAATGATATGCATAGAGTAGAAATCTCTTTGTGTAACTCACTTCCCAAGTCCCCTTGAAGGCTTGCCATTTATTTCAAGGTAATTACTTTCTGTCTTTGTTTATTCCTGGCCTCATATTGTGCCACTTTTCTCCATTCTACAGTCCAGTTGCACTTCACCTTTTTTCAGAAAGCTGCTCACCTTGCCTCCTCCTTTAGGTCTTTATACATGATGTCTGTTAGCCAGGACATTCCCCTATGCCATCTCCCTTCCATTCCTGCTTAAAGCTTAACTGCCACTTTTTGAGAAGACTCAGACATAGCAATCCAAACTTACGTTTACATTAAAGGTTCCTTGTTCTTTTCCTTTATAATGCATATCACTGTTTGTAATTAGTGTTTGTTTTTTGTGATATCTGATGATTTTAAGCTTCATGAATTGGGGTGTTTGCTTTGCTTCTACAGGCCCAAAACCTATGCCAGTGCTTAACATATAGTAAATTCTCAGCAAAACCCTGATTAATAAAGAAAATATATTATTACTATTGGCATAAGAAAATCAGGGGGAACATCCACATAAGAAAAACAAGGGAAACATCCTTTTAAAAAGATCATCCTGATCTTTTGAAAGATAAATTCTTTACAAATGATCCTATGATGCCATCATTTTCCCTTTTAATAGAGATGACTGAGAATATATTTATTTATTTTTGCTGTTTGTAAGGCAAAAAAGGATTCTTGGCTATTTTTAATAAGGATTTTGTTTTATGTTTATTTTGTATTTATTTATGCTTACTCCAATAAAATTTCTATGACTTGAATGGAAGTAGAAATTCAAGCTGGTCGTGGTGGCCCACGCCTGTAATCCCAGCACTGGGGAGGCTGAGGCAGGAGGAGCGTGAGTTCAAAGCCACCCTCAGCAATGGCGAGGCACTTAGCAACTCAGAACCCTCTCTCTAATAAAATACAAAAAAGGGCTGGGGATGTGGCCCAGTGGTCAAGTGCCCCTGAGTTCAATCCCCAGAACCAAAAAAAAAAAGTAGTAATTCATTTATTTAAATATTGGAATTAGTAATATTTCTGCCTTTGACTGTAGCCATTTCACATAATGTTTTTTTATTACTATTTATTGTTATTAATATATTCCAAACATAATGATTCTTAAATATCTAAGTATTACCTTGGAAGTCCTTTGATGTAGTTTCAGCTGTTAATAAAATTTATAAAAAACAAATATTTAACTTGTGAAAGGAAACTGTTGAAAGTTTTTTTTTATTATTAAACAGTTGAACATTGAGTAATTGTTTGAATTTTTTGTAATCTGTTTTACTTATGGTCATTTTAGCAACTTGTTAAACCAATAAGTTAGGTATTTTACAAAGGAGAGGTATCATGAAAAAGGTGCTCTGAATTACCAATAAACTTTATTGATTATCTTTGCATACTAAACTTCAGTTTTAAGGTTGGAATAGTTTAAAACAGAAGAGAAAATGATATTGTCATGCAGCTATCAGCAGAAGCTAGTTCTGAGAGTCTAAAGGTTTTCCCACCTTGTTTGTGGACATATTAGGGTTAAACCTGGTAGCCTGGTATAAAATAGTTGATTGGGAGGTTTACTATATTTTTTTAAGGATTAATTTTAGATCATGGAGCATGGTATTGGCCTAAACCATGGAACCACAGAATGAAGGGTTCCTCTGAACTTCATGTAGTTAAGACAGATGAGATAGCATCTTATATTCCAGGCTTCCCAGATTGTTTTTGTAATATCAGCTGACTACTTAGGTTGAAGAACTTTTGATGTCCTGTGTACATTTTTGTGTATTCTTTTTTGAGCGAAATGTAAATATTTTGATTTATAAAATTTCTTTTTGTTGATAAAACTTAATTCTCACCTTATCTAGTTACCTGATTGCTTTAAGACTTTCTGAGTGTATTCACAGGGTAACATAGCATATTGACTAGTTAGGTATGCTTCATATATTTATATGGTTGAAATACTATCTAGATATATATACACATATGTAATTTGCCCTCTTGCATATGTATATTTTCAGTTCTGATAGTAATAACACTAGTTTTGCATGATTTCTTTGGATTGTTTTTAACAAAGCATTTTGAAATAGATATGTCCTCTTGAGTCCCAGCAGTCTTGAAGTTGATAGGATATTTTTGTTCAAGTTTGACAGAAGAAACTGAGACTCAGGTTTGTTTATTCAGTCTATAATTAAATGACAAGTTCCTACTATGTGCTATGTGCTGGTTAGCTTGTTTGTAGACCATTAACAATTTAGAAATAGTAAAAGTAGTAGGAATAGTGATAATAAAGAATAAAATGGTTGAAAATGATACTGCTTGCTATTTTCCAAATTGTTCTAAGCATGGTACATATATTAACCTATTTAATTTTCAGAGCATCCTTATGAGTTATATCATTAATTATCACCATTTCATAGGTGAGGAAACTGAGGATAGAGTGATTAAGTATCTTATTCAGGGTCACATAGCTGTTAAGTAGGAGCTGGGATTTAAATCCAGGCAATCTTATTTCAGAGTCTGTTCATAAATGACTTTGCTCTTTTGCCTCTGTAGCATATGATCAGAACCAGGATCTTCTGTTTCTTCAAGTCAGTTTAAGTGCTTTGGGAAGCACTGGGAACTGCAGTGAACTTAAACTATTCTCTGTTAGAATGCCCGAGACTGGATAATTTGTAAAGAGAAGAGGTGTTTTTTTTTTTTTTTTTTTGACTCATGGGCCTGAAATCTAAGATCAGCAACTGCATCTGGTAAGGGCCTGGTGCTGCTTCAACTCATGGTGAAAAGCAGAAGGGCAAGCAGGTACAAAGGCAAAAAACGGGGGGGGGGGGGGGGGGGGGGGGGGGGGGGTGCAGCTTTACTTTGTAACACTCTTGTGATAACTAATCTAGTAAGAAGAGAGTTAACCCAGGCCAGAGAGAAAGGCATTAATCTTCATGATCTGATCACATCACTCTTAGAGTTTCTGCTTCTCAACACTGCCACAATGGCCATCAGATTTCAACATGAGTTTTGGAGGGGAAAACCATATTCAAACTATAGCATACAGATATTTCTGAAGTCGTTATATTCTCAAAATACTTGTTTAGATTTTGGAGTTCAGAAGGTGATGCTACTCTTATTCCTATACTCAAGTATATAAAAGCTCCACAAGAACAATGACCATACCTATATAGTATAGCAAATATTTACATATCATTTACATTTTGTTAGGTATTACAAATAAGCTAGACATGATTTGGAGTGTCCAGGAGGTGTGTGGGGGCTGAATGCAAATACTCAGGTCTTGGTATCTGCAGTAGGGTTCCCAGGGACACTGAGGGAGTACAGTAAACAGATTGTCATTGCCAGTTTCTTCTAGGAAGGGGAAAGGAGAGGTGTTATTTCTTCCTATCCACTAGGGATTCCTAGGTCTTCCAAAAAGGAATTGATGTAGATCTCAAATTATTTGAAATGTGGAAGTATTAAGTTACCATTAAAATGTGAGTAAATTGATGATTTTATTGATACTTAAAGTGCCACAAAACTTTTATTCCTTTCTTCATAAGTGCTTTTTTTCACTTTGTCATTTTAAAAACTTAAGGATCTATATGTGCATATCTTAAGTGTACGCAGAAAGGAATATACTTTTTAAATTTATTTTAAAATATTTCTCTGTAAGCTGCTTTAAATATTTTAAGGAATGACTTGGGATAGAAACTCAATACATGGGAAAAGTACGACAAAGTAGGAAGTGAAATGTTAGGAGAGATAATAGTAGAGCAATATTGGGAGTCAGAGAAGGTTTAGGATCACATGCTTGAGGAGGAGACATTTTAGAGTAAATTTGGATAGCACTGAGGATTATTAGTAAATTATTGTAGTGAGAAAACATTAAAAAAAGTATAAGGAGTATTTATAGGAAAGAATATAAGAATCATCTAAGTTAGTGGGAGATGGAACTTGTATGCAGTATAAGGCTAACTTTGAAAAGCCTTATGTAGTTCTGTGGTGTAGAGCATTTGGTTAACATACATGAGGCTGTGGGTTCAGTCCCCAGCACTGGTGAGGAAAGGGAGGGAAAACAAAAGCCTTAAATGTAAGATTGAGAGGTCTGGACTTTATTGTACATGGAGTCATGGAATGGAGATTGGTTCCTTTGTTTTTGTGGTCTGCAATGGCCTGAGTAGTGCTGTGTTTTAGGAAAAATCTGGCTCTACATGGAATGCCTCTTTTGCTTCCTTTCTGGAATGGAGAATGGGGTATGAGAAACCCTGTAAATCCTTTTTCCTCAGTGATGGACATAGAGGCACATTCACTTTGTTGAATCGGAGGTAATGGTTGGAATTGGTGACCTTGGCCTGCTTAGGGAAGGTAAAGAGTAAGGAACCAGTTATACATGGTAACACTGTTTTTTATCCAGAGGTTAAACACTGTTAACCTAATTCTTTGGAGCACAGCTCTGGAAAGTAAGGGCCTCAAAAACTGCTTAAGGGGCTGGGGATGTAGCTTAGTGGTAGGGTGCTGGCCTAGGATGTATGAGGCCCTGGGTACAGTCCCTAGCACTGCAAAAGGAGGAGGAAAATAAAACTGCTTGAAATTGCTATCTCAAAATAAAGCTGTGTGGAACCTCCTGCTCCTCCTACCCCCGCCATTTTTTGCATAGCATTCTGATCCTTTTCTGAACTTTTTTTTTTCCTCTTATAACGGTTGTCTTATATTTGCTAACTTTATCATCTTAGATAAAAGTAGGGAGGGAAAATAAGTGGAATTCTGAGGTACTTCAGGTGACATCAGGAAACTAGTAGTATATATAGTCTGACATGAAGGTAGGTATTAGAAATTTTATGGACACTTTAAAGAACTGTATGTTATTGAATGTTTACTAGTTGAAAGCTAGGTGATGTTTGGTTTGTTCTTCCAGGATGTATGGATACCAAGAATAAATTCCAATAATGTTAATTACCGACCCGTGGATAAGTATGAAGAAACTATTTAGTTGTATTTTCCTCCACAGTAGCATTTAACCATAGACAATCACTTCACTAGTCTGTATTGTATTTTTCCTATTCTAAATATGGCAAATGCTTCACATTTTCCTAGCTTTTAGGGTAGTAAGGTTATTCCATCAGATATTTATAATGTATATTATAAATAAAAGGTAGATTTCTACCTGTAGAAATTACAAAGAATATTTATAATAATATTCAATAGTAAAATTAGATGTCCCTAATAGATGCTGTGATTTAAATATTTATTCATTTTGAGATCAGGTCTTCCTTTGTTGCCCAGGCTGGCCTCAAACTCATAATATTCCTGGCTCAGCTTCCTGGGTAGCTGGGATTACATGTGTGTGTGACACTGTACCCAGCTCTAGTTTAAGTAATTATTAACCATGATTTCTATTTTTAGTTAAGTTAGTGATGAATAAATGACCTATCATTTATTACATATTCTTCATAAGGATTTTGTACGTAGTTTCTGATATTTTGTTATAATTATTTTCTTTGAAACTGCCATTTTTAGCATATTAAATCAAATACTGTATCAAGGGAAACTAATTTCTCTTATTTATCTCATTCATGTTTTTAATCCTTTTTAGAGAACTGGACAACCCAATTTCTTTCATAAGGAAGTTTTTTTTTTTTGGTTTATGCATAATATTACATTAATTTTGTTTTCTTGATTGTGTTTTCTATATAATTTTGTTATGGTATTTTTGACAGCTGTTTTTTTTTTTTTTTTTTTTTTTTTTTTGGTACTGGGATTGAACTCAGGGGCACTAGACCACTGGGCCACATCCCCAGCCCCTTTTTGTATTTTATTTAGAGACAGGGTCTCACTGAGTTGCTAAGTGCTTCACCATTGCTGAGGCTGGCTTTGAACTTGGGCTTCTCCTACCTCAGCCTCCCAAGTGCTGGGATTACAGGCGTGCGCCACTGTGCCCCGCTCAACAGCTATTCTTTTTGTTGAGGAAATAGTCACGTTTTAAAGGGACTGTTGCTTTTTGAAGATGATGTTCAGCTAACCTCGTCATAATGTATTTATTTTAAAAAATGTGCTGCTTTGTAAGTTATCTTTTTTGCTTGATTTTTTTTTTTTTCTCTTTGAATATCTTCCTATGGATACAAGGTGATGAGCTATGTGAGTTGACCACGTCCCTGGTTTTGCTTATTATAGTGTTCTGCACTGTTCAGATGCTGATAACCCATCCACTGACTTCTTTCCTTTTCCTTTTTCAGGCTTTTTTTTTTTTTTTTTTTGCGGGAGATGGGGAAGCTATAGTTCACCTACGTTTTTCTTTTAGAACAAGCGAGGTGCCATGTCTTGTGTTTAGTTGTTGCTATAATTTTTGGTGAAATCTTGAAGTAATGAATTTGACTGATTCCCAAGCTGTTCATCTCCATTGTGTATTATTTTCTTCCATGAGAATCCACCAAATATTATTTGTTATTCTCTGAAATGACAGCAGAATGTGTATGTTTGTACAAATGGTATATTCTATTATTAGGAATTTGATGAATTTTGAGGTTTCAGGCAGGAAGGGTGGGTCCAGAGTGAGAAGATGGTAATGAGAATTTATAATATACAATACTGGTCTTCTACTTCCATCTACTTCCCTGGATCTTATAATAATAAAAACCCATGATATCACATAGTGATTTTTTAAAGGAACACATTTAATGCTTATTGAAGTTATATAATATTTGAATTAACAACCAGTTTGACTCCTTTCTTTTGTAAATTTACATTAAGATTAATAATAAATCCCTAGGGGACCCAAGAGGCATAAGAGGGGATGCTTCTAAAATTTCTTTGACAGTATTAAAGTGAAGTTAAGATGACTACTAGGTCACATAACTACTAAGTGGTGGAGCTGTGTTAATATTTCATTAGGCAGTTTGATTCTGAAGCTTTCACTTTTAACCACCTTTTGGAGATTTCCCATGTCCATTGATAAGTAGTCTTTACCCTGTGAACATGAAGGCATTTGACCCTACAGACTTCAGTAGTTCTTTGGGGTGCGATTTTATAGAGTTCTATGGTGATTGATGTTTCTGGTGATGATTATTTAAATTTCAATTATAATTTGTTTTCTTAGTATATTTTCTAGGCAGTTTCTACCCCAGATGGTTACAATTTCCAAATTTATTGTTTTAAGTGTAAACTTTAAATTTGGAGAATTTGCTGAAGTAGAATCAAGTTTAAGAAGAATAAATAACTATAGAGACCCCAATTTTACGATATGAACAATCAATAAATCAGGTTAGTAGCCTTCTATAAGCTGTTCATACTTAAGACATTTTCTTTAAGCTTGATGTCCTCAAATTACATTAAAATATTTTAAAAAGCAGAAATCTTGGCTGGGGATATAGCTCAGTTGGTAGAGTGCTCGCCTCACATGCACAAGGCCTTGGGTTCAATTCCCAGCACCACACACACACAAGAAAAGAAACCTCCTTTAATTAGTTGAATCATAATAGCACATTTTATGACTCAGATCTTTAATTTTGAGTTGTTACAGCTTATAGTCATATCACATGCTTGTTATTAGAACAAGAAAGTGCTAATTTATATGAATGCTTTAATATTCAGTTGAAAAATAGGATTTGCCTTGACTTTTTGCTTATTATCCTGGAAGGGTAAATTTATAGTAATTTTTTCTCTAAGATAATTGCATTAGGTATTCTATTCTAAATTTTTATAGTAGAGCTCCTTTTCTTCATTGTTTTTCCTGATTCGTTTATAAATACCGAAGCTATCGAAAGAAGCAATTGGATTTTTTTTTTTTTGCTTTACAGTTAACAGTAAAGATCTATCTTAAAAGATGTAGCTTTGCTTATCATTTAATAGTAATATGGTACATCTTATTTACATAATTCTCACTTTCCATTAATATAAAATAGCCAAAAGCTGCTGGAAGCAGGTAATTTTTTTTTTAACATCTAGTACAAGTTGATTGCATTTTTAAACATTGTATTTATTGGGTATGTTTTTGACAACCTAAAATTGCTATTCTCCCCTATACATAAGCAGTTGCAGAAAAGTGAGACATAACTGAGTTTCCTTTTGCAAAATGGACATGCTGAGACTCACTTTGGGTTTTTTGTTTGTTTTTAGAGTTTCAGTAAGCTTTCTAGTCCTAGTCAGATTCTTAGTCTGTGAGGATCATCTACGAGTGGCTTATTAGATGTTGATCCATTACGTAAAAACAAAAGCTTTTAATAGGTGGACACCTTGGCCTGACAAAACCAAGTTGTACTATATTTGAGCTTATGAATATGGGACTTAAATGCCATTAGTCTCTGCTAAAGACTGAACATATGAGTAGGGCAGAAAAACTAGGAGAAGTAGAAAGGGAGTAGAAGATCTTAAAAGCTGCAGAAAGGAAAGAAGTAGACTGATGTTAAACAGTTGGTATAGTCCCTCAGGGAGTACTATTCCCTGATTGCCTACATCTGTAAATTTATCAATATAAATTATTTTAGCAAAAGCACCTGAACTAATTCAAGAACTTGTCTGTTAGTCTGAAAGGCTTTTTATAGTATTTCTGCATTTTTCTGTTACTGTGATGATGTATTTATTCTGGAAATATTTATTGAATGAATGTTATATACCCAGCACTTACCAGAGGTACTGAGGATACAAAAAAAAAAAAAAAAAAAAAAAAAAAAAAAAAAAAAAAAAAAAAAAAGCATGGTTTTGGCCTTCAGAGTTTTAATAACTTGAAGAAACATCATAAGGTCTTGGTATGTCTTCTGAATAATCCAAATTAAGTTATAACATTTACAGTTATTACTCAGTATATGGCATACATAATAGCTTTTCTATTCAGATTAATTGATTGAACCAAGCTGTAGATTAATGAGCATAGAGCATAATGAGGTAGAATTTAATGAGCATTAGCTTTGCTATCAGACCTGGTATAATCTTGTTTCTTCTACCTCTTCATTGTGTGGCCTTTGTAAATGAGTTAAACTTTCTAGCCCAATTTCCTTATCTGTTATGTGGGAATACTACCCTTGCACTGTTTGGGAGGATCAAGGGATACAAAATGTAATTCACTTAGTTCAGTTGTTCTTGGTAGTTCCTGTCAATGGTGGCTGCTGTTATTGTGCTAAAGAAGAGTAGTTCCTTTCTTCATCACCATAAATTAAAATGGAAAGATTGCCTACATGTTCAAAGACTCCTAAACCAATGATTCTGTGTCTTTGTGATATTTTTAATGTAGCCTTTCTTAGCTGGAATTCCATAAGATAATTAATCTGTATAGAAAAAGAGAGGCTACTTTCTCACTTAAAAATAGATATATCTAGGACCATCATTCTAGATGCATAAAAGGAAAGTGAATTCATTACATACAATGGAGGCATTAGGAATTAATTCTTTTGCCAAATTCCATGCTGCTAGGGCTATACTATGTCTATATGAAAATTATTTTGAAATTTTTAAATTCACAAAAACAAAAGTTTATTTCTTCCCCCTTAATGGGGAAAGGGGGACTTAGAAGAGTGTCACATAGCAGTTTGTTAATGTTCCAGAATAGAATCATTGCCTGAATCAAGTGATTTTCAAACTTTTTCATTCTAAAGATTGTTTTAGATGGGCATAATGCCTTGAAGACCATCTGTTCCATGCTTAGTCCCATATGGGACTGAAAACTATCTCCTTAGAATGAATGGGATTAATCAGTTTGTTTTTAATAAGATAATGACTCAGTATCTGGTATTTAAATTTCAAAGATTCATTGAACTGGATTTTGAAATTGAGTGTAAAGTTTCAAAACTGGTGTTTCTGTAATATTGGTTCTTCACGTGGGGGAAAAATGTTCTAGAACCCAGGAATACAATATCTTTGAGGTTGACACATTAGTTTATTAAAGACTAAGAAATTCTGCAGAAGAAAGACAATTTTATTTTGTTGACTCCTACTTTTTTCATCACACAACAGCTATTTCTGACAGAGAACTAATGTTCCTTAAAACACACATTGGGAAATGTTAATTTATTTCATTTTATATATGAAATATCCCAAGTCATGTAGTCAAGTGATGGCAGGTCTCAACTGAGCCCATCTTTACATTTGTTATTCCACTGTAACAGTTCCTTTTCTGTTTACTTCCCTGTTTTTTTTAAGTATATAGTTCATATCAGAAATAAAAGTATAAATATTATCATATGAGAGTGTACCAAGCAGACATCTGGCAGACATTTAAGAACATGTTTTGAGAAGTACAGCATTGACACATTTGCAGGCACAGCTAATTGGCCCTGTCTTTGTAAATGGTTTGTAGTTGTTAGGGATAGATTTTATATGTGATAGTATATTCCTGAAGGAAATCTGTAAATAGGTTAGAAGGAACTAGTTTTAACATGATAAAACATTCTAAGATAGGGAAACTAAATCTAAGTGTGTTTTATCCTCCAATTGTCATCAATATAGAATGTTCTACTAACTTTCTGTGTTTCTTATGTCAAAGACTTATAAAGGAGCCAGTTGAATCTTCTGGTCTACTACTTATTTACTTTCTGTGTATGCTTATTTAAGAAATGGAATATGAGAGGAGTACAAAAAGGTATGTCAAAATCTGAGGAGAAAAATGGAAAAATTTGTCTTTTGGGGACTAAATTATTTATTACAGGTGAAAATGATGATTATTTGAAATGTTTCTGAATATGTACTGGTAAATACGGAAGGAATTATTGGCTTATTTGGGGATGTCTTTTTAAGATGAGCCACCATAAAACTATAGAAGTTTTTAAAGTATTAGCTCAATTCAGTATTTAATTCCATAAATATGGTATTACATCTGAATAATATGTAATCAGTTACTTAATAAAACTTGTGAAGGAAAATACCCTTAGGCTTATGTTTCAATGGAAGCATATCCATATGTGAAGATCTTTGACTTGTTAAGAACATAAGTGGGATGTGGTGGAGCACACCTGTAATCCCAGCAGCTCCGGAGGCTGAGGCAGGAGGATCATTAGTTCAAAGCCAGCCTCAGCAACTTAGCAAGGTCCTAAGTAACTCAGTGAGATCCTGTCTCTAAGGAAAATATAAAAAAAGGGCTGGGGAGCCAGGCGCAGTGGCGCACACCTGTAATCCTAGCACTTGGGAGGCTGAGGCAGGAGGATCGCGAGTTCAAAGCCAGCCTCAGCAATAGCAAGGCACTTAGCAACTCAGTGAGACCCTGTCTCTAATAAAATACAAAAAAGGGCTGGGGATGTGGCACAGTGGTCCAGTGCCCCAGTACCAAAAAATAAAAAGAATATGAGTTCTAGTTGTTTTGGCACTTGCAAGGGCTTATAGCATAATCAGTTGTGCCGTTTGCAGTATTAGATAGCCAGTACAATGTTAACTGAACTCCACATCACTCTTAAATTAAATCATATTTCTTAAGTTGTTAGTTTGGTGGTAATAATCTGTTCCCTTTATATGTTTTCACCATTTTCTTTTTTGGCAGTATTTTCTCTTTCAGACATGGATTGTAACTATCGACATTTTTTTCCTGAAATGTTTGAAAAGTAGAAACAGCTATGAGAACTATGAATAGTCAGTTAAGACACCAGGATTAAATGTTTCTCCAGGATTTAAATTTGGAGTATAAAGTTGGACATTTGTAATAATTCTGGTTTGTAGTCTCATTGTTACGTAGAAATCCTGTTAAGTAGTTGAGAGACACGGGCTTTCTTAATTTCTGATAGTCTGCTGACATGGTCTCTAAGGTTCAGGATGCCCTCTCTCAGTCTGACATTTTGACTACCTTCTTTGTCACCTGAGGCTCAATTGCTACAAAATTACAATAGAATAAATTAAAGATATATTTGTAAATAAATTTGTTATTTAAGAAATGTGTCCTATTTTATTGATTAAAAAAAATACCAAGTAGAAAGCATCCTATTCTTTTCTAATATATTACGTGCTAATATCATTTATATTGATTTTTTCCCCTTAGGCTCAAAATAAGATAAGAAAAGGGATAACATTCATTTGATCTTTATACACAGAACAACAAGTTAGATATATTATAGACTATCAAAATAATAATTAAAATATATTACAATTTAGGTCAACCACAGCCTTCATATATAATGTTATTTATTCTGGAACAAACTGAAGACTGTTTTCTGGATGGCAGAGTTTATCTTTAAATCCAATTTATTACTGCCAGATTATTGTAATTATAACAGAAATGATGACTTATACTGTAATTATATTTATATTAAGACAATAAAGTTTATTAATCTTTATAACATTCTCCTACACTTAAAAATAAATTTTTACATTAGTAAACAAACTAAAATCCTAATTTGAAAAGTTTGGTATCTTTCTTTTTGTAGATATTTTGAAATGACGTGTTTTTTTATTACTATTTTCACATGCTTTCAGATGTAAGCTTTTCAGGTTTAAAAGAAACCTCTGTTCCTATATTGTTTATGTTTCTGATACTAAGTTGTTAAATTTTGCTATATTTCCAAATTTTATTGCCTTGTCAAACTTTCATGGGTTGAAAGAAAGAGCAAAGCCAAGTTAACTAATTGTTAGCTGATCTGTTTCAATGAGATGGAAGGAAAGAATTTCAGATTCTACTTAAAAACAATGTATTTATTCTTGCATTTTTATCATATACTAAGTATTTAAAAAGAAGTGCTTAATTTTTAATCAAAATAATATGATTTGGAAATGTATATATATTAATTATACTCAGGATCCTGTAGTCAAACTAGTTTTGAATTTCTTCAACTTGCTAGATGTGTGATCTTCATTACTTTGCACCTTGGTTTCCTTTTAGTGAAGTTGTGATGATGCTAATAATACTGCATATATTATAGGGTTATTGTGAGGATTGGGTGAATCAGCATATATAAAATATATATCCATCACTTGGGATATACTGAGCTCTCAATAAATATTTTAAAATAAAAAGTCATGAATATTTAAACCAACTTTATGAGAAAAATGCAAATTATTTGGGAGTTTCATTTTTTGATTTCAGTTTAAAACAAAGTCATGAATACTTATAGCACAAAACTGTTTCCTATGGAAATTTGTAAAGAAAAACGATCTGAAAGTTTTCTTTTTTAATAATGTAGAAATAAAATTCATACATAATGTAAATTGGAAAGAACTTTAATTTTTATTCACCTGTTCTGTCATATCCTTGCTCTAGTCTGTAGTTGATTTTTATGCTTATTATTATCATAAACATAATTTGGTTTTTCTATTTGTGGAGACATTTTTTCTTTTGAGCTCTCACATAATTTCTTCTGAATAAAAGTTTTCTGTGTGGAGAACTCTTGTCAAAGAAAGAAGAAGCCTATTAGCATAAGATAAATTTTCTGAAATTAATAGAGAACATGATGTAATGCTATCATTTCCATTAGGCTTAGTATTTTTAAAATATATTTTAGTTGACATGGACATTTATTTATTTATATGCAGTGCTGAGAATGAAACACAGTGCCGTGCACATGCTAGGCAAGCACTCTACCACTGAATCACACCCCAAACCCAGGATTAGTTTTTAAGGAAAGATTGGACTAAACTTTTCATCTAAATAAAAAATCATAGATTTATGTTTCTTCTCAGTAGATGTTCTATAAAAACTTATAAAAAAAAAAAGTACATAGACTTTCTTTAAATTATCACCCAGCTTTGTCTAGTATAACTGTAGTACAAATATAGAAATTAGGAAATTAATACTAATTGATATACCTTTTTTGAATTTTGGCATTGTCTACTAAATGATCTTTTTATAGTCTAGGATTCAGTCTAGTATCTCATTGTATAGTCATGTCCTGTCTCTGTATCTTTCTTCAGTTTTTAGGCCAGTTCTTCATTCTTTCTTTGCCTTTCATGACCTTGACACTTTTGAAGAGTACTGACTTATTAGGTTGACCCTCAGTTTTTGTGTTTGTCTGATGTTTTCTCATAATCAGATTGGGAATATGCATTTTTGGCAGGAATTCTATGGTAGGGATGCTGTATCCTTAGAGAGCATTGTATCAGGAGATACATGCTGTCCATATGTCCAATTTGGAATGTTGTCATCTTGATCATTTGTTTAAGAAGGTATCTCTCTGCCAGGTTTCTGAAGTGTCAAAATATAAGTTTTTCCAGCGGCTCTGGAGGCTGAGGCAGGAGGACTGTGAGTTTAAAGCCATCTCTGTCAGCAAAAAGTGAGGCACTAAGCAACTCTGTGAGACCCTGTCTTTAAATAAAATACAAAATAGGGCTGGGGATGTGGCTCAATGGATGAGCATTCCTAAATTCAATCCCTGGTATCAAAAAAAAAAAAAAAAAAAAAGGAAAGAAAGAAAATACTAGTTTTCCTTTTGTAATTAACAAGTGTGGTTGGGGGTATATTTTGAGACAGTGTAAATATTTCGTTTCTCTTTATACTTCCACACCTTAATTTTGGCATCCATTGATGATTGTTGCTTGATCAGAACCTTTTAAATGTATTTCTTTAGCATCTTTGTAAATGCTGTAGTCTTATATTCATTTTTTCTGAGTGTACTCATTATGAATGCAGCACAACCCAAGAATAAGAAATACAGTAAAAAAAAGAAAAAAGTTATCTTTTTTTTTTCTTTTTTGTGGTACCAGGGATTGAACTCAGGGGCACTCGACCACTGGGCCACATCCCCAGCCCTTTTTTGTATTTTATTAGAGACAGGGTCTCACTGAGTTGCTAAGTGCCTCACCATTGCTGAGGCTGGCTTTGAACTCGCGATCCTCCTGCCTCAGCCTCCCAAAGTGCTGGGATTACAGGCGTGCGCCACCGCGCCCGGCTAAAAGTTATCTTTTAAAATAACTTAATATATACGTCATGCTGGCCTTCATAAGAACAAAGCCAAGTATTTCATACTGGGAAAATAAATAGGCAAGAAGATGCTAGAGAAGTAAGAGGTAATGAATAGGCCAATTATGAAAAATATTTGTTAGAGTAATTGAGAGATTTTCTTAAAATTACTTTCAGTAAATCTTTTTGTCAAATATGCAAACCTCTTTCATTGGAAAGAGTCAAATTTAAAGATTTTTGTGCTTTAGTCTTACTGACTTTGACATTGCCTTTTACCTTTTTTATAGTTGATATAATTTGTGATGATTTATATTTACGATTGCTTTTTATCTTTTATTCCATAGTGCGTTAACTGCTTTAAAAATACATTGTATTGTGGGTTTTTTTTTTTTTTTTAATCTATTTTACTTTGCCTTATACCTTAGTGTGTGGAGCCTGAAGACACATTTTGGTTAGCCATTTATTGCTTTGATTTTAACAAAACGTGACACTCAAGTATAGTGTAGTAACTTGAATCCCAATAACATTTTTGGATGGTACCTTTTCCGAAGGATGGGAAAATGTATTTATAAGGGAATTTGTTAGATATTGGGCTCTTAAAACATTCACTGGTTAGGTTTTTCTATTTTTCGTTAAAACTTTCTTCTCTTTTAGGAAATTGCTTTCTATGATGAAGTATGTATCTTCATAATGCTGAGCAGTCCTTTAATTTCCTGTCTTTTGCCCCTATTTTTTTTTAAGGTGTATTGAATTTGACAATACATACATTATTTGTGGTTTGAAGAACTTTTTCTCCATGTAATACCTTGGCTAACTAATTCTAAGGAAGCTCTGTTTGTTATGTTTTATGGCAAGATCTCTTATTTTTTGAAATTAAAATTTTGAAACAGAGTGTTCTTGCAGTAATCTGATTTGTTTTCTTTTAAGTCTCTGAAATAGAACATTAGAAACTCTGTAATAGGTGTTGTGATTTTGCTGACAGTTCAGTCATTTAAGGATAATACCTTTGAAGTTTCTGCTGACCATACTCAAACATTAATCCTAGAAGTGAATCCAAAAGAGATTGATCCATGAAAATAATACTTTTGACAAAGTTTTTTATTTTCTTTAGGATTAGAAAGTTGAACTTTTTGTGTCTGCTTTAGATAATAGCTATGTGACAAAATTCTTCTCATTTATTGACCAGTAGACTATATCCATTTGTAAAACATTCTTACTGAATTATGTGCTCACAGTGTGTTAAGCATTTTTCTAGGGGCTGGAGATACAAAAACTCTGCTTTTGTTAAAGTTGTTTGTTTTTCTCTTCTTACTGCCAGTTGTAGGACTGTTTTGGATACTTAGAGGAATTTGTGAGTTTTTTTTTTTTTTTTTTTTTTTCCGTATAGAATGCCTTAGAACCAGAAAGAAAGAGTGACAAAAGATAAGAAAAAGATATTATTATGTTTCTAATTCTTGTAGAATGTCTTGTTTTATGAATAATTTCTGCCCTTATAAATCAGCAAGATCAGTTATAGCACAAGTGAATAGAAATCATGATCTTAATAGAATCATATTGCCTTCTCTTTCATTACTTAAAAAAATTAGGTATAGGCTTTTCTTTTTCTTTGATATTAGGAATGCTTAAAATTAGTAATCCAAATATGCTCATTTAATAATTTAGTATTGAAAGCAAATGTTGCAAATAGTCTAATTTGATATATGTCTCAAAAGAAATTCTCAGTGGTTTTCATATAAAAATACTTAGCTTTATTGTTTCTGATTTGAATGTGACTGAATTTTCAGTAAGAATCTTTAAAATTTTAAAAATTTGTGGAAAAAGTTAATCATTTTATTAGTGTACTGGCAGGTTAGTAACATGTAACACCTGTTTGAGGTGGCATCTCAGCATTGCTGATTTTGTTAGCTTTGGTTTGAAGTTTACCCTTGTAGTTGGATTATTAGTCCTCCAGTGCACAGTTTTTTGTTTTTTCCTTAAAGTATCACACAGAAGAATGCTGCTTATTAAAATAGAATTAGGTAAGGTGCAACTGTATCATTTTTATGAGCCTCTGTCAATGATTTTCTCACAAAAGCTGCCCTTTCTTGTTTGAATGATGACCTTGTTTTGAAAGTGCCTGTATATTTTTCTATATAAATGATACATTATCAAAGTTTTCATAAATTATTAACTCTTGAAGCAAGAGAAATAAATACTCTCCTTGATGATTTTAAAGTAATTTTTACTTAGAGAAATCTGTGTGTTTACTTCTGAATATGTTGAAGTTTTGATACTTTGGGCAAAATAAAGAAGTTATATTCTGAAAGTGTGATCTGAATTGGGAATTTATAAATGGATCCATTTCTCTATCCAGCTCTTGTATTTAACTTGCCCTATAATCTAAACTAAGGACATTTGCTTTTTAAATCTAAGTTGGTTACATTTTTAACATACATTCTATGGGATGTAATAAGTAAATCAAAGGTTTTGGAGGTGGTTAAAGTGAAGTGGATTTGTAAACTTAAAAAAAAATTACCGAGTGTATTTCCTGTTTAAAATAGACCTTTCCAAAACATTTTCTCTCTGTTTTCACTCAGATTTATGTTATTACTGATCCGTATTTAAGAATTTAGGAAAACTGGGAAATTTGGAAGATCATATCTTATTTGTAATTTCTGAATAGGTTTTTAACTATCTTGATCGCTGTAGTTGAATTTTAATTTGGTTTCTTTAATTTTGGAATCAAATAATTCTTACGGGTTATGTTGAAATATTACTATATATGAAAAGGAATGGTTTGTCAAGAAAGTGATTAGAAAATACTAGAGGAAGATTGTTTAATGATTTTAAAACATTTTTGTAGGGCTTTTTTGCACCATGTAGGTACAGTGAAAACGTATGTAAGATAGCTCTGGTATACTAATTTTAAGCCTTTGTCATCTGTTAAAGAGCTACCCCTTAAGATCTCCAGCTGTGGAATACTTTGTTAATCTGTTTGGGTTATTCATTTATTTATTGTTTTGATTTCTTGAAACTATCTAATTGGAGTACATTCTTTGAGATATTCGGTATTCAAATCTTTTTTTCTAATTTGTGTTTCTTTCCTCTCATCCCTTATCTACTGCCTCTGTGTGATAATACTGTAAAATACTTTTTTAAACCTACTGATCTAAAAATACAATTTCTTCAGAATTAGGAGACTTTAGAGCTTAAAATCCATTGGAAACTTTAAGTGAAAAAATAGCTGCTGATAAGGCTCATGAAGTGCTTTCATAGTTATTTATTTGATACCTCTTGCCTAGATGGCAGTTTGACCTCCTTGACTCTTAAAGATATCCTTTTTCATTTCTTTTAATTTTTTGAAGTTACAGATTTGATGGTTAAATTCGCAAGTTTTCTTAGGCCAAATTGTTTTTATTTCTCATTTGTACAGAGTTGGATATGTTTCTAAGCAGAAGGGTTAGCTCATTCTTTTCATCTTCAGGCTTTTTAAAAAGTTTAGTCTAAATGTTCTTAGGTAATGGAATAACCATTCCTTTTCAGCTTTGGGTTCATTTCCAAACTGGCTGCCAGAGCCAGGAGAAAGTGAAGGCATTAAAACACTAACTTTGGTTGGTTGCTACTTTCTCAGTGCTGAGACTATAACCTTTGTTGGTTGATTGATAGAGAACAAGAGAGCACTGTCCTCGTTCCACTAACAGGTAAGGAAACATTGTAATAACCAGTTGGTGTGAGAGGGAGGTTACTTGTTAGTATTTATTTTTTTTTTTCTTAATTCATCCCAAAATATCGTGTCCCATAAATAGGACACTGTTAGTGACTACATTCCATTGAGTTAGGGATATGCAGCACCTTTATATTTAGAATAAGATCTGAAATTTAATAGGGATATGTCACTCTGTAGCACAAAGTATAATTGATCTGTTTTGCAGAGGCAACACTGTTAACATTTGTCCTGCAGTCCCCATAGCTTTAAATACATATCTGCCTGTCTTATTCTCCTTTCAGCTTTTCCTTGATCAGATGCTATGTGCTTTGACCTTCCTTCTCTCCATTTACTTTATTCCTATAATAAAGCTAACTGTTTTCCAATATCTTTACCATCATCTATTATTTGGATATGTCTTACTGCTTTAATTTCTACATTGCAGCCATTAATTATTATTCCTGATCCATCTTGACCCAAAACAAAATGATCTTGCATTTTAAAAAAGATTTTGAATCTGTGTTACCTATGTCCACTATTCTGTCCTCCCAGTTTTAAAGATGAATGCTTGATGAATAAACCCTTTTCAGTGACAGTAGTCATAGCTTTTATAAAATGCAGGTTTAGCCTTGTATTGCTATGATATTGGCCTATACTATGACTCTTTAAATTACTGAAGACTTGAAAACTGATAACAAATCCAGCTTCTTAGACTTTCCTAAAATTTAGTAGCATTCCTGTTAATATGCTTGATTATTCTGTTTCTACTTTCAATCCATCTTCTTCTCTTTGACAGAAGAATTAACTGGGACTCTTTTGATATATCTGAGGTTGAATGCCTTTTCCCTGTGCCTTTAAAGACAAACATGGTCTTGTTTCCAGTCCTAATTTATTATTTTTTTGCTTCGATCTTCCACTCGAAATTGAGTGGTTTGTCACAGAGTGTGTTATGGCTTAGACCAATATAGGTCCCTTCTTAATAGTTACTGAGGAATTAATCATTTGTGGTGACAGACTTCTAAAATTCAAATTAAGAAAGCACTAAAGAAAGTATGCTCAAAGATAGCTCCTTTTTGTCCTGAGGATAAGCCATTACAAACTCAAATGACCAGAGAATGTAATTTCTTAATAAGAATTTTTTCTTAAATCTATATTCAGCTCTCTATTTCAGTGCTTCTCTCCTACCAGAGGTGCAAGGAGTGATCCTAGAACCACAGATACAGCCAAGACCACGGAGAGCTTTTGACGTCAGGGGTCCACTTTCTCTACTGAACCCTTGGAGACAGAATATCCAGCTTCTGGAGAGAGTGGGAAAGGATAATAAACAAGTGGGTGCTTTCCATTATTTACTTGGGTTTATTTATAGATTGGAGTGTCCTTCCATTGCCCATTTTATTCTATTGGTAAAATCCTTGGGTTCATATTAAGAACCAGGTGGGGCTACAATCTGTTTGTTTTTCTGAGTGCAAAGTAGTGCCCATTCCAAAATAGAAAACTTAAGTTTACTTAATTTTCTCTCCAGATAATTAAAGCAGTGGATGATTTGGAGCACATGATTTGGTGAATGCCTTTGTAGTCCACAGGAATTTTTAAAAGGAGTATTTACCCATTGTGGCCTTTATGGTAATAGTGGACTTTTAAGTGCTCTTATATATTCTAGTAATTCAAAAAGTTTTGTATTTCATCTTTGGGCAAGCTGGACATCTGAAATCTCTTAATTTATACAGTCAGATGTCTAGGTGTTATCCTACCCTGTTAGTGAGAACTTTTTGGTCTTTTTCCTACCTCAAATGTTAGGACTTACTATTAGATCATTTAGAAGATGCAATGATAGTACTGTTATGGTTTTACTGTCAAATCTAGGTTTCATTCTTTTAACAAAATGAGTATAAGTTTCAGGATATAATATCCCTGAAAACGTATTTATTATACTCAAAAGTAGTTTTCTAGTTCTGAGGAATAATGTTATTTGTAGTAAAACAGCCTTTTGCTAGATTTTCCCCATGGCATTAAGATGGTTTTTTTCTTAGTTTCTTTGCCAAGGGTAGGATTTGATTCCAGGAAGTTCTTATTATCTACAATGGGTAGAATGTGAACTTGGTGCCTGTGGCAAGTTTTCATTTTTCCTTGGTGGATTCCTTCTGTGACTCCAGGTATCTTGATAATGGGAGACCGGTTTATTTGTTCTCTAATTGCCCAGATTTCTTTCAACTGGTAAAACATCATACTTCTTCAGCAAAAGGAATTCTTCTAGCAGAGCCTTCATGGATGATATCTGTCACACATGCCAGCACCTGCAGTTTGGAAGGCAGTGGTGAATGGATCCATGCAATATGTGTAGAAGACACAAGGATGAGCGAGCAACCTGATCTTGTTATTTATAAACTTTTAAGATTTACTCTGGTTTACTCTTGGTCTGAAAATGAAAAGGCTCAAATAATGAAATAATCTTTTGAGATTGAAGTTTATATGGCCATGAAAATATTCTTTTCTATTCAGAAGACTGAAATAGAGGAAACTTGAGAGACTCCTTTCTTTTAAAGCAGCTCTCTGTATGTTTCATTTATAAGATTTGTGGGACTGAAAAATCACCTTAATAAAGTAGGCAAACTTTTTAAGGTAGTATAGGAAATCCAAAAAACTTCATGTTTTTGGTGTTTTTTTTTTTTTTTTTGGTTATTGACACTGAAAGGAACAAGTAAACAAAGGTTGAATTTCTTAATTACTCCAGAATTACTTAATATTAGTTTTAATCTTTTAGCTCATCTTTTGGTGATCTTGAGCCTTATTCTTATTTGTCAAATCAACCAAACTGTAGTATAGAAATAGAAGAGACATTTTTGAGATCAGAGTAGCTTGGTCTGTCTTCTAAATTAATAAATACCTGTTAAACTTGAGGTATTCTGCACTGAAGGCATACTAAAGTTTGAATGATGCTGTCACAAAGCAATAGTTTACAAAGCAAAGCAATTTTTGGTATTAGAATAAGCCAATAGGTGTGAATACATGTTGCAAAATAGTTATCCCAATTGTCAGTTGACAGAAACAGTTATCAAAATGTTTGTTTCTTTGGTCTATTAACTGGTCAGTCAAAAGCTATTAAAGAACTTTTTAAAAGTCATCTGATGCTGCTGGTTTGTTTTATTTTGATATGAATTTTTAAGAAGAGAAATTCTAGAGTTACTAATTGTAAACAACTGAAATGTTTTAGGAATATCAAAGATTTTAAAAGCCACATTTGCTAAAATATAACCTGGCCTTTAGTCTTTCTTGGCTAACTTTGGAAACTTTTTTTTCTCATTAATTATAAATAAATTTTTTATAAGTGTAGTACTTAAAAGTGAGTTTAAAAGCTCAATTTGAACTGAAATTTTCCCAGAAAGCTCTGAATTCCCATAAATGATTACAGCTTTTTATTCCTGACTTGTTTTTTGTTAAATGTTAATAAACACATATAAACTCAGAAACAACTACCCAACATTTTTAGAATGCACTCAGGAAACCAAAAGTGAAATTTTGCTCCAAATTAAGTTAGTTGAATATTTGAATCATGGTTTAAACCATTTTATGGCCTGCCTGTGAGATTATTAGATTTTTGTTTCACCTTTGAAGATGAAAAGTAATTTAATCTCTTAATCTCATGCTTTAATTAAGTTTTAGCTCTGTTCCTTAAAGTGTGCAAAAGAAATGTAAGTGCATTTCTATTTATCTCATGCCACTTGAAGCTATTTAAAAGTGAACTTTTTGTATATTAATGTGAACTGATTTGTTTATTTAAATTTTATTTTGATGCATTTTCCTTTCAGATTTTTAAAAATAATTTCATGTGACAATATGCAGTCCTATATTTTTCAGTGTTTATTTTATGAATATTAATATAAGCTATTTTTTTCTAGAATGACTAATTGTAATATTTGTATTATGTGATCATTTGAAAACTAATAAATATTTTCTCCATGAAAAAATGCACTTACTGACAAATGGCTTATTTCTGTTTCAGGAGTAGAAAGTGAACACTGCTACAGTATTATAAAGTGTATTTTAATTTTATATGTCTTCCTTATAAGTATTTTCTGAATATACATTCTATTAAGAAAAAGCCCTTTGATCATTAAACTTTTTGAGTTAATACTGTAAATAATCAGGAATAATTTGGTCAAATTTTTAAAGACTAGATTGATCAAAATATACCCCCCTTACAAAATAGCATGTAGTTCCTCTACTCAAAAAAAAAAAAAAAAAAAAAAAAAATCTGGAAATTGAACTACTCAACTCATAAGAGTTGTTACCAAAAGAAGAAGAGTGTTTTGTATTTGAATGTTCTGCTCGAACCAAGGGGCTGTAGACGGAAAAATCTTGATTTCAGAGTCTCCTGTTTTTTTTTTTTTTTGGTACCAGAGATTGAACTCAGAGGCACTTGACCACTGGGCCACATCCCCAGCCCTTTTTTGTATTTTATTAGAGACAGGGTCTCGCTGAGTTGCTAAGTGCCTCGCCATTGCTGAGGCTGGCTTTAAACTCGCTATCCTCCTGCCTCAGCCTCCCAAAGTGCTGGGATTACAGGCGTGCGCCACCACACCCGGCTCTCCTGTTTTTAATCTTATCAAAACAGCTTGGAAAGGGGTAAAATTTGTTTTAATGATTCTTATCTTTATAGCTACATAAACTTATTTAAATGAAGTCGTTGAAAGACTTTACTCTTTTTATGTTAGAATCTGCTAGAAGCAAGAGGATTTCCTTTTAGATTTGAAGAAAAGTTACACAAGAAATGGACTCCCAACAATTTTAAATAAACATTAAGATGGGGTCCTAGTTAAGGAATAAAAATGGAACTAATGACAACCTGTGGATTAAAATATGATAATTTGACTTCCCAAAGAAATTATACTCCGAAAAAATGAGAATTATAAAAGTGACTTGGAGTAACTGCTGTATTGAGGCAGAGGAAAGGAAGGCAAAATTCTTGCCTTTATTAATCTGGTAAGTTTGGAAAAGATCTGTGAACAAAGTTTTATTTTTATAATTAAATCTTTTAAAGGGTGATAGACTTATTTCCGTGGAAGGGTGTACTTTCTGTGAATACAAAAAATTTGTAAGCCTTTCCTATATATGTGTGAAGGGTGGAATGGAGGTGGGGATGAAAAATATCCTGCATCAGAAAGTTCAGAAGTATTGCAAATATAAGTAATTTTTCTTACATGGACTCTTCCCTATACTATCAATAGTCTTCAAAATAAAAATGTTACAGAATGTTGGAACTTGATTTACCATTGTGTCTTCAAGGTATAAGAACATAAGCTTATGGTGTCACCAACATTGATTAGATGAACTATAGTATAAAAGTCTGTTTTGATTGTTTTTTTAGTGAGGAAACAAAGTTTGATTTATTTTTTGGTAGCTTCTGTTTAAAAAAAACTCACAAGCCAGCAAAGTACTGACCTTAGAGCTTATTATAAATATGTGTACATATCTTATTTTCCTGTCCTATATTGAAACAGTTGAGCAAAATGTCAGTGCTTAGATGTCCTAAGCAAGTTCTTAGTTTTTCATCCAGTTGGTTTTTATTTCCTATTAAAATATTCCATATTAGTCCTAAAATGTGAATGTTTCAAAAAGAAGCATATAGGCTCTCTGAGTTTTACCCACTAATGTGTGTATCTGAGTTGATTATATTATTGCAGTAAGTGTTTGTTAGGGAACTGTGAAGTATGCATCGAAGTTTTCAGAAATAATGATCAAAGGAATCTCTGCTCGAGGTAAGGTATGGCCTAGGTAGAAAAATGTTCAAATATGTTCAAAATAATGTCTGGTGACAAAGTAAACTACAACAGATATCCTAGCTATTTCAGACAGATGTAGAATTTGGAAAATGATTTATTCTTAAAACTCCCAGAGAACAGAAATGGGCAAATCATGTTTTTGCATGAGTATGGAATGCATCAAGAAACATGTTCTCGGTATATGTAGTCTCCGATAATACAAGGCATCGCCTATCATAGCTCTTATAGAGTTTATAATCCATATTTAACTTAGTATTTCTTAAACCTTGAGCACTATAAAAATATTTGTGCTTTGCAAGGAAAGTTTGAATACACATTCTTTGAAATTATTGCCTTGCTTCATTTTGGCTGTGTGTGCCTATTTTTTATTAAATGATAGCTAGGACTTAGAAAATAATTGCTTGACTAATTTTTATTTTGGCTTGAGACATTGACTTAAGGAATTTTATAAATATTAACTTACACTAACTTGGGAATTTTATTAAAGATTAAAATAGTATTGTAGTCTAGTATACAAAATCATTAAGAGGAGAACATTTTATATTATTTTCTAAGGAATATTAAGGTTCAAAGAGTTGTGTGTTAATATAATATTTAGTATATCTAAAAATAAAGAAAGCTGCAATGTTTAATATGGATGAGATAGGAATACAGATTAGGATTTTTTCCTGGAATTAAATTACTGATAATATTTACTGAATAGATGGTAGTATACAAAACAGTAATCTTCCACGTTTGCGTTGATAAGAACTGCAACTTGTGGATATTTGGGGTTTAACTGAAAACAATCTGATATTTATTTCACTTTTCCCTTTATCTAGCACAGAATAATGATGTTAGTGTGAATTAGTGGTACAACCCACCATTTTATGAGGTAGCTGGTTCCATGTTCAGGATGGTCTGAGGGTAAGAAGTTGATCCAGAATTTGCACCTATGCCTTTTTTAATTTGAGAATTATCTTCAAAATTATCCAGTTTAGCACCCTCATTTTACATATCCAGAAACATCGCATCATGTATGGTATTGTATTCCGTAAATGATAAATCTTCTGTAGGACTCGATTGATTTGTTTTGTTATGTTTTGTTTTGACTACCTGGCTCAGAGATAGGAACTGCTCTACTACCTTTTCTTGTTGATCCTAGTTCTGGATGACAGAGCAATTCTTTTTTTTTTTTTTTTTTTTTTTTTTTTTTTTTTTGGTACTGGGAATTGAACTCAGGGGCACTTGACCACTGGGCCACATCCCCATCCCTTTTTTTTTTGTCTTTTATTAGAGAGAGGGTCTCACTGAGTTGCTAAGTGCCTCGCCATTGCTGAGGCTGGTTTTGAACTCGCAATCCTCCTGCCTCAGCCTACCAAGTGCTGGGATTATAGGTGTGCACCACTGCACCTGGCTATGACAGAGCAATTCTGATCTCTTTCAGCTCTTACAGTCTTAAACATAGTTATTAATTCCCTATCAGTTTCAAGCCCAAACTTTCTTTTTTACAGATTATGTATCCCTGTGTTCTTACCTCTTATTTGTGAAGTAGACATCTTAAAATGTTTCATAGATTTTTTGAATATGTTTCAGTTTCTCATTGTTTCTCTTATGTGTGCAACCCTGAACCAGCATGGTTACCGGATATGTTCTTCCAGGGCTATTAGGATACATGACCTTATGTTTGTCCATAGGATCATCATACCACTTTGTCCTTACGTATTTATCCAATGAGATGCATAATTTTTATGCACCTCCTAATTTTATTGATTCTCCTAGGCAGAGAAATTGTAGTGATAAAACATTTTATATGTAAAATAAGGCTAGTAGTCTGCTTATGCAAAGACTTAAAATGTGCATAATTTAGTAAAACAATAATGACTCAATAACTAAGATCTTGGGAAATCATAGATAAAAGTATAATCTCCATTTAAGGTATTTTTGCTTTGCTTGCTTCTGACTTAAATAACTATAAATTCTATAGTACATAACGTGTGCAACATAAAATGTTATTTTTCAGATTGTCTTTGCAAAATTTAAGGGTAATTAGGGCTTTTGGAGCCAAACTTATTATGTGACTGGCATTGAGAAGAAAATGAACTTTTGTTTAGTAAAATAATTAAAATTTGGGGTGAAAGGCAACTTAGAATGACTACCATGGAAATGTTTGGAATATATAACAGCAGAAGATGGTGAAGAAATAGCCTGGGAAGTCTGAGAAAGTGGCCTAAGTCCCAATCCAAACATAGTCTTTTGTTGCATTTTGAAACAAAATGCAAACACTACCATAACAACATTCAGTGTAACACTGTTGTTAAATTGCCAGTTAGGATATTTATCTTTTTCCCCAAATACTAAAATGACACCCATGGAGACATGAGGTGTTTGTTTAATGGTTGAATGTGCATCTAAGGGTACTAATACCCCTGTTTAAGAAACACTGATTGAGATAGGATATACAGTTATGCCTTGGTGTCTTCAGGGAATTGGTTCTAGAACCCTATAGATATAAAAATCCACAGATGCTCAAGTCCCTTTTATAAAGCAGCATAGTATCTACTGTAACACACCCACATTCCTCCCGTATACTTTATTTTTGGTCTTGTGCTTTGAACCCAAGAGTGTTCTACCACTGAATATATCCCCCCACCCCACCCCCCTTTTTTGTGACAGGTTCTCACTAAGTTGCTAAGACTGTCCTTGAACTTGTGATCCTCTTGTCTCAGGCTCTTGAGTTGCTGGGATCACAGGCATGTGCCACCACGCCCATCTTCGTCTTATATGTTTAATCATTTCTTTCTGGATTGCTTATAATATCTTATAGTGATGTAGCTTAGTGGTAAGCATGCACAGGCCTGGGTTCAGACCAATCCCAGCACTGCAAAAATAATAATACAGTGTAAGTACTAGGTAAATAGTTGTTAGGCTGTTTAGGGAGTAATGAAAAGGAAAAAAGGTCTGTACATGTTTTGTACAGACACAGCTTTTTTCCTCAATATTTTTGATCTGTAGGTTGAATTTATGGGCTCATAACTCATGGATGTGGAGAACTGACTCTTCTGTCTTAATCTGAATTAGAATTTTTGAGTAAAACAAGAAAAGAAGCATTTATAGGCCTACTCTATGCACCTTTTGTAGGCACTTTACAAATATTTTACTTAATTCAACCAACCTATGGGAAAGGTGATGATTTTTCCATTTTTACACACACAGATGCTGAAGCTCACAGCTTTCAAAACCTAAGACAGCCTATAGTCAGTAGGCAGTGAAGATGCCAACTGAAAGCGGGTCTGTTAATCAAAAATTTCTATTACACACTGTTGTCAAATATCTTTGCAAAAGGAATACATGGTTTTAGGAAAACTTCACATAGAACCTTAGTATTTAAAATAGATAAGAGTTATTTTACTTAGTGTACATTAATAGGCTTTTAAAAAGTTTTAAGTTTATAGAAAAATTGACCAGAAAGTGCAGAGTTCCCACGTATCTCCTCCCTCCCTTAGCTTTCCCTATTCTTACCATCTTGAATTAGTGTACATTTGTTAAAATTGATGAACAGATATTGATGCATTATTAACTTAAGTCCATGGTTTACATTAGAGTTCACTTATGTCATATAGAGTTTATAGGTTTTCCAAATATAATAATGCCTTGAATTCACCATTATAGTATACAAAATAGTTTTAACTGCCATAGAAATACCCTTGTTCCTATTCATGCTTTTGCTGTGTCATATGGTAAGCCTATGCTCAGTAATGTAAAGTCAGCCAAACTCTTCCAAAATGCCAGTTGCATCTTAAATTTCCACCATCAATGAACATGAGTTCTGTGCTCCGTTTTCTCCCTAGCATTTGGTATGTCAGTGTTTGATACTGGCTAATATAATGGGTATGTAGAAATATCTCATCATTTTAATTTGCATTTCTCTAGTAATCTATGATGTTAAACATCTTTTTTATATGCTTTTTTTTTTTTTTAAATCTCTGTTAATCTTTGCTGAGGTGGCTGCTCAGGTCTTTTGCCTATTTTCAAAATCTTGTAAGAGGATATTCAAGTGTTTATAACAGTGGATTTATCTGTTTCTCCTTTTATTTATCACTTTTGCCTCATGTATTTTGATGTTCTGTTGTTAGGCATACACAATAAGGATGGTTTATGTCTTCTTGGATTATTGACCTTTGTATCATTATCTGATACTCTGTCCCTGATGATTTTCCTTTTTCTGAAGTCGGCTTTGTCTGAAGTGCATAGAACTACTCCTTTTTTCTTTAGATTAGTGTTGGCATAGTGTAACTGTCTCTATCTTTCTACTTTTAATCTGTATGTGTTCTTGTATTTGAAGTGAATGTCTTATAGACAACATAGCCTCAAATCTTGTTTGTCTTCCTTGATGATCTTTTAATTGACATTTAAATTGTGCACTCATAAGATGATTTTTTTTTTTTTTTTTTTTTTGGTGCCGGGGATTTAACTCAGGGGGCACTCGACCACTGGGCCACATCCCCAGCCCTTTTTTGTATTTTATTAGAGACAGGGTCTCACTGAGTTGCTAAGTGCCTCGCCATTGCTGAGGCTGGCTTTGAACTCGCGATCCTCCTGGCTTAGCCTCCCAAAGTGCTGGGATTACAGGCGTGCGCCACCGTGCCCGGCTTATAAGATGGTTATTGATGTAGTTAATTTATATCTGCCTTGTCTTGCTTGTTTGTAACTTCCCACTGCCCTTGTTATTTTTATAAAATTTTGTCTTTTTCTGCCTTTTCTGCCATTAATTGAACATTTTATATAATTTCGTTTTATCTCTTCTCAGCATATCAGTATACTTTAGAATTTGCTCTAGTCCTAAAATGCAGTGTACATTTATGACTTATCCACTATCTCTCAACACTATACTACTTCATAGGTAGCGTAAGTACTTGATAAGAGTATTCCCAGTTCCTCCCTGACATCCTTTGTCGTTTCACTTTTCCATCAGCTGTAATTATCCACATTATTGCTGTCATTATTTTGAATGTATTTAGGTTAGATCAATTAAGATTTTAAAACTAAAAGGGTTTATTTTGCCTTCTTTTATTTTTCTCTAATGCTCTGCCTTGTGTGTGTGTGTAGAACTATGACCTATATCATTTCCCTTTTCTCAGAAGAACCTGATAGGTCTGTTTCTGACAAATTCCCTATATGAAAAAATCTTTTTTCTTTTCCTCTTTTACTTTTCAAGGATAATCTTTACTGGATACAGAATTGTAGGTTGTTTTTTTTTTCCAATACTTTACATATTTCACAGCAATCACCTTGCTTGTATGACTTTTGAGGAAATATCTGATGTTCCTCTATAGGTAAGATTCCCCTCTACCCCTCCCCATATCTTCTTTCAGTACTTAGCCTTTGATTTTCTGCAGCTTGAAAATCGTGGATACGTGTAGAATATTGGTGTTTATCCTACTTTGTGTTTTCTGAGCTTCCTGGATCTGTAGTTTGGTGTCATAAATAAAATTGTTGGTTATTATTCTTTCAAATATTGTTTCTTCTCCATTTGGATTCCCAGTGTGTGTATGTTATACCTGTTTAAACCTCCCACAGTTTTGGTATAGTCTCTTCTTTTTTATTTCCCTTATGTCTTTGCTTTTCAGTTCAAGAAATTTCTATCAACATATATTTAAGGTCACTGATTTGTTCTTAAGCTGTGTCAAGTCGGTGATGATCCTGTAAAATGCATTCTTCCTCTGGCAACCATTGGTCTTTTTACTGATTCCCTAATTCTGCCTTTCCCAGAATATCATAGAATAGGAATCATACAGTCTGTAGCCTTTTCAGACTTCTTTCACTAGTAATATGCAGTTGAGGATTCTTTGTTTTTGTTTTTGGTCTTTTTCTGTTTGTTTGATTTTTGTGGCTTGAAAGCTTATTTCCTTTTATTCTACAAATCTACCACAGTTAATCACTTACTGATGAACATTTTGGTTGCTTGCAATTTTTAGCAGGTATGAATAAAGCTGCTGTATGCTTTCATGTACTGGTTTTTTTGTGTGAACATGAGTTTTCAGTTTGCTTGGGAAAATATATATTCTTGTGATATAGGTCATATGGTAAACCTATGCTAAGCTCTGTAGTCCAGTCTGCCAGACTCTTCCAAGTGGCTGTTCCATTTTGCATTCACGCCATCAATGAACATGGGTTCTGTTATTATCCATGTTCTCTCCAGCATTTGGCATTGTCAGTGTTTGATATTGCTTCATTGTTTTAATTTGCATTGCTGTAATCTGTAGTGTTAAACATCATTTTTATATGCTTATTTTTAATCTCTATCTTGGCTGAGGTGGCTGCTCAGATCTTTTGACCATTTTAAAATCAGTTGCCTGTTTTCTTGTTGTTGAGTTTTAAGAGTTCTTGGTAGATTTTGAATAAACAAAATAGCTGTCTCCTGCTTACTAAATTGATTTCCTTTGTATAGACAATAACATGTTTATGATCTGACCTTACCTGTTCCTCCAGCTCTACCTCCACTTTTGCTCTCAAACCATCTTGGGCTTTTTTCATTCAGTCTGCAAATTTCTTGGCTTCCTTGGGGGATTTCTAATGACTGGAATGTCCCTTATCCCATTTTTAGATCTCAGCTTAAATGTTTCCTCTTTAGAGATTCCTTTTCTAGTTATCATATCTAAACATCCAGTTCATCTACTTCATTTTCATTCTTTAACATTAGATTTGATTCCCTCTTATTATTTTTCTCAATTTCAAAGCATACATTGATCTATTTACTACTTCACTTCCTGAACTCTTGAATCCTGTCTTGTTTGTTATGCTTTTTAGCACCTGACTGCCTCACAGTAGGCACTGAATAAATGTTTTAATAAAAAAGATGGAGGCAATTTTTGAGACATCCAGATGTAGTAAGGGAGATTCATACTTAATAGGTACATTTTAGTGCTACTTTAGTGCCATTAGAATGCTATTTTAGTCCTGGAAAACAAGCAATGAAAGATTAAGAAGAAATAAGTCCTTTGGAGTCTTAGTAGTGTGACATGATAATTATGTATGTCCAGTTTGTGAAGCCATGTTGCCTAAATGTCTTTGGGTTTTTTTTTTTTTTTTCTTTTTCTTTTTCTTAATTTGATACTGTGGGGTTAACAGCTCTTATCCTGTCAGTCTCAGACTAGGGTCTCAAGTGTCCTTAGAAACCACCCATCTGTTGTAACAGCATGGGTTTTGTGGGGCAGTCTCAAGCTCACTAGAGGTCATGTAGCACACTGAGCTTTGGCTATGTACAATCAGTGTTTGGATTTGAATATCTGGCACTGCCACTTTCCTTGGCAAGTCATTTTAAACGGTTTACCTCAGTTTCCATTTCTGTAAAGAGTCTATTGAACCTATTCCCAGGGATATTTTAAGGAGTAAATGTAAAATTATTTACTATATGCTAGGCACTGCAATAAACATGAAAGTGTTTTCTGTTTCTATGTAAAGACCTCATGTAACTAAAATTGTATGGTAGCTTACTCAACAGATGTCACACTTTCAACTTTACAAAGAAATTTAAATGTATGGAATGGGACTTTGTTCATTTTTCTGATACTAAACATAAATCTAACTACTTCAGCATCCGCATCCATGTTTTTTGTTTTTTGTTTTTTTTTGGTGGTGCTGGGGATTGAACCAAGGGCTTTGTGCATGCGAGGCAAACACTCTATACCTAGTGAGCTATATCCCCAGCCCAGCACCTATTCTTTTTAACTCCACCTGTGCTCTATATCTCATCACCTCTGCTATCTTAGATGTCTTAATATTTTTATTCCTTTTTCATATTTAAATTTTTTTCTTTCTTTTAACTGTATTCTTATGCATAGAAACATGAATCTCTCCAATTTAAAAAAAAAAAAAAATCTTTCATGGACTTTAGTTGTAGCTAATGCCTCACTGTTTCTCTATGTTCCCCAACTTAAAAACCAGCTCTAGGCCGGGTGTGGTGGCACATGCCTATAATCCTAGTGATTTGGGAGGCTGAGGCAGGAGGTTCCCAAGTTCAAGGCCAGCAGCCTTAGCAACTTAGTAAGACACTGTCTCAAAAAAACGTCCATTTCTTCCTTTCTCCTTCCCTCTTTCCCTCCTTCCTCAGCCCACTTGTTCTTGCTTCCACCTCCAGTATTAGTGAGTTTGTTGATCTCATTCTACCCAGGCTTTTGAATATGGGAGTTTCTCAGTCTGTTACTTTGGTTACTATCTGTCAATTCTTTAGACATTTCTATATATGCTATAAGTTAATACTTCCATACAGATAGCTCAAGTTTATAACACTGTCCAACTTTATGGGTCTAACTATCTAATTAACATCTCTATGGCTGTCCTGAGAGCATTTCAGAAATGCTTTATGAACTTAGATTATTCCGCCTTCTCAAATGTGGGTTTCCTTTAGCATTTCTTGTCTTAGCAATTGTTACTCTCATGCATTTAGTTACACATGCTGAAAAGTGGGTGTCATACTAAATATCTCTATTTTGTACACTCTATGTTTTGTTTTTGTTTCAAATAGCTCAACATTTTGTCTCTTTTACCTTGTTAATACACTGGCTCAGTCCATTATCTGTTGGCTTAAAGTATAACAGTTCTAATTGGTCTCCTTGTGTATATCTTTGCACCAAACAAATTGATTCTTCACAGTGTGGCCTGAGTGATGTTTCTTGAGACACAAGTTTAATGATGCTATCCCTTAGGCTAAAATATTCAGTTGGCCTCCCCTTGCTTTCAGGATCCATGGGTAGAAACAAAAATTCCTCATAAAATTTGTGAAATTCTTGAGGTCTAGTCCCTTTTTACCTCTGCAAGCTTACCTCTGGCTGATTTTTGGTGTGTCTTTCTTTCTTTCTGTAGCTCATTTTCTTACCCAGGAGGCCTTTGGTGAAATTCTTGAACAGGTTAGATCACAATGCTGCTTGCTCTTACTGTGCCAAGTACATATCTTATCGTTCCCTGTAGTCATTTAGGTTTTATACTTTTGTGTGCCGTTTTTCCTTCTAGTTAAAACCCCCTGAGACCCAGAGGTTTGCATTCACTTTCTATTGTCAATGCTTATTAGCCCAGTTATTATTTTTTTTAATTTATTAGTTGTAGGTGAACACCATACCTTTATTTTATTTATGTGGTGCTGAGGATTGAACCCAGGGCCTCACACAAGCAAGACGAGTACTCTACTGCTGAGCCATAGCCCCAACCCCTGTTAGCCCAGTTATTAAGCTTAGAGCTTAATCCCTTCACCAAATCTTAAGATTCCTCTCATTCTTACTAAGTAAAAGTGACAAAAAAAAAAAAAAAAAAAAAAAAAAAAAACCACTAGGAGAAGAAACCTAATGTGAGAGATATAAAATATGCTTCTTAGAATCAGTGGAAGATCACAATAATAATGTCGAGAGGTTTCTTTAAAAGCCAAATGAAACCTAGCATTCCTGTGCATGCTTGTAATCCCAGCTACTCAGAAGGCTGAGGCAGGAGGATTGGAAGTTTGAGACCAGCCTGGCCAGGCTTAGTGAGGCCCTGTCTCAAAATCAGATAAAAAATAAAACAGCTGTTATAGCTCAGTGGTATAACACCCCTGGTTTGATAACCAGTACCACCAAAATATTAATTGTAATAGCTGAATTAACTCAAAACATTCTTCCCCAGCTTCCTGCTTTTTACTGTGGTAAAAGAGTTATTTAGGAAAAAATTCAGAATGTTTCTCATTTGTAGACTCCTGACACCTTAAGAAAATTATTGGCCCTTATCGTTTCAACTCTTCCAAAAATAAAAATTTAGACTTATTTCTAACTTTCCAAAGAAAATAACCTAGTTAATTTTAATTAATTTGACTTTAGTAGGTTTGATCACTTTCTGAAATATTCTAAATTCAAATGATAGTTACTTGTGGTAACAATTGGAGAGAGAAATTCTTGATTGAAAATATCACAAGGATTTTTAAATTTAGAGTAATGAGCAGTGAATTACTACTTGTTTGCCTGTCTTGCTCTTTCTTTCATTAACTTTTATTCTCATACTTCTGTTTCAGGAAAATTACCCACTGTGAGCATTTCTGTTTTCATTCTTGTATTGAGGGCCTTTTCTCTGCACCATTCCTATGGACGAGAAGAAGTCATTTTTGTAACAGATTCAATTTTTGTCTTGACTCAGTTTGTGCCTACAAAAGAGAAATTTAGAATGGAAAGTCAAAGTCAGCTTGCCATTTAACATTGTATAATTTCTCAGAGAAGACTTTAAAAATTCTATTTAAAAACTTTTATAATTTTAGGGCCTCTTTTGTTAGAGTAAATAATAAGCTCTCCTAGTAGTCTGGCATTTGGTAGTTGAAATAAACTAATTACTTTTTTTTTTTCAATCATGTAAAACACTACCATACTCATAGATTGAGTCATCATCTTGAAGTCATGTACATTTTGGCTCTTTTTGTTTTTCTTGTTTGAATTTTCTCACTGTTCTTCAGAGCCCTTTTGTGGTGATGAGCTTACTGTATGTCCATTTTTGTTCTGCATAGGTAGTGCCAAAATACATTGCTGGGTAACAAACTATTGTAAGTAATCAAATAGTAGTAAAATGTTCTTTCATAGAGCAAAAAGTACACTCAGTATAGAGCTCCCCCCCCCCACTGAGGTACCAATAAGTTTATTTTGAGAAAATGTATGTTTGAATAAATAATTAATCACCTCTAGCAGTTTTAAACACTAAAACATGTTTCTTTGCTAAAGTTGGAAGTGCATTTTTCATTTTTCCAGTTAAATTTATAATATTTGAGAGCAGAGAATTGCCTTCATGTCTATTTAATAAAGTTCAATGAGTTGCTATTGATGAAAATTTCTGTACAGAATAGTTTATTAAATGTTTCCTAAAATTTCTAAAAATTTAATAATAGGCTATAATTTTTCATAAGTAATTTTTATTAAACATTTTAAGTGAACTAATTGGTGGCATTCTGTCAGTGTTTATGTCACCCAAGACTTTTCTTCATGGAAAATGTGACAGTAGTGAAGTTGTTTTTTTCCCCCAATAATCTTTTAAAAGGCATTTAAAACAATCTTATCAAATTTTTTAAAAATAGCAGACCTGCTTCTACCTTTCATGTGAACTATTATGATACTAGAACTTTGGTATCTTAGTTGCAAGATTTTGTGCGTTAAACACAATCCAGCTGGGCATGGGGGTACATGCCTGTAATCCCAGTAGCTTGGGAGGCTGAGTCTGGAGGATCAAGAGTTCAAACCCAGCCTCAGCAACTTAGTGAGGCCCTAAGCAACTCAGCAAGACCCTCTCTCTAAATAAAATATAAAAAAAGGGCTAGGGATGTGGCTCAATGGTTAAGTGCCCTTGGGTTCAATTCCTGGTACCAAAAACAACAACAAACAAAACCCCACAATCCAAGAATCCCCTCCTAGTAATCACTTTCGTGTGAACTATTCATGTTGTTGGTGGGTATAGGACTATAAATGGAGACATCATTTATGCACATTTTCTAATTAGTCTAAATGCCAAAGACACTATTTACATGGATTACATTCATTTTCCTATAATACAGTAATAGGTTTTTGTTTTTGTTTTTTTTTTTTAACATTTTTTTTTTTAGTTGGACACAATACCTTTATTTAGTATTTTTTATGTGGTGCTGGCTATCGAACCCAGTGCCTCACGCGTGTTAAGCAGGTGCTGTACCACTGAGCCACAACCCCAGTCCTATAATACAGTTTTTAGTACAGCAAATCAGTTTTGGCAAATTCATATTGCCTTTTTTCTACCCAGTCTACTAAAAGCATCATGTTACTTATAACCAGTAACAGTAGAGCTCTAGTAGGAACAAAGAGTTTTATATGTAAGCTCTAATTTTTTTCTCTGAAAAATTAGCTACTTTATTGGCTATGTTTTAGGCACTATCTTATTGTTTTCATAAGTTTGATAAGAAAACTAAAATTCATAGGAAAACCACATCTGTTAAAGAAATTTATTATTTTATTGCTCACCTTTGTAATTCAAAAGTAGTTGTTTTTAACTCACTGCTGATCTAGGTATATTTTGGTACAGATATAAGAGGGTTTTTTAGATTGACATTTTAGCACGAAACAATTGATTTTTAAACATGCATCCATAACATGCTTTATTATTTTTAAAAATCTTTGTTAAATACTTTATGAGAGCAATAGGGTTCTTATTCCAAGGTCAATTTAATTTGACACTTTTCATATTTGTTAGAACTCTCAGTTCACTGAGAAACAGACTCAAATGGTCCTGCTTCTAAATTTATAGTCCTGAGGTTTTAAAGTACAGATATACAGAGACCTTTGGTGGTACACAGCGGGGAATTTTTACCTTCCTTAAGTCAGTCTGACTTGGTACTAATTAGGAAGGTTTTAAATTTCTGTCATTTTAAGAAATAGATTAAAAACCTACTGAATATCTCTTCGGGGAGATTTTGAAACGGGCTAAAAATTCTATTTTCAAATTTTTGAGTGTGCAAATGAGGTTTTTAAAAGTTACTCTTTCAGCATTTTTAGATCAAGTCTCAAATAGATGGAGATGTTTTTAAACATCTAGCTTTAAAATTCCTTTCCCATAAGAAGTTCCTCTAGAGAAGTAGTTAACTTTCTTATGAACTATTTAGACCTTCCCTAGAAATTCAGTGTGTTTATTGCTTAAAGAGTTTTGCTTTGTAAAAGAAAAATCCATAACCCATTTTTAAAGTTTAACAACTTTTTTCAGGGTTTTCACAATGGAGAACTAGTAAATTATATAAGGGAAAAAGAATTTTTAGCCATACCCCTCTCAAAATATCCTGATTCTTCAATCAATTAACCATGTTGATGATATCCTGGAACATTAAATGCACACCTACTTAGCTTTTCTGCTGTAATAACTTGCCTGTGGCTGAATGATTTCTTTGAGTAGTTTTTATGAGTTGATGCCTCTAAGTTTGAGAATCCCCTTAAAGTTGCTGCTCCGTTGAAAGTTACACTTAAGCAACTTATTAAAGGAGAAATTTGCTGTTCAGTTTAACCTCTTCAATTAAACTTCTTTTATCTTTCATATACATGCACACAATGTTTTATTTGGAAACAATCTAGCAAATGTCATAGGCCAAGACATAAAAAAATGTATCTCCTTTTATCTTATGTCCACCCTTATGTATTACACAACTTTCAATCTTTCCTTTAATACTGCCAACAGTATTTACTATAAGTGGTTGAAATTTAGTTTCACTATTCTGGTTTTTTTTTGGGGGGGTGTTGTTGGGGATTGAACCAACCACTGAGCCACATCCCCAGCCGTATTTTATATTTTATTTAGAGTCAGGGTCTCACTGAGTTGCTTAGTGCCTCACTTTTGCTGAGGCTGGCTTTGAACTCACAATTCTGTTGCCTCAGCCATCCAAGTCACTGGGATTATAGGCTTGCACCATATGACTATACTGTTTTTTTTTTTTTTAACCAAAGAATAAAGATAAGCCCTTTCCCAATGTAATGTAGCTATTTATTGTTAGTAATATATAGCAAGTTTTTGCAAAATGTTGAAAGAACTGGATAGGTTATTGCATAGCTTTAAATATTTTAACTTTAAAAAATAGAGATGCTTGTCTTTATGTTCTGGATGTTTAATTTTTAGATGTCTTGCTAATGATTTCATAAGTATATATTTAGGACTATGAAGATCAAGAAAAGATTTTTTAGTAACATGGATGCTAAAGTTCTACAGATAAAATAGCATATTACTCCAGGATTATTACATACTAGCTAAAGCATTTAGAAACTGCTTTTGGGAAAGAACACATAATTTTACTAAAATCAACCTCACTTTCTGTTTCAGCCATCCATTTCAAGAAGTATTATAGAGGACAACATGAAAAAGTGTTTATCTATTCTTAGAACACTAGAAGTAGGGATTTATTCATATTAATGTCCTTAGATTTCCCTCTGTGAAGCTCACTGCTTATTTGAAGTATTTTTTTTCTTTCTTTTAGTAAAGAATTGCAATGGTACATATTGCAAAGTTTTGCTCTTCAGTTCTAAATTTACCAAATACTATTTACCACCCTAACCCTAGACAGCTAGGGTTATTCTATGTCCCTACTCAAGCAATTAAGAATTTGTATTATTAATTTTTCATTTTTTAAATATTCACAAATGATAGCATACTACATACATTGTCTGCCCCTTGCTTTTTTTCATTTAATATTTCTTGGCAGTCTTAACACTGTTACTAGACTACGACCTCTTGATATATACTTTTTTTTGGGGGGGGGCAGTTACTGGGGTTTGAACTCAGGGGCACTCAATCACTGAGCCACATCTCCAGCCCTGTTTTGTATTTTTAAGCAACTTGATGAGACAGGGTCTCACCTAGTTGCTTAGCACCTCACTGTTGTTGGTGAACTCTCAGCCTCCCCAGATGCTGGGATTACAGGTGTGCGACACTGTACCCAGCAGGCATGATATATACTTTTTTTAAAAAAAAAAACAATTGTTTGTATATATCATATTTCTCCTAGTCTAATAAGATGTAGGTTGCTTCTTTTGCTGCTACAAAAAATGCTGTAATCAGTAACCTTGTACGTATGTCATTTCCTATCTGTATATTTTCAAACGTTAAATTCTCAAATATAGAATTCACAAATATTGTTAAATTGTCCTCCATGAGAGTTATACCAAGTTGACATTAATAGCAATGAATGAGAAGGCCTCTTTTCCTATTGTCTTGTCATTAAAGTATGCTATTGAATATGAAAACTATACCTAAGTAGTAGTTTGCATTTTTAAGTGACTTTAAACATATATGTGTGTGTATACATGTATATATGTGTTTTGTTTTTTTATTTCCATGTGTTAGCAGGTTTTGTTTTGCTTGAATTAGTCCTTTGTTTATGATATGAAGAGGAGTAATATATTTCCAGTTTGACATTCTGATTTTGTTCATGGTGGAGTTTTGTGCCCATGCAGAGGCTTTTGATTTTTTATGCAGTCAGATTCATCAGAACCTTCTTTCATGACTAGGATTTTTGAGTCAGGAAGAACTTTCCCTCCAAGGTTATAAAGAAACAATCATATATTTACTTAACTATTGGTTTTGCTTTTTCTTCATACATACATCTTTGACCCTTTGGGGGTTTATTTTTGTGCACTGGATGGATCTGACTTTGGTGTTTTGTTTTGTTTTCCAGATTGCTCCTAGTTGTTCTAACAACATTTCATGAATAATTTATATTTTCTCCTGATGATCAGATCATATTCAGAATGAGTTTTAATTAGAATGTCCTCCAAATGTTTTGAATGTAAGGGTGATAGAAGAATTAATGAGTAATAGAAACTGTAGTATTTTTCTTTTCAGTTACTTTGTTAGTTGAGTTGCCAAAATTTTTAGTTAACTATAGCTACTCACAAATTGAAAGACACTTTCCCAAACTTTTCTGCTATTTGATAGAATTTAGTGTAGGTTATCTTCAAGGGTCATCACCTATCAAAACTTTTTAATTGGTGGTTGGGATTGTTCATGCTTATGGAAGTAATTTGTCATCTGAATTTTCTTCTTCTAAAGGCCTTGACTAGTTTACTCAAGCGTAAAGTGAGGAGAGGCTGGAAAGATAAGACAAGAGTTTCTCTTGTGGTTCATCACAGCATTAAGTGATATCGCTCATGATGCCTGTAGTTAGATATGTCTCCTGTTACTTATTAGGCGTTCCCATGGTTTGCACAAATTCAGAATAAAAAAAAAAAAAAAACACAGCCAAGGTTTATAAGCTGATCTATATTCTAGTCAATTCATGTTATTTCTAGAGTACTTTTTATTGTTAAATATTTCATTCTATTAGGCAAACAAAGTAACAGAATAAAAATGCTAGTATCTGTTACTCATTAATTCTATCATCTTTACATTCAAAACATTCCTAATCCAATTATCTCCACATATTCATGTGTGAAGACCTATTTCTTTTTTTTTTTTTTTGGTACTGGGGATTGAACTCAGGGGCACTTAACCTCTGGGCCACATCCCCAGCCCTTTTTTGTATTTTATTAGAGACAGGGTCTCACTGAGTTGCTAAGTGCCTCGCCATTGCTGACGCTGGCTTTGAACTTGTGATCCTCCTGCCTCAGCCTCCCAAGTGCTGGGATTACAGGTTTGCGCCACCACGCCCAGCTAGACCTATTTCTTGTATCAGAAAAAGTCACAGATCTTTGTGTATTTTATATATGGTGACTAATAAGATGCACAGCAAGTCACTTTTGGCAATGAGATTTAAATTAATTGCTGTACACAAGAACAATCTATATACATTTGTAAAAGTAAATAGGTTCATGTGAGTAATACATAGAGTAGAGGCAATCAGTACTGTCAGTCATGTGTTAGGTCCTATACAGTAAGCTATTTTAATCAAGCCCTAGATGAAGTAAATCAAAACATGATAGAGTTCCTTTGCTCGTGCAGAAACTTGACTTAATAGGACAGACAACTCTTACAAGAACATTACATGAGTGTCAGGACAGGGGAGGTAGAAGAGTTCTGTGTGATCATTACTCTTAAGTCTGATCTGGTCTGGAGAACAGGGAAGGACCTACCTGAGAAGGGACATTGCCTCTGGTCTCTGAGGAGAGCTGATGAGAGTTAGGACTGGAGGCAAAAGAATCAACTAGAAGCAATTTTAACATTTAGGGAAGAACTAATGTGGACCTGAGTTAGGATAGAGACTTTAGACATAGAAGGGAAGAGGTCCATTTAAGAAATACTTAGGAATGTCTAAGTCTTGTTTATTGATGAATATAGATATAGGGAAAAGGTATAAGGTTGACCTGATTTTCTAGGTGGGAAGTGGTTCTGGTTTCAGAAATAGGGAATGTAGGAGTAAGTTTACAAAGAAACACCAACATTTAAGCACATTGAGTTTGGAACAAACATTCAAATGGAGCCAGTGGACATTCGGATTTGAACCTGAAGTTTGGGATAAAATTCTGAAATGAAGGTATTGATCTGGGAGCTGTCATCTTAATGGTGATAATTGATGCTAGGAGAGTAGACCTCATTGCCCAGAAAGCATGTGTAGAACAAGAAGAGCAGAAAACTGAAAGCAGAACTTTTGAGAGTACCAACATTAATGGATGGGAGTTTAATTCTGGCCTTTGCTTGGACAGCTCCTCTTTACCAAAATTGTTTGCCCTTTGCCCAGTCAAATCTAATCAGTTCTTCAGTGTTTGAATTAAAACCTATTTTTTATCATGAAACTGTTTCTACTACTTTTTCTAAAGAATTTTTTTAAAGGCACTTATTGGTGGTGGCATTTATTTTTAGTCATCAGATACTATTACATAGAATCTTAGATATTTTTAACTCGGTTCCTCTTTTTTTTTTTTTTTAAATGTATATGTGCGTAGATGAATGGGTGTTTTCAGATTGTCATATCAAACAACTACTATATGTGAACCAATTATTTTTAAAATTTTATAAATAAGATTTCTTAATCTGAAGAGTACCAACAGCTTAATGGTAAAAATAGACAGTTGGATGAATGTTATTATGAAGTTCATAGCTTCCTTTATTCTCTCCTCCCAAATATAAATTTATTGTTGTTGACATTAGCTTATTGTTAAATTGGCCATATTTCAGTGCCTTCCTCCATTATGATGACATGATGTAGAAAAGCAGGTCAATTCCAGGCAAAGACTTTTGCTCATGTTGTTTGGAAATGTTTGAAATTATACCTGGAATATACAACTTTTTAGCTTAACATTTTTCCATGTTATCACAGTTCTTCAGAAACATTTTTACTTGTAGAAAAATATAAGGAGGTGTATTAGAGTTTTGTTTTCTTATTGCCAGACGTTAATTTTATTTTTCCATTACTTTATTTTACATAGTGCTTTAATGAATGTTCATATTTATGCATTCATTTTTTTATGCCTTCAGGATTGTTTTCTTAGGGTTAATTTACAAAAGTGAAATTACTGGGAAAAATATGCACTTTTTAAAAAAGACTCCTAGTATACATTGACAAATTCCTTTTTGAAAGGACCTTAACTACACTTTTACTAGCAATGTATGAGAGTACTTATTTCCCTTGCCCAGATTTCATTTCTTTTGTGTTCTTTTCTTCCAAATTTTCTAGTTTGACATGTGAAAATAATCTCTTGTTTTAGTAATGCAGGTTTTCTTAATAGTGAAGATAAACAAAAGTATAAATAATTCTTCTTTCGATTCTCCTCCTTTAGTTCTCATGTCTAATTTAGTGAGTAATTATATATTTTTACTGTATCTTTCATGATTGTGGGTGTAGATCATACCCTTCTTATAATTTTCAGGGTGAGGAGACACAGGTTTTCAGTTGTAAAAGCTGTATCAAAACTTTCTTTTTAAAAAATTAAGGATAAAATATACATAACAAATTTACCATGCTATTTTTATTTTTTTTGGTACCAGGGATTGAACTCGGGGGCACTCGACCACTGGGCCACATCCCCAGCTTTTTTTTTTTTTTTTTTTTTTTTTGTATTTTATTAGATACATAGTCTCACTGAGTTGCTAAGTGCCTCGCAGTTGCTGAGGCTGGCTTTGAACTCGTGATCCTCCTGCCTCAGCCTCCCAAGTGCTGGGATTATAGGCGTGTGCCACTGCGCCTGGCTTACTATGCTATTTTAAGTGTATAGTTCAGTGGCGTTAAGTGTACTCAGGTCCAGCCATTGTCATCTGCCTTGTTCATTTTGATTCCTCTTCCTGTGTATGAATGTTGGCTTCAGAATTCACCCTTGCTGCCTGTAGCTTTATGGTAGTGAGCCATTCTTTTAGTTACTGTTAATTTTGTTGACTTGTCTGGTTATGGAAGCACACTGCCTGGGTGTGAAAGCTGAGATTTCTCATTTATATTGGGTCTGGAACTGTTACTAATAATTTAGAATTCTTTAGTCAGTGAATATGGCTTCATGTTCATTTTAGTTTTCCCTAAACTTATTATCTTTTCAAGATTGATGTTCATCTGGCACTTCATGCTTATCACATGGGACCTCATGAGCTTTATATAGGGCTTTTGGTTGTTGGTTTTGAGGAGATAGGTCACTCCTCAGAAGTGTTTATCTATGGGGATGGGGGTTGTGTCTTTCTCTAGCTCTTTGTGCTAAAAGAGCTTCCTGGAGCTACAAAGGCTCTGATGTGGAAAGGAGCTGGACTTCTTGGAGAGCTGAAGGGAGGCCTTGGTGGCTGCAAAAATGAGAGGAAAGGGGAAGTGGTGTTGCAAGAATAAGCAGAGGCCAATGCTAGAGTGCACTATGAGAGGTGGATTCCTGTTTAATAGAGCTGTTAATAGAACACTATCGAAAGATTTTAATTGGAGCTTAGATTTGGGGCAGTATAGTTGAATGTGGTTTTAAAAAGATCATTTTGGCCATTGAGTGCATAAACAGTTTAGAGGGGTAGGAGTGGAATCTCAGAGATGTGTTGACAAGTGACTTCTCACCCAGGTAACAGTGTTGTACTGATTCATTCTCTCCCCTCCTCTCTCTCTCCCCCCCTCTCTCTCCCTACCTCTCCCAGCCTCTTTCCTTCCCTCCCTCTTTTTTCTTACTAAATCCTTCTTGTGACCATCATGGAAAAGTGAAGCTGGTGGAACATATAAACATAAGAACCATGAGTTCATTAATATCTTTTTTGACCCAGCTAACTGACTTCAGATTTAATATGGTTTGCATGTGAATCTTAAAAAAGTTCACTATCAACTACCTTTTAACATCCCTGTGAGGTTAATTGAACTTTAACTTTAAATGATTTAGTGAACTCAGAAAGATATTCATACTCTTTTTTTCAATATATGAAGAGTAGGAAGTCCCAGGCATTTACAGTACTGAAATAAAAAGCAAACCATTTATCAGTTTCTTCTAATTGCAAATGCTGTTTATCATCATCATGCAAGTAATTCCTCTAGGAAGCTTCCTCTGATTCCCTCTGTGCTCTGTGCTGTCATCACTATGCCTGTACCTTCCCCTGCACTAAGCACTTGCTGAGCTATATGATGCTCTGAGAACAAAGATGAAGGTTGGGGAGAATGAATGCAAACACAAAAGTAGACCTGAAGGCAAGATTGACATTTCTTTGAAGTTTTGTGAATCTTCTGTTTCATTGAGTGATGCAGTTTTGTTTTGCTATGAAGTTCTTTCCCTAATAAAAACACACATTACAGGGAGCTGTGCATTTTGTTTACATTGTGACTGTGTCTGTTTTCAGCACACTGTTCTTTTCTCCTGAGTGAGGAATTACAGTTCTGTAGTATCTTGTGTACTATAGGTTAGCTTTCTGCACTAATTTTAGGGTATGACAATTGATATCTATATGATTAGACTTTGTAAGTTTGAAAAAAAAATAATTTCATGTAAGATAAATACTTTGAGTATAAAAATTTGAAAAGAATTATTTCTCCTCTCTTCAGCGTACAATGTTACTCTGACTCCTTACCTTCCTAGTGCTCTCTAAACCTGGTCTTTCACTTCCCTATTTTTATTATGGACTAATTGTGCTTTTCTTCTTACCTGTGCTATTTTATCTCCTTTTTTGGCTATTTCCATTTCCTGCCATGAACTGCGTGTTGGTACGTAAAGGTCATATTTTTCCTTTTCTTCACCTTATCCTGAACCTTAGGTTCAGGTCCTCATCTTCACCCTGGGTCTTTTCCATCACCAGGGCCTGAGTAGATAAACTGCCTCAGAATTTCTATAAGCTCCTTCTTCCTAAGCTTCTAGGTCCTATTTATGATCGCCCTGATCTTCTAGTCTTCCAGGCTCAACAGCCTCATCACTTTTGACTTCATTTTCTTATGCCTCCCATATGCTTGTCCCGGAATCTCCAGAACCTAGGACACTGCAGACACTGTGTACACAGGCTTCCAGTTTTGTAATTATCAGATTCTGTAAGTGTGTCTTGCCTTTTTGTTCTTCTCTCCATTTCCTCATTGTTTCCTCCAAAGTTCAGGCTGTTAAGACTGGATTATTAGTGAGAAATCTGCTCACCCTGCATCCAAACCCACTTCCCTCTTTCCCAGCCATTTGATTAATCTTATTAAAACAAGCTCTCTCAGTGACCAACTCAGAAATCTTCATTGGCTCCCTAGAGTTCCCTCTGAGCTGACTTCTTACCAAACTTATAACACAACCCCTTTTTCTTACATATCTCCCTTACCCAGAATTCCTATTCTCTTCCCCTGAAACTCACCTACCCTTTTGGGACCATATTTCACATTCTACCTGATGGGATATGTTCTTTTGGAAATTTAATGCTTTTTTTTTTTTCATTCTTTTAAAAAGCTGCCACTCATTATTACTTTGCCCTGCCTTTATCATTGCTGGAGAATCAGCAGAGCAGAATAGTTTAGAGTGTGGACTCTGCTGCCAGACTGCCTGCATTTCACATCCTAGTGCCACCTCTTCCTAGTGCCAGGCCTTGAGCTGGTTGTGTATATAAATTGGGAGCAGTTATAATACCTATATCACAGGGCTGTTGTAAGGAATAAATAAGTTAATTTATTTAAAAAATTCTTAAGAGTACTGCTCAGTCCTGTAGAGATGTTGGCTGTTATTATTGCATGTTAATAAAATCTTTCTGCTGTTCCATAGCTCCTTAAGGGCAGGGACTGTCTTCTTTTTCTTTGGATACCCCCACAGAATCTAGCATGGTGCCTCATACATAGTCGACATTCCTTAAGTATTTATTGAATGCAATAGAAGTTTATTGAACGGCCCCGTTGTCCAATAACAGCTACTTTTGGTTTTGAAATAGGTTGTTTAAGCTTGTACAGAGTAATTTCAGCAGTCATAAAGCGAGGTCACTGAGTTTTTCTGGGATAATTTAATAGCAGAGTATACTGTTTCCTTGTTTAATTATATGGTTTGGATAGAAAAACATCTGTGTAGTTTTAAAAAATATATATTTTAAACAAAATTATACAAAGATGATGAAATAGTGAAACTTTGAATACTAAAACATAAGACAGAAGTTTTGGTGTTTACAGAAACTTCCCAAAACGCTAAGAATCATATTGGGCAACAATTTTGTCATGTAATGGAGACAGCCTTCTAAGTGAACTCATTCCAGAGCAGAACTATCCAGTTACTTATATAATTTTTCTTTCAAGCACACTCATTCTGAGCTCCAGTCTGGGATTTTAAACTTATATATATATGCATTTAGCTTTTCTACCATATACTTAATCGAGTTTTTTAGTAACTTAGAATGGAATAAGAGATGTCCAGGATTAAAATTTGCTATTGATCTTGATATATTAAACTTGAATACATTGTGAATTATGGTACTGATGTTTTAATCTTAAATATTTAAAATTAGTTTGGTTATTAGTTTTGTTTATATGATTTTGAAGAAATGATAAACATCGTTGGGCTAGACATTTCATTTAAATTATTTGTATCAATTTGCTCAAAAATTTTAATAGTGAATTAAGAAAGCTCTAAAACTAGACAGTAAGTGAAATATTGAATGATGATTGGTTTCCATGGGAAAAGGGGGCAGAAATAGCCATTATATACAGGTTCAAGTAGTCTGTAAGAGAAGAAAAACTGAATTTTCACTAGTAAGCAAAAATCTGTCTAAATGTGCTAAAACCTCCCCTGGAGGTTTTAAAGATGTTTGAAGCATTTAACAGAGCCATTTCCAATGTCCTGAGGTTTATGTTTTGCCAATTAACCCATAACTCAGATTCTCACATTACTTCAGATAAACTCCAGGTGTATTATCTTGCGTATTTAATATAGCTGAAAACTAAATTTAACATCTTTTTATGTTAATATGCCGTATTAAGATTTAATTTATATATTCAATTTTGTCATGAATTAACCTCAGATATTTTTAATATCAAAGTGTCCTAATTATTTCTAGGTAAAATACAAAGTAGATATATCCAAGAATCTATAAAGTTGCTTTTGCAATGGATTGGAATTTAAGAGGAGAGAAGGTATCAAGTAATTGTGATGAAATATTCACACATGACCTACTCATCAACTTGCCAAGTCTTCTATTTCTGTTTCGTTTGTCTTTACAACCTTCATGTTGAAACACTGAGAAGTTTTTACTGTAAACTTCTCTGTTTTCTTTGCATTAGAGTTGAAAATACTGAGAGATTTTATATTCTAGATTATCCTTGCTCTCCCTCTATCCCAAATTGAAGAAAACTCTTGGGGCAGCTGGATGATTGGCAAACCTATTAACCATGGCAACTATATGAAAATTCAAAGGTATTTATGTATGGTATCCTGGAGTTCTGGTGGAAATAATTTGTTTTCCTTTCTCTTTTTGCCATGTTAACTTAATCTAGATTTGTAGATTCCAAAATAGAGCCCCAGCAGATTTCTAAAGACTTTGATCTTCATCATCTTTCTGTACTGTGGTTATTCTTTGTGCTTTAGGATATCTGCATAAGAACATTAGAAATTATTGTAAGGAATTAGAAAATAAGCTTACTAAAATAACCTTCATATTAGTATTGTATAACTTGAAAATGATAGATTATAGATTTTTGTTTTGTAAATTTTGTCCATATTTTTATCTTCAGATTTCAAGCTATTCACTGTACTCATATTAGCATATCTCTAATGACTGATGACTATATTTTGACTAGAGGTATATTAAATAAGCTAGACACACCTGTTTGAATTCATTCTTCATTTCTCAATTTAATATTATTATTATTAGCTGCCATGGTCAATTAAACAAATCCCAAATGCCTTTAGTATTCCTAGCACCGTGAAAATACAAGGGAAGTTTATTGTGATCCTTATTTTAAATAGCTGACAGTTTTATTGTAATGACAAATTTATGCATGTTAAATAAGTTTTTTTAGAAGAGCAGATCTTTAAAGATTAGGTCATAAGGTACAGATGGTACGGGTAAGAAAAGCTAAGTAGATTCAGAGTAACAGGGTTGGACTTCTGTAGTAGAAAAGGACTTGACTCCTGGTCCCCATGTGCTAGCTATGTGAGCTTGGTCAAGTAACTCAACCTCTGACCCAGTTTGCTCAGCTCTCAAATGGGCACCATAATATAACCCACCTCCTGGGATTGTTGTGACTTGTGGCTTTTCGTAACTGGGGTTTCTTTGGGAAATGAAGCCCCAGTGACCTGAGGCATCTATTGTATGAATGAATTGACTTTTCCTGTGGCTCTGGAACCGGGAATGGACCATTGTTGGGAGATTTGAGAAGACAGCCACTCAGATGATTCCTGTGTGCCATGATTCCAGTGAGGAACCCTAGTTAAGAATTAATAAGATCTGAAAATTTAGGTATTATTGGATTCTGAAAAAAAGAATTTAATCAGAGTAAAGGGGTTTTCAGGCAAGAAAAATCAAATAAAGACTGTCTACAAGTGTTTTCCATCTCAAGCAAGTATCCAGTTACTCTGTGTCTCTGGGACCAAATGGGGCTGGAAAAATCAACAACTTAATCATCAATCAGAAAGGCACTGAACATTTGAAAGGAGGATTACACATAGGGAAAAAAAAAGTGCTTCTTAGTAAGCATGTATATTGTATCAAAGTCATCTGAATCTACAAATATATTGAAACATTTTTTGTGATCATGAGATGGCAACTGGAAATTAACCAATTTACACATGAGGTGCATAAACTGGCACACATTTTCTGTTGCATAAGCAAGTTGTGGGGAGACACTTATTTAATTTGTTCTACAGTATTATGTGAGTGCAATTTTAGGTAGATTAAGTGTTGAAAATTGGCTTTTGAGTATAAAGATCATTGGTGACTTTGTGAAAGAACCATTTTAGTGGACTATCAGTTCATGTTTTTATCTCTCTTTCCTAGTCATTCATTTACATACACATACTTTCAATATATTTGCAAATTTTTGTGACTTTGGTACAGGTAATATGCTTATTGAATTTTTATCATTATTTTTAAACATAGCACATTCTTAGTTTGTCATCCTGCATTCAGGGTGACTACCCTGCGGTTCATCCTGCATGTCACTGCCATGATCATTTTCATCTGAACCATGTGATCTCACTAGTATGCTCACTCCTCCCCCTTCCCAGCCTCTGGGACTAACTATGATCTTAGGGAGGACTTGAAGAGTTCCAATCCAATACTGTGGGGTTCAGCAGTAAGCTGTTGCTGGTTTGATGCTTTATCTTTCAGTATTTGTAATTGGTACACTGCTATATTGCAGTCATTGGTTTCCCATCTTACAATCCAAGTCAGATACCGAGCTGCTTTTACTCCTCTAGTCCTTGCTTTGTTAACTCCAAGTCTTAGGACTGACTCTCTGATGGGTGACATTTGTAAGGTCCCATCTGTGGGTCTATCTGTTAATTCATGCTGAAACTCCCTCATGCCAACCACTCGCCTAATTATTAACTGTTGCCTGTCATTGTTTTCTGTTTTTCTACCTACTTAATTTCCCCCCACTGCCTCCTGTGTGTTTGCCATCCTATCCCTTTGGTTCTCACTACAGGAATCTCAGGGTAAGTGAGGGAGTTTAACTGATTGCCTGTTATTTCTAGATTTTTATAGAGGTGTTACCTGCTTACAGTGAAATAAATTGCGATGATTCAAAGAGAAAGAAAAATTGTTCATAATGGTTTATATAGGGAATGGATATATAGTCAACAGAGAATGAATATAGGGATTGTTGATCAGCTGTGAAATAAGTTAATTAGGCCTGGCTTCTTTAACACTTGGAAGCCCAGAAGCTGACTGGCTAATAACTAGTCAAGTATATATGTGAGATTTTTTAAAGGATTACTTTCCAGAAGAGGCGAAAGGCAACTTACCAAAATATGTCCAACATGAAAAAATTAAATATATTTTGTGGCAAAAGAATTAAAAAGGTTAAGAAGCACAATACAGAGCTCAGAATGAGAATAATATACTGCAAATGAGGAAATCTAGAAATGGGTAAATTAGCCATGAGCTTTCTAGCAGCCAGTGCAGGATGGAAATAATAATTAACTGATTCTAGGCCTATGAGATATAAAAACAAATTAGTTATGTAGGCAAATCACAAGAGTTTCTGGTATTAAGAACATATTTGCCTGTAAGAAGAAGGGGAAAGTGCTTTGGGTCCAGCAGAAATGGCCACAGGAAGAGTCAGTCTTGGATTATAAGAGAATAGGTTAATAGCTGTACTTTAATATTCCAGGTGTGTAAAATCTATAGATATTGTAAAGTGGGCAGAATTAGATTGGATTCAAACAGTTGAAGACTAACCCCACAAATAATGAAAATATGTAACTATAGTTTATCTTATAAATACAGTTGTAGGAAATATTTGTAAATTTTTTCCACCCAAAATATCATATCCCTGGCCATCAAGGAAGTCTAGAGATACATTCTAGCTCATCTCCAGCTCTCTCGGGTACATTCAAATTCAGATTGTCAAAACATTTGCAGATAAAAGGAGAGAGTAGAGAATACTTTCTTTGAAAAATATGCTGAAAGTATCTAGTTTCTAGTACATTGTCTAGCCAGATGATTTGGCGAGCCAAAAAATACAAGGTGGCATGCCCCAGGGGTCAGTAGATAATGTAGTTTAGAAGTGTGTGTTCCTGTACATCAAACTCCAAAAACTGAAGCTGAATTTTATGTCTGGTGAGGGAGAAAATGTTATATTTTTATATTTAGTTTTTTTTTTATCTCAAAACTAAGGATTTTACCTTGACTAGTTTTATTTAACATTTTAAAAATATTTCCTTAACAGGACGTAGATCCATTTTCAGTTTTTAATAAGAAAGACTAGGAAAGCCGGACGTGGTGGCGCACGCCTGTAATCCTAGCACTTGGGAGGCTGAGGCAGGAGGATCGCAAGTTCAAAGCCAGCCTCAGCAATGGCGAGGCACTTAGCAAACTCAGTGAGACCCTGTCTCTAATAAAATATAAAAAAGGGCATGTGGCCCAGTGGTCAAGTGCCCCTGAGTTCAATCCCCGGTACCAAAAAAAAAAAAAGAAAGAAAGAAAGACTAGGAAATATTTTCATCTATTAAATGTGTTAATCAAGTTAAAAGTTCTTAATTAGTTTGAGGATAGATCACTGTGTAGAAACTTTGTTGTTAATTACTCTTAGATATTGGTCAGGCATGAAGACCTAATGATCACATAACAAAAGATGAACAGATCTCCAAAATATTTTATATTTGACTCACTGAGAGAATGACAGAATGGATGAATATTTGTGGACCTAGGTACGTATGATATAAGTAACAATCAAGTCATGTCCCCTGCTTTCAGAATTTTACTAGGGGATTATAAAACTAGGAAAGTAAGCCAAGTATATTATAGTGTGAAAAGTGTTCTCAGAAATGGTTGGTCTTCTAATGGATGGATTAAGGCAGGAATAGCCACAAGGAAAAGGAGTGGGAGAGAATTGCTTTCTACAGTGGATAGAATCTATTTTGGCACATTCTAATGAGATGCAAGGGATGATGGGAAAAATGAAGATAATTTGTGGTTTTCTGATTCAGGCGACAGAGTTTGTGTATGTGTTTTTTTTTTTTTCATATTGAGGTGAAATTCAACTTCACATAAACTACATAAAATTAACCACTTTAAGCTGTATAATTTAATGGTGTTTAGTGCATTTGCAGTGTTGTGTAACTATCACCTTTTTCAAGTTCCTAAATATATTTGTCACTCCAAAGAAAACTCCAAACCCATTAAGTAGCAATTCTCCATTTGCCCCATCCCCAGGCACAGGCAAACAATAATCAGCTTTCTGTCTCTTTGAATTTACCTATTCTGAATATTTCATGGCACCATATGATATGTGACCTCTTTTGTCTTGCTTTCATTTAGATGAGTTCAGGGGTCATCCACATCGTTCTGTACTTCATTCATTTATATAATTGATTAATATTCCATATGGGTATGTACTACATTTTGTTTATAAATCTGTAATGAACATTTGAGTTGTTTCCACCTTTTGGCTGTGGTAAATAATGAGTGCTATTATGAACATTTGTGTATAACTGTTTGACTACCTATTGCATAGTAATTCTGTGTTTAACTTTTTCAGGAACTACCAAACTGTTGTCCATAATGGCTTTACCACTTTACACAGCAACCATTTACAAAGGTTCTAATTTCTCCACATCCTTACCAATACTTTTTGTTTGCTATATTTCTAATTATGGCCATCCCAGTGGATATAAAGTGGTATCGTGTAGTTTGGGTCATGTTTTCCTAATATGATGAGTGAGCATCTTTCATGTGCTTGTAGCAGTTTGTGTATCATCTTAGTTCCAAACCTAAGGATATACCCAAAAGGTCTGTTTAGATCCTTTGCCCCATTTTTCAAGTAGGCTATATTTTTACATTTTTATTATTGAGTTCTTTACATATTCTAGGTACAAGTCCCTTATTTTGATACATGATTCAAAAATATTGGTTTATCTCTTCATTTTCTTGATAGTGTCCTTTGATGCACAAAGTTTTAATTCTGATGATGTTAAATTTATCTACTTTTCCTTTGCTTGTGCTTTTGGTATTTTATCTAGGAATCCAATGCCAAATTCAAGGTCATGAAAGTGTACCTTGTTTTGCTGTAATAATTTTATAGTTGTAGCTCTGATATTTAGATTATTGGTCTGTTTCAAGTTTGTATGGTGTGAAATTGGGATCCAACTTTATTCTTTTGCATGTGAATATCCAGTTACGCCATCATCAGTTGTTGAAGAAGCTATTCTTTCCTGGTTGAATGGTGTTGACACCCTTTTCTGAAAACAATTTTTCCATATTTCTGGAATCTCAGTTTTATACCACTAGTCTTTTTATGTTGTTGTTATCACAACATATATCTTTTACATTGTGTGCTCATTAACAGATTTATAATCATTGTTTTATACATGTATTTTCTCATTCATATAACAAAAGCTACAAGTCAAAAATATAATGTTGACTTTTTAATATTTATCTGTTTTAGTTACCTTTACCAGTGTTGTTTTTGTTCTTCTTTATTCTCCTACTCGACCTCCTTCTTTTCCTCTTCTTTTTCTCCTTTTTTAAAAATGTGGTTCTAGAGATCAAATCCAGAACCTCCTGCATGCTAAGCACATGCTTGACAACTGAGCGATACCCCTAGCCTATACGAGTGTTGTTAATTTCTTTGTATGCCTTTGTGCTATTTTCTAGAGTCCTTTCACTTCTTCCCAAGGGACTTTTAAAACATTACATGCAGGGCAGTTCTACTAGCAAATGGAATTCCTTTAGCTTTTGTTTATACAGGTATCACTTAATTTCTCTTTCATTTTTGAAGGAGAGTTTTTGCAAAGCACAGAGTTTTCATTTGACCAGGTTTTTGTTTTGTTTTTGTTTTTGGCAATACTGGGGAATGAACTCAGGGGCTTGCACATGCTAGGCAACAAGCACTCTACCACTGAGCTTCTTCCTCAGACTTTATTTTAAGACGAGGTCTTGCTAAATTGTCTAGGCTGGCCTTGAACTTGCCATCCTCCCGCCTCAGCCTCCCAAGTAGCTGGGATTATAGACCTGTGCCACTGTACCTGGCTTCCTTTTAGTACTTTAAATGCGTCACTCTGCCTTCTATCCTCCATGGTTTTCGCTGAGAAATTGGCTATTATGTCATTGAGGATCCCTTGTATGCACCAAGTTGTTTCTTTTGCTGCTTTTAAGAATCTCTTAGTCTTTGATGGTGTAATTATAATGTGTCTTGATATGCATCTCTTTGTGTTTATTGGATTTCACTGAGCTTCTTGAATGTACAGATTCATGTCTCATAAAATTTAGGAAGTTGGTAACCATTGGTTTTTCTAATAGTCTTTCTGTTTCTTTTCTTCTGAGTCTCTCATTTATGGGTATGCTGGTCGGCTTGGTGGTGTTCCACAGGTATCTTAGGCTCTGTTCATTTTTCTTTATTCTTTCTGATCCTCAAACTTAATAATTACAATTGACCTAATTTCAAGGCCATTTTTTCTCCCCCAGTTCTGGGGATTGAACCAGGGCCTCACACATGCCAGGCAAATGTGCTACCACTGAGCCACATGCCCATCCCTCAAGATTACTTATTCTTTCTTCTGCCTAGTGTTCCACAAGTCTCTTATGCTGTTCATTTTTCTTCATTCCTTTTGTTACTCAGAACTTGATCATTTCAATTGACCTATTTTCAACCTCACTGATTGTTTCTGTTGCCTGCTCAAATTTGCTTTTGAACTCTCTAGTGAAATTTTCATTTCAATAATTATATTTCCAGAACTTTCTCTTTGGTTCCTTTTTGTAGTCTCTCTCTCCCTCCCTCCCTCCCTCCCTCTCTCCCTGTCTCTATCTATCTGTAATTTTTCTTTACCAATGTTCTGTATTTGTCATTTCTCTAGTTTCCTTTAGTTCCTTGTTCATGGTTTCCTTTAGCTCTGTCAGCATACTTAAGACATTTGATTTAAAGTCTTGACTCCTAAGTCCAATGTCAAAGGACAGTTTCTAAAAGTTTATTCTGTGAATGGGCCATACTTTTTAGTTTCTTTGCACTCTTTGTACATTTTTGTTAAAAACTGGACATTTTGATTATTTTAGTGTATGTAACTCTGGAAATCAGATTCTTCCCCTTTCTTGGTGCTTAAACCACCGCCCCCTCCCCAACAACAACAATGCTCTCGACATATCTTTTATGTGAATTCATTAATCTTTTGCCTCAAGTGATACTTCGTTTACCTTTTCAGATTTTTGAATACTGCCTTCTGCTCAGCTACTTTTCTGCCTTTAGAGAATCTGAGTTTGGTGAAATAAAGATGAATGCCTTTCTTTAGTCCTTCGGATTGTCCCCAGATGGGTTAAAACAGACACACAATTATTTAAGAAAGTCTGCTCTGCTCCCTACAGAACCAGAAACTATGGTTCCACACAGTAGGCTGCCTTGTCAAGGCTGCCATTGAACTAGGGAGGGAGGTATAGCGAGGGTCAGTAAAAATGGCACGGTTTTCGTGTTTCTTCTTCATTAATAACAGTATCTGCTTGGTTGCTGTAAGCCTTTTACTATTTTCCAGAGTTTTTACAAAGTTGATTCTGATAATGTTTTTCAGTGTTTCCCTGGAGGGAAGGATCCTTGGCACTTCCTACTCTTGACATTTTTACTGATGTCACTACTATAAGTGGACATTTTTTTCTTTAAAAAAATTTGATGGAGCCAGACATGGTGGTTTATGCTTGTATTTCCAGCAGCTTGGGAAGCTGAGGCAGGAGGATCACAAGCTCAAAGCCACCCTCAGCAACTTAGCTAGGCCCTAATCAACTTGGCGAGACCCTGTCTCAAAATTTAAAAAAATAAATAAAAAGGGTGGGGATGTGACTCAGTGGTTAAGCCCCCACCTGGGTTCAATCCCTGGTACCAAAGACAAAAAACAAAACAGAAATTTGTTGAGTGATGAAAAATGTCTAACAAAAATTTGTGGGAGCAATGAAGAGTGTCTGAACTAGAAAGGCAATGGGGATTGGGGGGGGGGACTGAGAATTAATCAGATGAAGTTACCAGAGAAATATATAACTATTAAGAAAATTATACCAACATAACAAAGCTAAAATATTAGAGTATTTTCAAAACCATATTGTTTTTCTTCTAGTACCATCCTCCTCTTCCTCTGCGGAGGTAAATACTAAAGAGATTGAGGGGTGGGTGGGGAGAACTAATATTCCTGTATTTTAAAACAGACCCCCAAAGCAGCATAACTGGATAGCCACATATCACTAAACAAAGTGTTAATTTAGTTTGGTTTGTTTTTAAGCTTTATAAAAATGGAATCTCTACAGCTACTATGAACATTTTTATACATGTACACAAGATACATATAGTGTTTCCTCTAGAGTGGAGTAGCTAAATCATGGCAGGTTCACATTCAGTTTTACAAGAGGATGTCACGTTGTTTTCCACAATAATTGTGCTAATTATTCTCCCACTCAGAATACATTTAAAAAACGTGTAAACACATTTATGAAAGATTGATATTTTTGCCAACATTTGTTACCTGACTTCTTCAGTTTTGCCAAGATAGGGCATGTAAATATTAGCTCTAAATGGTTTTAAGGTCAAGTACTTCATATGCATGTTTATTAACCATTTGTTTCCTCTTTTGTAAAGTTCCTTTTCCTATTTTTCTTTTGTATTTTTGGATTGCCTGGTTTGTGATATGCTTTTTTACTTTCTTTATGCTGTCTTTTGAACAGATGTTCTGAATTTTAATGTAGTTAGACTTAAGAAATATTCTTTGTTTAGGGTTACTTTTAAGAAATCTATTATTACCTCAAGTTCAGCGAGACAGTCTCTAAATTTCTTCAAAAATATTAGCATTGACTTGCACCTTTATGTCTTTAGCCAATCAGAATTAATTTTTAAATGAAAATATATAGAGAAAAGGTAGCAGTAATTTATTCTTTACAAAGATACACTCTACAGACTTCTAACATCAGTTCTATTTTTATTATTTATATATGCATAAATGTATACACACATATATAATTTTCATTATTTTTATTTTTCTTGTCAATTGATAGACATTTGGGTTTTTTCCACTTCTAGACCTGTGTGAGTAATGCAGCTGTGCCCATTCTTGTGCATGTCTTTAGGTGCTCTTATTTGCAGATGTGTGGGACAGCTGCCTGGGTGGCTTGTGAGAAAGCCCCTCCCATAATAATATTGTTGTACTGTTAATCTGTGGTGCTGTAAAATCTATAATTAGAGAGTGATTTTATGCCACAAATCATCAATGTTTATTATGATTATTTGCACATTTAACAATTTCTGCCATCACCTGCCTTCCCCAACCCCAATTGCCATCCTAGGTTAGCATGACAAATACTAATACATAGCTATGCATTCTTCCTCTTCTAAACTCATTAAAGTAACTTCTGCACCTACATGCAGAGACATTATTTTCTTCTGGGCTGGGAAGCACTTAAGATGGGCTAGTGTGGAAGGGGGCAAGGACTGTCTGTGTTCCCTTGCTTGTAAATAGGAAATTAGCATATTCCTAGGGCCTTAAAGAGTTTCACAGTAATAAATAGAAATCCTGCTATTTCGTAGAAACTAGAGGCTTTTAAGGGATTTCTAAAAACATCCTCATACTTTACTATAGAAATAATTTCAAATTGTCAGGCAAACCATGCCTCAAAACATTCAAATACTGTTTCTAATTTTTTTTGCCTTTTCCTATTATTTTTACTTTTCAGTTTTACACGTTGTGACAATGTTTCTTGTATTTATTAACACATTTTGTAATTTTTTATTCTGTATTAAAATGATGCATTTAAAAAAATGGCCAAGATCTATGTGGATGCCTGTGTGATCATCTTAGTAAAATGAGATTAGAAGTGAAATTATATGAAATATTGTATAAATAAAATTATTTAAAGTAGCCAGGTTGTATATGTAAAAAACATTCTCCTGGAGGGAGGTGGACTATTTTAATAAGATGTGGTGTGTTAGCGCCATCTACTGTTAAGTAGGATTTTTTCAAAAGATACATTTCAAGTCCTGCAAAATACCACAGGTCTTCTCACTTATCTACCACTCTAGAATTTGGGTATTTTGCTGTTCAAATGATATACTGTAAGTGTTCAGGGTTTGCCAGTTCTTGAATATATTCTTCATAATCCTTGTTGAAGTAGCAATGGTAAATTTCCTACAACGTTCTTGATAGTGCAGGCTTTTAAAATAAAGCTGATTGTATTAGCTTTCTATATAGCATCCTTGTTTTGAAATTAATTGACCAGCCAGTGGTACAAAGACTAGTGGGTTAAAATTGGGATTTTTAAATCGAACCTCTCATTTGTAGCTCAAAGACTATCCATGGAAAGCTGTCTCCATCAGTTATGTTGCTTGTTATTAATTAATTGAATGTTCAAATCTGCACAGTATTGAGTGAATTGGTAATTTGGGTAAAAACAGTGTCAAAATAATATAGTTACAGAGAGTTTAATTTCTTAATGGAAAGGATATGCAAAAATAGTCTTCATATTGTATACTCAACAAGAACATGAGTTTTAAAGTCAGCCTCCCTGAGTTTAAATGTTGGCTTTACCACTTGTTCCATTTGTGATCTTGAGACCATTGAACTTAACTTCTCTAAACCTCAATTTCCTCATCTGTAAGTGAGAATAGCTTCCCTTTGGGGATTGTAAGCATCAATAAAACTAGCCTTCTAAAAGCACTTAGAATGCCTGGTGCATTAGCAAGCAACCAATAAATATTAGTTGCTAAATTGTTGCCAATATTTGCATCAGTGTTCACATATTCAAAGCGAATATAATTTTTTCATAAATATATCTTTATTTTGGTTACTACTACTTTTATTGGCTGTGAAACCTATAATGCTTGACATAAAGTACGTACCTTATAATGCTCAAAATATTTACCACTTGTTTCTGTGAATCATTTAGAGTAAAGGGTATTTAGAGTGAAAAGAACAAGATTGAACCTCCACTCTTGGCTCTGTCAGTTACTAGCAGTGGAACTTGCAGTAAATTATTTAACCTTTCTAAAGCTCTGTTTCTTCATCACTTGTTTTGAGGATTAAATTGTGGTATATGTATGAAGCCATCATCCTTGGCATTTAGTAGACTAAGCATAAATCTGAATTCTCCTTTTAAATATCATACTACAAATCTACTAACATACTTATTTCAGTAATTTTGCTTTCTAGTACTCATACTAAAATAAAATATTTCAAACATAAAGGTGCTTTATATTTGAAGCAAAGTAATTCTTAAATCCACAAAAGGTATAACTGAGAGATGGGATATAGACACATGAAAGTTTTTTAAATTTGAATAATGGTTGAAGCAATAATATTTTTATATGATCACTAAATAAATTATACAGAAATGTTTTGGGGGCATTTCAAAGGCAGAATGCTTTTTACATTGGACCCAGATTCCATGTCCCCTGCCATCCTTACTGTTACGAAGGTTTGAGTAGTATTGTCTATTGGGCATTCTAAGAGGACATAGAACAGATACATCCTTTCATGGATTGTTAGAAATATTTGTTGATTTCATGTTATCTCATGGACCAAGGCTGTGGACACATCTAGCCTTTGAGGTGGGTGGAGTGTAGTAAGGGTTTGGCAGTAAAAGATGAGCTCTGAGTATTGGTATTGAGCAGAGTAGATGCACAGAGACATTTGAATGAATGGTGTCTACATCACAGTTATACTGCTGAAACTAGTGTTTTACCACACGTTAAATTTCTGTATAGAATTATAAAAGGTAATTCCCTCCTGAGGCCTCTGGTACTTTGCTTCATCAGGATGCATCATTCTCTTGTTATTTTTAGTCTGGTCACACATGTGAACCAGCAACCCCCAACGCCTCTTCCTCATCACCAGTTTATCCTTATTGCTAAGTTGTGGCTGTTCCTTCTTCCTCAGCATCCTGCAACCCAAGTGGCTGAAATTGTTCAACAGATATCACTTGTGACCTTTTAACTGCCAAACTTCAAGTTTAAGCAGGGTTCCTAGTCTCTTCTCATTTGGCCTCTCTGTCTGGCAACACTCACCTCTTACATCCTGAAGTTCTTGTCTCTTGGCTTCAGTGCACCAGTGTCTCCTGGGTCTCCTTCCACTTCTTGACTCTCTTCAGTTTATTTGCTGTTGGCTTCTTGTTAACTCACTAGCCCTCTTAAATGTTGATGTTTCTTAGGTTCTATCGTTTGCCCTCCTTCTTTTTGCTCAAGTTGTCTTTGAATTCTAGAGACCCAATCCATGTGCAGCTGATGATTGGATGCCTCCATTTCAAGATTTATCTATGGAATGCAAGTTCAACTACTGACAGTGTAGAGGAAGTGGCTATGGGCTTTAGCCCTCACAATCCCCATCACCTGTTACACACTAAACCACTTAGTAAATATGTGATCTGTGTAAACCAACCGCAAGTCACACACTTATGTAAAAGCAGCGTGTTTGGAATGGAAACTCAGCCTCAAAAAGTATCTTCTAATCCCTGTTCTGAACTTCTCTATAGAAATTCTGGAGCTGCCCCTCATTGTCCCCAATTTTTCTGTGAACATACCTACTTGATATCATTCAAACCAGGCCCTCATTTATTCCTCATTTGGTAGATCTGCCTGTCTTGTATTCTTTCACAGTTGATTAAACCAAGATGTATTCTGGACCCTAAGCCCAAGCTTCAAGTCATTTTAAACTTAAATGTATTTTTATTCTCAACAACCAGTCCTGGGATCACTACTGCCTTAATCTCTTTGATCTGTGATTGAATTCACTACATTTTATTGTAATTATTTGATTAATGTTTGTTTCTTTCATTAGAATCTTTATGCCCCAAATACTTACCACAATTTTTATTTAATAGCAAGTGCTCAACTAATTTTTTATATGTAGAAGTGAGTTTATCCATCAACAATCACCAATTCCCAAGAAGTTAATAGCATTACCATATTTACTTAAAAAAATACCAAAGCTCCATAAAATAACAGGTTTTCTAACCTTAATTTTAAAATGTTATATTAATGAAAGCTAAATTGATGTTATAGTAAAGTGAAATGCTTTAGAACCTTCTTTTATAGTTGTTCAGTTAAAGTTGAGGGGTTTTTTAAATATGTTATTGGTACATTTTGGGACTTGTCCACTTTTAATCCCTTCAATTAAAAAAAAAAAAAAAACATGAAGTCCAAACTTATGTTTTATGACATTAATCCCATTTTAAATATTTCTTAATATTATATTTGTCATTGGATGCTTTTAAATGATTTAATAGTTTCATATTAATTATAAAACTATATCTTCCATTTGTTGCCTTTTTTTTTTTTTTTTTTTTGGTACTGGGGATTGAACTCAGGGGTGCACTGAGCTACATTCCCAGCCCTTCTTGCTGAGTTACTTAGGGCCTTCCTCAATTGCTAAGGCTGGCCTCAAACTTACAATCCTCCTGCCCCCGCCTCACGAATCACTGTGATTATAGGTATGCAACACCTCACTTGGTTCATTTGTTCTCATTTTTTAATAAATTGTTCAGATTTTGTAGCAGCCCTTGACAGAGCCAGCCTACAGTGGAAGACTTTTTTTCATTTCAGTCCTAAATAATTAGTAAGATGGGGGGTTCTAGATTCTGAGTGATTTTCTAATGGTTTGAGTATTCAACATAATAAATATTTGGATAACTATAATGTAAGCATTCATATATCTAACCCTGTTTTAACCTTCTGAGAAGATCATGTGTTAATGATGACCCCGGTTCAGTGTAGGGGTGATGAATTGTCTCAGATGAAGCTGGTACTTATTTTTTATTTATTTTGAAATCTCTGTCTCTCAACTGTTGGGGTGTGCAGCTAGCCAAAGCTTACCATTTTGTTTGCTTTTATTTTTCTGAGGCCCAGCAAACTAGATAATCAAGTTTAAAGTAATATATGATAAACAAACTCAAACGAGACCTCAGGAGGAAAGCATTTTGCTTTGGTGTAGTGGCTAAGTGAGAGTTTTTGAACTGTCCAGAGGTTCGTTTCCATTCTTTTGAGTTTCTAGACTGTGTACTAAAGGTTAAGGTTGCTGATTCTATATACATAGATGCATTTTCCCATTTAGTTGTGGCTCACCTAGTTCTGGTGCTTTCTGGAATCAGTCAATCTAGTATAGTTCCTTTCATTGCATTTGTTCATAGAGCCATCTGGAACCGAGTGAAAGACTTTAATTTTTTTCTTTCAGTAATATTCAGAGGCCTTTACTCTTTAGTTATGGAAAGACTGACTGAAAATCTACACACACACACACACACACACACACACACACAGGCAGAGTACAGTGCGTGTTGTGTTTATATGCACACATAGCACATATTCATTAGTCTTGTTCTGCTTGGTACACTGCCAGGATCCTTGCCTATCACTGTTTATTAAGAGTGTTTGTCAATATTCTGTGTGCATACCAGGCTCTCCTGCTGGGTGGTGTGCATTGTAGGACGGCCTATATACTATGGTAGAATGTGTGAAGTGAACTATAAGCATAGATTTTGTATAAACAGTTTGATGTTGCATGTTTTAGAATATGTTGTAAATTTACTATCATTGGCTTAATTACATTATCACTATTCACAAAAAACATGGAAAATTCCAATATTCCATTACTGTGCATGAAATTATTTGACCTTTTACATAAGGACTTTTAAAATTATTGAGCTTCAAGTTTATATTTTTTTAATATTTCTTCAAATTTAAGACTTCCAGAATCCTCCAAGAGAATGTTGTGATTTAACCATTTAAGCAATTTAAAAATAGTTTCAAGTCCTGTCCTAGCTTTTCCCAAGAAGTTTGGTAAAATTATTTTACCTTTTACATAAAGACTTTATTTTAAAATAGGAATTATACTTATGTACTCTTTGTGATCTCCCTTTTCTCTCCTTCAAACACCTTTGATTTCCAGGCATCATATTAGGCACTGGAAATACAACAGTGAAAAAAATACAGGCGTTCCTTGCCTGGCTTACAGTATAGTGGAGGAGTCAGGACTGCCTCACTATTAATCATATAGGTGGTGATTCAGTTCTATAAGGGCACTGTGTTAATCTATGACAGCATTTGATAGGGAAACCTCACCAGATCCAAGGTTCGTGAATGACTCCCTTCAGGAAGGAACCTCAGTTGAAATCCAAAGAATGATCCAAATTATTAACTAGGAGAGGAGAAGAAATATCAGGAAATGCATTTCAGGCAGAGCTAGGTATTTAAATGCCGAGAGATGGATAAGAGCCATTATTATATATGAAGAATGTATATTATTGCAAGAAAAATTATAGATTTTATATTTTGCAGTAATGATGTTTTCCTGTTAAATATATTCCATCTGGAAGATCCATATAACAATCTTAAATTTTTAAATTAATCAGTAATTAGGGTGTTCTAATGTTTACTTAATAAAATGTGCTTAAGCAAATATAAAAAGAAATTTGATTTTAAATATAAATTATAATTGCTAATAAAAATCATTAATTTTTTCATTGACTCAAAATTAACTATGATTTTAAATTAAATAAATATTGACTTCAAGTAAGCATTTAGTGGGGCTGGGGTTGTGGCTCAGTGGAAGAGCGCTTGCCTAGCACATGTGCTGCCCGGGTTCGATCCTCAGCACCACGTAAAAATAAATAAAGGCATTGTGTACAACTAATAAATAAATAAATATTTTTTTAAAGTATAATCATTTATTAATTTAGGGATTAGATCATACAGTTTATGAATGCTGCCTTTTCTTTTTTAAAAAAAGACTACATTATTTTTTGTCTACTGACACCTTTTAGATAGTAAACAAAAACAAAATCACTTGGTTAATTATTCTACATTTATTTCAAGTTACAAATAATTTACATTCTTATTGACTGATACGGAACTAATGATTTAATTTTCATTTCTAATGAATTTTTGTACTTATATTCCTGGCAATAAGTTATACAAGTTATTCTATACAGTTTCTATATAGCTTATATAATTGTTAAAGTAGAGATTGGATAGACATTGATTAATACCTAGTTTGCATATTATGTCAGTAATTCATATTGCAGCTAATTCTTGAAAACTTTATTCCCTTATGACCTAAATGTTTAGTTAGAGTAGTAATTTTCAATGATTGCATAGCCCGTGTTTCAATGGCAATTGTCCCTACCTATTAATGTAGGATACCAATCTCTTAATCCTTCCCTCCTTCCTCCTTTCCTTTCTCCATCCTTTCCTTCATTCTTTCTCATCCTCAAGTCTCCTTCCTTCTGTTCTTGATTTTTTTAATACGGCTTTATTTCCTCTCACATATAAACATTTTTCAAAAGTTGGAAAATCCCCACTAGATGCTTCTAATTTTTGGATCAAGGAGAAATGATCAGCAAAGACCATATGTTATTAACTTGTTATACTAAGGAAACCTAAAGACATCTATACCCGTTTTATATCTTTGAAGCATAGCAAATTACTATATTATTGGTATTTTTATTCCCCTTGAAGTTAATGAATCAACATAAATAAATTGGATCACTGCCCCTTAAATAGAAACTGTCTTAGGGACCCTTGGAACTTTGGGACTTCTTCCTGGAGCACTTGATGGTTCACCAGGAGTGTCAGTTGGGCCTGGTGGGAAGTGAGGCCCAGGACAACCACCATTGTGTCTGTGTTTGACACCTTTTCTGTTGTCTAGTGATAAACCTGCTGTGAGTACTTAAGTGTAATTCAAATAATTGTGGAAGGAATTGCTTCTCCCTTGTCCTAAGCAATGTTTACTATCTTGAAAAGGCAGTTGGCTTCTAGATGCCCATTTTGGGGGGGGGTGAAATGAAGTTCAGCCATTTTGGGGTTTTGTTTGTTTCATAGTTAGAAAAATTTAAAAGCTATTTTTAAATGTCATTTAGAGGATTATTTGGAGATGGGAATTTTTTTCTACAGTTGTTAGATGAATTGTTTAAATCCTTTTTTATTTTAAGATTCTTAGAGGGCTGGGGTTGTGGCTCAATGGTAGAGTGCTTGCCTAGCATGCATGAGGCACTGGTTTGATCCTCAGCACCACATAAATGTAAAATAAAGATACTGTGTCCACATAAAACTAAAAAATAAATATTTTAAAAAAAGTTTCTCAGAAAATTTAGTTACAGTGCTATTAGCTTTTTAATCTAATTCCCCAGTTGAAGCCATTATCAAGGGCCTTAAAACTATCAATGATTTAGTTTTACACTGAGCCTTTCATCAGAAAATATTAGCTTAATTTATCTTACCTATATTCATTAAAAATTATGTTCACTGTACTTTAGTATGCCTTAGAAAAAGAGATACTTTATATGTAAAATATCAGTTGCATGATTCTTTTGAAATGTTCAAAATTTTTGTTAATATTTCTTAATAATTTTTAATACTTTAGTAAGTTTTAAAATCATTTTTAATTATTTAAAAATACACATGGTTGGTCCTCTGTATCTTCAGGTTCTTCAGATTCAACCAATCTTAGATCAAAAATATTTTGTGAAAACAAAACTGTCATCTATAATGAAAATGTTAGACTTTTTCCTTGTCATTATTCCCTAAATGATATAGTATAATAGCTATTTACATAGCATTTACATTGTATTAGGTATCTAGAGTTTATTTAAAATATATAGGACAGTTGGGCATGGTGGCACACACCTTTAATACCAGCAGCTTGGGAGGCTGAGGCAGGAGGATCACAAGTTCAAAGCCAGCCTCAGCAACTTAAAGGGTCTAAGTAATTTAGTCTCTAAATAAAAAATAAAAAGATCTGAGGATGTGGCTCAGTGGTTGAGTGCCCCTGGGTTTAATCCCCACTACCTCCCCCCCCCAAAAAAAAAAAAGTATATGGGACAATGTTTGTAGATTAGATTATATATACCATGCCATTGTATATAGGGACTACAGTATCCTCCTATTTTGGTATTTGCTGGGAAAAAAAGGAATGTCCTAAAAACAATCCCCTGCAGATACAAAGGATTGACTGTATACTAATAAGCAATACATACCTGCTATTTTTACCTGTTTCTATAACTTAAACTAATTTGGATGCTGGCAAAATTACTTACTCAGTGATATAGTTCTAAATAAGTTTTAAATACTCTATCTGGGTGTGGTGGCACATGCCACTTCCCAGTGATTCGGGAGGCTGAGTCAGGAGGATCACAAGTTTGAGGATAGCCAAAATAACTTAGACCTTGTTTCAAAATAAAAAGAGCTGGGGATGAAACTCAGTAGTGGAGTGCTTGCCAAGCATTCATGAGGTCCTGAGTTCAATCCCTCATTCTACAAGATAAAATCCCCCAAAGTAGTTGATACTAATTCTTAAGTAAGAATCAATCAATTTAAATAAAAATATATATATTAGGTTTGAAATTGCAAATGAGAAATTTTATGCTTAGTGTAAATTAAGATTCTTGAATCTTAAAGGAGAAATAAACTTTTTGCCTAAAGCCTTACAGATTATGGCAAATTTTTCAAGTTATTTTTAGTGGAAAAACTAATGAGTTTATTACTTAAAAATTCTAATTTCATTTTTGATTTATGGGTTTCTGGAGTGTTTGTAAGCTTTTAATTATCACATGATTTTAGACCAGGAAGGGAACTAAAAGATCATTTAATATTTGATTACTATTGGTCAAATAGTGTTTCTTTATGACATTATGGGTAGAGAAGAAAATATTGTTAAAGATCATTAAAATAACTTAGATTTTAGTTGTTGATCTTAGTAGACAACTAGGAGTTAAGATAAGTTTGTTTTAGAATTGGCTGTCAGTGGCACCTGTAATCCAAGAGGCTCTGGAGGCTAAGACAGAAGAATTGAGAGTTCAAAGCCAGCCTCAGGAAAAAGCAAGGCCCTACACGACTCAGTGAGACCCTGTCTCTAAAGTACAAAAAAAAAAAAAAATAGGGCTGATGTGACTCAGTGGTTGAGTGCCCCTGAGTTCAATTCCTGGTACCAAAAACAAAAAAAGAAAGAACTGGCTGTGATGATTTTAAAAGGCACATTTTTGTTAAACCCAGTAGAACTTAAGATTCACAGATAAGTGAATATCACTGAAGTCGATAGCTAATTGAAAATATTTTAAATACATAGGAAAAATTTTGTCTCATTTATAGCTCTAAATATCTTATTTGCTTACATGTTTTGTAATATGACTTGCCTCTCTTAATTATTGGTTTTGGAAGTAATTTAATATTTTATAAGGACTTATTGTCTTACTCAGATCTTAGGAATAACAAACACATGAGGGAGGTAAGGTAAATATTTTTATCCTTATTTTACAAGTGAGGAAATTGAAGTCAAGAGATTGGTACTTATGGAAGCCCAGCTGGTCTGTCAGAGTAGGTCCCAGGCTTCTAAAGTCCAGATTTTGTACTTTATGTTTGTAGCACATAGAAATTATGTTTCACAAATATTTGGTGAGCATAAATTTCTATCACCAAAGCAATGTGTGCTCATTAAAGATTTAACTAGAAATTTCTTTAATGAGAAATTTGGAAGATAACAACAAATTAGAATGAACAAGTTTCTTACAGATCTGTCTACCAAAGGTCCTGGATGAATGGTAAAAATATCTTGTGTATATCAGATGTATGTGATTATAATATATAAATACAATTTTATATCTAAATGTACCCTTAAAATATATATAGTAATAAAATGTGTAATAGACATGCATATATATGTATATGTGTGTATAGTTATATATATTTAAACTGAAGTCATTGTTTTGGGGGAAGGTGTTTTTGTTTTTTTGTGGTGCTGGGGATTGAACCCAGGGCCTTGTGCATGTGAGGAAAGCACTCTGCCAACTGAGCTATATTTCCAGCCCTGGGAGATTTTTTTTTTTTTTTTTTTTTTTTTTTTTTTGTGGTACCGGGGATTGAACTCAGGGGCACTCAACCACTGGGCCACATCCCCAGCCCTTTTTTGTATTTTATTTAGAGACAGGGTCTCACTGAGTTGCTAAGTGCCTCGCCATTGCTGAGGCTGGCTTTGAACTCGCGATCCTCCTGTCTCAGCCTCCCAAAGTGCTGGGATTACAGGCGTTCGCCACCGCGCCCGGCTCCTGGGAGATTTTTAAATCTGATAGTAAAACTATCTGTGTGAAGATTTTCTAGGGGAATTTATATCTATTGTAGGGACATTTATGGGGAAAACTGTTTATTTACCAAGATCATTTATGGGGAAAACTGTTTATTTACCAAGAAAGTTGAAAGGAGGGATGGGGTAAATTGTAGAAAGGGCTATGATCGGGCTTTAAAGCATACTGTGTAATTAAAACAATGGAGTTCAGAGCAAATCAACTTGCAATTTTTTTTTAAACTTTTCTTTAAACTTTCTGAGCTTACTTATGGAATTTTTAGGTAATACTCATACTGCTCATTCCTCCTTTAGTAGATTATTTGGACATTTTAACTATGAACAGATGAGAAAGATTATTTTTAAAAGTTATTTCATAATCATCATCCCTGGTAAAAATTTTTTCGCTTCGTACTTTTCTCTGTTAATGTCAATTTCATTTCTTCGTAGTACAAGACTATCCTGTAAGAATCAATACTTAGCAAAGTTACACAATTAGATGTGGAGCTTATTTGGAGAATGATTTGGGGGATGGAAGGAGTAGACAATAATAGATACTGCAAAACAAAATGACTTGCTTTTCCTTCAAGATTCATTGTACTCTGTGGATATATGTCTTGAAGTACTTACCATTATGCTGTCTCTTGTGTCTCCTCTGCTAAAAGTATAAGGGTGAACTATGCCTTTTTTGTTTTAAAAAAACAGGCGCTCAAATATTTGTTGAGTGGATACATGGGTGAGAGGGAGGGGAGACAACGAGATATACCAAATCTGAGAGATTGATATCAGCAGACAAAGTAAAAGATGCTGACTCACTTGGGGAGGGGGAAAGGCAGTTCTGGAATCCTGAGGTGGAAGGGATGACCAGTGTTTGTTAAACGAAGAAATTAATTCAAATGATATTATGGAATTTAAAAAATGCAACAATCTCCCTTCCCCCCTCCTAAAAGTTTTGTAGTAAAAAAAAAAAAAAAAAAGAAAGAAAAGAAAAGTGGTTGAATAAGATGGATATCATTATTCTAAATACATGATTGAAGACTTGAATGCTACGAACATACTTTGTATACAAACTGTTTTGTGTAAAAAGAGGCTCTATAAGTATAGTATGAGCTGTAATACATACTACTACTATAAAAAAATTTTTTTAAAAAGAAGGAAACAGAAAATCTTCATAGAGTCATCATTATAGAACGACAAAAAAAAGATTAAATTAATTTTCTTTAACATTAAACAGATGTTCCATTTTCATCTCTATAGATATCTGTCCTTTTGGATCTGGTAGCTAAAACTGAAACCAGAAGCAAACAGGCTCTGTCTCCTAGAGCAGGTTATTGACCTCTAAATCCCCGATGCCCATCTGTTAAGATGGAGATAATAATGATACCTCCTCCACGAAGTTGAAGTTGACATGAGTTTTTCAAAGAAGACAGATCAGGAAAAGCACGTAGCACAGATTCATAGGAATCCTTGTTAGTTATTACACTGAACTATGTTCAACATTTTTGACCTATATAAGTAATAGTTTCGTATAGTTCCGCCTAATATTGTCATCACATTTTTTTATAATTGATAGCTCTTATTCACAGGATCAACTTCCAGTCCTTTATATGTCAAAGGAGACTTTGTCATCATTTCATATTTTTATAAAAGTAATTATTGCAGATGGTACTTTGAAAATGTCAGTGGTTCTGTTTTATCTGTTTTAGAACTAACTTATGTCAATGTGATCTTAAGAAACTGATTATTTACAAATTTATCACACTTGGTTTGGTTTGTACTTCATAGTTTAAAATTGATTAAGCAGTGCTATTCAGTGGGTGAAATTTTTGCAATTTTGTTTAATATTATGGAAAATTTGATGCTAAGAGTTTATTGAGAGTTCCAGGTGCTACTCAATTGTATTTCTACGTCTTGTGTTTGAAGGGGGAATTTAGTTTTGATCTCAAGTAATTTCTTAAAACAATTAATAAATTTCAGCGAATTTAGTATTGACATCAATATTTAATATTTTAAAATAATTGTGTTATCTTGGTTGTTTTTTCAAACATTAAAATGTTTTTAAAAAATTGGTAAAGTCACTGTAAGGATGAAATGTAGTGCTTTGGAATAGGTACCACAAGGTGGCAGGGTTGTATTTTTGTAAATTCTTTTTGCTTTGATGCACAGCAAATGCTTGGTTATCTAAAATCTAGGTTTTTCATGTAGCTAAATGTTAAGCATTTTATATACTATAACTTTTAAATTTTAACTATTCTGATGGAAGCTTTCTAAACTATGTTCCATGTTTTATTGATTTCTTTAGCAGTAAAAGATTAAAATGACTTATCAGAGAGCCATTTGAATACCAGTGACTGGGTATGATTAAGATGAAGTAGTAGATAACTATGGAATGGAGGGAATGAAGACTGGTCCTGGCAGAGACCGTGGGCCTTTGCTCTTTAACAGCTGTCTGATGTCAATCTTGCTTTTTGCTTAACTGCATTTTTTTTCCCCCTCTGTTAACCATGAAGTGAATCGTGTTAATTATTTGGCTCTGGTGTGGTAGAACAGGGCTGCTTTCTGCAAAATTAAATAAAAAGTTTGACACTGCCTTCCATCAGGGGGTTTTGTGGTTTTGTAAAGGAAAGTAAACTATGAGACATTCAAATTACTTCATAAAAAGGCCACTCTGGTAAAAGGTGGCACCTCATGGCTTATGAGGACTAGGTTTTTGTAGTTATGAGGAATATTAGAAAGTAATCTGACTTCTTGTGGGGCAGTTTAAGAAGCTTATAGCCACTGAGCTGTACGTGATTTATATGGAGGAGAAATATTGATTTTAAAGGATGTGGCCAGATACGGATCTTATTTCCCTATTGTAGTCATCTGAGAGCTGTTCTAGTCTATGCCCTTACTAGTGACACAAATGTTGAATAAAACCGTCAGTCTCTTGGACTTCTTGGTTTGCTCATTTGTGGATATGCCTTTTGCCAGAGCTGTTCACTCTCCTTCCATGTACTTCCAGGCCTGTGGTTGTTCTGTGAATCTTGTTAGGAAACACTGGATGGACCTTAGGGACAATTTTTTTCTTCTTTGTTTCTTTCACTATTTGCACATTTTAAAAATCGTTTTAAAGTTGGGACGTATAGAATTATGGGACCAAATTTCAGAATGAATCAATTTAACCTCACAGGAGGACTAAGAAAGCAGTAGTCAAACTCAAGTGATTAAAGGCAGGGGAGGAGGACGACGTGGTTTCCAGCAGCAGTCCCACATTTCTCTGGCTCCCTAACACGTCCATCTGACTGCCTGCATTTTCTCATTTGTATGGATTTTGCATTATGACTATAGAAACTATCAACTTAATAGAGATTCTTTTTTCTCATCTTTCATTTAGACCCTTATCAGGTAATGGAGAATTTTCATTAGTGCTCCAGAGAAGCCAAGAGTCATAATTGATAAATTAGCTTTACCTGAAATGAATATTAGATCATAGACACCCAATTGATCCTTTCTTCTGAGCTCTTCCTGATAGTAGAACTTCTGTTGTTTTAACCTCACAATAGATGAGTAGTGGAACTGTCATGACAAAATATGTGGATAAATTTCCTTAGCTTGTAACTATAAAACGTATGTATTTTCCTCTTGACCAGGTACTGAATGTATTTAAGGAAAATAATCCTATTCAAGATTCACAAACTGATTTAGTTGTGATTTAGATGTGTGCTTTAAGACATAGCCCAAACCCTTTGTATTACCCTGGGGCAGAGTTTTTTGTGTAAAAGTACACTCTGAAATTCAATTAACTCTTCACTGTGAGATTACCAGAAAGATCAGATGCAAGAGCTTAGCTTGTGTTAAGAATATCCTCCTATGTGTTCTGCCCAAAGCATAAGAACTATTAGCAGAAACAGTTCATTTGAAGTAGTATGAAATCTGAACATTTAACTCCCAAGATAAAGCTAGAATCTTGTGAAAAGGATTTAAAGAATTGACCCATCATTTATTTTTCTCATTCTGACACAAGGACCCACTTCCACCCCTGTTTTTCTCATTCTGAATGCAGGTTAAGGTATTTACTTCTTGTTTTCATGAAGGAATTATGGATTAAAATGTATTGTAATAGAATATACAAAAAAAGGGGTCTGGGGTTGTGGCTCAGTGATAGAGTGCTTGCCTAGCATGTGTGAGGCACTGGGTTCAATTCTTAGCACCACATATAAATAAATAAAGGTCCATCAACAACTAATAAAATGTTTTTTAAAAAGTTGTATTAGTTGGAGATGAGAGGGGCTACTTAGTTACAGACTTTGAATGCCAAGCTCCACATTGAGGGTTTATCCTGTTTTCAACCTATACTTGTTAAAGGACTTGCAGTTGAAGGGGCAAAGGGCAAAATAATGTTTTAAGAAAATTAGTCTGGAAGCAGTATACAGTGTGGATTTGCTTGAATTTGGCTAGAGAGAGACTGGAGCCACATTGGCCAGCTGGGGGATATTGTAGCCAGTAATCTGGAAGTCTTAAAATATGAGTATCAGGGTGGTGGTAATAGGAATAAAGAAGTAAAAGGCAGAGATATTATTAGGGCAGAATTGACAAAACATAACAACTTGCCATGAGGTTAAGAAAAAAAATTCTATTTTTGACAGAAACAGAAACTTGAGGTACAAGCCCATCTTCTACAGGAAAATAATTTATGCATTTAGCATATTGTAAATTCTTCATAGTGAAAGAGATAGTGCTAGTCTATTTAAAGCCCAGCAACGGAAGGCACTGTTGACTTTGAATCTGATTTTACAGGATGATTTGGCTAATGTGGCTTTGAAAGAGCACACAGTGTAGTGGTTCCCAAATACTGGGTAAATGCTAGCTACCTCAAGATCACTTGGTTGCTGGGGATTGAGGGTTTCTTAATGCCCCTCCTGCCACTCTGATTACCAAGTAGTTGCCACCTACTTTTCTACCTCCATATAATAGAACTATATTTAAACCACTTTATAATTTTAATCCTTTCTTTTGACATTCCAAAGATAGCCATGTTTTTAAATGGTATGCTATTGTTTGAACATGCTAAGTCATTGAATTGAGCAGCTTACTTAAATCCTTCTAGAACTAGCACTAAGCTTTTATCCCCGGCCCCCTTCCCCACCCTCTCTCTTCCCAGTGAACTGAAGATCAAGGTCAGGAAGTCTACATTTATGCTTATTTCCAGACCTACCTGTGTCCTAAGAAATATCCTTGTGAACTTTGCTGGGGAAAATGAATATAGTCTAGTTCATTAATTAAAAGTGCTACCTTTTTTTAGTGAATAATATCAGATGTGGGTTTTATGTTCATTTGTATTTGTTTTAAGGTTATTCCTAAGACCTATTGTCCAGTCCTCTGATCCTCTGATTGTTGCTAGTACCCTGCTCCAGTCTAGTGGTTTGTAGTCACAGTGAAATCAGCTGGGAAACTGACCCACACAAGACCAATTAAATCAGAAGCATTGAGGGATGGGCTTGAGCATCTATATTTTTGAAAAGCTTCCAAATGGAATATAAAGTTCAGCCCAAGGTGAGACTTTAGCGCATCATTGCCGTCCCTCACCACACCATGCAGTCCTATTAGGCACAGCAATGTTTCATCCATCTGAGGTGAATATAGCTTCCCTGGTCTGGCAAAATCTTTGGGAAAGTTCACATAAGCCTGTGTGTTTCCTGGGAGGCATTCCTCGTATCCCCATCTCTGTTTTAAACCTTCACATGTGCTCGTCCCATGCTGAGTCAAGATCCTCTGTTACATACTGCCCTAGAACTTTGGAAGTTTCCTTAGAGCACAGACATTTCTTCTAAACCATGATATGTATGTTGCTAAAAACCTTATTCTGCAGAATCATAAAAATAAGACAGCTTAGTGAGAAAGTGGGATGGGGCCATCCACTCAAAACCTAGGCACCTTTGTAACCAGAGCACTGAGGAAACAAAAAAAATTGGTGCCAGCTTAACAATAGCTGCACACTCTAATGGTAGATATTAAAAATACACCAAAAAGTGGGGTGAAATGTTAGCAGCATTTTAATTAGAGCCGGTGCCGAGATGACACAGAGGAAAGTGGGCTCCAAGCCAGTGGGCTATAGCAAGGTTGGGTACAGGTGGCAGCAGTGTACCTGATAGGGATTACTGGTGGCAGCACTTACTTTTAAGTTTAGTTAAATACAAATAAAAGGGCTCTTGCTGCTGCTATAACAGCAGAGCTGAGAGGTCTTTTCTTTCTTGCTGGCTTTGCTTGTGAGAAAAAACCCTTGTGAACCAATATAGTTTTTGTGTTATACTGACATCATTTTCCTGTTTACTAATCAATTAATTTGCCTCTGGAAGGAATTAATTTACCTTCCAGAAACAATTTTAGCAAAAAAATTTTTGGTATATCGAAATTTGTAATCCTAATTTGTGACATTATTTAATTCAGGTCTCTCTTTCCTACTAGACTATAAGCTTCATGAGGTCAGGGTGGTGACTGTTATTGACTTAGCATCCTAGTTAAGTGTTTGTTCTATGAATGAATGACTTAGGTAAAACTTCTCTAAAGAAAATGATGGGAGTGATATGAGCAGAAATATACTTTGTAAAAATGCAGTGATGAAAGGGACATAACAAAGTTGAGAAGTAGAGGCAGAAGTCACTCCTGATTTTCTATCATAATCACACTCTAATACTCTTAATAATTTTGCATGTCTTTTTGAAATATATATTACTTCTTCATTGCTGTGTAGCAATTACCCTAAAATTTAGTGGCTTAAAACAGCAATAGACATTATTATTTTTGTTTCTGAGGATCAGAAACTAGGGAATACTAAGCTGGGTGGTTCTGGCTCAGGGTCTCTCACAGGGCAATAGTCAAGAGGTCAGCAAGGGTTGTATCATCTGGAGACTGCACACCAGGATTGGAGTTGATGCTGGCTGTCAGCAAGAAGTCCCTTAGTTCCCAGCCATGTGGGACTGGGAACATGGGCTGTGTGGGGCTTTAGGACATGACAGCTGGCTTCTCCCAGAGTGCTGCTTGGCCTTAGAAGTCAGACTATCATTTGTGCAGCACTGCTCACTGTTGGAGAGGACCAGAAAAGGGTGTGAGCCGGAGGGATGATGGTGGAGGCTGCTACCACACATGTGCATTCTCTATTAGAGTTGTCCTCCAAGGGTCTGTACAGTCCTACGTCTTTTTGTACACTTAACATTATGTGTTTTCCATATTGCCTCATGTCTGTTATTTTGCTGATGTGTAATTCCCTTGTTTTGTTTCTAAACATGAAATTATATAGTAGGTATAAACATGAAATTATAAAATACAATAGGTACACCTAATTTTCTCTAAAATTCAGTTCAGATTTTGAGTACTCTCTATGTTCATAGCAAAGTGTTTTAAATTTTGCCAATATTCCTGGATATGAAAATGTAAGATATGTATATATAAAATAGCTTAACAACGGGTATAGTAAACAGTATGGGATATGTTTGATTTTTCTTTGCTTTTTTTTTTCTTTTATGATTTGACTTACTATTCTGGTACTTTTTGATAATTACCATGATTATATTGTAGGTAGAGATTCTTTTAACCTTTATTATATTCTTAAAAGCGAATAGGTAAAAATTAGCAATTTTTTTTCATGAAATCGTCTAAACAAAAGCCACACACTTAAAGATTTAGAAATTTGTTTTAAAAGGCCATCTTGAAAGAGAACTACTCTTTTCATACAAATCCTGATGAAATTCAGTAGTTAGTCTGATTTTATTTGCACTGACCCATTTCAGAGTCTAAGTGCTTGGTGCTTTTCATGTGGGCTGTTTGGCCACTCTAACTTCCAAGTCAGAGCCAGGTGCAGCCAGTCATAACAGCTCCACTAACCTGCTGTTTTTATAATCCTGGATAGATTGAAGAGTAACACAGGTATGTGAGAAATTTGCAAATATGTCAAGTCAAATGCAATATATAGATGTTAGGTTATTACCACACTTAAAAGAAGTTTCTTTGGACTTTTTACTGAAAATCCCTAATTTCAGGAAATCTTGTGTGATTTTTTGTTTTGTTTTGTTTTGTTACCGAGGATTGAACTCAGGGGCACTCGACCACTGGGCCACATCCCCAGCCCTTTTTTGTATTTTTTTATTTAGAGACAGGGTCTCACTGAGTTGCTAAGTGCCTCGCCATTGCTGAGGCTGGCTTTGAACTTGGCGATCCTCCTGTCTCAGCCTCCCAAAGTGCTGGGATTACAGGCGTGCGCCACCGCGCCCGGCTTTGTGTGATTTTTATATCCACTTATTCCTTTTTTCCCTTATGCTTATACACAGACAGTAATATCTTTTTATTACTTTGTTAAGTAAAATTGACCCCTCTGGCCAAATATGCAAGAAACTCATGTGCAGTATTTACTTACTATCAGTCTAATTTTTTGTTTCAGAATTAGGTTACAGATTAATTGAGATAGGACTAAAAAAATCATTAAGTTATCTCTTCTCTGAAAAGAGTGGCAGGATATAAATTGTGTTTTAAGTTTCTCAAGCTCTTAACAAGTGTAACCAGCATGCATCTAAAATCTTGCTTATAATCATTCATTGGTTTGCAGCTCACTTTCACAAACAGTTCTTAAAATTTTCCATATTCACCATCTTAATGGATCTTACATTGTTGTTTTCCTGTTTCTTATTCTCTCCTACTCTAGTTTTAAAATTTCCTAAGTATTATTTGTCCTTTTGGAATTCTCTCTAAATTATTTATATGTTCTTTTTGATGTGGAAATAGAGCTCTTATCATGTTGTTTTAGTAGCTAAATACCATAAGTAACCACTAACATAACTCATAATAATGGACTTTTCATTTGTCTTAATATTTATTGTATAAGATTTGGTTTTGTTTAGATTTTTGTGCTATACTTGTGTTTATTGCTATTTGCAGACTTGAAAATGATTGATTGGAATAGATGTTCCCTCTAACTGAAAGTCATGTGAGCCAGAATATATCTTGGACATTTACTATAAAATTATCACAAAGGACTTGGGAGGCTTATTAGAAATGTGTGCTTCCTGCTTTATTTTGTTGGACCAACTGCTTTTTTCCATAGAGATTAAATGAGGCCATTGTGATATAGAGTTTGCAGAAGTGTATTTTCTATTGTCCAGTATATTTCTAAAAATGCATGTATGTAAAATAGTTGTTTGATGTTATGTAAGTTGAACAAAAACAGGTACTTCATTAAGTGGTAGTAATTGATCTTATTATTCTGCTGGAATAACATTCATATATGTGTTGAGGGAGTAATCCAGGTACCATCAGTCTGAATTATTATTGTATAATGATTTCTATATATTTTATATTCTCATTTGTTAAAGTGATTGACCCATTTGAAATGATGATTATATTTTGACTATCTGGTTATGTTTAAACCACTTCTCTTTCTCCTTTCCCCTAGCAGAAGACCTTTAGCAGAATTTATTCCTGGTCTCTGCTTTTGCCCTCCCTCCATTCAGTCTCTATACTGTGTCCAGAATTACCTTTCTGAAATTACCTCAGTGGGCAGGCCACTCCGTACATTAAACCCCTTACTTACTGCTCCCATTTCCTAGAGGCAGGCTTGATATTTAACTGGTTTGTGCCAGTTAGGGTGAACCGGCTGTTTTTAAACTGAATCTATTCTAATTGCCTGGGCTCATAAACTGATGAGTAAATTTCCAACTCCTTACCCAAAAATGTTTTCAAGATTTGAGGGGATTGGCAGATCTCTGAATAAGTCTCTGCCTTCATTTATCACCATTCTGTAATCTTCTCAGATGTCCTTACTTTTCAGGCATCTTCCAAAAGATTCTTTTTTGACTTCCTGCCTCTGAACATGTTTTTCATTTTCCTTGATAGGTTCATCTGGTCTAACTAATGATCTTAAGATTATTTTTAAAGATTTAATTTAGGAGAAAATTCCTTTGTGAAACCTTTCTTGCTGCCCCTCTTCACTCAGTTTACCTCCTCCTGTGTGTTGTGGTGCCTGCCAGACCTTAGCTAGCACACCTCTCACTTTGCCATATGTTATTGCTTACAGATCTACCTTATGAACTATGGGCTGTCACAATGCTTAGCCCAGGTAGGCACTAAAGAAATATTTAAATGTATCAAAAGAAGTTAGATTTTTTAGTCAGGTCTGCCACTTACCAGCAGCATGAGAGTGAAGAAATTAATTTTGCATCATCTTAGTATACTATTTATATACACAATGATAACAGAGGTGAGCTGAGTAGTTAGATAATGTGTAGCATACTCATTACATTGATGAGTACATAGCTGTTCAATACATGTTCCATCCTGCTAGTTAAATTTGGTTTAAAAGTTTTGTTTTTCCTTCTCTTTGAACTTTATAACAAGAAAATTTGTTTATCTGAAAACATCTCTCTTTTAGTGCTCTTTGATAAAATTAGATAAGTTCTGTCATTCTTGCTGCAAAGAAAAACTATTCCTCACAAATTCCTACTAATACAGAATTTCTGATATGAAAGCATTTTTTAGAGGAAGGGCTGCTTCACTCTTCAGAGGTCCCAATGACTAGCACCATTCAGGCTCAATGTGTTTGTGAAATAAATATTTGTGGAAGGGAGCTCTGGTGGCAGAGAAAGACTATCTCCCTTTCCTTGTTTTGGGCAGCAGGTCACTTGTCTTTCTGCCAGAGCAGCAGACACCAAAATCACCTAGGGGCAGAATAGAGGCTGATGGGAGTCTTCCTCCGTAACCTTTCCTGGAGGAGAAGCCTAGTGCCAGAGCCAGCCCTGGAGAGAGGACAAGAATTGCAACACAGTTTGGGACATCCAATAAATGGGTGAGGAAAGAAGAGAGTTTCTCTTTAAAGACATAAACAAAATATATTAGGAATTACTTTCTGATCTAATTAATCATGGCCCAACGATCAAAGCAAACCTTGAGTTGTTCTTTTACCAAACAGTGGAATCACTTATGAGTTGGATACTTATTTTTGTTAGGGAGAAGGGCAACAATTGTTATAAATGTGATTTTCATAACAATTTCTTTTGGAAGTAATCTATAACGATAGTTTCTTGAACTTTCTACTTTTAAAAAGTATATATAGAAATGTGTGGATCTTTTTTGATTAATTCTAATTATGGCTGAAGCCAAGTAGTTCAAAATACAATATAATAACCTTAATTACTGTGGAAAATGCCAAGTTCAGAACAATATTGTAAAATAGGTATTATCCCCACTGTACATAAGAAGAAATGATTATTGGAAATTTGAGTTAGGGTTCAACTCCAAAGCTCAACTTTACTCTTCAAAGCAGCATGAAACAGCACTGATCAGGAAGTTATAAATGCATTTCTGAATTTAAATGACTAAAATAAGAAAATCATAGATGCTTTTAAGGTTTGTTTAGAAGTGATACTTTAATTGAACTTAAAAAGAAGTCAGCATCATTTTAGCTTACTTCACTTGCCTAGCATGCATGAGGCCCTGAATTCAGTTCCCAGCACTGCAAAAAGAGAATATGAATACATTTTGCTTACATCAGAATCATAGTGAGAAATTAAGAGGATCAAATTCAGTAGATGCAGTGACTCAGAAATAATCAGGCTTCATTGATCTGTTAGTAAAGGAAGATCCTAGAACTTTTTCTAATCTGATATAAGTGGATCTCAAAATCCTTGGAAACTTGGTTTTCTAAGTTCATCCAATAATATAAAACAGTGTCAGGTCCTTTAGATCTTGGACTTGGATAAGATGAAATTTGATCCAATATGTAGCCAACTTCTTCAACTAACTTTTGGATTACTGCTGGAAATTCTTTTGTAGGTTTCTTACCTGTGCTCACGTTTCCTCCTATTCCTGAAGGCTTTGGAAATGATAGAGATATTTGAAACTACTAAACTAGCCACTACAGGCACTAAAAGAAGCAACTTCTGCAGGATTTGATAATTTCCATTTAGTCTCATAGGGCTTTCTCTTTGTGACAGTTTGCTCCTGATTTATTTTTCTTTTCTGTTTGCTTTTCAATACATATTCTCAACATGCTTTCTGTTTCTTCTGTTTCTCTGGGTGTGGTTCTTATTGACTTCAAAATTGATCCAACAATAGGTATTCCTTTTATTTTAATTCATTGTTTTCGATGGCAGGCAACCTGGATTCCTTTATGCCTGTTCCACTGGAGGTATCACATGTTCTCTCATTTCTTTCAAAATGACTCATTTCTGGCTTCTCCTCAATACTTAAAAGCTTTTCTTTGCATCCACTACTTGATGTTTTGAAACAGGGAAATGAGCCATGTTTGAGATGTTGAATGAGTGCTTTTTGATATAGAAAAGTTAAATTTTGTAGAGTAGCAAAACATAATCTTGTGGGATAAATGTAGTAAACTGAGCTTGTGTGTGTGTGTGTGTGTTTCTACGCGCCTGGGTATATGGTTTCTTTCATTCATCTAGTTCTTGTGGCTGAAATCATATATAAGCAAATGGGGAATGTGCGTGACAGTCATATTGTTTTCTAACACACAAATTGTGTTGGAAAAAACTGTATTTTCCAAACAGGCTTTATAATGAGCAAATTGCACTAGAGAGCCTCTATTACTTTTAAAAAAGTGTGATGATCTGTAATTCTAGAAAATTTCTTGAATTATTTTATTACACTCCCTCCCCTCATATTTTCTTCTGTTTCTGGCACTTCTACCATTAAGATGTTAGCATTCTAAACAACTATTCTTTATTTTCTTTCCTATTTTTTTCATTTTTGACATTTTGTTACAGTTGCTGAAATATTTTGGTTTTTTACTTTCCATTCATTCTAGTGAAATTTCACTGATGCTCTCAGAATATCAAAAATTTTCCATATCCAGGAGGAGCTCTTTTTTGCTGTTCTACATATTGTTGTCCTCCTCCCCCTCTATCTCCTATTTTATTCATATACTTTCAGTACTTCAAAGTTTTTTTTTTCAATTTACTGCACTGTGCCTGTTTCCTCCATCATTAGTTGTTGCTTAGTTAGTTGCAAAAGGCTGGGGCCATGTTTTATATGGTCTCTTATCTCACCTGCACCTTTAACTTTGAGAAGCATGTGCATTGAAAATATTGGATTCTTCAATATATTTCAGCCATTTCCTGGACCTTCTTTATTGCTTGCTTAGGTTCCAGCTTTGAAAACTGCTAAAATTGACATCTCTCCTATTTTTACTCCACCCTCGTGTGTTTAAAACTGGATTCTCTTATCTCTTTAGTGTGTGCACATAAAAGCAGATAAATGTGTGTGTTCCATCTACCATATATAGTCAAAAGTATCTTTAAGCAGCCTTGTAATAAAGCAAATTCTCTTTGAGAGTCTTATGGCCATATGAAACTATCCAAACCAAGACTAAGAAAAGCACTTAGTTGCATATCTGGTGCTTAACACTTTGTAGGCAGATAATTCTACAGAAGTACATTTGTACTTCCAGACAATAAAAGATTTTGAATTCTTGTTGGAAAGTAAAAAGCACCCCAAAATAATTTTTGAAGAAGTTAATTTATAATATAAGATATATTTTTCTATCTATAATGCTTACTACTATTAAGTACACATAGTACTGCTTAAATGTACTGTGTACCATAATGACAGACTCAGTAAATATGCCTTTTAGAATATTAAGACAGCAAAGCCAGAGAGATCTCTTGCCTCATACATTGGTTTCAGCACATTCCCATGATGCTTCATGCTGGCTTGTCCTCCTTAGGGTCCCTGAGTATCAGAGGAACATTTCCTTTTGCTCATTTGAAAAGCACTTTCATGATTAATATATCATTTGTTCAGGTCTTTGCTCATACCTTGCTTTCTCATGGAGGACTTCCTTGAAGACTATCTAAAATTGTCATCCTCTCTGATCTTGTATATCTCTGCTTCCATTCTTCATCTCCCCAGTACTCCTCACGATCTCACATACTGTATACATGCTTATTGGCCTTGTTTACTTTTTCAACCCCACTTGAATGTAAGTTCCCCCAGAGCAGAGACTTCCATCCATTTTGTTCACTCCTGAACCCTCAGTACCTAGAATAGTGCTTGGCAAAAAAGGAGTGCTCAATACATATTTCTTGGGCTTTCATCCCTTTTTTAAAACTATTTTAAGTATTCAGTGATAACAGTCTTTCAAAAAACTATTAATAGAATGTGTGGCATCTGTTATGTTAGACTTAAACTGTATTTATTTTTCTCTAAGTTGGGGTCTTAACTGTGTTGCCCAGGCTGGCTTTGAACTCAAGCGCTCAAGTGATCCTCCCACCTCAGCCACCCAGTAGCTGGAACTAAAGGCATTGCAGAGTATTTTTTGCTTTTCATAGTGGTGAGGAATATGTATATGCTGAAGTCACACAACTTCTTTGTACGTTGGTTTACTTGCCTATATAAATGGGATAATAATGGTACCTAGAAGGTGGTCAAGAGGATTAAATGAGTTGATATATGTAATAGACTTAGAATAGCAGTTGGCAAGTAATAAGGATAACTAGGTGTTTTCTGTTATTATTACCATTGTGATCATTATTACTGTCAAAACAGTTACTGCTTGGGACACACTGGTAAATAGAACAGTAGGATAACTCTTGTCCTTGTCTGGTACTTTCTAGTGGAGGAAGGCAGATGATAAACACAGGGACTAAGCAAATGGCAATGACTTTTAACAATTTCAGTTTAAAGAGGTTACCCCTTATCCAGTGGTGGAGTCAGGAGGACCATACAGGGTTTGTTTCTTTCTTTCTTTCTTTCTTTTTTAATATTTATTTATTTAGCTGTACATAATGTTTTTATTTATTTGTGGTGCTGAGGATTGAACCCAGGCCACACATGTACTAAGCGAGTGCTCTACCACTGAGCCACAATCCCAACCCCCCATACAGGGTTTCAATGGTATTGATCATGTTCTTAGTTTGGTGGTGGTTTTGTGGGTTTTTTTTTTTCCTACCATTATGCTTCCTGACTTATATGTATGTTACCAATATTTTGTGTGCTTTAAGTACTTCCTTTAAAATAACATTTTCTGTCCAAAGCATAATTCAGTATTAAAAGAGGCTAGTCGCTCATTTAATTTAGTTATCCTGCTTAGGTAGGAAACTTGGGTTTTACTCTTTTGGGGTGGGGGGAGGTACCAAAGATTGAACACAGGGGCATTCAACCACTGAATTGCATCCCCAACCCTTTTTTGTATTTTTATTAGAGACAGAGTCTCACTGAGTTGCTTAGCACCTCGCCATTGCTGAGCCTGGCTTTGAACTCGCGATCCTCCTGCCTTAGCCTCCAGAGCCACTGGGATTACAGGTGTGCGCCACTGCACCCGGCAGAAACTTGGTTTTTAAAAATATTATGCCTAACTTATCTCTCTTTGTCCCATCAAATTTTAAAAGAAGTTAAATTTTTTCCTATAATTAAATCTGTTTTTACTAACTTATTATTTGAGGTATTCAGTTTTATGTAATTTGTACAGAATTATCCTAACTCAGTGTAAGTAGTAGGTGATGGAACTTATACCTTATCACTGATGCCAACTTAATGGCCTTTGCAGACATCTTGTTTTATCCAAAATAATGTGCTTGAATTTTAAAATATGTAATTTGTATAATGGAACAAAGGATTTAATTGTCATTACATCAGACCAAACTAAATCATTTTGTGCTTTAACTTTACCTTCAAGCCAATTACAAAAACATTGAGTCAAAGCATATTCAGTTAAATACATTTTATTAGAAATAGCTCTAATAGTCTGATAAATCAGTATGTTTAAGATATTAATTGTCCAAAAGTGCCTGATCATAACGACTGTACATAACATGCATCATGTTAAGGATATGCATAATTTTTTTACTAAATAGAGTTGTTCATGTCTGGGGTATATGTAAACAGCTCGCCTTAAGTTCTGGTTGATAGTTGAGCTATGCTCTATACCACTGCTGCCTATATTGACTTTGGATCTTGACTGTGACATTTGTCAGGTGTTTTGTTTCCTTGGGTAAGTTGTCTGACCACTCTAAGCCTCGGATTTGTTTTAATTTTAAGATGAAGGAAATAATGGTACTTAATACCTCAGAGTTGTTGTGAGAGTTAAACGAGATAATGTATGTGTAACCAGTTTATTGAGAAGTCTCAACTTTTAGGGATATGAATATTTAGCACTTTTATTTTTCCAATAATTACCACCAACTTTGCCCTTTGGAAACCTCTCCTTTTTGCTAAATAGTAGGGTTGTTTCACAGTATCTCAGTTTATTTCTGTAACTTTTCGGATACTTCTGGTTACTTAAAAAGGCTCATTTTGATACATAAGACTGAGTTCTGTGATATAATAACTTTTTAATATCATATTTGCTTCAAAGCTCTCCTGCCAACACAGGCAAAACTTATCTCTAGCACTTCGGAATAGACATGGTGGGACCTGGGTCCTAGGTGGGTTCCTTATGTATCTGCCTCCTGCTGGGCACTGTGGACAAGCTCCTTTGGTGTAGCCTGGTATATCAGAAGAGGGGGAAAGCAGAGGTGTCCCAGTCCTCTCCGTGGTCAACCACAGGGCTGTTTTACTTGTGATGTGTGGGCTGAAGAAGGATGTGGTGGCCCCAGCAGGCCAATGGACTCTGTCCTTGTAGCTCACTGGGGTCTTGCCAGTACCCTCCATGACCTGGCTTCATCTTCCAGGTGACTGAGGCTACATTCTCCTGTGTCTCCCCTCCAGGACTGTTTACTTAGTGTCTTAATTGGGAAGATTAAATATTTCATAGTTTGGTTTATTTCTTCTAATAAGTGTTACTAATCATGCCCTGTTGAATCTCCCCTTCACCCTGGTGGCACGCTTCTTTACTGGCATATCATGGCATTTCTATAACTTCCCAGTAAATTTTGGTCTTTTTAATAATCAATTGCAGCTAAAAATAAACAAACAAAAACTTCTTTTCATTTTGAAGCTTGATTCTTGTATCAGAATCAAAGCTCTCTTCTCTGTTCACTCTTGCCCTATATAGGAAAACAACCCAGTCTGGACCCTGGCCCTGGGAGTGGGTGCTTGCTTTGTTCTCACCCGCCTCCCCCCTCTTCAGTAGTGGAACTAGTCAGCATTAGGGTGGTAGGAGGGAAGGGGCAGTGCCTCCGGGTGCCACGCTGCAGTGTTCTACTTCTCTAAGTTGGTCACAGCTGCTTTTCTGTCTACCTCTGCCTGACCATTGGCTCTTTCTGTGAAGCAGCCATCCCATGTGGCCTCTAACAGGTGGTTCTCTGAGAACCTTTTAGGTCACGTGGCATTGGAGATATGACCTGATCTCTTTATTCACTCTAGCCACTGCCAAATTACCTTCATTTTGGTCTCCTCATCCAAAAGTACTTTCCAGACAAAGTTCTTGAAAAATGGCTCAAGCCCAGCCACCTTCTGTGATGTCCTCTAGACCCACAGAAATCTCAGTGTCTCTGCTGTGCCACATGGCTTCCCCCAAAGGGAACCGCTTGGCTTCATTATCCCTTTCTCACACACATTCCTGAAATAATCTCATCCACTCCCATGAATGTGTGTTGCTACTACTTAACAACTTGCAAATATTTTTATGAGGCCCCGTCTCTCCTCAATTCTACCATATTTCCCACGGCCTCATGTATGCAGTCAGTGTCATTTTCCAAAATCAGTTTCTATTCCTAGCTTAGCACCTGTTTGGTTAATTTTATCACCTCTATTCATTTGTGTAATTTCCTTCCACAAGCTAGTCTTCTCAGTTCTACCTCCTAACCATCTCCTTTACCTCATTATTTATTTCATTTAACCTCCAGTTCCATCCCCTCTAGTCTTGTACATTGTGGTCAGAGTGCCATGCTAACACACAAGTCCCACACCATCACCTGCCGGCTTAAACCCTTTTGTGTGGACTCCATTGCTCTCAAACTAAAGTTCCAGTTATCATCATGAGGCCTGTGAGGCCCCAACCTCTTAGCTGTTTTTCCTTTTACTGCTCTCTCTCTCTGCACCTCCCAGCACTAACCCCAGCTCCTTTCTCCCCAGCCACACTCACCTAGAAGTGTCCAAACTGCATGCTCATGCTCCAGGTTTTTGCCTGTCCCTTCCCTTGTCATGGAGCTGTTCTCATCCTCCTTGTCCTTATAGTCCAACTAGACAACTCCTACTTGTTTTGTGAGGCCCAGAGGGAAAGTCTTCTGCTCTGAGAAACATCCCTTAGCTTCTTTCTTTTCTTTTTCTTTCTTTCTATTTATTTTTTCTTTCTGCATTTTTTTTTCTTTTGGTACCAGGGATTGAACTCAGGGGCACTCAACCACTGAGCCACATCCCAGCCCTATTTTGTATTTTATTTAGAGACAGGGTCTCACTGAGTTGCTTAGCGCCTCACTTTTGCTGAGGCTGGCTTTGAACTTGATCTCCTGCTTCAGCTTACCGAGCTTCTGGGATTACAGGCGTGCACCACTTCACCTACCTCTTTCCACATTTTTTATAGTTGTGCATGATAATGGGATTTGTCTTTACATATCCATACATGCATACAATATAATTTGGCATATAATGTTATAATTTGGCCAACCACTGCTGCTAGTTTCTTTATCTGTAAAATGGGTGGTTTTAGATGTTACACTGGTCCCATGGCAGAGATTGGCAGGAGGAATCTCCACCTTGTGATTTCTTTACCCTTCCGGCTCTGATAATATTCTTTGGTTTAGATTTCAGTATGTGGATCTGGAATTTCTTTCCTATATTCTTAAAACATGATATATTAATAAGAAGTTGTCTCTGTGCCCCATCCTACAATTAATTAGGTAAACCCTGGACAAAATGCATAATGTCTTTGAATCTCCATTTCTAAACCTACAGAATAAGGATATTAGAATAGAACTAAATGATCTCTAAGGTCTATTTTATCTCTAAATTTCTGAGTAGATCAGAGAGTTAAAACCCCCAAGCACCATTTAAGTCACAGCTGGTGTCCAGAGAGGCCATAATATAGAAATATGTCACTTGATAAAGCAGAGGTATTTATTAAACACCCTGAGATGACACCAAGTTATTTTTTCCAGTGTATTAATGCTTACCTAGGCCTGCCATACATTGGGCATTCAGTAGCTATGTAATACCCTCAAATTTTTCTTCACCTTTGTAAGTAAAATTGTTCAATTGAGCTCCATCTGATTGTTTTAAGATTACTGAAGAACTGACTATAAATGGCCCCAAGTGGTTCTATATACATAGAAAAACAGTCTAGTTTCTATAGGCTCCCCGCCCTCTCTCCCCCCACCGTTTGTCTTATCATTGTTATTATCTTCCAGAATTTTCATGAGAAATTCGTTCAAGTAACAATTTTTAAGTTTAAAAAGAGCTCAAAGCATCTATTTTCCATAGCTATGCAAAAGTAAGATGAAAATAATATCCATTTCGATAGACTTACATGAGGTTCTTGAAATAGAAAACCACAATCAGGACAACTTTTCACTTCTTCAGATGTTTTATATAGAATATCTAAATCTGCAGTGCCTTTTTTGTCAGTGGCTCCTGATTTTCATAATCTACCACTATTTAACAGAAGTGGTATTTGGCTTCGAGATGATTATTTTCATGAAGTTGAAAAGAAAGCATTAACTATTTGAGTCCTACTGCTTCAAGGCACAAAGGAGAGTTGAGTCTCATTTCTTGCCCTTACTGCAGAACTCCTGTGACAGCATTTCCTCTTGAATAAGTATTCTACCATCTATACACAGAGGGGAAGTGTTGAGGCTTTTAGCATATGAGTGTTCTTTTAGAATTAAGAGTTCCATTAAATAAGGTAAAGAAAATAGAGTCATGTGCAGACAGCCACTGGAGATCTATAAATTATTTCTACAATTGTAATAATTTAAACATGATCATAAATGTTTAGAGAAAAAATATGTAAAAAGGCATATTTACGGAGAAACTTATGTACTATATTTAGGTATGTATAAATAAATACAAGATTATACTTGAATTTGTTAGCATTAAAAAATTGTATTAGCATTTTGCTATAGTTTTTAAAGTTGTCACATTTAAAGCAAATATTTATTTTTTATGTCTTAAAACTAATATGGGATTTAGAGAAGAATATATATATTTGAGTTAAATCTTTTGCAGATTAATCATTAAATTCAACAGCTTTAGGAATGAAGCAAAATTACAGTTCAAATTTCAAGCCAAATAATTCATATCATACAATCAGAATAATTAATTGGTTATAAATAGGTATTATTAGGTCTCTTCAATGAATATGTTAAAATCTTTGGTTTTAGTAATTTTAGTAATCTTTTAGTAATTTCTTTTTTGCCTTTACTTTAGAATATTTTTAATCAAAATAATATAGATGTCTAAAGTAGTCAAAATCATGGAAACAAAAGTTAAAATTGGTGGTTGCCAGGGATGGGGAGAGAAGGGAAATGGGGAATTGTTTAATGGGTAATTCTGCAAGATGAGAAAGTTCTGGAGATACGTTTCATAACAATGTGAATTAGCCCTACTTAACTGTACACTTAAAGATGGTAAGTTTTTTGGTATGTTTTTACTACAATAAAAATGATACATGTGTATACGTAAAGATCAAACAGAATTAATAGAAAAAAATATCAGTTTCTTTTTTCCTTTCTTCCCAGTCTGCTACTTAGAGGCAGTTATTAGAAAAATAATAATAAGATATAATTTAAATATAATAAAATTTCCCTTTTTAGTATATAGTTATATATACTAGATTTTTTAAAACACCGTGTATACCATCAACACAGTCAAAATAGGAGTAGTTCAATCACCCACAAAAACCTTCCCTCCCCTCCCCGCAAGGTGCTGGCCACTTCTATCTTCTGTCACTACATTTTGCCTTTCTTTCATATAAATGGAATCATATATACTGTATATGATACATCTTAGGATGTTTTATCCTTTTTATATATAGTTGTATTTAATTTGCCCAAATTTTTTAAAAGAATTTTTATATCTATATTCATTAGGACTGTCAATCTGAAGATTTCATTTTTCTTTTATACTATATCTGGTTTTAGTATTAGGGGAATGCTGGTTTAATAGAATGAGTTGTGAAGTGTTCTCAAAGCCTTTTGAGTCTTGCTCCTTTTACTTATGATGTATTTGAGATTCATTCATTCATACTGTTAAGTGTATTGGTGGTCATTTATTTTTATTGCTAAGTAGTAGTACTCTTATATAGATGTACAGTTGGTTTATCCATTTTTAAATTGAGTGACATTTGGGTTGTTTCTAGTTTTGAGTGATATAAAAAAAGTCACTGTAAGCATTTATGGACTGATTTTGATGATAACATGTTCTAATTCTCTTAAGGAAGTAACCTGAATTAGGATTGCTAGGTTTTATAGAAAGTATGGGTCTAACTTTGTGAGTAACTGCAAAAACTTCTACAAAGTCATTGTTGCATTTTGTATTCCCACTGTTGATATGAGTGTTCCAATTGTTCTGCCTTCTTGTCAACACTTGGTATCTAAAGATTTAAAATTGGTTTTAGATCTTTATGTTAGCCATTCTAATAGGTGTGTTGTGTAATGATATCTCATTGTGGTTTAGTTTGCATTTTTGTATTGATTAATGATGTTTAACATTTTTTTCCATTTGCTCATTTATAGTCCATATATCATTGAAAAAATTATCTGTTCAAGAATTTTGACCATTTCTTTTATTGGACTGTTCACTTTCTTGCAGTTGAGTTTTGTGTGTTTTTTTCAGATACAAGACTTGCAATATTCATGTAGCATTATTGTCTTTCAAAGAAGAGATGTTCTTCGTTTTGATAAAAGTCTAATTTGTCAGGTTTTTTTTAAATTTTTTTGTTCATTGTGCTTTTTGTGTCCTAAGAAATCTTTGTTAACCCAGGGACTGAAATATTTCTCCTATGTTTTCTTATTAAAGTTTTATAGTTGTGGATTTTACATTTAGATCTGTGATCTATGGGAAGTTATGTGTGAAAAATGGATCAAGTTGGGGGGATTGTTATCTATTAGCTCTTGCTATGGTTATCCAGTTGTTCCTGCTCTATTTGTTGAAAAAATTATCTCCTCTGCCTTGAGCTGCCATTACATATTTGTTGAAAATCAATTTGCCATGTATGTATGGATCTATTTCTGATCACTCTAATCTGTTCCATTGCTCCATATGTCTGTCCTTTGGCCAATACCATACTAACTGGATGAGTAGCTTTACAGAAAGCCTTGAGATCAGGTGGCAGGAGTCCTTCATCCTTGTTCTTTTTCCAAAATTGTTTTGGTTATTCTGATTTCTTTGCCTATAACACTTAGAATCACTACAACTTTTCAACACAATTTTGATTAAGATTACATTGAAGCCGGGCGTGGTGGCACACGCCTATAATCTCAGCACTTGGGAGGCTGAGGAAGGAGGATCACGAGTTCAAAGCCAGCCTCAGCAATGGCAAGGCACTTAACAACTCAGTGAGACCCTGCCTCTAATGAAATACAAAAAAGGACTGGGGATGTGGCCCAGTGGTCAAGTGCCCCTGAGTTCAATCCCTGGTACCAAAAAGAAAGATTACATTGAATCTTTACAAGCACAGTATATAGCTCAGAATTTATTTGGTGGTTTTTTTTTTTTTTTTTTTTTTTTTTTTTTGTGGTACCGGTGATTGAACTCAGGGGCACTCGACCACTGGGTCATATCCCCAGCCCTTTTTGGTATTTTATTTGGAGACAGGGTCTCACTGAGTTGCTAAGTGCCTCACCATTGCTGAGGCTGGCTTTGAACTCGCGATCCTCCTGCCTCAGCCTCCCAAAGTGCTGGGATTACAGGCGTGCGCCACCGCGCCCGGCTTATTTGGTTCTCTTTGATTCCCTTCATCAGTATTTTATAGTTTTTAGCATACAGATCTTCTACATACTTTGTTAGATATTTACCTATTTCATGTATTTTCATCCTATTATGAAACTTTAAATTTTAAATTGTTCATGACTAATAAATAGAAATGCAACTTGATTTTTATATGTTGAACTTACATTTTGTGACCTTGAGAAACTTGCTTCTTGGTAGTTATTTGTGGATCCTTTGGGATTTTTCTCTAGACAATCATGTTATCTGTGAATCAAGAGGATTTAATTTTATTTTATTCGTTGCAGTATAGATGTTTTTTCTTTCTTTGTCTTACCAGGCTGTTATCTTTAGTATGATGCTGAAGTACTGAGAGTGGATATGATTCCCTTCTAATATTAAGGGGGGAAAACATTCTTTTACCATTAAATATGATGTCTGTTGAATGTTGAGGAAGTTCCCTTTAATTCTTATTTTACTGAAAGATTTTATCTTAGATGCATGGTGAATTTTGTCAAATGTTTTTTCTGTATCTATTGAAGTGATCCAATAATTCTTCTTGAGTCTATTTGTAAGTTTAAGTATGTTGATAGATTTTCATGTTTATCTTGCATTCCCAGGATAAATGGCATTTGGTCATGATATACTATCCTTTTTATATGTAGTTTGATTTAGTTTGCTAAGATTTTGTTAAGAAATTTGCATCTATATTCATTAGGGCTACAAAGATTTTCTTTTATAACGTCTTTATCTGATTTTAGCATCAGATAAAATTTAGCATCAGAAAAAAATGAGGAATGCTGGCCTTGTAGAAAGAATTGTGAAGTGTTTTCTCCTCTTCAATTTTTTTGGAAAGTTTACTTGAAATTAATATTACTTCTAATTTAAATCTTTAGTAGAATTTACCAGTGAACCCATATGGACCTGAGGTTTTCTTATAGGAAAATTTTAAACTACAAATTCAATTTTGTAAATAGATATAAGGCTCCTCAAGTTATCAATTTCTTGTATGACTTTTGGTGGTTTGTCTTTCTTAAGAATTTGCCCATTTCATCTAAGTATTTGGAGATTTTTCAGGTAATCTTGTTAGTGATTTCTAATTTAATGCCATTATGGTCAGAAAACATTCTTTGTATAATTTAAATCCTTTTAGATTTATTGAGACTTGTTTAGTGGTTTAGAATATTATCTATCTTGGTAAAAGTTTTGCATATACTTGAAAAGAATGTGTATTCTGTTAATGTTAGATGAAATGTTTTATAGAAATCAAGTCAAGTGGTTGATAATGTTGTGCTGTTTACTTGTTATTTCTTGCTACTTGTTCTTTCAATTACTGAGAGAGTATTGATGAAATATCCAACTATTCTTGAGGATTTTTTGGTGTAGCCTTACAATCCTACCAATATTTGCTTCTTGTGTGTGTTTTTGTTTTGTTTTTATAATTGTAGATGGACAATACCTTTATTTTATTATTTATTTTTATGTGGTGCTGAGGATCGAACCCAGTGCCTCACACGTGCTAGGCAAGCGCTCTGCCACTGAGCTATAGCCCCATACCTGCTTCATGTGTTTTGAAGCTCTGTTATTAGTACATAAACATTTGGGATTTTTATGACCTCTTGATGAACTGATGCTTTATTATTATCAAACAACCTTTGTTCCTGGTAATGCTCTTTGTTTTACAGCATACTTTGTTTAAATAATATTGTCAATCTTACTTTTTTGATTACTGTTAACATGGCATATCTTCTTCCATCCTCTTCCTGTACATATTTGTGCTATTATATTTAAAGTACATTTCCTATAGTGTCCTTTTCATCCAATTTAGCAGTCTTTGCCTTTTTATTGGGAAGCTTAATTTATACCATTTACATTTAATATAATTATTGATATAAATTCTTTAAATCTATTTTGATGTTTTTATTGTTTTTTTTTCCTTCCCCTTCTATCTTCCTTGAATTTCTACTTTTTCTTGATTCCATTTTTTCCTTCTATATTGGCTTATTATCTTTAGAGTTCATAGTATACATCTCACCACAATCCACTTAAGTAATACAAAGTATCTTATAGCAATATACTTCCTTGCTCCCTTCCTAGACTTTGTTCTGATTTGTTTGTTTGTTTGTGTGTGTGTGGTACTGGGGATTGAACACAGGGGCACTCGACCACTGGGCCACATCCCCAGCCCTTTTTTGTATTTTATTAGAGACAGGGTCTCACTGAGTTGCAAAGTGCCTCACCATTGCTGAGGCTGGCTTTGAACTCACGATCCTCCTGCCTCAGCCTCCCAAGTGCTGGGATTACAGGCGTGCACTACCACGCCTGGCTTTTTTTTTTTTTTTTTTTTAAATATTCTTTTTTAGTTGTAGTTGGACTTAATACCTTTATTTTATTTATTTATTTTTATGTGGTGCTGAGGATTGAACCCAGCGGAGTGCTCTACCGCTGAGCCACAACCCCAGCTCCTTTGTTCTGTTTTTGTCATACCTTTTATTCCTATGTATGTTATAGTCCATTCTATACATTGTTATTTTTTTCTACTTTAAACGGTGGTTAAAAGAAATTTAACGAAAGAAATTTTAAAATGAGGGGGAAGTTTTATATTTAACCATGCAATAGTCATTTCAAACCTTCCTCATTCTTTTGTGTAGATCTAGATTTTCATCTGTTATCATTTTTTTTATATTTGAACGACTTACTTTAAACTTTCTTGTATACAGGTCTGTTTGTGAAAAATTCTTCTAGCTTTTGTATGTCTGAAAAAGTCTTAATTTTGCCTTAAAATTTTTATAGATATCTTTACTAGGTATATAACTGTAAATGAACAAGTTTTGTCTTTTTTTCTTTCTATAAAGATATTACTGTACCATCTTCTCTCTAGCATAGTTTCTAGCTAGAAGTCCACTATCATTCTTATTTTTGTTGCTTTGTATATAACATGGTTCTCTGTTTCCAGGATTCTCTCTATCACTGTTTTAAGCAATTTGTGTCATATGCCTTGTTGTAATTTTCTTCATGATTCTCTTGCCTTGGAATTTATTTAATTCTTACATATGTGGGTTATTGATTTTAATAAATTTGGGATAAATTGCCATTATTTCTTAAAATATTTTTTTCTTCCTTTCCCTCTATTCTTTTTTTTTTTTTTTTTTTTTTTTTTTTTTTTTTTTTTTTTTAGTTGTTGATAGACCTTTATCTTATTTATTTTTATGTGGTGCTGAGAATCGAACCCAGTGCCTCATACATGCCAGGCAAGTGCGCTACCCGCTGAGCCACAGCCACAGCCCCCTCCTCTATTCTTTAGGGAGTTTACCACAGATACATTTGGTTTCTTGAAATTGTCCCACAATTGATGCTTTGTTCCTTTTTGTTTCATTCTTCTTTTTCCAATTTTTTAATGTTTTATTTTGAATACTTTCTGTTGTAAATATATCAGTAATGCTTCTGTCCTATTTGATCTGCTGCTATAATCCTACATAAAGTGTATTTTATTCTTAAACATTGTATTTTCCATCTTGATTAATTTGCATTTTCATGCCTGCCTTTAGTATGCTAATGTCTCATCTACCTTCTGGAACATACAAAATATAGTCAAAACAACTGTTTTAAAATCTTTGTCTACAAATTCTGTCATCTCTGTCATATCTGGGTCATTTTGATTGTTTTTCTTGTTATGAGTCATACTTCCCTACTTGTTCCTTTCAATGTCTGGTACCTTTTATCGGGTGTCAGATACTGTGAATAATTGGATGCTAGAGGTTTTATTTTATTAAACATACTTGGGCTTTGTTTTGGGACAATATTAAATTACTTGAGAATAGTTTGATGTGTTCAAGGCTTCCTTTAAACTGTTTTCCACAGGACCAAATCCCCCTTCAGCCCCGGACTAAGCTCCCCCACTATTTAGGCAGTACTGTTCTGAGTATTGGATGCTCGTATTTTCATTTTTTTTTTTAAACTCTTGGTTGTGGTAGCACTGCCTGTTCCCCACCCTGTGAAATTTCTAAAAATTGTTCAGCCTGCTTCTTTTGGGTGATTCTTTTCCTAGCCTGGGGTAGTACTCTACGGAAGCCTGGAAGGGTGGGGGATGTCCTACGGATCTCTGTGTGTCTGCGAATCTCTTTCTTTTGCTTTAAAGTGTTTTATTTAATCCAGGCAATACAGGCACATATCTAAATATCAAATAGAATGAGTAGAAGAAAATTAATAGTTTCCTTTATTCACTCCTCCTAAATCTGTTCTTTGGATATGGCCACTTTTAATTATTTAGTTTTTCCTCTTCATTTACTTCCACGTTTTGGTGTAACAGTGTTTATATTATTCCCAATAAAATTAATTTCTTAAAGTTAAATCAATTCAAAAATCTAAAATATGGCCACGTAAATTTTATTTGAGTATTGATTTGTTTTTCTTGCTTTTTTCTTCTGAAAACATTATCTTTGAATCTATCCAATGGTTCCATTAGCCCTGTCACATACCCATCAGTGCTGCCCCGTCCCTTGTCTCCCCTCGGCTGTCCTCCACCCTGCTGACCAGGCACAGGCCCACTGCTGCTTGGGCTTGCTTGGCCTTTTCGCCTGCAGTTTTCCTTACTTTCTAGCCTGATGATCCCCTTCTTTCTCCTCAGTGTGTGACCCCTGTTTCCTGTTTCTCAAGAGTTCTTATTTTCTTGGTTCGCTGTCCTCCATTGTGGTGTGTGAAACATCTAAAAATGCTTTGCACTCAAATGATGATAGCCAAGTAAGGAATTCTAGATATTTTTTAAAAACTTTTTCTCTCAAAATTTTAAGGCATTTTCTCTATTGTTTTTTTTAAAGCCAGCAAACCCATTCTGATGGTAGTTTCTGTGTTTGTAACTTGTTTTTTTCCCATTTGGAAGCTTTTAAGAATTTTTCTCTATCCCTAATGAGCTGAAGTTTCATGATGATATGCTTTTTCTATAAGGCTTTTTTCATTTATTGTGGTGGGCATTTAATCATCTCATTTAACCTGAATTTTTGTGCCCTTTCGTTCTGGAAAAATTCTTAAATGATTTTATAATTCATTTCCCTCTATTTTCAGAACTCAGATTGTTTTGATGTTGGATATACAGTCATCCGTAAAGTTTCTTTTCTTTTATCTCATAATTCTCTTTTTATTTTCCTTTTGTTGTTCTTTTTTTTTTTTTTTAAGATTTTTTTTCTACCTTCTAACCTTTATCGAAACAAGGAAATTTAAAATATGGTTGAGTTTAACACCTTTTCCTTTCTTTGGCATTATTTCTTGTTTTGACAATGTGGAGGGAATCAATACAAAAGTATTATTTATTGTCTGTTAATCAAATTTTTCTTAATACATTTCAGTTTTTAAATGTTTCTTAAATTGACAGATAAAATTGTACGTATTCACTGTATACAGCATTATGTCTTGAAGTATATGTATGTTGTAGAATCGTTAAATATAGCTAATTACCAAATGTATTTCTTCATATAGTAATCATTTTTGTGATACTTAACATCCACTTTCTGCATTTTTTAAACATATAATATCTTATCATTAACTCTAGCCATCATGTTGTACAGCAGATCTCTTAAACTTATTTCATCCATCTGTAATTATATACCTTTGACCAACATCTTCTCATTTCACCCTCTCTCTCCCCTGCGCCCCACATGACCTTCCCAGTCCCTGGTAACTACTTTCTATTTTGCTTTAATGAGATCAACTTTTTTAGATTCTACCTTGAATGAGAACAGGTAGTATTTGCCTTTCTGTGCCTGGCCTGTTTCTCTTAATAAAATCTTGAGATCCATCTATGTTGTTGTAAATGATAGGATTTTATTTTTTATGGCTGAGTGTTTCCTTGTACATATATACCACATTTTCTTTAGCAGGGAATCCTGTCATTTTATTTGCTAAACCTGATAACCCTGCTTTCAGTGCCTAATGAGAGTAAACTAGAAAAGTGGAGGTGACCTGGGATTCCCTAGAAAACAGTGATTTGGTCAGTTGCAGGGCCATGTGCCTTACCTGCTTCCTTGGCAGTTATTTCAGATTTGCAAGGAATTTTGGACAGGGGGGAGAAAAATATTATCCTGGTTGAGTGGTGGTGGATCCCCACCTGTACTGATATTGACCATGGCAGATTTAGAGAAAAGCATGTGTTACTCAGTTAGAAATATGGTACAAGCCCTGCCTCTGCTCCTTTGTATGGTTTCCCCATGCTTTATACTAAGATGCAGAGGTGGTTGAATTGGAATCCATGCAAAAAGTCTCAAGGCAGACTACAATAGCAAAACATCCCAATTGGCAGTGTCCAGTCTGTTCCCTGTTTCAGATTACTCAGGAGAAGGAGAGCTCCTGATCTCTGTCCAGGGCCTAAAGCTGACTTGTATGGTCCACACCTTTATAGCTTCCTTCTGGAGGCTTGTGGTATTTTCTCTGTTCTATCAGCAAGTCTTTGATGAGCTCTGACAAGGCATAAGACTCATAGGTATTTTGTCAGACAGATAGAAGAACCTTTGAATGTAATTCTAGCCATTTGTGCCCCAGATAGTTCCGATTCAGTGGTTTTCCTTCACGAACCTTTCCTCCATTTCCTTTGCCTTCTTTTTCAAATTATGTCTTTTCAGCTTTCAGGTAAAAATCCAGTTTGAAAAAAGTAGCATGTTTATATGAAAGGTTTGAAAAAGCTAGATTTCTAATCATTCCTTTGATTGCATATCCTTTGGCTCACAGCAAATTCTCCAGAAATGTATGTGTTCTTTCCCTCCCTCCCCTTCTCCCTTCCTCCCCCACCTTGGATGTATATACAAAGATGTTTCTTGCATTTTATTTGAAATAAAAAAGTACTGGAGATGACCAAAATGTCCCTCAGCAGGGATATGGGTTAAATAGACGACAGGTGTTTGTATTACTTGAAATGACTGGGGGGGGGGGGAGGGAACATAGTTAACTGATCTCTGCTTATGTTCAAGAACAACTTGATTAAATAAAATTCAGTTAATTCAGTAATAGTTTTTTAAACTCCAGCTGAGAATTTTAAGTTCATTTCTTTATGTGAATATAGAAAAATTTTAAATCTTTTTTATAGCTTTTCTTTTGAAGTTGGTATCCAGTTGAATTATATTAATGGATCTTATCACAGATAGTTTTAGTCATAATTTAATTTTCAAAGTATAGAAGCTATCATGTAGTAAATAGAAGTATTATTTAGCATTTGTAGACATAGGGACTACATGCCTGTTTTCCAAGTTGTTATAGGTTTTGAGTTTCTACTTATTGTTCCCTTTTACTGAAAATGGGTGCATTCTTTAAAAATATATAATACAGTTAATTTTTATAAATTATAGATATGCTAGTAAATGTTTTATTCAAAAGCAAAGCCTAACATGAACCTTATAGTAAAAAGATATCTTACTGTCTTATAGTCACACTTCAGTTTTTAACCCAAAAAAGATTTACCCTCCTCTTCATCTACTGCATTCACCATATTTGGTTCCTAGTTGCTTTACACAGTTTCAAAAACCAAATGTCCCTCTGCCAGACTTGGGTCAGCTTCAAAGCTTGTCCAAATGGCTCTAATGGAAATTTTAGGAAAGGATGCTCCATGAGGGAGAATGCTTGTTTGGAAGAAATGTGTGTGTGTGTGTGTGTGTGTGTGTGTGTGTGTGTGTGTGTGTGTGTGAGAGAGAGAGAGAGAGAGAGAGAGAGAGAGAGAGATGTGTTTTACATTCTGTGGTAAAATTTTATGTTGGAATTATTTTTGATGATGCAGCTTGCCTATGGATTAGGTCCAAAGTACTTCATAGTTGTTCCCCCCTCTTCTGTTTTTATAGTATTATGCCATGAGAGGGCAGTGTTGTAGAGGTTAATATTCCCTTCTGAAATGTACTGCAAACTGTTTATATTGTGTAATAAGCAAACTTCTTAGATCTACAGTATACTAAATTGTAATCTTCACTGATGCATCCTTACAGATATTTTAAATTAATAAAGGTAATTTTGTCACAGGTTATGGCATTTTACACCCAGATCTCTTGATTTTGGTTTGGCAAAATGAATTATTTGTTCAGTGTGACCATAGGGTGAAATAGAGGTGAGCCTGCAGTACTTCTTGGCTACTTAATTATTTTTAACCACCATCAGATGCCCCTTTTGACTGATTCTGAACACTGCAAATGGGCAGACAACCTCCAAGGAGTTGTGTGCTTTGAAACGGTACTGGACTATTTCAATCTGATAATAAGAAGGCTCTTAGGATTGAGTCTTTGAACAATTGCTGCTTAATCTCCAAAAAACTTGCCTTAGGGACTTGCTGAAAATGGATCTCTTTAGGATTCAACCCTTGGACTGACTTTTCTAGTTATAAATGGAATAAGGCATATTTAATTCCTGGTGCTGTTGGGGAGATATGATTTCAAGGCTGATGGCTGTGGGGACATTTGGGGAAGATCCCCTGGATTTCATCCTACGGATTCCTTTGACCCAATTTTTTTTTTTTTTTTTTTTTATGCCTAGCAAAGAAAATGTAGTGTTAGTTACTTTTAGAAACTGATAAATTCGTGTGAAGGTAGTATTTCTCAAAAAGCAAATGTAATTTTCCCTCTAAAATTTACTGGCATTTAAAAAAAATATTCTTGCAGTAGGGTTATATATTATTATTATTATAAATAAAACCGCCTATAAAATCATCCCATTACTGTTGCCTGTAAGAACCAGATAATTGAAATCGAGATGCTCCCGCTCCTGCAAGTCTTTAGTGGTGGGACTGGGCATGCCCAGTAGATCAGACGGTTCTTGTTGCAAATAGGAAGCGTTGTCGGTTGAGCAGTCGCCGGGACCGGCAGCTCCTGGGACCCGGTCTGACTCCCTTACACGTAAGCAGTGCGGGGGCATCGATCGTGTCTTCAGGGACCTTGACACTTTCTGTCCAAGCCATGGTCAGACGTTCCCAGGCCATGGGGGCCCCGGTGGCCTGCGCCCCAGCTCCTCCCAGCACTGCCTCGCCAGCCCACCAGAGGAGCTGGGCTGGAGTGCGGACGGGGAGGCAGCCAAGGGAGCTGGGAGGGGAAGAGCTGAGGGGCGGTCCGACCAGGAACTGGCCAATCGGCGTGTCTCTGCGCTGAATATATGTTGCACTTAGACTGGGAGACCTGGTCTAGACCCGAGTGGAGCCGCGCAGCCAGTCCTCGAGGCTTCGCATAGCGCTGGGATCTGAATCTTACCAGTTCCCAAGCCCCAGAAGCCGGGTTTCTTTAAACTGGCGCCGCTGTTTTCCTCTCGTTGGGCTGTAGAAAGCTAGAAGACTCTATCTAGCTCAAACAAGGCTGCTGGTGTTCCCTCTTTTTAAATTTTTTTCCACGAGGGTGTTTTTGGCTGCAATTGCATGAAATCCCAATGGTGTAGACCAGTGGCGATGGATCTAGGAGTTTACCAACTGAGACATTTCTCAATTTCTTTCTTGTCATCTTTGCTGGGGACTGAAAACGCCTCTGTGAGACTTGACAATAGGTAAATGTTGGCTGGAGTAGTTTCTTTACATTTACTAGAGAGGTATTTGTAATAATGCAGGTAAAAGATAGCCGGGCAAATTCCTTTGTCCATTGCTTGAGAGATTACTGTGACATGGATGTTGCTTTTTTAAATGTTAAGAATAGTGTTATTTTCGCAGGTCTGGTCAAGAGAACAGGCTTTCCCACATTATGTAATTTAGCCCTTTGTGGCTGACTAAAATAGGGAAATGCCTGGATAGTCGTTAGTAAGAGAGTGGCTGGTATTTTCTGGAGGGTGATAAATTTCATAGCATTTGAGAATATTCAAAATATGATGCTAGTAACATCACAGAATTGAGAGATCCATCTTTTATCTTGGATGTTTAAGATAAATTCCATTTGTTGATGATCTCTTTCCTCTTTTTTCAGCTCCTCTGGTGCAAGTGTGGTAGCTATCGACAATAAAATCGAGCAAGCTATGGTATGTACTGATTAAAAATTATTTGTATTAAACGTGGGTACAGCACAGAAAGCGAAATGTCTTGGGGTGGAACCAGTGCATCCCTTAGGATGAGATGATGTGGATTGTTCTCCATACATTTAGAAAAGCCGGTGCTATCTCTGTTCTGCCAGCATGGAGCCACATACCACGGCTGCCATGGACGAAAAGGCCCTGAGGGTATTAAATGTTCTCTCCTGGACTGATTTCATACAACGTTAGGATTTTTTTTTTTTTAAGGTGTCCCCTTTTGCTAGGAAAACGCTGGTTCAGCGTCTCCTTCTGTTGGTCCTGGGCACATCTTTAAGGATGTGGCTTTACTAGGAATCCTAAAATTTTACTAGGGAGCCAGGAGCGGGGAGGGCCCCAGAAGTGGGGATCTCAGTGAAGAGCCCTATAGACCGTGCACAAATGGATCCTCAGCAATGCATGCTACTGCAGAATGAAGGAGAATGGGAGAAAAGTTTTGTTTTCTCAGCCTGCGCTTGGATTTCTCCTATTTTTTATTTCCGCCTTGGCCGTTCTTTGTTATTGGAGCAGCGCCTGTGGCTCTTCTCACGGGATTCTCTGCCCACTGTTGCTAGGCAAACTCCGAACCTTTAATTCGGAGCTATAAATAACTCGGGCTCCCATTGGCTGCGACGTCTGCCCAGGTTTCTGTGATGTCAGCTTAATCACGAAAAGAGGGGGGGCCAGGGGTGGAGGGAAGAAAATGCGGCAACATGCTCTGTAGGAACTGGCTGCAGCCGGTGCTGAGGGAGGCGGCTCTGGCCGGCTGGGGAGGGACTTGGGGGCGGGGAAACAGCCACTAAGCTTTGGGCCTGAACATCCTGGAGGACTGGCTCCTGGAACCCAGAGCCCAGTGGAGGAGCCCCAATGCATTTTGCCATCGCAAATAGGAAACACGGCTGTATGCATCCCTGCTAACCTCTGCAGAGGAACCATAGAATTTTAGAAGGCCTGATCACTTATACGTTACACTTAAGTACTGGGCGCTTGTGGTTGTATTCAGATTTCCCCAAGTCTGGTTTATTGAACTTCAAAGGCAAAATATGTGAAAGATTAGGGAGAACTTTGGAAAATAATGCTTTAGAAATTCACAGTCCAGGAAATAGTAGATCAAACCCTTTTTCTCCCCCTGTTTCTTCTAGGATCTGGTGAAAAGCCATTTGATGTATGCAGTTAGAGAGGAAGTAGAGGTCCTCAAAGAGCAAATCAAAGAACTAATAGAGAAAAATTCCCAGCTGGAGCAGGAAAACAATCTGCTGAAGACACTGGCCAGTCCTGAGCAACTTGCTCAGTTTCAGGCCCAGCTGCAGACTGGCTCCCCTCCTGCCACCACGCAGCCACAGGGGACCACACAGCCCCAGGCTCAGCCAGCATCCCAGGGCTCAGGACCAACCGCGTAGCCTCCTATGCCCCCGCAGAACTGACTGCTGCTGCTGTCTGAACTGAACACACCGGGAAGATGTACTAGGGAGAGTCTGCCTCCACAGTCACCCATTTCATTGCTCGCTGCAAAAGAGACGTGAGACTGACATATGCCATTATCTCTTTCTTTTCCCCAGTATTAAACACTCATTTGCTTTTGGCTTGAAGAAATTTATTAGTTGGGTGAATTAAAGGTTACAGAGAATTAGCATGGATGTACCCTGTGCAGCTTGGCAGATATCTGAGGAATGGTTTAATTGATGCTGAGGAGCTGTGTGCCTTTCCATCCCTTCCTGCTGCCCACCCCACTTCCAAGAGTTCTGCTGCCTGGTAGTGTACTCCATGGGGTTAGGAAGCAGTGGAGCTCCTCACTGGACTTGGCACTCTCCTCTCCTCCCCATGAGGAACTTGAAAGGGAGGCAAGAAACAAGACTAAAATGAGGGGGGAAAGCAGTTCATTGTACACATTGACGACTGTCACCGAAAACCTATAAAAAAAATAGTACTGTGCCTCTTTTCTTAAACAGCGGATGACACAAAACTATTAGTGATAAAACGGTGACAGGTAGCTGGGACCTAGGCTATCTTACTATGAAGGTTGTTTTGCTTATTGTATATTTGTGTATGTAGTGTAACTATTTTGTACATTAGAGGACTGGAACTACTGTTTAGGTTGTACAGATTGAAATTTAGATGTTTCATTGGCTGTCTGAAGAGGTGTGGATTGTCTTTTATAGAGAAACCTACATAAAAACTGCTACATGACAAAAACCACACCTGAAGAAATTTTAAGAATTTGGCACAGTTAGTCACTTTGTGTAATCAGAAATCTAGCTGCTGAATATTTTGAAGTAAATCTTTGTTCATTGAAGTCTTTGGATTGAGCTGGTTGATGACTTTGAAAAATGATCACTTCTAGCTAACGAATTGGAGTTCCCAGTAGGGGTTTCTGCATATCACCTGTATAGTAGTTATATGCAAATGTTCCTGTGCATGTTCTCTACACAGTTGTAAGGTGTCACTGTATTTAACTGTTGTACTTGTCAACTTTCAATAAAGCATATAAAATGTTGATAAACAAGTTTCCATATTATAGTGTGAACATAATTGCAGGCATTTCCACAACTGTTTCCAGGTTAAACTAAGCAATTTGGCTAGTAAAATCCTGACAGGGAGTAGAAGGGCTGGACAAAAGTAGGCGTGTCAGTAGGTTTACTATGGAAGTGGAAGGAACTCGACATGGCATTGTTGGGCTGTTAAGAGAAGAGGCAGTGGAGAAGATGGCTCAGTTCTTCCAACTATAGCATGCCTTGGACAAGTCACTTCACCCCTGTGGGCTGATGAGAAGGATGAAAGATAAATGTCTTAAATTTTCCTATGGTTTTAAAATTCTGGAAATCCATGAACATCTTCATCTTCCAATGTTTACTGAACCAGATGGGAAATAAACCTTATTCTGTGTATAATCCCAATAAACATCTTTAGGATTAAAAAAAAAAAAAAAATGGAAGGTAGAGAATCTGATTTCAGCTTTAAGGACTCTTCACCTTGGGTTGGGATATCTCTTGTAAGGTGCTGTGAGCTTCTAAATCCTGGGACAATCATTTATTTTGCCCAAGCAAAAGACCTGATTCCAGGGGTTGCCCGTACTAGATTTGAGGTAGGACCTGATGATCAAGGGAGTCCTTTCCCATTGGTTCTATAAGATTGTAAAATAAGTCAAAATTAGAAATACACTGGAGTCCTAAAGCTAATTGTCTGAGGACCTAAGCAACAGCCATTTGTCCTATGGGACTCAGCATGCACAAACTCTCAAACTCCTTGTAAGACAAGGACTTAACTTTCTGAATTTGTCACTTCTCCACTGGTAGAAGATTAACAGATGAATGCACCATAAAACTCCTGAAAAGACTCAGCATGCGTGAGTTAGAAAATGGAAGTACTGAAGCAGTGAACTAGCTGTCCTTCTTGCAATTGCCCAAAGATGTTTGGGAAATTTGAAGAGGACTCAAAAAAAAAAATCTGTTTTCACATTACTTTGAAGATCAGATAATTTTTAACTTAAATTAAGTGATACTTAGGTAGTAATTATATTTCCTTCAAAAAGGAAAACTATAGTGAGTAGCCATTTCATCTTTTATGTTTTTAAATGAAGTTTCCTAACATTGTAGGTGGAAATTGTGGAGGATTTGGAAAAGCTCAATCTCTTCTCCATTATGTAAGAGTCCTTTTAGTCCTTCTATTAAAAATGTGAACCTCTGACCCTGGGCACAGTGGTGCACATCTGTAATGCCAGCTGCTTAGAAGGCTGAGACAGGAGGATCACAAGTTTGAGGCCAGCCTGGTCAACTTACTGAGACCCTGTCTCAAAAACTTAAAAAAAAAAAGAGGACTGGGGATTTAACTCAGTGGTAGAGTACCCTGTGTTCAATCCCCAGTTCCTGCCCCACAAAAGAAATAACACTCCCTTGAAATTTTGGTAGCTGAATATTGTATGTGAAGTCAGAATGAATTATTAAAATTAAATGGTGTTTCCATAGATGCCTTTCATTTATTATATGTGTTTTAGGTGGTTGACATATTTAAGCATATTCAAGGTGATTTAAAAAGGTGTTTTGCTACTACAGACCTAACTAGGCCTTATTGGTCTGTAGGTTATTATATAATTCATTGTATCACATTTACATTCTGTGGGTTAGGAAAGATTTCTAAGGGGAATGGAATGCTGTACAAGCAATGGGTGTTCATGACATCATTAATTACAGCAGGACAGTGAAGGAAAAGCAGAGGAATTTTACATGATTTTAATGAATGTCTATATTCTGTTTCAAATTAGCTATGTTCAGTAACTGCATTTTTTTGCATAGTTTAAGAGCAAAAATTTACTCTTCATTTTGTGATGAATATGCCATGCCAGAATCAGTTTTTAAATTATGCAAGAAATGTATAAAAGTTAAATATAACTAAAATTAGAAATGAAAATGAATTTCAATACAGACACCGCTGGTCCTTACGTGTATAAAATGTGTAAAACAAGTAGTTGAAGCTGCCGGGGACTGACAACATGACTACTTTTAGATGTTAGCTTCAGATCCATTCAGACAGCAATAGTGGCAGAATTAGAAATAGAGCCAGAGAAAATGAAGTTTCCTCTCCCTCTTAGGTAACATGGTTTGAAAATGGAGAACTGTGTCCACCGATAGCAGCCTGTGCCATGAGGTACTTGCACTGGTGTGTGGGACAAGCACAGGGAGCTGAGAGGTTCTATGGGCAGGAGGAGGTTCGGAACCCCTCAGGCCTGCTTTCTCCTCTGTAAAAGGACTGGATCAGATTATGGGGATTACATCCTGTCCTATGTGCTGCAGTCCTCTGCTTTTCACCGTGACTTGATGATTTTATTCTAACTTTGGGAGGAGGGTGTATGTGTGATGTGTGTGTGTGTTCATTTAACTTCCAAATTAATTTGGTTTTAATACTAGTTTTGCCTGTTACTAGCTAAGCGACTACTGGCAAGTTACTTGTTGGCATCTGTGGCCTCATGCCTCAAGTGGGGACCTGCTGTCTCCAAAGGAGTTTTGTGAGGTGAATATTGGAAGGCTGCAAGCACAGAGATAGGTTCAAAGCAACCCTCCAAACAGTGTCAGCCGTTGCTTTGAGTTATTCATTCTCTTGTTCACAGTTGTGTGTATGTGGCTCTGTGTGTATTTGTGTGTATATGTGTGTGTGTGTGCGCGCGCGCGCGCGCTGGAGATTGAACCCAGGGCCTTGCTGCTGGAACAGTGCTCCCCCTGAAATACATCCCCAGCTTTTTAAAAAAAAAAATTTTTTTTTTGTTTTGAGACAAGGTCTCACTGAGTTGCCCAGGCTGGCCTTGAAATTGTGATCCTCTTGCCTCAGCTTCCCGGGTAGCTGGGATTACAGTTGTGTCTAGCTATGTATTTGATTGCTATCGCAGCTTGATTTTTCTAAGGGCTTTTTGATTTAGCATTTGATGGTAGTAGTGGCTATTTAAGCTTTATTATAAAAATGCACATAGGAAGAAAATGTTCTTTAGAGAATATGGGCAGAATGCACCATTTCTTCTGTATCTAAGAAATGACACCAAATGACAGCTGTTTCATTGATGTGCATTAGAGAAGGGATTAATTGGGAATTGTCCATGTTTGAAAATAATATTGGTAGAAGTAAGTAAACAATTATAAGTGAAGAAAATATGTCTTGAGTTATTACTTCTTAATGGAGAAAAGTTCTCCATTAAATAGTGCTATGTATGCCAGGCAGGCCTGAAATCACTAGGATCAGCAATCAAATCCTGTCTATAGCTACTGGAAGGTTCAGGAGCCTTTAAAAATGTGCAAAATCACTATGATATTACAAGGTAGATCTGCGTGCTAAACCAGTTATTTCAGACTCCAGTGTCTACCAGATATGACAAGAAAGTCCCCTGAGTGAGTGAGGCAAGGCACAGAAGGTACAGTGACTGTGGCAATTGAGGGAGGGGGGGTGTTCCTTCTAATGGGTTCAGCTGCCGCTCAGTTCCATCCAGCTGCCGTGTGGGAATTCAACCATCCTCTTGCCAGAACATTCAATTTTCAAGATCTAGAAATTCAGGGTTCTGTCTGGAAACAACTGTCTTCTGAACATTGTGCAGACCAAATAAAAGCACACCTCCTAAGCCGATCAGCCCACAGGTCACAAATTTCCACCCCTGCTTTCCATCTTGCGACTATCTTTAAGAAACAGGCTTCTGCCTAAAACGGCAGCTCACCTTTCACCTCAATACAAGACAAATCTGAAAAATCTTTTTGATTAGAGAAAGGAGGCACGGGTTATCTGGTGAGCTGCGTGGTAGTTTGTTCAGAGAACATTTACTGAGTACCTTCTACATGTTGGAGATAAGTAGAGGGAGCAAGCCTCAGGGACAGCTACGCAGCTGCCTCTAGGACAAATGAGGTCATTTTTGTTTTGTTTTTCGGCAAAATTCGCCTTACGTGATATATTATCTGAATCATCCCTTCGCTGTTCCTTCTCAGATGAACCCTGTGGCAAAACGTTTCTGAGTTCTAAGAGTTTTTGCTGAATGGGTTGCATTTCCTCATGGTACTCTGGCCCTACCACTACATTTTTTTTCTTTTTTTAAAATTTTTATTCTAATTTTTTATACATGCTTGCAGAGTGCAATTCATTTCATATTACATATAAAGAGCACAATTTTACAAGTCACTGGTTTTACATAAAGTATTTTCACAACAATTGTGTCTTCATACATGTACTTAGGGTAATGATGTCTAACTCATTCTGCCATTATTCTTATCTCCTTGCCCCCTCCCCCACTCTTTGTTCTATTTAAAGTTCCTTCATTCCTCTCATCCCCCCTCCCTTGCCATGATAAGTCAGTATCTTCATAACAAAGAAATCATCATTTGACCTTTGGTTTTTTTGGATTGGCTAACTTCACTTAGCATTATTTTCTCCAGTCCATTCATTTACCTGCAAATGCCATGATTTTATTTTCTTTTAGTGCTGAGTACTGTTTCATTTTGTATATATACCAACATTTCCCTATCCATTCATCTGCTGATGGGCATTGGGGTTGGTTCCCCAATCTAGCTATTGTGAATTATGCTGCTAAAAACATTGATGTGGCTGTGTCCCTGTAGTAAGCTGTTCTTAAGTCTTTTGGGTATAGACCCCAAGGAGTGAGATAGTTGGGTCAAATGGTGGTTCCATTCCAAGTTTTCCAAGGAATCTCCATACTGCTTTCCAGATTGGCTGCACCAATTTGCAGTCCCACCAGCAATGTATGAGTGTGCCTTTTTCCCCACATCCTTACCAGCATTTATTGTTGTTTGTATTTTTGATAGCTGCCGTTCTGACTGGAGTAAGATGATATCTTAGAGTTGTTTTGATTTGCATTTCTCTAATTGCTAGAGATATTGAACATTTTTTCATATATTTGTTGATTGATTGTATATCATCTTCTGAGAAGTGTCTGTTTAATTACTTCCTACCACTACATTTTATAGCTGACTTGAGGGCAGAGATGGTTTGCTAATGTGATACCACAAGGCTGCATCACACACACACACACCCCAATTTCCAGGGACAACATATATTTCAATTAAAATAATGTGTCCCATTGCTTCCTAAGCACATTCAATTCATGCCCTGATATGTGGTTTGCAGTCACTGTAGACCAGGTGACCAAGAAAGTGGAAGACTTGGTGACTTTCCAAGGACCAAGAAAACAATGGAGGCTTTTAGGGTGACCAACTCCACCGGTTTGCCCAGAACTTAGGGTGTTCCCAAGAAGCAGGACTTTCGGTGCCTACTCCGGGAAAGTCCTAGGCAAACTGGAACAAGTTGGCCACCGTGGACCCCATTTCCTCTTCTACTTGGACAACAGCTCAGTTATAGCTCCCACTCCCCTTGGAGTGAAATGTAGCCATGGGACTCAGGTTTAGTAAGTGAGTACTGAAGTGACCGACCACTCCCGAGTTGGCCCATCTGAAAACCACAGTGATCTGCTGTGCCTCTTCCTCTTCCCCCACAATCCTGGAATCAGGAAGATGAAGATGAAGTGACCTCAGAGGTGACAGCACCCTTGTCAACCAGGTCCCAGAATGACTAATAGTGTGCCCTTCCCCACTATCCTGGAACCAGGCAACCCTGTTCAATGATCGAGGATGCCCCCACCATTAAGCATTTTAGAATCTTCTGCTTCAGTGGCTGATCCTAATACAGAAACAAGTGCCCTGAAGGTGGGTGCTACTGTGAAAAAACTTAAGCTACTGTGACATTGACAATTGTTGGGTGGTGGGCGGTGATGAAACTATTGGAAGCCAAAGAGATTGAGATCCATGTTGTGAAGTGGAAAAAAACATTTTATAAAAACACTCATCTGTGATAACTTAGATGGCTAACCCCATCACGCACCTCATCAGTGTGTAGCTCCGACAAGCCAGGGTGAGGGACCTGTTACTCCTCACTGTTTGCCAAGAAACTCCACTATTTACCCCTTCTGTGTTTTTCAAGAAAAAGATGAGCTCAGAAAGGAATTAGTTTGCAAGTAGAAAGGGAATAAAAGATGTAGGAAGTTGGGACTGTACAGTATTGGAAAAGCTTACTGCTTCTAAACCTGAAAGAGTTAGAAGACTAAAAATCAGTAAACATTCATTAAGTCTTTCCAATTAAGTAGGGTACTCAATCCCTTCAGCAAAGATTGGACAATTTATGCCTTCAGGTGACCTTTAGGTGGTCATTGTTCAGCTGATGGAGGTAGGGGGAGAGGAAGTAATAAAAAATAGGCATGTGATGGGAAATATTTTAGATCCTAGTACTGACACATTGCATTGACTGCAAACAGATAAGGGAAGAGGCCTAGTAAGTGTTCAAGGAACTTTTATAGCCAACGAAAACACAAACCAATGGAACCTTAAATAATAAAGCAAAACTTTGTTGGAATTTTTGGATGACACTTAGGCCTCCACAATTGCAGGAGCTGGAAGTAGATGAAGCACTAAAGCTGTCCAACCCCAAAAGAGAGAGTTCTCCCCAACACCCATTTTATATCTGGCCAGGAACAAGAAGAGCTTCTCAGAGGTAGGAGCCTGGAACTTTGGAGAACAACGTGCCAGGGATTTCTCAGCAGAGAGAATAGTCAGGATGAAATCAGAAATCCCCCGCTGCCAAGCTAAGGGGGTTTTCTAAATGCTTGCTTGGCGAGACTTCATAGCTACCAAGGCCTGGGGTCTACTATGTGGCTCTCACACTTCCCATGGAGTTTCACTGCAACTACTGTGCCCACCACTGTGCATTGTCAGTGGAAAGGAAGATAATTGTCTCAGTTCATAGATCGCCAAACCTTGGGGAGCCAATCAATATCTCTGCCTCATATATAGAATTTGGAGCTGGTGTAGAAGTTGCATGGGACTTCAGACTGTTGTCTGGGACAGGGAGTTTGTTCTGTCAGGACAAGAAGATGAAATATTTATTATTTATTTTTAGTTGTAGATGGATACGATACCTTTATTGTGTGTGTGTGGTTTTGAAGATGGAACCCAGTGCCTCACCCATGCTAGGCAAGCGCTCTACCACTGAGCTACAAACCCAGCCCCTGAAATATTTATTTTGATCCACTGGCAGAGACTGGCAGGCGTTTACCAAAAATTATCCTCCTCTTCCTGGGCACACAGACTGCGTTTCCCAGATTCCCTTGCAGCTCGGTGAGCCCATGTGATTGAATTCTAGCCAATGGAAGACGAGCAGAAATCCTGCCTTATCATTTCCAGGCCTGATTCATAAAATCTTCCCATGGGCAATCCTCCATTCTCTTTCCGCTCCAGTCAACTGGACGGAGACAAATGCAACCACTCTGAAAATCACATGTTGGAAGATGTCACAGCTTTATCAGCCTGGGTCCCTGAATGACTGACTGGAACAGAGCCCTTCCCCCTTCTCTCCAATCTGGATGTACTCAGGACTGTTATACAAGAGCAAGAAACAAATTTATATTATGTTTTAGGCATGCATTTTGAGTCTGTTACCTTTACTGGTACACAAACTTGAGGAATACGTGAAACAATGTAACAACAGATTAACATAAATTGAGCATATCAGAGCCAGGGTGCAGTAAGTAAATAGATGAATAGTACATGAAAAAGGTTAATCTTGACCGTGACTTTTAAGACACTATAAAACAACTCATGGGAAAAATAGTTTTGGTCATAGTTGTTGAAAACAATTGCCTTTCCATGTGGTAGGAATTATTTTCCTAAGTGTTTAGAAAAAAAAAAAATCTTTCCATACAGTGAGACTAGGCCTGCTTGAGTTGTAAAGTGTAACTCACTTTGAGAAATGCCACTGACAAAGTTTCAGGTGAGATCAGAGGTCTCAGTCACTCCTCAAGCCATGCCAGGCCCCACTGATCAGAGACATGTTTTCTAAAAGAGTGACTTAGTGCTATCCCGTCTGAAGCTGGAGTATTGTTCCAAGTTCTAGCATCCCAGAGTCTGTATCCCCTCCAGTCAACAATCAGCAGCAGCTGAGTCATAGCCGCTGCTTACTCACCTTCACCAGGCTTGGCAATCCAGCTGCAGCAGCCGCACCACACCTGCAGCGGCTCCACACTGACAGCCGCCAGTAAGCACCTCCCATCTAGTTCTATACCCGGCCCAGGTAGCCATTGAGCTTGTTTTCCAAAACCAGACTCTTAACAGCTGATTTCGTGTCTCCATGTACACCACCTTTGGTGTACATGGAGAGACCATTCTGGGCTGACATGTGAATCCCATCCCCTCCAGCAAACAGCAATAGGCAGGATTCTGCCCCAGGCTCCCACCAGGCTAGCGAGTCACTTGGCTAGCGAATCCAATGGAATTCTATGTCCTTTAAGAAACTAAAAAGGGAAGAGTGGGTTCAAATTGAGCCAGAATATCCACAGGTGAAGATCCTGCATGAGGGTCCAGCATGGTACCAGACAAAGCCACAGCACAGACGACACAACTACATTCCCTATTCCCACATCACAGCCACTTGACCCAGAAAACCCAGTGATAGAGGGTTAAATGTTTCTATAGACAATGCTACTATTTTTATTCATTTTGTGACACCTGCCACACTTATCAAGCACCCACAATGTGCCAAGCTTAGGGAGTGACTTGGGTGCTACGGGTGAAAACTGGAAGCAGTCTACTTCTGATTTTGAGGTGCCCTGTCTAGTGACCAAGGCAGATATATTACAAATAACCATAATATATGAGGGATATAGCACACTGAAAGTATTTGGGGAATAGAGGAAGGAGGAATGAACTATCTGGGAAGTCGGTGACTGAGGGAAGGAAGAGACACAGCTTCAGAGAGGATGTCCTGGTCTCGCCTCGTGCTTGTTTGGGGAGAGTGTTATGGTTTGGATGTGAGCTGTCCCCCAAAAGCTCATGTGTGAGACAATTCAAGAAGATTCAGAGGAGAAGTAATTGGGCTATGAGAACCTTAACCCCATCAGTGAATTAATCCCCTGATGGGATTAACTGAGTGGTAACTGAAGGCAGGTAGGGTGTGGCTGGAGGAGGTGGGTCATGGAGGCGTGGCTTTGGGGTATATATTTTGAATTTGGTGAGTGGAGTCTTTTTCTCTGCTTTGTGATCATCATGCGAGCTGCGTTCCTCTGCCACACTCTTATGCCATGATGTTCTGCCTCACCTTGAGACCCAAGGAATGGAGCCGGCCTTCTATGGATTGAGACCTCTGAAACCCCGAGCTCCAAGTAAACTTTTCCTCCTCTAAAATTGTTCTGGTCAGGTCTTTAGTCACAGCTGTGAAAAAGCTGTCAGCTGCCAGTGTTCCTTCTCCCTCCTGCCTTCAGGAAACCCTGTGTGGTAACAGAAATGGCCCTGATTGACACCCACCTGGCCACGGTGACCCAGCCTGGTCCAGTCAGAGTGAACTTCAGTCACGTTACTCAGGATCTGACCCCAGTCTTTTCTCTCCCCTCCCTGGTGGGATTGCCAGTTGGAACATGAACGTGAAAGTGGGCAGTCTTGAAACTTGAAAGTAGGTAGTCACGAGCAGAAAGCTGGGAGACGCTGCAGGAACGAAACTGAGAGCAACTGGGCTGAGCGCTGGACCCGTGTGACATCATTTGATCCCTACAGTCATCTGAGATCTATGCCCTGGACGGTGGCTCTTGACTCTGCACTGGCTTAACTTGGTAGGGTTGCTGTGGATTCCCAATGAATAGAGATCCTTTCTCTGTTCTCAGAATGTCCCTGCAGCAAATGACTGTACGTGGCAGGGAAGCCTCAGGATAGATGCGTGGCTCAGGACAAGTACAGCCCAGGAGGAGAGGGCCAAGGATGGAACCCTGGGCCAAGCTGGCTGGAGTGGTGAACCAGCCAAGGACTCTGGGGAAGAACAGCCATGGCTGGGAGAGGCCAGCCATGGGAGCCACAGACGTCCAGGAGAAGCGTGCGGGTAACATGGTGACACACTCGAGGAGCGTGTGTGCAGAGGTCATGGAGCAGAAAGACGAGTTCAGATGAGTTGGAACAGAAACCTAAGGGGCCTGAACAGTGAATGGGAGGTGAGAGGGAGTTAAGAGAATTCAACATTCTAAAGAAGTCAGCTAAAGAGAACAACTAGACCGGGAATTAAAGATAGGAGACACTGCACATGTTTATCAATCATGGAATAAAAACTGGCATCCCCGAGGACGCAAGAAGAACGCGGAAAAGCCAGGCGTGGTGGCGCACTCCTGTAATCCCAGCACTTGGGAGGCTGAGGCAGGAGGATCATGAGTTCAAAACCAGCCTCAGCAATGGCGAGGCACTTAGCAACTCAAGACCCTGTCTCTAATAAAATATAAAAAAAAAAAAAAAGGGCTGGGGATGTGGCCCAGTGGTCGAGTGCCCCTGAGTTCAATCCCCAGTACCAAAAAAAAAAAAAAAGAAAAAAAAAAAAAAGAAGAAGAACGCGGAGCCACAGCACAGGTGGAGGAACCAGCAGCTTCTCAAAGCACAGGCAAGGAAGCGAAGGCGGAGCCAACAGGCATGGGCTTGCGGGTGCTGGAAACTGAGCGTCCCTCCTCCTCATCAGCTTGGCCTCTGTGAATAAGGAAGTGGGGACCTGCCCAGGAAGTTCAGATGGCAAAGGCTGGGAGGGAATCTGAGAAAAGCAGAAAAGAGAATCACACACAGATCTGTGGAAGGAAGTATTTGCACTCAAGGACTTTTGACTCCAATAGCAAATTCAGACCTCCAGGTCGCCTTGCAGTATCTGCAGATGCCTCTGCCCACCCCCTTCCCCAAGCAGGTGGCTGGGAGAACAGGCTCCAGGTCTGACCTCTGGGCTGTGCTGAAGACAGTCAGTGACTCGAACGGGAGAAAATGGAGGCCTGGATCTCAGCAGTGGTCTAGAGAAGGAGGTGGGATGGGATTTAAAGATGTGAAAGTTGTGGGATTGAGAGGGCTAAGGGACCAGCTAGATACAGGGGTGGGTGCTAGGTGGCTACGTGGGACAAAGAGTGTGGCTCAGGAGAACTCTGTCCCAGCAGATAGGGACACCTTCCAAGTCTCACAACAGAATCACATCACTAGGAACAAGAGAATGCCACTAAGCAGACTCTAGTTCCAACTCTTCCTACAGAGAGGGGACCCTGAATCCCAGGGGATAAAGTCACTTATTCATGTTCAAAGTCAGTGTCCATGCCAGCCCTGGAACCAGAACTGATTGGAAGAGAAAGGAAAGAGCTGGGGAGAGGTGGGGAGAAGAGAGGGAAGGCATTCAGTCCTAGTCATCCCTTCCTCCACTTGTTCCTCCACTTCTTTTTTTTTTTTTTTTTTTTTTTTGGTACCAGGGATTGAACTCAGGAGCACTCGACCACTGGGCCACATCCCCAGCCCTGGCCCCTCTTTTTTTGTATTTTATTAGAGACAGGGTCTCGCTGAGTTGCTAAGTGCCTCGCCATTGCTGAGGGTGGCTTTGAACTCGCCATCCTCCTGCCTCAGCCTCCCAAGTGCTGGGATTACAGGCGTGCGCCACTGTGCCCGGCTTCCTCCACTTCTTCATTCAGCCAACAAGTACTTCAAAGTGCTGATGCCACAAATGTGAATATGGCTCAGAACCTGACTTTTTTTTTTTTTTTTTTTTTTTTGGTACCAGGGATTGAACCCAGGTGTGCTTAGCCACTGAGTCACATCCCCAGCCTTTTTAATATTTAATTACAGATAGGGTTTCACTAAGTTGCTGAGGCTGGCTTTGAACTTATGATCCTCCTGCCTCAGCCTCCTGAGCCACTGGGATTACAGGCGTGTGCCACCACACCCAGCCAGTACCTGCCTTTAAAGAACTTCTGGCCCATGGAGCAAGACAGACAGCTGTTGGAATAACACATACCACGGGGCACGAAGAAAGTAAAGGGGTATTTCTCTCCGTGAGACCCTGTCTCTAAATAAAATACAAAATAGGGCTGGGGATGTGGCTCAGTGGACGAGTGCCCCTGAGTTCAATCCCAGGTACCCCACCAGAAAAAGAAAGAAAGAAAGAAGCATTTCTGCCTGAGGTGTTGGAATTCCTTGAACCAGGCATGAAAAGATGAGCAGAACAAAGCAGAGGGAACGGGACACCAGGCCTGGACAGGAGGGCCAGGAAGGGCTGTGATCAGCCAGCGTGGGAAGCAAAGCCCTGGATCAGCGGCCCTGGCATGGGGCTGGCGGGTGGAAAACACAGGAGGGAACTCCAGAAAGAGGTCTTGGTGGAGCAAGCACATGTTACAGTTTCTGCCAACAGAAAAGGAACCCAGTTGCCTAAGTCACTCAGCTTAGAAGTGGAGGAAGAGCTCCCGAGACCCACTGGGCCACAGGATGGGCACGTTCCACCCCGCCACGCAGCACGAGAGCTCAGGATCCCAGGGGCAGCCAGACTCCCATAAATAACGCAAATTAAAAGTGACAGTGCTAAAATCTATGAGGGGGGGGGGGGGCTGGGATTAGCTCCAGCTGGAAAGAGGCACCCAAGGTAGGAAGTGAAGGGATGAGGAGGATTTTGACAGAGCAGATTGGGAGTCACAGAGTGACGAGAGCTCTGTGGGGAAAAGTATTAATTATTCTGATGGAATTTCATTCTTCAGGGAGGGAGCAGATCTGGATTCAAAGCAATGAGTAGCTGAATTTGCAATTGCTCTGATTTCTTGGAGCTGTGGTTTCTCTGTTCCACCCAACCCTCTTTTATCACTTGGCAGAGTCAGTGATTTTCTTATGAGGCTGCCTTGGTGTGCCATTTTTTTTTTGTTTGCTAAATAAGTGTCGAATGAATGATTGAATGCATGGAAATGGACATGAGAAAATATTCAAAATAGTCTCTATTCTAATACTACTAGGAAGACCTTTTTAACTCTGGGATTAGAAAGCAGAAGTTTTGAGTCTGGTGTGGTGTCACATACTTGTAATCCCAATGACTCAGGAGGCTGAGGAGGCAGGAGGATCACAAGTTTGAGGCCAGCCTCTGTGACTAAGGGAGGCCCTAAGCAATTCAGTAAGACCCTGTCTCAAAACAAAAAATAAAAGTCTGCACTGTCATTCCTCAGCATCCTCCCCTGCTCTGATTGCAAAATGTAGCTCAGTGGTAGAGCACCCCTGAGTTTAATACCCAATACCAAAACCAAACTCCAGAAGGTTTGGCTTGTCTGCAAAGCCCAAAATAATTTAGCTTTCTTCTCCAAGGTTTTAATCTGTGTGTGTGTGTGTGTGTGTGTGTGTGTGTGTGTATGCGCACATATGCACCTTGGACCTCTTTGGCATCTGGGGAAGCCTAGAGAACCCCTCTCAGAAGAAAGTTTTAAGTGTTTAAATATACAGATCACAAAAAATATGTTTATGCTAAAATACAATTATCCAAATATTTTAAGAAATAAATTATCTATGGTCATAGGTATGCTCATGTATTAACACACTAATAACAAGATTTATTAGCAAGCCTCAATAATCACTGTAATTCCAAACCAGTGATGTGCTTAAGGACATTTTAAAATATCAGTCACAATCATAACAGATCTGAAAGTGGCTATGATTTCTACCAATAATAAAGTCACAGAAACTGATGACACTACAAAGGTTTGTTGCCTGCCTTTGTTGTTGAAGGAAATGCCAAGTGACAATTAGAGGTTAGTGAGTTAAAAATGTGGATTTTTGGATGTAGCCACTGAACGTAGCCATGAACTTCTGCAGTCATTCCTCAGCATCCTCCCCTGCTCTGATTGCAAAGGCCAGGGTCACCAGGGAAGTGGCACACCTGAGACTGGGCAGATCAGTAAAGGAAATCAAGTTGCTGGTGCTCAGGATCACTTTGGCCCATCAGATACAGAGTGAAATGGTGGAGACAGGTCATTCTGCTTTGCCTGAGACCATATGAGATTTGTCTCCAGAAAATCACTGGGCTCATAAGTTCTGACAGGTTGGGTAGGCTCCTGACTTGGTTGATGAGAAGTAGGCCTCTCGCCCACTGACAAGAACTCAAGGAAACTCCAGAGTAAACACGGTGAGTTACCAGCAGTAAGCTGAAGGATTTTTTTTTTTTTTTTTTTGGTACCAGGGATTGAACTCAGGGGCACTCAACCTCTGAGCCACATCCCCTGTCCCTTTTGTATTTATTATTTAGAGACAGGGTCTTGCTAAATTGCTGAAGCTGGCTTTGAATTCAAGCTCCTCCTGCCTCAGCCTCCCCTGCCACTGGGATTACAGGCATGAGCCACCTCGCCCCGCAGCCTGAAGGACTGTGTTCATCCTTTTGTCCTCTGGGTTGTGTATCAATTTGGAAATGAGGAAAAGGAACAACAAAACACAGAGTTGGTGAGAATGTGTGGAAACACGCGGCGTTCCTGCATTGGGTTCAACATTTCTGCAGGGCAATTTGGCAATATGGACCGAAAGCCTTCAATCTGCACGTATGCTTCCGTGTAGTAACCCTGTTGCTAAAGGTTTTTCTTCAGAAAACAATTTTGTTTATCAAAAATATATCTGCACAAAATGTTAATTGGTGTTCTTAACAAAATGAAAAAACAATCAAAAATAATCAATAAGCAAATCGCTCATAATATATTGCAAAAAGTGCAAAACCAAAGGCTACAGGGTCCAGAAGAGTATTATAGTACCATAGCAAATTGGAAAGCTGAAACGTAGATTAAGAAACAATGTCCACTGCACCTGCACAAATGGTAACAGTGGTCCCCTGCTCTGGTAGGTTGCTGCTGGGCATTGTTTTCTAAGTTCTCTAAAGTTCTTTCAGGGAGCATGTATAATTTAGCAACATAGATTATTTTCAAGAACATAAATGGTAAATTTGTGTCTGAAAGAGAGACAGCTGCATTTGTTTAAAAAAAAAAATCATTTCTCCATGAAATTCCAGCTTAATTCACACATCTATTTCTTAACAGAAATAGAGGACAATGAGGACAATTTAGAAAACAAAAAGAGGAAAGAAAGTGGGGGGAAAGGGAGAAAGGGAGGCAGGGAGAGACAGAGGGAGGGAGGGAGGGGAGAGAAGGAAAATGAAAGGGCGACAAGGGAAGATGTGGGTGGGATATGGCCTTGTGGCCCTGCCCTACATAACAGCAGGAAGCCTGGTATTTAAGCAGGGTCTACACCCAGCCCCACACTCATAGTGAATTATGGGAGTCCATTCTAGGCTGCCATCATTCTCTTGGTGGTGGGCATGGGAGTGGCGGTGTCTCCTGGGCTTATGCAAAACCTGACTGCTGGGCCCCTTCCCCACATCAGAACTCTCACCTCCACCTTGGAAGAAGCAGGGGTGGCGGTCTTTTAAATAGTGGCGGGCAGGGTCCAGAGAAATCCAGAGAAGGAACACTGGCTCTTGTTGCTGAGAACTAGCCTTCTGGAATCTGCCAACTTAGCATGTCTGGAATTCCTGATGCTTTGCTTTGGCCTTACAAACCTTTTCTTTCAGAGACTGATTGAATCTCAAGAGTAAATATTTATAGTACCTTCATGCCTTCACTCCACAAATATTTTTTAATATTGCTCTCTCATGAGAGAGAGCAAACTGTTTGTGGCTCCCTCTAGGACTGTTGGGGCTACCCTGCCCTACTATCAACAGGCAGATTCCAATTATTCTTCCCAATTTGGCTAAAGGAGCCCCTTCAGGTGAGGATGGATGTGCAGGTTGGGGGAGGGACATGTCCTGGGCTCAGTGGAGGCTGCCATGGGGTGGGGCTTGGAGGCAGAAGGGGGCCCCGGCTTCCATGAAGGTGGAGTTGGCCCAGGAGGGGTTGCCATGGGCACAGCAAAGAGCCCACACAGGGGACTGCAGGTGGCTAGGCAGGGCTGAGGCCCTCCAGGAGTGAGCCGGTTTGATGTGTTTGGAGCTAACCTTGATTGACAAGTTTTTATGCCTGTATTAGGATTCTCCAGATAAACACGCCCAGGAGGAGAAACACAAATCTCTAAGAGAGGATTTACCACGGGAATTGACTTAAACAATCATGGAGGCCCAGAGGTAAGGGGAGCCAGGAAAGCTGGTGGTGTGATTCAGGGCAAATCCAAAAGCCTGAGGACCAGGAGCTCCAATGTCTCAGGGTAGGAGAAGATGGAGGCCCCCAAAGAGAAGGGAGAAAATTCTTTCTTGTTCTACTCCAGCTGTCAGAGGATTGGATGATGCCTGCCTGCACCTGGGAGGACTTATCAGCTTTTCTCCCCACTTCAAATGCTAATCTCTTGCAGATGCACCCTCGCAGACACACCCAGGAATAAAGTTACCAGCTATCTGGGCATCTCTTAGCCTAGGCAAGTGGACACAGAACTTTAAGGATCACAGTGCCACTTGTTCCTCCCTTCCCTCCACCTATCCACCTACATCTCCTGAGTTCTTTCTCTTTCTATATACTATGTAGCTCTGAATGTCAGAAAATAGCTTCTGCTGACTGGGGTGGAAACAGAAAAGTAAACAACTATAATCTAGAAGAAGTGCTGAGGAAAGTGAGTTTAAGGGACAGTGTTGGAGCCAAGAAAGAAGTGACCAGCTCTGTAGGAGGGGTGAGGTGGGGAGGGGGTTCCAAGCAGAAGGAAGAGAGTTGTCAAAGCAGAGCCTTATGAAACAGGTCAGCCTGATCTGGGAACTGGGTCTTGCAGCCAATATCAAAGCTGCTTACCCTAGAACAGGCCAGCAAGGTGAGCCACCGAGCTGAAGTAGGCAGGTGGCAAGGGATCAGACTCACCTACAGAAGTCCTGTGCTGATATGTGTGGGCCAGGTGGGTTGGGGACTACAGGCTGGGCCATACCAAGAGCACTGAGAATGCAGCATGTGATGGGTGAGGAAGGGAGGAGAGGACCAGCCACGACTGGTGCTGTGCCAGGCAACCTCCATGTTTGGGGACGAGGAGCTGAGTTCAGTTTTGAGTTGGTTATGGGACAGCCCGGGGAAGGGGGGCACTTGGTCACTGGGATTTGGAGCTTGAGAAGGAGGACTCTGAGTCAGAGCTGGGCTTTACAGACCATGCGGTCCTAGTAAAGGGGCCTGATGCAGAGCCAGGGAACCTGGGCCAGCCCAGTGCTACTAGTTGTGACCTTGGGGAATTCATTTTACCTCCCTGTGCTTCAGTTTCGTCCTCTGCAGGTGGCCTTCCATTTGTGGCTAGGGTGAATAGGAATCGTGCTCCCAGGATTGCTCAATGTGTTGTTAGGGCTATTTGGGGCCCTTCATGGTTGGGGTCTCATGATGCATGAGACGCCCAGGAAAGCGCTGCAGGTGGACAGGGAAAAGCCTGAGGACAGCTGGAACCATGGGCAGGTAGGACCGCTGTCACGCTCTACTCCTGGGGCAAAGTGGTGGTTATGTGCCGTAGTTTAAAATCCTTTAAAAATAAAGCCTCACCAGGTCTGTATCCAAATATATCAGTCAGTTTTGCCTTATGAGAAAACCAAATTAAAATTTACTATTCAGGTCTTTCAATCAACAAAGTGACCCAGTGAACACCGTACAGGACATTTTGAAGGCATATGAGAACCATGAGTCCACCACTGAGTCCAAACCTTGCTGGTAACCTGCTGTGTGACCTTGGGAGCCTGAACCCACTCTCAGCCTGAGTCCATTCACCCTAAAACGAGTTGGTCAGATCAGAATCATCGTTCCACTCAGGTTTCTTCCAGCCCTAAAAGTCTAGTTCCAAAGGCAACCAAGTGTTAGCCCAGCTTTAGTTATCTGTTGAACTTGGAAGTTAAATGGTGGATGTGTGAGACAGGAAAGAAGCTAAGCCCACGGTGGACAGGAAGCCAAAGCAGACGGGGAGCAGACAGTGTGGTGGAGAGAGAGGAGGGCGCTAAGCCTGGGATGGGGCAGTCTGGTTTGGGCAGTCTGGTTCCAAGAGTTACCAGCCGGGCGGGTTGGTTGGTCAGCAAGTCTGCAGCACTGACCTGGCCTCCTGAGTCTTAGGTGGGGCACACTCCTATGACCCTCTGCTATTGTTATGTTACAGTCAGTGGGGAAGGGGACATTGAACAAGCTTCAATAATCAATGAAATGACTCTAAGACTATGAGCAAGTAACTGGACTTCTCTGAGCTTCAGTTTCCTTCTCTATAAAATGGGGATACAAATGTGTAACTTGGATCCGTTCTGAGATTAAGTTTGCCAACGTGTTTTGTTTATTTACATTCAGTGGGGCTTGCAGAGACTCAAAAGTACAATTAGGGTTATTAAATGAGGACACTGGGGCAAAGGAATTAAGAAGACGAAGGAAAGGGAAATGAATCTCTAGACTGCATGCTGATGGCCTTCAATAGTTGCTAGCGCTAGGCTGCAGATTCAGTTCTGAGCTAACAAGCTACCAATGAGAGAAAGAAAGAAGATCAGTCTGATGCTATCATTTCTGGCTTAAAATTTGCTCTTAGGTCAAACCCAAGCTCCCCATCCTCTCACACCCTCCTCCTGTCTCACCAGCCCTCACACCTGTGCCACCTGGAGAGGCCAGGCTTTTCCTTGCTGGGCCCACCACTCCTGGGCCTCTCTCAGGGCTCAGCTCACCCATCTCTTCTTCTAGGAAGCTTCCCTGGGTGAGGCTGGCGGTGCCAGCTCTGCTCTCTGCAAGCATCCTGTACTGCCCACCTTCTGTGCTCCCCACGACTGCCTAAGGCTGCTGGTCTGATATCTCCAGTCCCCAACTCTGCTCCATCCCTCCCAGAGCACGTGACAAAGGACAGCTGCTCAGTAAACAGTGGAAAATTGAGCGGCTTTCTCCATGCTGAGATCTGTCATGTGGTGTGGGGGACACACTGCTCAGCAATGGTGATCTAAGAGAAGCCAGAAAGGAGGGTGGGTGACGGGTATGGCAGGACTTACCCAAGAAAACCATTGAGCCAATCAGAGGTGAGCTGGAGTTTACTGGAGAGGGGAAGGGGAGGGGAACAGTGGGTTTAAGATGGTTTACAAAATAAAACTTGCAAAGGGCATTTGAGGAAGCCTGCTTTCTGTGACCACTTCTTGTAAGGCACATCTGTAAAGGTAGTGAGACTTTTGGAAGTAAATGCAAAGACAACCCCAGAAAAAAGAAAGCAGAGCATGGTATCAACCTACAGATCTGTGGGACATATTCCAGGACAAGGGTCACAAAGGTGAAGGGCCAGTGATTAGACCTGAATTACCCACTGTGTAGACAGATAACAGGTGATCAGACGTTCACTTGGTGAAGATTTTCAGATGTGCTAAGCTGGGAAGATGGAATGGTGAACCTCACAGTAAATATTTCCAGAACCTTGAAAGATCATAGCAACCACTGGCACTGACATTTCATGAAATTTCACAAGTAGAGATTGCTTCAATGATCTCTCTCTCTCTCTCTCTCTCTCTCTCTCTCTCTCTCTCTCTCTCTTCCTCTCATTGGATGCTAAGCTACTTGAGAACAGTGGAAGCATGTTCTTTTCATGTGTCTTCTATAGCACTTGTTCTAGAATTTTCACAGCATTCACTCACTTGCTGAATTAAATTACATTCAAAGGATTAGAGATGCAGTTTTCAGGTGTAGGGAAAATACACTAAGCTTAATGATATAAGGCCACCTTTCAAGTGCTGTTTTGTTTGTTGTCTTGGTACTGGGGATTGAACCCAGGAGCACTCTAGGACAGATGGGCTACCCTACCCCCCGAGAGGTTTCCGTATCCTGAGCAAAGCAACCTTGTTTCATTTTCCTGGCAGGAGCCAATGGGCTTAAAGTTCGCTCTGTTCCATGGGCAAAGAGCCAATGGCGTTGGGGTTGCTCTGGTGCAACCCCCACCAGAAATCCTTATATAGGGTCCCATTTGAGAGACTCACACACAACAGTTCCACCCTGTGGAGAGGAGGAAGCCACTGCACCAGCCTTAGACCCATCCATTTCCTCCAGCCTGACGGCAGCTGCCCCAGCCAACAGCTCCAGAGATGCCAGCCAGCGCGACCGGGCACCCACCTTCCGTTCAGAGCTTGCACACTCCCCTCTCCCTGACTTCCCTCTCTCAGCACCTCTTTGACCTTCGACCAGAGCACCTCTTCGACCTCCAACCAGCCACAAAGGCTGTTGAATAAATCTCTTGGCTGCATGGCTGTCCCCAGTGTGATTTTTGCCCTTCACTCTACCATTGGGCTACAACCCCAGTCCTTTTTAAAATTTAATTTAATTTTTTTTAAAATTATATTTTGAGACGGGGTCTTGCTAAGTTTACTTGCTGGCTTCAAATTTGGGATCCTCCTGCCTCAGCCTCAGGACTTGCTGGAATTACAGGTGTACACCATCATGCCCACAAGTAGTTTAAAAAGAATTATTTATTTGTAAAAAAAAAAAACTTTACTAGTCTATGAAAAAGTACTCCACAGCCTAAGGAGGAAGCCCTCAAAGTTATAAGATGTGGAAAACGGTTGAGACAAGATTCCATTCATGTCCCATGCACCCTGCCACCCAACCCAGAATCTTGCTACTCATTCTGAACTCCTACGTCACTCAATCCCTCTTGGACCAGCATTGTTCTCTGTCCCCCAGTGGCCCCAGCTGGGTTGTGATGCTCACTGTTCCCCCAGGCTTTTGCCACACAGGCCTTCCTTCAGGCCTGTCACCTCCACTCATCTAACACACAGTTATCAGGGTGAGCTTTGTAAACTGCATATCTATGTCACTCTTTGTTAAAAGCCTTAATGAGTATTACTGGGCATGTTGGCATATGCCTGTAATCCCAGTGGCTTGGGAGGCTGAGGCAGGAGGATCTCAAGTTCAAAGTCAGCCTCAACAACTCAGTGAGGGCCTAAGCAACTTAGCAAAACCCTGTCTCAAAATAAAACAACAAGAAGAAAAAGGGCCGGGGATGTAGCTCAGTGCTTAAGTGCCCCTGGGTTCAATCCCCGGTACAAAAAAAAGTACATATACACCATCTGACCCTAGCCTTCCATGATCTGACCCAACCCCACACTTAGAGACTTGTCCTATTTCTCCACCTTCACAAGCTCTCTAGGCTCTGGCCAGGCCGCATTCCCAGCAGGTCCCTCAATATGCCAAGCACTTCCCCCGCATTCACACATTTGTACCCGGGGTTTCCTCTGCGTGGTGAGCTAGGACAGAAATTCAACTCAAACTCCAGCAAAAGGAGAATGTTCTGGCATGAATACAGTGCATGCCTGATAGAGTTTGGATCTTGAATGTCCCCCCAAGGCCCATGTGTTAAAGGCTTGGTCACCAGGGTGGTACTATTGGAAAGTGGTGGAACCTTTAAAAGGTAGGAACTAGTGTGAGGTCCTTAGGTTATCAGAGAAGCCCTTAAAGGGGATTGTAGGACTCTGGTTCCTTCCTCTTTGTCTCTTTGGCTTCCTGAACATGAGGTGAATGATTTTGCTCTGCCACATGTTCCTGCCATGATGTGCTGCCTTACCACAGGCCCAAAGCAACACAGCAAAATGCAGCAAACAGTCACTGACTAGAACCTCCAAAGCTGTGAACTATAACAAACCGTTTCTTTACATAACTTGGTTATTTCAGGTATTTTGTTACAGTGACAGAAAGCTAACAATAATACCCATATAACAAGTAGCTCAAGCCGGGCGTGGTGGTGCACGCCTGTAATCCCAGCACTTGGGAGGCCGAGGCAGGAGGATCACGAGTTCAAAGCCAGCCTCAGCAATGGCGAGGTGAAGGAGCCCCAATTAGGGAGATGGCTATTGCGGTCAGCTGGAAGCCATAAGTTCCACCTGATAATAAGTATGTATGTGATGCACCTGTAAATGCACGTGAGGCACCCGCAAAGCTAAAGGTATATAACCGGGTGAAAGCGGTCAGAGTCAGGAGAGAAGAATGAATTCATTCAGTCAGTCATGCAGTCGCTTGGTCGGAAGAAGAGTTCGGGTCGGAGAAGAAGAAAAGAATCAGAGCGGCCAGAACGTAGACAGAGCGGTTACAGAAGAGAAACCAGATAGAAGAAGTAATTGCTGGTCAGAGTCAGGCCGAGGCTCCCGAGGAAGAAAGAAGAAAGAAGAAAGAAGCTCTAAAAGCTAAGCTCTCTCTCTAAAGAAGAAATCTCTCTCTTTCAAGCTCTCTCTCTTTCTCTCTAAGCTCTAAGAAGAAAAGCTCTATCTTTCTCTCTAAGCTCTAAGAAGAAGAAGAAAAAGCTATCTCTAATCTTTCTCTCTAAGCTCTTTCTAAGAAGAAGAAAAATCTTTCTTTCTCTCTCTAAGCTCTCTCTAAGAAAGTAGAAGTAAAAGTAGTAATAGCTTTACTCTGCCTCTGAGTTTTTCTCCCGCGGCACTGTGGCTGGCCATGACAGGCAGCTTACAGCGAGGCACTTAGCAACTCAGTGAGACCCTGTCTCTAATAAAATACAAAAAAGGGCTGGGGATGTGGCCCAGTGGTCAAGTGCCCCTGAGTTCAATCCCCAGCACCAAAAAAAAAAAAAAAAAAAGTAGCTCATATGGATAAAACACAGCTCATCAAAAATAATCTCTGCTCTGTCCTAATTTTTTTTTCTAAGTAGAATATTTACAATTATTTTTGGGAGCGGGGAGGTGACAACCAATAAACTAGTTACCTGTGCACACACACGTATTTGAAGAATGCAGAACTTTTTCCACCAGTGTTCAGACAAGAGGGAGAGGAGGGAGGTGCTAGAGAGCCCGTATTGAATGGGCTGGGTCTCTTGCATTCTGTAAGTGTCCTGGATTCAGAGGCAAAGATTCTTAGGAAGAACACTGGGGGCTGTGGCCAGGAAATAGGAGCATATGCTGACTGGCACCTTGAAGTGAGGAAGAGCAGGGCAGTGTCCTGAGATCCCACCGGGACCATGTCCAGGGAAGGAATCAGGGGAAGCATCTCCCCAAAGGAAAAGATTCTGGGGGGCAAACCACTGTGTCTCCTTGCTTGTGAGTCTCTTCTCACCTTTCCTGGGCTTCCAGAAGAATCAAGTGCTTCTACCCAGTTTCTTCCAGAAGTCTCCATTAATTCTTCTCTTCCAGCATGAGCAATATAGCTGTGGTTTTTTGATTATGGGTCTTCTCATCCATCCAACATAAGTTACGGGAAGGCAGAGGTGTTGTTCATACTGATTATGTGTCTGCCTTCCCATTCACCCCGGACCTTCCTACCCTTGCTGGCCCAGGAAGACTGCATCACTGGGATCCTAAGCCTTCTGGCCTCTGGTGGGGCTTGGCCAGTGTGGCTCACGGGTAGGAGATGAGAGCTGAGCTCTTTGTCCCTCCAGCTGCTTCCCTGCAGGTTCCTGGGAGCTGGCTGCCTTCCTGGACTGAAAGCAAGCCCTCCTCTGCAGCAAGCCCTCCCTACACAGGTTGGGTTCTGAAAGCAGCGCCCGTTCCTCTTCCATTCCAACCTTGTTCTGCTGTTCACAGCCCCGGGGTCAGGCCCATCTCCTTAGATGTCCCTACACCATGCCCACACCTTCTAAATAGCTCCTTTATTGAATTCTTAACATATTACCCACTTAGGAGGAGCTGCCTGGCTCCTGCCAGGCCCCTGCCAAACACAATCTTCTATTCAATTTTGTTGCCCCAGGGCCTAGTTCAGTGTCCTCCAACCACGGGCACTTAATAAATCCAGGAAATAAGGAATGATTAAACACTGACTGGATATAGTATTAAGCCCTATATGAAAAATGGACTAGGAGAAATTTTTTTCTAACCGGGACTCACAGTAAGACATGTAGTGTATATTGCAATGCAATAGACCCACAGGTGCACACGTGTGTGCGGACTCATGCGTGCACACACACACTTTATAGAGAAATTTTGTGAAGCGGTGCTTTGACTATATGCAATGCACTGTGATATTTTCTATTTAATTCTGCTTCATTTCGATTTTCAAATTAACTTCTCATTATGGTTTGCTAAATTGATTTCATGGCCACGAAACAATTGTAACCCACAGCTCAAAAAAGCGTTGGCTTAATGACCTTTGGCGTTTTTTCCATTTTGGAGATCGTGTGATTCCAGCACAGAACTCCAAGGCAGGATGAACGAGGAGGGCATGATGTCACAACGATGATGGGGGTTGGCTTCACAGCCTTGAAAAACCAGATGAAACTGCTATTCTGCCATGTCTGTCATAGAATTACTTCTCAAAGTTGACATTTTTAAAGGTTTAGCCTAATTTCAAAGGGGAGAGATTAGACCTCTTAAAACATGCTGCTGACATGAGTGATTTTAAGCTTCAAGTTAATAAAAGTCAGTGAGTGTCTTGGAACCACAGGGCCCACGTGTCGACTTGGCCAGCAGGCTCCACAGAAAGCCTGAAGATGACAGTTGACCTCAGGTGCTTACCTAAGGGTGGGTCCTCACCCTCTCCACTGTGTCCTTGCTGCCTCCAGCAGCTCCTTCTCCTCAGCAAAAACATTTCTGAGTGTCTGGCTATGTGTGGCGCTCCACCAAGGGAACAATACAGGCCTGTCTGTGTCACCAGGGCCACGTACTCTATCTGCAACTGGATAGCCTCTCAAGGTTTCAAATTCAGTTCAAGTCTGCGGTCCTGTCCGCCTCAAAAATTATATGACTCTATTTCAAAAACTGAGTTATATGTTCTCTAAAATTGAATCTCCCCTCTTAACCCACCATCTGTCATTCTCTCCATATCCAAACTGTAAGACTAATAAGTTAAGAGAGTAAAAAAGGGTCACACGTATTATTTAGCTGCCATTCTGGAGCAAATCCATAAACCCAACCAGACAGCACGGTTCTTCCAGAACCCTGCAAGGTTCTTGAGAGAGAGAAATTAAAAAAAAAAAAAAAAAAAAAGACAAGCCTTGGTAGGCACACATGGAACCAGCCAGGGCTTTGACCTCACGCTCTGAAGGGAGCCTTGGTGGGCTGCACAGATCACCTGGCTAGTAGTTTGTCAGTCTTGAATTCACATCAGCACCTATACTATTTCAGGCACAAGTGCTAGAACAGTGGACAAAACAGAGTCCTCGTCCTGTGTCCAAGTTCCATAGAAGCAGAAAATAATCAAAGAAGCAAGATATATATGACAATGCAGGAGATGCTGCACAGAACAAAAGTCCACGAGGACTTGGGTTACTGTGTGCTCGTGAGTGTGCACACGTAGACATTATTTTTGTTTGTGTGCCTGTGAAGGCTTTTGCAGGAGGTGAAATTTGAGGAGAGAGCTGAGTGGATTGGAGCCATGGAAATGCTGAGGGGGAACGCATCTGTTGAAAGGAAGGGTGAACGCAGAAGCCTGGAGACCGTGGAGAAGGCCTCACACACCGAGGTGGAGTCAGGCCCAGGGCTTGAGCCACGGGCGTCTGAGTAGCCTCCCTTGTCCCTCTCCCCCCAACCCACGCCAAACTTTGACCACCTTTTTAATATGTAGACTCATGAATTTTTTTAAAAAATTCATTTTAATTGTGGTTAAAATGTACACAACAAAACTTACCATCCTAACCATATTTAAGTGAACAGTGACATTAAGCATGTTAACACTGCTGTGAAACCATCACCACCATCTATTTCCTGAATGTTTTCATCATCCCAAACTGAAACTCTGCTCCATGAAACCACAACTCCCCACTCCTGGCTCCCCCAGCCCCTGGTAAACACCCTTCTACTTTCTCCCTGTGAATTAGATGACTAGAGGGATCTTGTATAAGGGGAACCACACACTCTTTATCTTTTTGTGATGGGCTTATTTCACTTAGCGTAATGTCCCCCAGGTTCATCCATGATGCAGCAGGTGCCAGAATTTCCTTCCTTTTCAAAATTGAACGAGACTCCCTTGTATGAATATACCACATTCTGTTTCCCATCCATCCATTACAGATGGATACTTGAGTTGTTCCGCCCCTCGGCTACTGTGGCTCATGCTGCTATGAGCATGGCTGTACGAGTATCTCTTCAAGTCCCTCTTTCAATTCTTTAGGGTCTGTACCCAGAAGTAGATCAGCAATTTTACGTCCCTGTTCCTTGAGTTGGTCCTCTGTGCTTTGCTGGAGGCCCCACTGTTAATTGTGCCACCTATTAAGGACACTTCTGACTGCTCTCATGTCCCTCTCTCACTGTAGATGTCTGACACTTGCACCCTCACGCCGGGCCCAGTACATAGTCTGCTGCGGTCTATAGCGCTGTGGGAAACAGGGTGAGGGGGATGCTTGGAACCCATCCCTCTCCTCCTGCTTTCCTGTATTTTTCCACATTGGGCTTCTCTGGTTTTGTTTGAGAGGGGGATTCTGCCTCTAAAATAAAAACTGACCTAATTCGTCTCCCTGTGAGAGAACCAGTAATCCACAGAGAGTAAGTAGACAGGCTGCCAGATGCCTGGGTGTCCTGGGTGGCTGGGCCAGGACCAGAATCCAGGCTTCCCTGGTGGCAGGTCAGCGCAGCTGCCACCAGGCCCTGCTGCAGGAGAGAAAGGTATGCTCTTTGCTTCTCCCCTCAGCCCTTCCTGTCTCTGTCCTTCCTCCCCTCAAAGGTCAGAGAAGGTCAAAGACAGACCCTCACTCACACCTCGCCTTGGTCCTGGAGGTCCTGCCTGGTGGGCAGTCTGCCATGCAGGCGCAGGGTTAGGACTACTTTCCTTCCCATGAACTTTCATCAGGTTCAGGGCTCTCAGGACCCAGGCACCTTAGGCCACTCCAACTCCAGTAGCTGCCTGGAGGCTTGGAAGGAATAGATGAACTGAACGCCTCATGCTGGGAGGCAGGGCCTCCTGAACCTGCTTCTCATCAGTGTGGACTAGATAGTGTGTGTGAGAGAGAAAGAGAGCTTGAGGGTGTGTGTGAGAAAATGTGAAGTGTGTGGTGAAGTTGTGTGTATGTGTGTGTGTGTGTATGTGTGTGTGTGTGAGAGAGAGAGAGAGAGAAACAGAGGCAGCAAGCAAGAAAGAGAATAGAATGTGGTGCAGATGAACACACACAACCTTCCCCATAAGGTTTTGGGGGTTAAATGTTCTGAAAACTGCTGGACAGGACCTGGCACACAGCAATGGCCATGCTACTGCTTCTTATTCTTATTGAGACAGAGAGGGGCAGATTAGGAGAGGAAGGGAAAGGGGAGGTGGGAGGCAGGGAGGAAGAACTAGTTCTTGAAACCCCTGCAATTGAAAGAAAGCTGGACTCTCCAGAGAGTTCCCTGCTGACTCTCCCATAAAGCTGACTGCTCACACCCCGCACCTCTGTTTTATTTTCAAATTTAAATAACGGGCAACCTCCATTGTGTAAAAGAAAATAATTTCCTGATTCCCTGTAGTACCTCAGCGTACCACGCTCAGAGAATCTGCCCAGTGACAGGCATAGGGGCTGAGGAGTGCAGGCAGCTGAGGGTCCCTGTGGCTAGTTAGGAGGCTGCTCTGTGGCAGGCCCTGGTCCTCCCCACCCATCGGCTGTCCCCTAAATCATCTGGGTTCTGTCCCACCTTTGGCAGGAGGAGAGCTGCCTTTTCACATGAAGAATTGAAGGGGGATGGGGCCTGGGCTACTCCAGGCCCTAAAAGACTTCCTTATCACAGCTCCTTCTGAGACTAGCGAAGACCTCCCCCCGCAACCTACAACTTGAAGCAAGCCTTCATTTGGGCCCCCACATTGTACATGTTGATTTACAATCCAGGCTGTCGCAGGGGGATTTTTTTTTTTTTTTTTTTTTACTAATATTTACAAACACAATTCTGTTTGGTTTCTAGATAAGGATTGACAAGAGGGCTGCAGGAGGGCTGCAGGAGGGCTCCTTCCCCAGCAGGGCTGGCCACTAGGCTGTCCTCAGCACTGTCTCTGTCCCTCATGCTGATGGCAGCTGCACTGATTACACTTCCACTCCGTCGTGGCATCAAGAAAAACAAATAACCATACCAAATAACTACATTTGCCCCAGACCATCCTGATGGTGGGAAGTGGTCAGCAAGGAGCGTTCAGGGCAAGGGGGAAAAAGCCAGGCTTTGGGGTGAGAAAGTGCTAGAGCCTCCTGGGCCTGGGGAGGAGGCTTCTGGTCAGCCCAGGGGCAACTTAGACTGCCAGAGAGAAAAGGTGGTGATGTTGATAACACAAGCCTGGGCATACTTTGCATTTCAAAGCAGAGAATAGTCTTGTTAGGTGCAGGAGCCAAAAAAGCAAAGAGCCCTAAAAAGGCGAAAGCGGCCAAGCCGAAGAAGGCGCCCAAGAGCCCAGCAAAGGCGAAAGCGGTGAAGCCCAAGGCGGTTAGGTACAAAGTAGAAATGGCTGCTCCTTAGTAAGAGAGAATGGAGGGGGGAGGGGAGAGAGGGAGAGAGGAAGGAGACAAATAGAGACAGCAAACCAACTCCTAAAGAAATAAGTGGGAAAAAAAAAATGGATGGAGGCAGAGACACAGAGAGAGGTATAAAGAGGCACCCAACAGCCCTGGGGAAGTGTTGCCAAGGGTGGCTTCAGTGTCTGGGAAGACGTGAAGCCTAATTTGCCCAGCTGGCTGCCCTCAGCCTGCCCAGCTGGCCTAGAGAAGGCTGCACACGGGCTTCCTCTCTCTTCTGCAACTGGCAGCAAAGCCCAGGCTGGGTCATTACCTCAGCAACTCTCCCTCTCGGCCTCAAGGGACACTGTCCAGGCTGGAAAGCAGCAGGAACGCACCTTTTCCAACTCAAATAAACCCTGATCTCAGGTAGCAACGCTGATGTTAGAAAATGGGGAGCGAAGTCTGATGGGTTTCACTCAGACCCAAAGCCTGAAAGGGATTTGCATCTTTCAACAGCCAGGCGCTGGCCCCCCTTTAGGGCTGCAGGCCAGTCTGGGAGATTGCCAGCTGCAGAGATGTCCCCTGAAATACAGGTTTGGTGACTCTGATAGTGAATGGCACTAATTCACAGGAGCATTGCTGTCCCTTTGCTATCCTTTGCCTCTTTGCAGTACTTGCTGGGAAGCAGGAGCACCCAGACGGGAGCTCGTGCTGTAGGAAGCAAAGGAGAGAATTCCTTGCTGAAGCCAAGTGCTCCCATACGCCAGGCCTGGAGAGAATCCACACTCTTTTTTTTTTTTTTTCCAAATAAACTTCCAGAAAAGAGAGTCGATACAGAGGTTACAGGCATATTAACATGGATGCTTTTGTGTCACTGTCATATTGAAAGCCCTGGTGTGTTCTGGCAGCCACCTTGATATCCTCAGGAGAAAAATTTGATGGTTCACTAATCGCTAGTGTGAAGGGAGGGGCCCCAAAATGTAGGACACTGCTGGGCCCCATAAGGTGCCATTGTGCTCCTGCAGCCTTTAGGAGCCCTGGGCCGGGGGTCCAGGTAGGGGTGGACTCATCCAGTCACCTTGCTTATGCCCTGAAGGAGCCAGAAGCTCAGCTGTTCCAATGGCAAGGTCCCTTTTCCTGTTCATGGGTCTTGCTCCTTGGCAGTCCTGTTCATGCCTTATCACCAGAAATATGCCTTTATTCCACTGTCACCTGTTCCCCAACACCCCCTCGCTCATCCAGTCTGCAAGTGGCTTATCATAATATTAATAACCAGATGAAAAACAAGGAAGAAGAAGCTCTTTTTCCTATAAACAACACAGACTTGGGAACTGGTTATATTTCTATCATCCTCCTAGAACCATTTCCCTTCACCCCCAAGGTGTGCTGCTGTAGAACCTTTGTCCCTTCCCGGGGCAGAGTGTGGTGAAGAGCCCCCAAGCTGAGGACTATCTGTCTGGATTTGAATCCCAGTTTCTTTCAGCCTTTCTTCTAACCTTGGGCAAAATTTTCAAACTTTTGTGTCTCAGTTTCCTCATCTGCAAGGCAGGTAGTTATAGTACCCACCTGAGAGGCATCACATGAGGCTTAAACCTTCCATAAGTATTAGCTGTAAACCTAACCCACCCCACAGGAAGACTGGATTTTAAATTTCTTCTTAGGAAATGTATACAGTGAGCGATGGGCTTGTGGAAATGCAGACTTTCTGACTTGAGATGAGGGTTTGTGCATCTATCCACGAGGATCACATGTTCTCATGTGCCCAGGACAGTTCCAGATTAGCTAGTTTGTTTCCTTGGTAGAATTATTAATAGTACTTGCTTTCATGTGTAAAACTATGCTGGCTTGAGTGATATATCACATATTCGTCTACCAGTGGTTCACAGCAAGACTCTTACCCATCATCTGTGAGCTGTACCCAGGGACAGTTCTAGAAGCCAAAGGAGCATGGGGAGATTAAGTCCCCCAGAAGAGGTGGTGGTGACTAGAAAACTGACCTCACCAAACTCTGGTGTTACAATCATGCAATATGCAGAACATATAGTAGTAGAGGGTTGTGGGGGAAACAGTTAGTCATGTAGCCAGATGCATCTTGACACTTCTCAAGCTACTTGCTGATTAGTTAGGTCATGTGCCTAGTTTGGGCCAATAGCAGTAAGTGGAAGTGAAGTACCACTCTGGGACAAGGCAAGAGCTGATGCCCCCTGACTCCCTCTCTTTCAGTTGCTGGGAGGACATTATGTTGTAACAGCAATAGAACATGGGTTAACAAGCCACCACTTGGAGGAAAACCCTTGCCCGCTGGCATCACACTTTTAAGAGAGAAGTAAATACTATTGTGCAAAGCCACTGGGCTTTTGTTACAACAGCATAGCTTATTCTTTCCTGACTCATACTGAAAGGAATACTTGATCTGAAAAGATTACATAAAAGGCCTAGGTACTCTTTTAGGGCATAAAAATGCCATGATCTCTTCTTGGTTTTTCTCTGATCAAGCCTTTTCATTTTGCAGTGTTTTGATCAATTCAAGGTGGTGCCAGATCCAAAGGTTCACTTGCCCCCCTGCTTTTTCTGCAGGATCTGCGAATGTACCTTAAATCCCAAAAGAAGTCACTTATTTTATGCCAGAAGTATGGACTGTGATTGAGAAGTGACTTTAGATTCTTGTCATCTTAGAATGAAAAGCAAGATTCCAAATTTCCTGCCTTATGAGTCCAACTCATCTATCTCCTACTAAGGGCTTGAATTTCCCCTGAAGACCAAAGTTTCTCAAAATAAGGGTTAAAACTGATTTATGGGTTATGAACTCAGTTATAAAGGAGGCAAGCAAAATTTTAAAAAATTAAGTAGACTTGGGCTGGGGATATAGCTCAGTTGGTAAAGTGCTTGCCTCACATGCACAAAGCTCTGGGTTCAATCCCCAGCACCACACACACACACACACACACACACACACACAAAAAAAAAAAAATTAAGTAGCCTAGAAAAAAAATCTGAGTGCATTATGTATGGTGAGGATAGCATTGTGTAAAACCTGTTTTCTTGGGTACATTGTGCTTCAGTCTGCTGCCTATTTTTTACTATGCATCACAGTGAAAATGACTGTAGTCCCTACTGTATAGCATAATTCAGCAATGACCCTCATTTTCTTACAGAAGCTTTCGTCTCTGCTTGCAGAGGACTGACGAAAGGAGTCACCAGGGAGGGCAGACTGTCCTAAGAAAGTACTTCAGGGAGGCTACCTGGAAACTAGTAGAAAACCAATTTGTGGATGATTGCATGACCTGGGGACAGAAATCCATCAGGGGCAGTTTTAGGGATGGCAGCAGCTCAGCCCACCACACCTCTCACCTGGCATGGAACTGGGTTCTCTGGAGCTGGCTCTGTGGCTCTGTCTGCAGATTCACTCCTTTTCCTTGAAACAGAAGTAACCATGCTCTTGAATACTGCTCTTTTGGAAATATTTGAATTAAAAAAGAAGAAATTCTGTCCAATAAATGATGAACCACAATGCTCAGCAAGCAATGGCCTTGGATGGTGGCTTGGTGGGTATGCTTTTATTGGCATCGCTGGAGAAATAGAAAGGCCTGCACCCAGGGCATCAGAAAGGGTATATGTAGGGGCAGCTTTAAGGCAAGGGGCTTTTTTCTTCCATTTCTTGACAGGTCACTGGACTCCTGGGCCCTAGGCACAAGGGTGGCAGACTCTCCCTGAGGCTGTTGATTTTGGAGCAGCTCCAATACCCTCCTAGTGGGAAAGGAAAGAAGGGGGGGTGCTTCTGAAGGGGAATTCGGAGGCTGGGAAGAAAGGAAGCTGTGAAGAACATTGCTACAGGATTAGGGGTTAATGCTGGCCAGGGAAAGGAGGACCCTCTGGCTGGTCCCTCCAATCCTACCTGCTGACCACCCAGAGTTCTGTCCAGGGCTCTGGAGTCAGCCACAGCTGGGCCCTGGGGGTGGAGAGTTTTCACCAAGAGGCCTGTGACATCTGTTCTGCGCTCTGTGCTCTGAGACAGACCACAGAGAAGATAATGGCTAATCAGACTTTAACATGCATCGTAGATGCCTTTTCTGGACTGAGAAAAAAGAATAACAAAAAAGCAAAACAAGACAAAAATATATTCTTTAGAAAAGAAGAATGAAAAGCAAATGTGTGGAAAATCCAAGGGCGCTGGAGCCCTTCAGGGCTTCATTCAAAGGATTCTGAAGGTCTGGCCAAGGACCTGCTGGGTAATTCCACCTCTGGTTCCCCATCCACAGATTCCCTGCCCCTTTTCCAATGGCATCACCAAGTTTTCCCACCTGTCCCAACCCCGCTCCAGCTATTCTGCTATTTTCCTCACTTTGCTTTTGTCCTTATAAACCCACACATGGCATAAGGTTGAATGAAGACATTTATTTGTAAAACCATTTCCCGACAGAAGAGAGATTGCATCGGTAGAAAGTAAACCAGTGGTCATTCAGAGGGCCACATGCACACATTAGTGAAACCAAGGGGAACCAGACAGATAGCCCTGCTGCAGACGACCCGGGTGGCTACCAATCCAGCCAACAGAAAAGCAGAATGTCCTTTCCGCTGGAGGACACGGATTCACCGAGATGTTCTGTGAGAAGGCAATTTGGTCTGACTTCCAGGCGGAAGTGGTCAGGGAACCAGTGGCGAAGCCTCTTCTCTATTCCACGTGGCCCGTTTGCTTCCCACAGGTACTTGCCAAAGGCCTCCGTGGTCCTCCACTCTCCAGCGGGAGGGCACAGCGTCAGATGCCCCGGCCTCCTCACATGCCCATCCTTATGCTCTGAATGATTTGAAAGATGGCTGCAAGAGGAAACCAAAACAAATGGCCCAGTCACCAGGGAGCACATAGCTGGAAACCCAACCCCAACGCACCCTGCTTCTGCTGACCCCAGGGCCCTTGACGGGTTGGCTCACAGCTGATTAGATATTTCCTAACAAGGAGTTAAGTTAACAAGGGGTCAGTGAACTTTCAAAAGGCAGTCTGGCTCTGTCTGCTGATGGATGCCTCTGGGATTTATAGATAACTCCTGCTATTCCACCAGGAGCTAAGGCCAGAAACCCCTCCGGCAGGGGGAGGAGAATTGGCCCCTTCCCCAGCGATATTCTGCGGCTGGGCTTTCGAGCAGAAACTGCACTCATTAAACAGGTCAGTGAGTCTGCCTTTTCAAAATGGCTGTGACCTGTAGAACAACCAGCTCTGCGACAGGAAGGAAGGCCAGGTGCTGGGAGCAGGCGCAAAGCTGGGTCTCCGCTGCCCAAGCATGTGCATCTTCTGCTGCCTGCTGAAAGGTGCTCTCTCACCCAGGGCAACACTGACTGGAGCTGGGCTCAATCTTTACCAGCTGGGCTGGTTAGGGTGTGGGGGGCTGGAGCCCACAGAGAACTTCTGGGTCCTTTGCTTGTTAAAACCAGTTAGAGAGCCCCCAGCCTGGTTCTAGCTACTGGGTTTCAAATGAGAGAAAATCCCAATTTCTCTTTTAAATCTTTCCTAGTGTTCAACAGTGGTCACGAGTGCTGCAGACCATGATAATGATAAGGACAACTACCCTGTACTTAAATGTTGTTGTCATTATTATCTGTAAGGAGGCTGAGTGTCATCTCATTTAATCATGTGTGGAAACAGAATGAATGCTGAGCTCTCAGGGGTCTTACCCCTTCCTCTGCTTCAAAAAGTCATCTGGAATATATCTGGGGACACAGCTTCCAAGTAACCACAGTGAAACAGGGCTATCCCAACCCTCAGGAAACAAAGCATTTGGTAGTTTGTCTTTCATTAGTGGGCACCTAGGCTGAGTGACTCTTATCTGACATGCCTGGATCAGAAGTGTTTAGAAATTTGGATTTTGTAAATAACAATAAGATACTACTTATGTTTCATATACACCCTATACATGTAGCCTGAAGATAAGTTTATAGACTATTTTAAATAATTTTATGCATGAAACTAAGCTTCATGGTGTTGAATTTTCCACTTGTGGCCTCATGTCAGTGCTCAGACAGTTCTAGATTTTGGATTTTTGGATTAGGGATGCTCAACCTGTAATAAGTGCTGAGAATTGTGGTTGGGGAATACCAAGAAAAATACAGACTCCTGGTGAGTCTTTCTTAGACAACTTGATTTCAAGGGTAGACAAAGCACTAATGCACCTTTTTTGGCCTTTTCTCATTTTTTAAAGAAACACTGCATATATCACCAATAACTTCCTAACCAGCCAGGATATAGTGTTAACTTTTCATGAAAATTCAGTTCCGCCATAATCAAAACAATTGATAATATTCTGTTGTGCTATTACTTCGGAGGCACATAATGTTTGATGCCCAAATAGCTCTGGTTGGTTGTAATTCTGGGCTCTGGTTCCTATTATCATATTTTTTGTCTCCTAGCTCTCCTCTCTGGTCACATCTCTGGTGTTACTACACTCCTCTGCAGGGGGCCTGCTTCTGTTATTTTATTGCTGCAGACTAAGCTTATACCAAGACCATTAGAATTAATGTGTAAAATTGGAGTGACAGTTCTGTGTGGGCTGAGGCACTCTTCTGTAGATAAGGCGAATGAGTTGGTTCAATGACTTGTGATATTTAATTCTAGCTGTGCTCAGATGTTTTCTTGGCTAAGTTTGGGTTCCTGAGTGGGTCTTGATGGGGGTAGCTGCTAGGTGGATGAGAAAGTAGCCTACCAAAATTTGTAAGCTTGCAGAAATGTCTGATGGTTCTGTTCTGTACCAAGGCTGACAAGCAGCAAAGATTAACAAGCATCTGTATTCTGGTTCAACGGGAATGCCAGGAAGCAGCTCTGCACATTCAACATTAGGGAAAAAAATACTTACATCTGCCATTCCTCAGACTTTGTTCTTGGGGTCAGGGAACCGTCCTAATCTCGATAAATAAGATGACTTGAGAGAGGAATGTGAGGGTCAGATGGAACTGGGTTGAATCACAACTACTGAAGAGCTATGTGACTGAACAAATAATTTAACCTCTTTGAGGCTATTACCTCTTCTGTGACACTAGGATTATGGTCCTTGCAGGACTGTCATAGGGATTAGGCAATATGACACTAAAGATTCAACGCATGGTGGGTGCTATTGCTATTATTACTACAGGCTGAGTATCCCTTATCCAAGATGCTTGGGACCAGAAGTATTTCAGATATTAGACTTTTTTAAAAAACTTAGGAGTATTTGCATATGTATAATGAGATACAGTGGGTATGAGACCCAAGTCTAAACATGAAATCATTTATGTTTTACATACACCTTATACAGTCTGAAGATCATTTTGTACAATATTTTTGGTGCACCTATGACCACTCATAACATGAGGTAAAGTGTAGAATTTTCTACTTGACACTCAAAAAGTTTCAGATCTTGGAGCATTTTGGATGTTGGATTTTTGGTTTAGAGATACTCGGCCACATGTAAACAGGAAGACCAGTTCTTTTAAAAAAAAAAAATATATATATATATATATATATATATATATATTTATATATATTAGTTGTAGATGGACACAATACCTCTATTTTATTTGTTTTTATTTTTATGTGGTGCTGGGGATCAAACCTCGTGCCTCATGCAAGTATTCTACCACTGAGCCACAACCCCGCCATGAAGACCAGCTCTTAACTGTCTGCCACTCTATAAACTGTGAGCCTGAGGGAGTTACCACAGTTCTGAGCCCCGTATTCTCTATTTGTAAAACTGTGGAAAATAAGTACCCCAAGGAATAAATATGATACAGGTAGATGGTCTGTCCATGACAGATGCTCAAAGATGTTACTTCTCCCTTAATTTTGTCCTTAGACAAGAAATGATCAGTGAGCTGTAGGTTAAATAGGTACCAGCCTGGGTCTTAATCCATCATACTTCACATTGTTAATTCAAGACGTCAGAGGTTCCAGGTAATGATAAAGCCACTCAATTCTATTTAAGGAACTGCTGCAAATCTCTCTAAAGAATCTTAGAGAAAATGTATGTGCCTCAGAGTAGTGAGATGTACATTAAAACAACTTACCTACTTCTTTTGAGTCTGCTTTAAAAACTAAAGATCATTTCTGATTCTAACTGAATCCATAATTAACATGTAAAAATCTTATGGTTTTTAATGTATTTATAGGTGACTCTTTAAAACTAACCCCTTTTGGAGAAATTACTTTGAATAAACTCTATTTTAAGTTCACATCTAAGACAATGGACACATGGTGTGCTTATTGTTCCTTTTTCCATTGTATCAATGGCTTTAAGAAGCCTTCCACATTTTATACCACTTAATTAATTGTAATTCTGTGTGCCTGCCAATATTGACCTGCAGAGCAACCGTGGCCTTCTAAATGCTGACTTTCTGAGGCGGTGAAGGTTCAGGAAGGGAGCCAACAGTGAGTTCAAAGAGGGAAAGGAAGCCTGACAAGTTAATAACTTAACAGTGGGTGAACAAGCTGAGAAAACAGTGGAGCAGGCTGCAGGAGAGGGGCTGAGGGCAGGCGGGACAGAAGGCAGGAGAGATGCCAAGAAAGGGAGGGGCAGCAGGCATTCCAGGCCAGGGAGCCAAGCCCTGGGCAGGCCACACCCAGAGGTTCAGAGAAGTTCCCCACTAGAGTAGAAACTACCAGAATGAACAAGCCTTTGCACCCATTCACCTGCATTTAGGTTTCTGGCCCTGGGATGGGGGGGATCTTGGATGACTACAGCTCAGGTTTCTTCAAGCTCTTACGCTTCAGCATGCTAGAATCACTCCCACTCCCAACTCAGACAAACCAGAACAATCTGCCTGACCCCACAACTCTCATCACTGAAGTGTTCTCTTCCTCTTCCCAACCATTGCTAAAGAGCTGTCCACACTGTCCCAGAATAGAATTACCTTCTATTCTGGCCTTAGTCCTCCACATTCTTGCTTCTGTTCCCCTCACTCATTGAAGTATCTTCGCCTAAAGTCACAAATGACCTTGGCATCACTAGTGTAACATGTGTCCCTCAGCTTTGTTTGGCCTTACTCTCCTTCTGACTTCAGCATCCCCTCCTGAAAGCTCTCCTCTGTGATCTCTGGTTTCTGGTGGTTCTCCTTCTCTTTGGCTCTTTCTTCTAAGTGTGTTTTCTGAGGTCATCTTCCTCCACCTGGCCACAGAGCTTGAGTGCTGAAGTTCCCTGGTGAGCCTCACTGGTTTTCTTCGTTTCCTCACATTCTTCTTTATTCCAAAGTGCCAGGTTCTGACCCACAGTGTTAGTGGCCACTTCACTGCTGATGACTGACTCATGAATGTGTATCTCCAGCCCCGACTTCTCCTCTGAGCCCTCTAGACTCACACCTTCTACCATCTAACTGCTGTCCTTACTAGGGTGGCTCAAAATCACCTCAAACTCAACGGGATCTTCTCATGCTCTCTTCCCACCAACAAACTGTTGTCACTATCCTCAATCTCATTTATAAACTGAGAACACTAGAGTCATCCCTGATACCTTCAATTGATGACCAAGACCTGTGGATTTGACCTAAGAATACTGGGATTATGTGATCCTCTTTCCATCCCTGTAGATACCACCCAAGTCCAAGTTACTGTTATCTTTCCCTAGACCCCAGCTGGTCTGCTCTTGCTCTTCTTCAACTAGTTCTCCACACTGTAGCTAGAATTATTCTTTAAGTAGAAGCAAATTATATGGTGTTACCCCTGTGTTTAAAGCACATCATAAGCTTCCTATCAATCCTTGATGAGGCCTCCCTGACCTCCAGATTCTGGCACCTGTGCACCTGTCCAGATTCATTTTGTACCACTCTTTCCCCTGGCTTGGGGGTACTCCTTCATAAAGCTCCTTGTTCTTGCCACAGAGCTTTAACACATGCCATTCTTTGTCAGAAAGACCTCCTTTTACCTATTCCATGGACTAGTTTCCTTTATAAGAAGGAAGAGAAGCCTTCTTTGAACCCTTGAATTAGAGGTTCTCAAACTTGAGCATGCATCCCAGTGTCCCCTCTGGGGCTATGTTAAAACACAGATGCTAGACCCCATCCCCCGAATTTATCATCCAATGGGGTCTGGGGTGAGGACTGACAATTAGTATTTCTAACAAGTTCACAGGGATGTTGAGACTATTGGTTTGAGGACCATACTTAAGAGAACCACTTATCCAAAGGTATACCTTCATCTTATATGCTTTCATAGGTGGATGCACCTCTCTTTCAAACACTTTCATAGCTGGATTTTACATGGTTTGGGGGGTAATTCCTTGATAATGTGTAATCCCACCAGACTAAGCTGCAGGATAAGAGAGACCATGCAAAAAACAGATCCCTTGCAAATATCTACTGAATGAATGAAAGGTGAATAATTGCAAAGAGCACAGAGGAAAATACATTTTAAAAACCTCAAATGACTACTTTGCAAACCAAAAGAGTAAGCCTCAAATGGCTACCTTCAGACCAAATGTCCCAAGAGCTCAGTCCTTGGAGGAGAAGCCAAGTCATAACAGACTGTAAATTCCTGAAAGCCTGTGGCTGTGTCATTCCAACCTACTCCTACCCTGGAGACTGACCTACCCCAGCTGCAAAGGCGTGCCAGAAGGAAACAGGGATGATATAACAAGTGGGTCCCATAGGACGCTGTCAGAAGCTCGGGCCCTGCCAGATAATGGGAGGCTTCATAAAGCCACTTTTATTGAAAATAAATAGTTGATGATAAAAGAGATCAAGGGAGTTACTGAGAAGAAAGATTAAGACAGACTAGTGGAATATCCTTTAGGAGGATAAGACAACTGTAAAAATCAAAATTTATTTTTCATTAAGGAAAAAAGTAGCGGCTCCCTGAGAGACAGGCAGAAATGTTAGGAGACAGGCGTGGCAAAAGTGGATCGTTAAGCTCTCTGAGAGATCAGCACAAAGAAAATCACAGGCAAGATAATATTTTATTGTAGCCTTTCTGGTAGCTTCTCCAGAGATGGAGGAAAAGGAATAAAGAGAGATGCCAGAGAGAGGTTAGGGCAGGAAGGTGTTATAAAATGCACACACTATTAGCAAAGAATGGGATGCCTTCTATTCGCATTAAAATAGCAAAAATATTCATCCAAGAAAGAGAGCCTACACAATCCCAAGTGCTCCACTGGGCACAAGGCAGAGGGTGGTTTGTAACAAGGAGGCTGCAGGTCACCTTGAAGAAGTCAATGTCTGGTGAGACGTCTTCTCTAGACTGTCCATCTTGGATCCTGAGGCAGGGCTCCAGGGCAGATGAATGGCCTGTCTTTCCTCCAGGATTGTCCAGTTTCTCAAGTACCCCACTTGCTGGTTGCAGGAGGTGACTCCCTCTGGGGGTCACAGTTTCGAGAAAGTTCTGTCAGTCTCCATGAAAGGCCAGTGTTTATGTGGTCAACCTGCAAACATGGCGGGTGAATTCAAGTCTGTCCTGGAGCAAGGGTTCAGAAAAGAGTGAGGGGAGTGGAGGCACTGGTGGCCCAATCAAGACACAATCTATGGCCCATCTGGAGCAGACCTCAGATGGCTGGACATCTGGAACTTCTAGAAAAAGCACTTTTCTGGCAGAGGAAAATAGGGAATGTTTTAACAGGAGCTCTTTTCAATACACAGTCATATGCTAGAGGTCTAAAGTTAGTGGAAAACTTTTGCTCCATAGTACTTTTAAGGAAATAGTAAGAGTGAGGGAATGTAGAAATCATAAGAAGCAGATGGGCTTTGGAGTCTTGGAAGAGTGAGATCTGGGTACTAGCTCTCTCATTCTTTAGCTCCAGATGTTGGCCGATTTCTTCTATAACCTTAGTTTCATGGTCTGGAAAAGAGTGTAACAGCCTCTTTGTAAGGATTGTATGACTAGAAGAAAACATGGCCTGGTCTTACAAAAGCAAGTCCCCAGGACACAGCAGCCAAAACAATATGAATGGCTTTTGCCTACTACCCCGGGTTAGTTTACAGAGTTCTTTCTGGAAACAAAGAAGAGGTTTTGGCTGTCCCTGTCAAGGTGACCCCACCAGCATGCTGGCTTACAAGCCCCGTCTCTACCTGCTCGGGCAGGTCTCTCAACATCCTGGAGTCATGCCCCCAACCACATGCTGTCTCACCACCACACAGCAAACTCACCGAAAAGGTAGGCATGTTCCCTTGTTTTCCTCTAAGCATTCCGAGTATTGGTCAGAACATTGCCAGGGATGTAGGACGGTGGGGAGGCAGTAAAGGAAAGGCCACATACATCATCACGGTAAGGGCAGACCTTTCTAAGACCCTCACCATGACTTGATTTACCACTTCACAGGTTAAATACTAACCTTCAGGATTAACAGTCATGAGGACTCCAAGAGTTGGGAACCAGTTCCATCCTCTCTAGAGCATGGCAGAGCTGAGTTCAGAGTGGGCCTAAGTAACTTGGACAAGGCCACACAGGGGTAAGTGGGTAGCAGAAACAAGTTGCAGCCCAGGCAGTCTGGCCCTGGAGTTGGAGTTCTTAGCAACCTGCTAACTTCCCTCTTGACACATGGACATGCTCACTTGATGGTTTTGAACCAACACATGCCCAAATAGAGACCTTCCTCAATTGTGTGTTCCTGGAAGACTTCAGAGAGTAGGCAGCAGTTCACAAGCAAAGATTCTTAGCAGTTACAAAAGGTTCTATCTGGTTTCTCAACCATGGGCTCAAAGACAGACAGTCACTATAAAACTGGTGTCCACATAAGGGCCACAAAGGGAGTGAGGGACAGAGAGCATCACAAGCAATGGCTCTTTGGCCTCCCATGTGTCCCTGGCACACCCAGGACTTGTGACTTGGTCCTTTCCCTCCTCCACATCACCCTTAATAAAAAGAGCCAATCTTTAGGAGGGTGAGGGTGGAGCCCTTTCAGAAACCGAAGGCAGGGGTCCCTCCAAGGCATCCAGGAAAAGAGGGAGCTGGACCACCTGATGTAGGAGGCTGAGCAGGAGCAGCTCAGGCCTTGCAAGGACATCTCAAGAGAATCACTTCCTCACATCTGTTCTGAAAAGTTTGTCTTGAAAACAGGCCTGCCTGTGACATGATATCTCCCCCACCCCCAACTCCTGCAGGCAGAGTCCCTAGAGAGCACAGGAGAAGAGTACAGTCTGTTAAGTGACAGACAAAAGGAATGTCCCCACCCAGAAAGAGTGGAGCTGATCAGGATGGATAGCACCAAACAAACCCGGTTCTTTGCTGAAAAGGCTTAACTTTGCCATGACAGAGGCCAAGCCCAATTTTCTATTTGATAGGCAAAGAAGGTCCAGATGGGTGCTCCTTGGTGCAGATGTAAATGTCAGAATATCCAGCAACACAAAGAGACACACCATGTGTGCGTGCACGCACGCACACACACACACACCCTACATACACACACACAAATACACACACAGGCATTTATATACACACATCCCACTTCAACCACCACAGCTGCTCTTTAATTTGTTCCCTTTTAGGGTTTGAACAAAACATTCTTCAGCTTTAAAAAGCAAAAAAGGCTAAAAACCACTCACCCAGGTTTTTTTGTTCTTAAAAAAGCACTTAATTTTTTCTCTGGTTATAAAAGTAATATATGCTCATCGACAAATCTGTACTGTACAATAAGGAAAATGATGAAGAAAGTAATAGTCACTAGATAATTCTGTCACCCAGGAGGTTTCCCTTTGATGGGGAAGCTTGTCAGTTTCAAGAATACCCTGGCTTTGGGAACCATAAAAATTCTCATAATCTCTAATTAGAAAAAGAATATCAGGGTTGGCCAGAGAGGAGAAATAGAATTAAAATTAGGAATACGTGAGGGAGAAATAACCTGAGGGAGAACCAGGGCATGGCTGGTGTTTAACATATTCCCTCAGAGAATCAAAGGATGATGGGACTTAAATGGTGGCTCCCTGATCCCAGTTGAAACCTTAATTGAGGTGTAAGGACAGAGGAAGACATAACCATGTTGCAAAGACAGTGTCTTGGATCACTGCTCCCTGTCAATGTACAGTATCATAGCATGGGCTCAGAAGACATAAATAATTCTAAGAGACCACTAGAAACATGTATATGCTGACTATAAATGACAAAATCGTCTGAACAGCAAATTAAGGAAAAGACCTAATTTCACCAAGTCCAGGAGGCATTCTGGTCAAAAAGAAAATGTGAAAGCACCTAAGGAGTTGGTCTGTGAGTACCAAGGCTCTAACATAAAATGTTTAGGCAATGGATAGCAAAGGGGTAGAAGTGGCCCTGCCAACCATACCTTGGTCGCGGCAGACATTACTAATCAACTGCTACCCACTTTCCCATTGAGTCTTGGTGTGGCCTGAGAATCCATCTCAATAAGGCCTCCATGAGGACAAAAGGGAGAGGGGGAGGGGGAAAATGTAGGAGTTAGGGCTTGGGTACAAACAGTAGTACACTGATGGCCTGAGGAAACCTATAATTCTGCAAGTGTCTTGGGAAGATAGCAGTTGGTGTATGTGTTACAGTATCTTTGCAAGGAACAGTCTCAGACAAACATTCCAGATTCTGTTTGTCTCTTGAGTCTCAAGATAAAAGCAAGCACCCTTCAGCAGCTATCCAACCATTTTCCAAAGGGTAGGTTTTGAAACCAGGGACTGAGACAGTTAGGGTGAACTGCTTATCTGGGAAGAGGCTCTGCTGCCTGCAGAAACTGAAGATAATCCTTTCATAACAAGAGGAGAAAAAATGGGCAAAATTTCTTAAGGGGGCACTTAAATTCCTCGGAGTTCTCTGTAGATCTGGATTTCAGGAGATCAAGTAGAAACAAATCCAGTCAGTTCAACAGGCTCAACCAAAACAAAATCCCCAGTTAAGAGAGCAGGCATTTGGTTGAGAAACAGGTTTCACATTTAAAATTGACCACTAAATTAAACAAAATGCAACAAAACAAGATATGGCTCTCAGATATTCTGACTGGACATAGCATGTCTCAAGAATATTCTGTTCTGTTTTGCATCTAACAAAGAAAACATCTATACAAAAACAGCTGCATGTTAGGGTTGCTTTAAGGAAATGAAACCCACATTTTATTTTTGATGCTCAACTTAAAAGTACAAATCCAATTCTCTGATTTTGATCTGCATGTTGGTGCTTCCTTCTTTCTGTGTGGAGAAGATGCTGGAGTTTATTATATGGGGTAATAGTGCTATCACTGAATGCCTTGGAATGAGGAGGCAGGCCTATGGCTTCTAACAGATCAAGCCCAATGTTTAAGGATGGGTCTACCAATCAAATGCACAGCCTGGGAGGATGGAAGGCCTAAGGAAGTTTAAGTACCCCAATGTGCAACCAACAGTCCTTGGAGTCTCCCTTTTCCACAAGGGCTAAGAGGACAGAGGTGGTAACTGTAGCCATAGGTTTTGAGTTTGTGATGGGCCTGTACTTAAATCACCCAAACCATTCAATGCCTGACAGCCTTTGTGGGGCTTCTTATCTCCATTTTGTTGATAAGAAAAATCAATACTAAGAGAGTAAATAACTTGTCCAAGGTTATTCAGCTGACAGTAAATCCAGCTTTGAACCCCAATCTGGCAGATTCCAAATGTATCCTTCCTGCTGAAGCCTCTTATCCCTCTACTTCCAATTGGTCAGAGAAGTATCTTGCCTCAGAGACCTTTTGCAATCACGGAAAGTAGAGATTTACTTACTCGGGAGAGGGCATATACAGATAACTTCACCACACCCCCTCTCTCTAGGGTAATGTATTAGAGGCCAAGCGTTAGAGCAAGAAGGAAGAGGAGGACTAGCTGGACTCAGAAGTGGGGGCCATGTCAGCCCCAGGAGGTCTGACACTCCATCTGTTTGCTCAGCCAGGGGATGGCCTCCCTGGGTGCATGTTTGTGCCAGAGGTCTCTGAGTGCCTGGACTCTGTTCCCTCACTGTTCTCCTGATTCTTTTTCCTTTTCATAACCTTGCCCTCTTTTCAGCACCATTGGCATGAAAGGCATGTGCAGAGAACAAGGCAGGCTGCAAAAAAGAAGCTGAGAAGCCAGGGCCAAAAGAGGGTGACGGCATGTGACTCTTCATAACAAAGGGTTCAACAGACTTTTTACAGGTTCGTTAATCTGTTTTCCCATGTGAAATGAAGTAAGAATGACCAGTAAGTGGACATATTTTTAAGTGCCAATTTTCTGTCAGTCTTAATTCTCTCACAGAATATAGCTAGAAAAAGAGAGAAAAATGTGCATTTCTTACTACTTGCCTGACCTGAATATTTATTTACCCCAGGCACACTGGCACTATTTCTAAAAAGAGCACTCTACCCAGCCAATCACCAGTTAGAAAAGTGGGTTAATAGAGTAAGGTAATGAAAGCCACGAGACTTCCCAGAGATTTCAATCAATGATTAAGATCTTCATTCATATCAGATTTCATTTTTTTCTTCAGTGTCTATGAAAATATACAAAATAAGAATGATCACATGAGCTCAAAGAAGGCAATAAGACCTCCAAGATGTCACTAGAACTTGGTGAGATGGAACATTTGCCTGGCATAGGAGAGTATCCTGCTCAAAGGAGAGAGAGCAGATGGAAAGGGACAGGAAGGAGAGTTGGTCTTCAGGGATGTGGGGATCCCCCAAGAAGCTCCAGTGCACTTGGTGTGAGCCTGGCAGGCAAGAGCAAGGTTACTGTGCATACTGTAGATGGTCAGGCCACACGGGTGTGAGACGGAGCAAATCATTCCTACTTTGGATGCCAGAGTGGTACAGAGGCCAGACACCCCAGAGAAGAGGGCTTCAAGCAGCCGGTGCTTATAGGAAGCCTCGTTAGCTAAAGCAGAGTAGCTGCTATGTGGTAGGACATGAGGAAATTTAATTCTTTAAAATGTAGAGAAAAGAGGGGTAGGAGCTTGTGGCCTGTGACTCCCCCAAAAGGAGGAACTCAAGGAGAGTAGGCTCTGCAAGATGAAATGAACTGTGACTAATCCCAGAGAGGTGGCAACCGGGACAGATCTAAGGAGCTATTGTGTTTTTCATGACATGTTCTGTTTAGAAAAGGACATGTACAAAGATAGAAGGAAGGGCACAGTACCAAGGACAAACTGATAAGAGTGACACATTTCTGTGAGAACGATGCCCAACTTGAGCAGAGGCTTGCAAAAAAAAAAAAAAAAAAGAAAGAAAAGAAAAAAAGCTAGCAAAAAAGAAAAAAGGACAGTGGTAGATTATTTTTCATTAAGATTTGAAAAGGAATGAGGCCCAGGCTTAGGGATCATGGTGGTACATTAGAAGGGGGTAGTGAAAGTAAGACAACTCAACTCCTGTTTAGTCTCACTGAAAAGCAAAATGGTCTCCTAACAAGAAGGGCTTAAAGAAGTACCATTAAAAGAGCAGAAGAGGGGCTGGGGCTATAGCTCAGTGGTAAAGCAATTGCCTCACATGTGTGAGGCACTGGGTTCAATCCCCAGCACCATGTAAAAATAAAAGATACTGTGTTGTCCATCTACACATATATTATATATATATATTAAATATACACATATATTTAATATACATATATATATTTTAAAAAAGGAGCAGTAGAAGGCCTGTGGGTGTAGCCCAGTGGTAGAGCGCTGGTCTAGCATACACAGAGACCTGGGTTCCCAGTACTGAAAAAATAAAATATAAAAAAAGCACTGGGCAGTGGCTGGGTGCGGTGGCGCATGCCTGTAATCCCAGCACTTTGGGAGGCTGAGGCAGGAGGATCACGAGTTCAAAGCCAGCCTCAGCAATGGCGAGGCACTTAGCAACTCAGTGAGACCATGTCTCTAAATAAAATACAAAAAAGGTCTGGGGATGTGACCCAGTGGTCAAGTGCCCCTGAGTTCAATCCCCGGTACACAAAAAAAAAAAAAAAAAAAAAAAAAGCACTGGGCAGTAAGGGAGGGGTATGGAAAAATCAATAGGTGGGGTCTCCTCTTAGCCACTTCAGTCCAAATCTCCTGGCCCTGAAGCCTGACATCCCAAGGTCCATGCAAACCTATGGAGGGGATAGCAGAGCCAATGTACTTGATCCCTGAGAGACTTCTAGAAGAGTTCCAGGAACTTGTTATCAGCAAATGTACCAATTTACCCAAGAAGGAAAGATGTAATTCTGCTGGAAAAAAATTGTAGGCCATATAATTTAAAGAAGGTCCATAAACCTTTTGAAAAAGAAGAGATGGATTTTGAGGACTAGCATGGATTTTGAGAAAGACGCTAGACCAAAAGGCTCTGCTGGCATTTTGCCTTATAGGCTACCTAAGAGGGCAGACTGGGGAAGGCTTCATAAAGTTACTACATATCTTTAAAACCAAAAAAGACACAAATATTGGCTCTGTATCTCTTTAGATTGAGGACAACAGGGGCACGTAATCACCATGATCACCAGTAGGGTTTCCTACTCTCCTGGCCTGGCCTGCCAGCAAACCTCTATGCTGGCACCACTTGGGGTTCCCTGCTGTGGAATCACTTTCCCCACCCCCTTTGTCTGGTTGGTTGTTCCAAAACTCAACTCAAACAGCACCTCCTCTAGGAAGCTTTCTCTTTGGGCCCCCCAAGATGCAGAAGATCCTTATCCCAGCAGGCCAAGCACTAGGGTCACTACCTGGTGCTCTCTCCCTGGGCTGTACCTGACAGCTCCCTTCTCTGCCTCTCCTGGAACCTGCAAGTTCCCAAGGAGGGGTTTGCATTTCCAAAGCCCAGCATAGTGCCAGGTACCCAGCAGACCCTCAAGACATGGCAATTGTTTGAATGAGTTTTGCTTAAGGCTCAAAGTCAACCTGAAGGAGATTGTGTCCCATGGACTTCTTTGAGTCCAGACTTTTCATTAGTGACGTGGAGGTCTGATATTCTTTCAGAGACTATAAAACTGGGAGAGAAGGATAATTAGATAAAAGGCTCAAAGTTCATAAACTAAGAACAGACTGGTCATAAAACCTAAAAACAGAGATTACTTTTTATATAGGTTAATTTGTGTGTGTGTGTGTGTTTGTGTGTATGTGAAAAATCAAAGACAGATCATGGGAGGCAATACCTCACAGCTGATTACATAGCTGATGGAAAGGCTGCATTAAATTACCACATTCCTTGTAATTTTGTCTGGTGATTGCAGCTATGTATTGTTAGTGGCGGATAATACACTGAATATATCATGTAATGTCACCACATAATATTAGTAAGCTGTTTGTTATGTATGCTTATCTACGTTTCCAAACTTTATGGACACTCTGTGGAAAGACAACTGAGAATCAACAATAACATTTTATCAGAAATAATTATGAAGCTTTACATTAGGTCTCAAAAAAAGTGACTAGTTATCCATCCGTCTATAGCACTCATTTTATGCCAAATGCTGTGCTAGGATTAACAAACTTAGTATAATGTAAATAATGTCTTTGTGTGTGTGTGTGTGTGGCTGGGGGGGGGATGGATAATAAGTAAGTAAATGACATAATTTCAAATGCCTAAACAAAACAATGTATAGGGGAGTCCTTGGGACAAGGAGATACACATAGAGACACAGATGCATCTTTGATATTTGCAGCAAGTTTTGTGAGGAACAGCTGGGTGGGACTTAGTTGGTTGATAAGGGCCATTTTTTTTTTAAGTATGACAATTAAAAAGTAACTGCAGGCCTGGGTTATATTAATAGAAGCACAGTGGTGAAATCAAGAGTTATGACAATGCTAGGGCCTCCTTGGCGATTATTCCACTTCTGGACCATCTTCTACAGGCTGTACTTTAAGAGAGTCATTGAACATATCTGGGAGTGGGGGGGTGTCTGGAAACCACATCTTATGAAGCAAGGTTGAGAGAACCAGGAATTTAGTCTGCAGAAGGAACCACTAGGCAGACATCTTCAAAATAGCTGAAGATCCAAGATGTCCAGAAAAGAATGAGTCCATTCTGTGTTATTCTAAGAGCCAAACCCAAACTACTGAGAAGACAGTATAGCATAGTTCAAAAACAGGGGAGATGTTTCTAGTAGAACTAGTAGAAATGGAATTGCTTTTTGAACAAGTAAACACCCATTTCCAGAAGTATTCAGAGATTGGGTAAATATCTGTTAAAAACAGTGATGAGGGATTTTTACATTGAGCAAAAGATTTCCTTCAAGGACATAGTTTGGGAATGAGGTAGAGTTTTATTTCTCTGAGTGAATGAGTTTCTCATCTTGGAATGGCAAGTCCTCTTTAAAATATGTGAACTAGCCGGGCACGGTGGCACATGCCTGTAATCCCAGCACTTTGGAAGGCTGAGGCAGGATGATTGCGAGTTCAAAGCCAGCCTCAGCAATGGCGAGGCACTTAGCAACTCAGTGAGACCCTGTCTCTAATAAAATACAAAAAAGGGCTGGGGATGTGACCCAGTGGCCGAGTGCCCCTGAGTTCAATCCCCAGTACCACACACACACACACACACAAAAAAAAGTGAACTACTAGCAACAATAACACCAAGTACTTTAGATCCCTCCTTCCTCTTAAGAGCTTTGGTATCCTTTGAAAAGTGGTGTCTTGAAGATGAAAGGAACTCATCAGTTGTTTGTGATGGGCTTTTTTGTCATTAGGATGTCTTGGTGGAGGCCTGAGCCTATGCAGGGAGACCTGGACTTCTCACCTTCTCTGTCCTCGGCAACTAAGAGATGATGGAGGGGATGGGCATCCTGAAGGAATGCCCCATATTTAGAAGTGACCTCCACATACCAGAATTGCAGAGACCCAACATACGGGGACCAGGAGCCATACTGAGCCCCCACTAACAACATTTAACTAGGAACACCGCATGATGCTTTTGCTCATCTCCTCTGGGAGTTGTTTAAGTTCAGCTCTCTGCACTTGCCACCGTACAGTGGCAGGTGACCTACATTTGATGGCTCAGGTCAAAGACTCAGTTCTATCCAGGAGTTCTACAGAACTCGCATAAGTCAGCCGCCTCCCCCACTCTTTGGAATGTGGACTTATCTTGGTATTCTACTTTCTGTTCCACATGCTCTTTTTCAGGCTATGTCTACAGAGTGACTCAACTGAACACTTTAGTGCACAGAGTCAACTTAATTGTTCAGTGTAATTATTTTATAATTATGTTTGATAGTGTATCAATTCTGTCTTTGCCCATATTTGGAATAGAATCTAAACAAAGATTAAGGCTTAAGCCAGTGATTAACTTGAATCCCAGACCAAATTATTTTTTATTTACTTGGTGAATAAAATGTGAGTTTTGAAGGACAGTGGATAACCTGGGATATAAATTCAATGAAATACCATACCTGAGCCACAGACAACAAAAACGAACAGTGCCAACAGCCATGGTCCTACAGGATATTTCTCTTCTTGTGGCCTCTATGAAAAAATGGGAAAAAGTAAAATTAGGTTTATCAAGTCAATAAACACTTATTGAGAACTACTAGGCATTGAGCTAGGTGCTGGGAATTCTACTGTGAATGAGACAGATTTGGTCTCAACTCTTTCTTATTGGACAGATATAGATGAATAAAGTCAATTATAAAGGATCAAGATAGGTTTGAAAAAATTGATCCACAACCTTATCAACACCGACGTAACTCAATGAATTTGGTAGTCTTCAATATTTTAGTCACAGATGGGGTACAAATACATAAACTAATACAGAGGTTTTAGAAATGATATTGATTAATTGTTTCTATCTGTTGAAAGCATACTCCATGCCAAGCACCAATAGGCAGTCCACGGCTATTATCTCCAGCATGCACATCTCAGTGTAACACAAGTATGACGATGATTTCCACTTTGTAATTGAGAAACTGAGGTTCAAAGTTTGCTAACCTGAGCGAGAACTGGTGTTTTACACTCTAGATTCATTTTTAACTCTACTACACTTGTGTGTAGCCCAAGCAGGATCAGAGAGCACAGGCATTTTCTCAAACCCTTCCATACACCAAGTTTTCAAAAGTCAGTGCAGTAGAAATCCTTGGAACAACAGAAACACCCAGCAACAGTGGATGGATGTGGGAGAAACAGCATACTGAAATAAAGCCTCTCAGCCTTACTGAAGCTTGAACTTTGGAGAAGTCTCTGCATTTTCTGGCAACAGAAGGCCACTCCTTTATCTACAGGAACACAGTCCCACCTACCTCCCAGTCTCCTCAAACCAAGAGCACAGTGGTAATCAAAATGTCCCTCCATAACACCTCTAGGTCTATGTGCAAGTGATCCTTAAAACCAAACCAATCAATGGAACAGCACATTTTCTGGTGAAGCTTCAGAAAAAGCAATGATTTAGCAAATAAAAAGGGAGAAGGAAGAGAATGAAAAACAGCAAAGAATTCACTATTCCCTCATTAGCTTGAGCAGAAGATAAGCTGTAGTCAATATAAGTTAAAGAACACACACACACACCCCCAACAGAGCAGGGAGAAATGTACTGGTAGAGTAAATATATTGACCAAAACCTTTACTTGTGGTGGAAATCACAAAATACAATTTTGGATTTTGATTAAATGTGTTGACATTTTAAAATATAGTCAACATTATAGAATGTGGCCTAAAAGTGTGTTCATATTCATATGAAAATCACAGCTACACATTCACACTGAAGGTATGTCATATTACTATTTTTTTAAAAAATGAGCAGTGTTATCATCAGGTATACAATTTTCAGGTATGTTGAACAAGTTTTAGTAAGGATTCTAACGAGGAAAGTACAATCTTCCTTTGATTTTCATTGTAGTGACATTCCTATAAAATTCATTATATGTTAAAATTGGAAAACACAGGTTGCATTTGTATATAATATTGAGTTATGTTCTAGGTTCACGTAAATAAAATCTTTCATCTTTAAAAAAAAAATTCCTTCATTTTCGGGGGCTGGGGTTGTGGCTCAGCGGTAGAGCGCTCGCCTAGCATGTGTGCGACCCGGGTTTAACCGCACCACGTAAAGACCAATGTATCGTGTACAACTAAAGCAAATAAATAAATAAATAAGAAAAAAAATTCCTTCATTTTATTATGAACAACAATTTGTTCTCAGTTTTCCTGTTACATTCTAAGCCTTCCCTCCTTCTACTTCACCTATAACTTGTATGGCCATGAGCTTTTTTCCTTGACATCACATATGATCATTTATAGTGCTGTATTTATTTCTGTTACTGTGTTTAACGTCTGTCTCTTCACTAAACTGCAGGCAACACCTGGGCAGGCTTTGTATCTCTTTCAGGTATTAAAGTATAGCAAAGCCTGGCATAAAACTTAAATATAGCAGATAACACGTTATTTGGAGGATCAATAAGCATGTAATTTCATTTCAGGTAGAATAAAGTTCGGATCTAGGAAGGGTTTTGTCTTTGTATTAGTACTTCTTTTTTTTTGGGTGGGGGGAGGTGTAGCAGGGATTGAACTCAGGGGCACTTGATCACTGAGTCACATCCCCAGCCCTATTTTGTATTTTATTAGAGACAGGGTCTCACTGAGTTTCTTAGTGCCTCACTTTTGCAGAGGCTGGCTTTGAACTCCTGATCCTCCTGCCTCAGCCTCCCAAACTGCTGGGATTACAGGTGTGCGCCACCATGCCTGGCTGTATTAGTACTTCATAATAGAGAAAGGGTTATCCCTACACTTCTCTTGGTAGAGAGGTATACTTGTCAATGACTAAGGAGTAAAGCCATTCAATCTCTGTCCTTGATGAGCTTGTACCTACCCTTACTTGTACTTGTACCTACCTTCACCTTACTTAGCCACACTGCAAGGGAATAACAGGCTGTTGCTCTTGACCAGACAAGGACAAAATCAATCTGCTAATTGCATAAGATAACTTTATTTGTTATATTAAGATTGAAGACCAGGTCAAGCTCAGATTAAGTAAATAATACAGATATTAATAAAGTTACTGGAACAAAGTGTGACATTTACTCTTCTCTGTCCTCCAAATAATTTGTCATAGTTGCCCATTTTAGCTCTATTTCCAGCAAAGTCAACAAGTGAATTTAGGAGACACTAAATGAATTATTGGTCTAGCACAGATACCAAATAGAGTGTTTTGTTTTTCACTTGCAGACAAACACAAATTATCAGCACATAGAGCTTGGAGCACATGACACAAAAACCTTTCAGAGGATATTCTCTGGTGAATCAGTATTACTTGGGGACTTTCAGAGCTATGAACACCTGGCTGATCATAATACTGATATATCCATTTTTGAGAGCTTTGGATTTCTATTGTTTGGAAGGGGCCAGTGCAATACCAATGGGATGATTCACATAAACCTGACTCTATTGCTGGGAAAGGTAAGGGGAACAGTAGCAATTCTGCAATTGACAGGGTTCACTTCAAACATGAGGCTCAAAAATATCAGGGGATGGTTTTCCCTGTATTAAGACACTGGTAAGGCACCCTGGAACTTTGTAATTTAAATTTCCCTGTCATTCTGGAGGTGTTACTACTATATAATCACAAAATGAGCATTCCATTTTTCTGTTTCTTGTATTAATCTGCTATCTGGGAGAAAAAATATTAATTTACCCCACAGCTGCCAGCTAATGATGATACTGAAGGTCTGCATACAATTGAAGGAGAAATTTGAATTTTCATTTGGAATCTGTAAATATGTTCCCATTTACTGAATTTCATACTGAATAAGTTGTCTTCTGCAAGTTATTTCTATCAAAATATAATCATATTTGACTTGTAATTGGGAAAATGAGATTAGGATTTATAGAGATTCTTTCTGAAAGGAATTTCATTTTTCTTTTTGGATGCTGACCCATTTACAGTAAAGTTAACCAAAAGTCTCTCCAACCAACTGAAAACAAACATTTATTGTGGCTTGGTTTGGAAACCTTTCATTACAAATTTAGTTGAGCCATTTAAAAACCCTTGTAGGCGCCAGGCACTTTCAGAGGGCCCACCCCATGCTATATCAGAACCTATTAAATATACTCATATCGCACATTAAATATAATTTAAATGCAGCTCTGAAAGTTGAGTTGAGTTGAATTGCAGGTGACTGGTTATATTTACTAGATATTTAAACAGTGTTTTCCCAAATTTCCCATTTTCTTTTCTATTTAAGAGCCAAAATATTTTGTTATAGATCCCAAACATTTTCTAGTGGTCTTGAAAACAGCTAGAGGTGGCAGACACCAAGTCTACCAGGCCTAATGGATAAAACAACCCTGTAAATTAGTTCTTGTTTTGCTCTCATTTTGCAGTCAGATAAGTTGTCAACTGAGATCAGTTAACAACTGAACTCTGGTTCCTTCAGTCATTAGAAAAAGCCACACAACTAGATATTTTCACTGTGTCAGCAAGAAGGTCTGATACTTTCAGAAGGAGAATTTGATCTCCTAGGAACACAGAACCATGTGTGCCTTAACATCAATTAAAATTCGTTTTTCAATGTCAATTTGTGCAGCAACTCTTTTATTTTATTTTATTTTTTTGAGTAAAAATAAATAAGGGAAAGAGATCTACATGAAAAATGATTCCAACCTGATGGCATTTTGGTGCCCTAATCACAGCTAAGTGCTGTAATTCCCAAAAGAGAGAATGTTAAGGATTATTGAAGCCTTGAACTGTATATAAAGCTCTGAGTAGAGTTTGAACCTCAGGGTTTTCTATGACAATACTGCTTGGTTTTGCAAGAATTCGGTGTGATGACTGCAGATCCAGCTTTTTTGCTCAGTTAATCAAACCAACGTAATTTCTTTGTCTAAAAAGAATTGCCTCATCAAGTCTGCAAGCATTTCCAGCCAAACCTCAAGCTTCAGCTGGACTTCCACTTAACTGGATAGGATAATAGATTCCAGGTGCCTTTGCTCATAGACTTAGAGACCAACTTTGTCCAGCAACCATTCAAGTCATGCCTCTGTCCAAAAGATGCACAGGCCTGGCGTCTTCCGTTGAAAACAATCTGCTTTATTAAGTGAAATCCTCGTGCATAAGGCACAGGTTTTACTTTAAATTTCGGTTGTAAAGCTTTAATCTACAGCGCTGGGAGCACAGAACCACTGGCAATAAACTGGTTTTTAAAAGTTACACCATCAGAATGAGCCTGAATTCACAGGGCGAACGAGAGTAATGTTGCACTTAAACTTTAGGCTGGCGGCAGCAGGAAACCCCACCAAAAAAAGAAAAAAAAAGGATGGAGGGAAATGTGGATAGGATTCCCACTCCCTGACTCTGAGCTCTTTCAACACACAATGGGGCTGCAAATAAAACCCTATCATAATGTGTGCGTGTCTGGGAGGGAGAACAAGGGTGGAGTCTAGGAGAGGGAGACCTTAAATGGCCTCTATTTACCCATTCGTTTATTGATTCATTCAACAAACATCCTAGCACCTACTAGCTTCCGGGCCCTGTGTTCATGCAGTGGGCTTAACTGTCCACTAAGGAAGTGGACTTCCGTTTTCTCCAAGGACGTCGTCCCAATTCTCTCCCGGGAGAGCCTCCGCGCCTCCAAGGTAGCCCAGGCGGCCACTCCCAGAGGGGCCACGACCAACCAGGGCCATCTCCGCCCACGAGGCCGCGGAGGAGTCCGCGCCCCCTGATCCCCGACTCCGCGGGACCCCGCAGGAGGGGCAGCCCCGGAGCCCCGAGCCGAGAGGCCGGGCCCTGCGCCCGCGGCCCGCCCGCGCCGCTCGGCCCCGCCCCGCCCGCCGGGTCCTGCCCGGCTCGGCCCGGCCGGCGCCGCCCCCGCCTTACCAGGGTTTTGGCTACGTTCCCCCTCTGGGTGATGTTTTTGCTGTGCTTCTCGTTGGCCATCCGGATCCGCTGTTTGGCCACCATGGCTTGGGCGCTCTGAAACGCGGTCGACTCCCACCTGCAAGGATCCCAGCGTTAGCCCCGCGACAGGGCCGAGCGCGTCCCGCCGAGGCGCCCGCGGCCCTCCCGGGCGCTGCAGGTGGCAAGGCGCGGCCCCGAGCCCCGCGCAGCCCGCTCCCGGAGCCCCAGCGAGCCGGCTCCAGAGAGAGGCCAGCGCCCGGACGGAAGTAATCTCTCATCTCAGGAAACCCTCTCCGACTTCCTCGCGATCCTTCCGGTCCCCCCAGCTACCCACCCAGCTCGGCCACCGAGGCAGGAGGCAGGCGCGCCCGGGAGTCCGCCCGCAGCGAGCTGCGGGAGCGCAGCGCGCAGAGCCGAGCCGCCGGAGCCCGGGCCCCGCGGAGCCGCTGTCCTGCGGCCGAACGCTGCGGGGCCGAGGGTTCGGGCGGCCGCGGCGTTTGTGAGCGCGTGGGGGGTGGGGGCGCGGCAACCCCAGCGCTCGCAGGCCCGCGAGCCGCCCCAGGCCGCGAAGGAACCGGGAGGCCGCGCTGCAGGTGGAAGGCTGGACCAGAGGAGGCCGGGCCCGGGGTCTTGAGAGTCACATAGACCCTGACCCGGGCTGGGCCCGCACTGTTGGGACACAGTCCAAAAGAATCTCTCCTTCAGGGGTCTGGGATAAGGGCCCTGTGTTTCTCCAACTCTGCACATAGGGACCCGTTGTCAAATGCGAAGAGGAAGCCTACATCCTGAGAGATGAAGATCAGGGGTCCTGAGGAGTTAGGACAGGCCTTCCTGCCTAGGTAGTTGTGCGAGTTACATGGGAAGATGGGCGAGAGACAAATCTAAGCAGAACACTGGGGAAGTATGGAGAGGTCTTGGGCTTGCAGCTGGGCTCGGATTTAGTGCCAAACCAAAGCCAAAGCATTGACCAGCCTTGGCTTTTTACCACCCTGGGGCAACTTAGACCTTCCTCCAGCCACCCTTGTTTCAGGGGCTTGAGTGTGGACTCTAGACTGAACTGGGAGTTTCCCTGCAGTACAAGGATACAAACAAGGGTTTGAGTCTCCCATACCTTGGTGTTAGAACTTCCCAGATTGCTTAAGCAGGGGTCCAGGAAAGGGGTCCATTTGCTCACTTTTCCACCGCTGAACATACTGGAGTTAGCTCTCTTCGTGGCTCAGAAGGAAAAGTGGGGAAACACCCTGGCAGATTTGGAGCAGTGGAAAGTGGTGACCCAAGGTCAGGGTGGGGCAAAGCTAGCACCCCCAGTGTAGGAAGAAGAGCTGTGGCCTGGACCAGCTTTGACTCATGCAGCTCTGGCCCTCCTCTTGAGGCATCTCCGGCTGAGTTTCCACAGGGTCTTGTGTGGGCAAAATTCTCCTACGTCAGTGGGAAGTTAGGAGGAACTCTCCTTTGGGGCCCTGCCCCACTTCCTGAATGAAGTGTCTTTCTTTCAAGCTTCAGCACAGACTGTTCAGAGCTGTTGGTGTAACCCAGAGGATATGGGCATTAGTTCCTTCCTTCCTTTCTTTCTCTCTTTCATCTCTAGAAGTCAGTTCAGTTTGAAATTAGCTTCCATTGACCTCTTAACCATTGCCACCAACATCACTACCATTATTACAAGGCCACACACCCATGTCTGCCCCATTCTAGTTCTATGCTTTTAACACCCTGTTTTTGTTTTGGTTTTGAGGAAAGGGTCATCCCTCCAGTGTCACTTTCTGAGCCTGGGTGTGATATGAAGCCAAATTGCCTGAGCAGGTGGCAGGGGCAGGCCCTGCTCAGGAGCTGAATAGAATCCAGGCTCCGAGGGACACTTAGAGATTTGATAGAGGTGGTTTCCCCTTTGGACTTTCACGCAGGAAAATGTCCTTGGCTGAAAGAAGCCCACCTTCCTACAGCCCCAGGTGGGCAGCACTGATGGGGGAAAATTATTTCTTAACCCTTAACTTCTACTTGTTACCTATTTTACTCATTTTAATTAATTTTTAAAAATTTTAAATTATAAATAGACTGCATGTTCACAGTAAGCAGTTAAATGGAAATAGAAAATATTTTCTTCCACCCTAAGAAAATACAACACATTCTTCTACCACTCTATTTTCTTGCTTATAGACAATATCACTTTATAGTAGTTCACTCTTTTTTGTGGCCGTATTATGTCCCATAGTGTGACTGTATAAAAATACATTAAACTACTGGTGGGCAGTTATTTTCAGTGTTGACAGCAAAGTGTATCTATGTGTGATATTGTATATATTTAGTCTTTATCAGATTTCTTTACTTGAAACTCTTAAAATCCTTGGAATCTCTGGAGTGATAAGAATGTCTCTTGTATGCTAATGAGATGACTAGTGCTGGGGACCCCTAGGTGGCCGTATGATTGGGACTGATCACCAGAAAGACCAAGTTCTGATTAGAGAGTTGGGACTTAAGCCCTACCCCCCAACCTCCAGGGAGGAGATTGTGGCAGAAGGTTGAGTTGATGAATGATTAGTGATGTAATCAATCATGCCTATGTAATGAAGCCCCCATAAAAGCCCAAAAGGCTTAGTTCAGTGAGCTGCTGAATTGAACATGTGGGAGGTTCCTGGAAGGTATGGAAGCTCCGTGCTCCTTCCCCATACCTTGCTTTATGTATCTTTTCCATCTGTTAGCCTTTGCAATAGTCTGTGTAATAAATGGATGAAAATAAAGTGTTTCCCTGAGTTCTGTGAACCACTCTTAACAATAGTCAAACTCAAGGAGGGGGTTGTGGGATCCCAAATCTATAGCCAGTTGGTCATAGTTATAGATGATAACATCCTACTTGTGATTGGCATCCGAAGGGAAGGCATTCCCACAGGATAATATGATGTCATCTTCAGGTAAGCAATGTCAGAACTAAATTAGAGGGTACACAGCTGGTGTCCACTGCAGAATTGCTTGGCATGTGAGGACACTCCCCTCCCCTCCCACATCAGGAGGTTGATTGTGTTGGCTGTGTAAGCACAGGAGAAGCAGGTTGGTTTTCCCTCTGTCATGACACTGTAGAATTAGGTTCCTGGAAGCAAACTACAACAATTTCTTATATCATTTTCTGATGTTACTGGTGCTTAATTTGGAAGAGAAAACTGTGCTGTGGCTTCCATTATACCAGTTCCTATCCCTGCTTTTGTCCTCTGAGCTCAATTCTGCAGGTCCTCTGCAGGTCTCAATTCTGTTTCTTGCCTTGAGGATCACTAGTAACTGACTGAGAAGAGTTTTCTTTCCCAGCCTGGATCTTATCCTTCCTCTACTCAACCTTTGGTCTTCAGCCTCCTTTAAGCTGGAGGCTACACTGGCTCATCCCAGAGGCTTCTACAGGGGAGCTGGGACCAGTGTCTGGAGCTACATCTCTTGAGTTCCATAATAACCAATAGACTAAGGAGCCAAGCCTGGAGTTGTCCTGCTCTTTTGAGTTGGGAGGACTTCAGAGAGGAATGGAAATTTGATTGAGAGTTGAAAGCTCCCCTGGGTTAATGTGTGCTGGCAGCATGAATTTTGTGACATGCCAGTGGCATGCAGTGTTCAACCACAACTTCAAAAATTGCCATGGGTAAAGGACTAGGAAACTGCTGATTAAAATTTTATTTTGACTGATTTCTTTTCATTTTAGCCTTTAAAGCAGGAATTCCTAACAGGCTGTGCATGAATCCTAAATCTACCCCACTTGGAGCATTGGATTTGTGATTGTAGAAACTGAGTTTTATCCATTTTTATAAATGATGTATTATCAAAGCATACAAATGCTGCACTGTTAAACTGTGATGTAGTGCGTGTCATTTTTCTGTGGCAGAGCAGCAGCGGGCAAACCTCCTTTCTATTTTGGGGACCCCACACTGTGTGCATCTTAGGACCCTCTCTCGCATCATGGAGCAGAAGGGTGCCAGATACTCAGTCTCCTAACTCCTGATATCTAGGGCTCGGGTGTATGACCCATCTTGGCTATTCAGTTGCTCCTGTTTGGAACCTTGAATCTTGCTCAGGTGATGCAAAGACAACGAGAAAAGTTCAAATTTATCCTAGTTGTACCCAGAGTCTGGTAGTTCCTAGCAGTTGAAGTGGAACCAGTGGTGGTACCCTCCTTATTCTGCAGCTCTTGAAATCATTACAGTCAATCCTCTTCTGCTTCCATTGGCCAGAGTTGGTTTGTAAACAGTCAAGAATTCTGACTAATGTACATGAAGGAAAAAAAATCCAGGAAGTCCTCCTTGGTCATTTCCCCTTCCATATCTGAAAACATTGTCCTGTCATTTCAAGTTTTCAGACATTGTCAGCTAATGGCCTCTCTTCAATTTACCTCATCCATGGGAACTGAATATATTGGCCTTGGAGACTGGAGTTATGGGTGGCTGATTTTTGGTTATGGTTGGGAATACTCGGTGAGCTCATCATGTATACATAAAGCCTGAAGATCATGATGCTTCAAATACTTTGTTTCTTCCTCATCCAAATTTTGTCCAATCCTGCTAGTAGAGAGGAAAAGATGGCATATCAAATTGTTTCCTTTTGTACATACAACTAATATTCTGGCGGGAATGTTCAAGAAGTTGTCTCCATGTTGGGCAGAGAAAGGTAGAAACTGACAGCTAATGTTATCAGCTGCATATATTGAAATCAACTCAATGCACTAGATTATGGTTTTATGGAATTATATAGTAACTGAAAAGAAACTTGACAGTCATTTACTTATGTATTTAGTGAGTGTCTCCTGCATATTCTAGACACTATTTTAGACACTGAGAACCAATGACTGAGAAGAATTCACACATTATAGGGTGCTCTCAGTTTTGCAGAGGGGACAAATAAGTATATATTGAGCATGCCCTAATTTCACAAATGAGTGGAAGCCTCAGAATTGCAAAGGGAATTGTAGCAGAGCTGAAAACAGAATTGAGGCCACTTGACTTTCTGTCTTTGTCAGAAGAAACATCAGGTAAACCTGAGTAGGAGCCAAGGTAACAGGGCTCCTATCCACGCTGAGCTTTGGAACAGTTTATATGTGCACACATACAAGAAAATCATACATGTGAGCACACACATGCACACTGCAGTACAAAGATACACTACATTTCAGATGAACTTTGGCCCTCAAATGTTGGCACAAGACAGAATTTAACCATTGTGACAGCTGTATAATTCCTTGACCCTAGAGGTGATCAGATTAAGCTTTAAAACACGAGACACGATTACTTGTCTTGAGTCTGTTATTGCCTGGGCACATCTGTTATTAATAACAATAAAACCATTGTATCCTGAAGGAAAAAAAATGATACTCCGCTACAGTACTTTCCCTAATGACCTCCCATGGCAATTCACTCATGTCTGAAGATACAAGAGGTACTTCCACATGTTCAAGCTCAAGTTGTGGTCATACCCCTGCTAAAATTTTATCTCTTATTTCAGAACAAAGGTACCTTGTTTCTGTTCAATCAGGTGTGTATTTTTAATGGCTGGAAGAGTTTCCTGGTAGGGAAGAAATAACAATATGATCATACCTAGCTTTATTAGCTTTTCATTGCTATGATCAAAATACCTGATATAAACAACTTAAAGGAGGAAAAGCTTAATTTGGCTCAGTTTCAGAGGTTTCAGTCCAGGGTCAGCTGCCTTCACTGTTCTGGGCACGAGGTGAAGCAGGACATCATGGCAGAAGAGCACGGAGGAGGCAATTTGCTTATCTCACTACAGAGAAATAAAGGAGCCAGATAAAATCATTGGGGGGCATGCCCTTGGACTATGTCATATCCCCAAGGGCATGCCCCCAGTGACCTACTTCTTTCCTCCAACCATGCCACTCCTGCCTGTAGTTACCACAGTAGTCCATTAAAATTACTAATCCATCAAATGGATTACTTCACTGATGACATTAGAGTCCTAATCCAATCATCTCCTAAAAGTTCTTATGAACGCTGCTACACTAGAAAGAAGTTTCCAACGCATGAGCTTTTAGAAGACATTCCAGATCCAAACCATAACACCAGCCTATCCCCAGATGGCAGAGGCAGTGACAAATCTTTCACCTGCACTTTCTCCCTTCTTCTACCACCACCCTTTAATCCACAGATTCTGGAAACAGATAAATCCTTGTTCCTCCACTTAAAAGTCTCTTTCTCCTTTACACAATGGGGATAATAGCAATAATGCATATTAGTTAAGGCTCTTTTGAGATTAGATGAAATAATCCATGTTAAAAGCACAAAGTACAGAGCCTGAACCCATGGTAATCACCTAATAAATGCCAGCTACCACTATTATCATCTCCAGGTTACAAAAATTAAGTAACTTGCCCAGGGATGTTCAAAACCAATAAGCCACTGTCCCTGACCTCAGTTGGTTTAGGGTCCACTAAAGGTACTCAGACACACATTTACTGAATGTTATAAGCACAGATGGGCACAGGTAACCATGGAAGTGTGGGGGGGACAGGATATAGGAATGATCTAGCTGGGTCATAGTGTTTTCCCTGTTAATTATTTTAAAATTCTAAAAAGAAAAATATTCAAGCATTACCATACCAAAAGGATGTAGAGAAAAGCAGACCACCCTTAACTCTGATCCTAAATTCAAAGCAACCTCCATTATTACTTCTCTCTGTGTTTCTAAGTATATTTAAGCATGTATGCATGATATATTTGATATATTTATGTATATAATTGCTCATGTATGTATAATATATTCAAACTCTTTGTTAAATTTCCTTTAAAAATCTCAAATACTGTATCATTCAATATCATTTATGCCTCATTTTTGTTTTGTTTTATTTTTTTCACTTAATACTTCATAGAGATTGATCCATATTATTACAACTAGATCTATTTCATTCTTTAAAAATGGTTGCATGGTATTATATGAAGATACCATAATTGATTTAACCAATCCTCTATTGATGAATATTTTTTTCTGTTTTTTGCTACTATAAATAAATGAATAGATTCATATATGTATTTTTGCATGTAGGAAAATTCCTGGAAATGTGATTCACAGGGTGGAAAGTTGTGTGCACCAAAATGTATGGACATTGACTAATTATTCTGCAGAGAGATTGTAAATTAACTTCTATTCCCTTCATAATGTGTATGAGTGTGTTCAGGCTATTTTTTCATAGTTGTATGACTTTGGATGAACAATCCTGGGTAAGTGGCTTTACTTTTTTGTTTTAAAATAATGTTTATGCAAGGCACTAAGCAACTTAGTGAGACCCTGTTTCAAAATAAAAAAAATAAAAAGGGATGGGGACATGGCTCAGTGGTTAAGCACCCTTGGGTTCAATCCCTAGTATCAATAAATAAAGCAAGTTTGCTAGTTTGATTAAGTACTATGCTTATGAGGACAAGCTCACACATTTGTTCCACTAGTCAGTTAGTTTATCCATATCCTTAACCAAAATTATTTTTTTCCAGAGTCTGTGAGTCACAATAAGAGCCAGAGGAGAGATCAGAGAGATAGACAATGAACTATTAGCTCCTTCAAGGTATGGACCACAAATATTCATCATGGTATCCTCAGAAGATAGCATGATGACACAAAACCTGAAAGAATTTGGGAGAGTCAGGTATTAATTGCATGAACTATCTATTCAGCAGAGCTTGTATTGGACATACAACATAGCTTTACATTTCAGGCTGTGACCCACCCATCAAAAACAGATAATAATTTAAGCCCTTATGTAATTGTCTGTTATTTTTCTTTAATCTAAAGGAAAAGGTAAATTACCATTTAATTTATTAACATACAGCTTTTATGGATCCAATTAGCATAAGCCTCATAGATGTTATTTTTATCTTTGTCACATCAAATTTAAAGGAAAGTCTAGCCCTTGTCACTAACTTCATCACAAATACTCAAAAGGAGCTGTGCAGATGTTCACGAATGGTATCAGCCTTTCCGAATGTCAGCACATAAAGCCTATGATCCCCATTTCTAAACATTCTGGAAACATGTCACATCCAATATATTTTAAAAGGATTTTATAAAAAGGTTTATTGGCAATGATATGTGTGGATTAGTAAGCCATCTGCAGAAAGCCCAGGTGTTTTCAGGCAACTATTTTCACTGAGGCAAGAGCAGATTTTGAATCACAGAACATTCCCAGGAAATTGTGTACATGGGAAATGCTGACCATTCTGATTTCTCCACTTCATCTGGGTGGAATTGCTTGCTAGGCAAGGGTAGCGCTTCAGGTCATGAAATACCCAAATGAATCTTGAGGCAAGATTAGGAAATAGGTGATGGAATAGGACTAGGAAGCTTGGAAGGGAGTCCCCACCTCGTTCATGGTAGGAAGAAACCTTGGAACCACCATGTTGGGGCCAGGGATGTAGCTCAGTGGTAGAGCACTTGCCTGGCATCCATGAGGCTCTGGTTTTATCCCCAGCACCGTAAACAACAACAACAACATGTTAACTGGGCATAAAAGCCTAGGTCTGGAGCAGTATTCCTTCTCCCATGTCCGGCATGCATGCCATTTCATCTGGGAAGAGAAATTAGAAAGAGCCAATCTGTGGAGAGAAAGGAAGTGATTCAGAGCAGCTGGCAATCCTCAGCAGTAAATGAGTTCTCAGGAATTCCTCACAGCATCATATTGGGTGTGCTGTTTAAGCTGCCCTTTGACTTCAGAGCCTTTTGTCCAAGTGTGACAAAATACCAGCAAAGGGTGACATGTGCTGCAGCCTACCCTCGGGCCAGGCTTCAGGGAATAGTGTCAATTCTTGCTGACAGATAGGCAGTGTTCCATTGTCCACTTTTCAGAGCCTTTTACAGGGCTTAATTAGTCGTGGGTCCTTACACTACCGCTATTGGGAGATTGGTCCTTATTATTATTATTCCAGGTTTACAGCTGAGAAACCAGCAAGCAGATGGTGAGCACTGCAGAACTTCTGTGTAGGAGGACCTTAGGGACAATAAGCTGGTTAGAAGTGGAATGGGATGGACAGTGACAGGATTGTCATGAAGCTACGCTTGCAAAATTTTTTTATTTTTTACAAAATTCAGAAAACCTCAGATAAGGCCAGCCCCTCCCCCACCTCTGCCTTCTTGGCACCATAATTATAGGAGGTGACTCTGCTGGGAAAGGAGGGCAGTTCTCAAGTACCAATGGCAGATTTGGGTGAGGGTTTGGGTTGGCTGGACCCTCTTTGTCAGATTTCTCTGGCAGTTTATAACCCCATGCCCTTCACAGACTCATCGGACCTCAGGGTTGAAAAGGACCTTGGAGATTGTCCAACTCCCCATTAAATGTGATGCAAAGGGGCCATCAGAAGATAGAAAAATGAATCATGGCGGTTGCTTGGGAACTGAGAGTGATGTTTTCACATGTAAAGACAGTACTCAATAAATTTGAGAACGTGTTAGGGAGCCCTTCTCTTCTGTGTTCTCTATCATTCTGACAATACATAGGACATGCAGTTAAAATGAATTTCTTCAATTTAACACAGCTAATTATAATCCTCCAGTAAAAGTTATAATCAGAGTTTGGCAGTTAAAGGAGCAAAGTCTAGAAGGAAGAAAATATGACTGATTTGGCTGAGGGTTTATTCTTCCTTTGCTCTGAAGGAGTCAAAATGTTTGTTTCAGATTAATTGTGGTTAATATTAACATTACTGGTTTAATAATGTTTACAATCTTCCATGGTTCTCCAGGAAGTCCCTATGACTTGAGTCTACCTTTTATTTTCCTTGGTCTTTTAGCATTAGTGGGGCTGCTCTGGGACTTTATTTTTGGTCATAATTGGTATGATATGAGTATATCTCCAGTTCATATTGCAGAATCTATTTTTTCTTCCTCTGTTCTTGGTCCCTACAGTGCTTTACACAGTGTTTAGTAGACATTTCAAAGGTATGGGCATTTAGGCACATGACTTACTCTTTTTATGTTTTATTTTTTGATGCTGGGGATTGACTCCAGGGGCATTTTACCACTGAGCTACACCCCCAGCCCTTTTTTTGAATTTTTGAGACATGGTCCTGCTAAATTGCTTAGGGCTTTGCTAAGTTGCTGATGCTGGCCTCAAACTTGCCATCCTCCTGTCTCAGCCTTCTGAGTCACGGGGGGTTATAGGCACATGCCACAGCACCCAACCCAGGCACATGACTTCTGATGGACAAATTTATCCTGTGGAAAGAGGGGGACTTCCTGAATGCGTGTCTGACATTTTGACTTCCTACTATAGGAAATAGCTGGATGTTTATACTGATAACTCCCCAGAGGGAAGAGTCAACTTACAAATACTGCATCTGGCTCATTCGGCAGTTCTGAGCACAGGGCCTTCATGGATTTCATCTACAACCAAACACAGCTGACATTTTTAAGGCTCTGGTTGCCTTGTACCTGTGTCTCTGTGAAGAGCTCGTTGAGAGTCAAGGTCCACCTGGGTTGACTTTTTCTACCAGTAGTCAGGAGTGCCAAAGAGACAGAACTTATTTACCTTCTCCATGATCCTTGTTTCCTCCTGCTTCTTTTTAAAATTTTTTTTTAATTTTTGTTTTTTTAGTTGTAGGTGGACATAAGACCTTTATCTTATTTATGTGATGCTGAGGATCGAACCTAGGGCCTCACACATGAGAGACGAGCGCTCTACTGCTGAGCCATTGCCCCAGCCCCTTTCCTCCGGCCTCTTCACCCCTCTGGAGATATTCACACAGTGCATGGGACGCAGTAGGTGAGTGACTCTGTGGCTCTGTGGCCTCTGGGTTTGGTTTGGTCCGCTCTTCCTGCTGTGTTCCATGAAGAGTCAGAGAGAGGTGTCATGTGACAACGGGTATTAAGTTGTTCTTTCTCAGTTCCTCTCCTGTTCTCGGGGTTATCCCTTTTCCTTCCCTGCCCCAAACCACAGTCTAATCAGTACTCAACAGAGCTTTATTACACACTTGGCTTCTCAGTGACAACTTAATGAAAAGGGACCTTAACTCGGCTTCTTCTTTCTCCCCACCCCTCCCCTTAACTTTGACTCCACCCCATGTGAACTCACTCTGATAAATGGATGGTTTTGCTCTCGCCATCCCTGGCCTGTGGAGATGTGGAAACAACGGGCTCATCTGATGCCTATTTCCATAGTTGAACTTGTCTGAAGCAAATCGTGGGCTCTTGTGCTTCACTGGCTGTTTGTTTTCTTAATTCTGAAATGTGCCTCCTTCTCACCATCCCCCTCCATCCTGTGTACTTTGTTTATTTTATGTGGGTGGTTGCCAATATAAAAGGAAGAAAATGACCAGTTAAGGCTCTGAATAGTTTAGGAGGAGGCGGGGAAGGGGCCCAGTGGCCAGGGGGAGAGGGACTGAGCCACTGGAAAACTCTGGCTGAACAGGGCTTTGCTAGCCAAAGACCCAAGACAGATGTCTGCAGAGTTGACTGCTTAAATGCTCACACCCATAATAGTCTGTTTTATTAAATATAGTGCCACCACCTGCCAATGTCTATTCCTTCAGGATTCACTTTTTTTTTTTGTTTTTCCCAGAAAGGTCTCCATTTTATTGCAAGTGACCAAGATGGTCTTTCTGTGTGTGTGATAAAATATATATAACAAGATCTAAGCATTTTCAAGTGTACAGTTCAGTGGCATTAACTTCATTCACAATGTCATGTGACTATCACTACTGTTTCCAGAACTTTCTCATTATCCTACATAGAAGCTCTGAACCTATTTTAAAAATCCTCTCTTCATCCCCTGGGAACCTTTTTATTTCTGTCTCTATGAAAGTTGCCTATTCTAGGCATTGAGATATAGTTTGGAAGACTTGGTTTTCTTAAACTGAAAATAAAATTGGGTAGAAGCCTCAATGTAATTCTAGTAGATTTCTGAGTAACCATTTGGAGTACTGAGTTATGCCTTTAATAATCCAGGAAACAATCATGATTCACCTGAATGACTCATACTACATGTCCCAGCAAACAGTCCTTCATATTGTGCACTTCAAAAGGCTTCTTTTCAGCTGGGCTCAGTGGCACATGCCTGTAATCCCAGCAGCTCTGAGGCTGAAACAGGAGGATCGTGAGTTCAAAGTCAACCTCAACAACACAGCAAGACCCTAAGCAACCCAGTAACCCAGTGAGACCCTGTCTCTAAATAAAATACAAAACAAGGCTGGGGATGTGGCTCAGTGGCTAAGTGTCCCTGGGTTCAATCTCTGGTACTATTAAAAAAAAAAAAAAAAAAAAAAAAAAGCTTCTTTTTTCTCCCTTTCTTTCATTTATGATATTTTCCCAAAAGTTTACTAAAAACTGGTTTGTCATTAAAAGTGTCAATTGCCTGGTTATGATTCTTAGGAGATGATTCTAGTTAACTGGTTGTGAAACATTCCCTTTCCTCCCTCCCTCTCTCTCTCTCTCTTAATGGTGGTAAAATACAAATAACATAAAATTTGCCATTTTATCAAGTTTTTTTTAAGTGTATGGTTTCATGGCACTGAATACATTCACATTGCTGTAAAACCATCACCAGCATACATCTCCAGGACTTTTCTACCATTTCAAATAGAACCTCTGAACCTTTTAAATAGTAAGTTCCAATATTTCCTTGTCTCCATCCTCAGAAAACTCTGTTTTCTGCCTCTGTGAATTTGCCTATTCTAGGAATTTTCCTGTTCCTCTTATGATTCCCTTCAGTGGAACCAATGTACACACATTCCTTCCACAGCAGAGAGGGGATTCCACATCTGGAGGGAACTTGTAAAACTTCTGAGCTTTATTTCAGGCATCTATTTTGACACAGCTGGATTCGTACATAGACATTTATAACCCTTGGGGTTCCTGGTTGTGGATCAGCTTTTTGGGATTTCTTTACAGTGATAAGGAAACCACTTTAACAAATGTCATGCATATTGGTTTAATCTCTTCTTAGGAAACCGAAAATCACATGGCTAACATTTCCTATAGCCAGAGCGTGCTGATTTCTAAAAGGAGGACAGTTCCTTGGGGGCTGTTTGACTTCGTTTTACTCGAGGAGGCTGCTCTGGAACAGGCCACTCAAGTAACATCTCAACGTTGTATTAGAGAATTTGTCATGATCTTTCTTTTTCTTTTTCTTTCTTTTTTTTTTTTTTGAGAGTGAAAGGTAAGAAGACAGAAGAAAGGATTTGAATTTGTTTTTTTTTTCCGATCATGATCCAGAAAGGATGCAGATAAATGTGCACATATATTTAAAAATAAACAGAAGCACAAATTGTTCTTAGTAGGGTACTCAGGCACCATCTTCCCTCCTGAAACCTTTCCTGATCAACACGTAAACTTTCGCCACCTCTGAAATGGTGGTTCTTTTCTGAGTCAAGTCATCGGAGAGACACTGTACATTGTTCAGAAAAGTTTTGTCTGTATTCATGGTCTGACTTACTCCCTGATAAGATCGGAAACTCGCTGAGGACAAGACTCAGTTCTCCCTGACATTCACCTTGCACCTGCTCCTTATCCAACACCAAACTTGGTAATGTGTGCTGCAGTGGGTGGTCAATCACACCTGACGATTGGGAATTGTTACCAGAGGGAAAATTCCTGCTTTTGGCTCTAGGGGATTTCCTCTGCCCTCCTGACTTTTTATTCTTTGGTTTCAACTCCCTCTCTTTTCTCCTCAGTACCTCCTTTCACCCAAAACAAAACTCTTGAGCTTTCCGGGGCAGCTGTGGTCTGGCGGAAAGAACACTGAGTTTGGAAGCAGCAGTTTGGGGTTTGGTTCTGGCACTCTGTGATCTAGAAAGACCTTTGTGTTCTCATCTGTAGAAATGAGCAGAGCAATTTGACATATGAAGGGAACAGGAACTCTATCAGTAATATTATATTTATTTTATGTAAAATAAGTTGAAGCAAATAAGATAAAAATAAAAATATTTATTCATTCAAAAAGAAAGAAAGAAAAGAACATAGCAATACTTCCTCTATAGGGTGTCCCTCAGCATTACATGTGGAACAGTATGTTCAAGTGAGTTATAATTTGCAGTGATACATACTGTGGGTTTAAATCCTGGCTCAGTGTTATTACCTTGGCCACGTCACTGAAACACTCTGTCTCAGATTCCCGATCTGTTCCATGAAGATGCTACCAACAGCCACCTCACAGTCTAGTTTGACAGTTAATTTGTGTGTGCACACGGAATAAGTACCAGGTGAAATGGTGATGTAATCATAAAGGGTTATTATTACTGAATACAGATAAATTCCAGACTTATCCCTGTTTTCATATTTAGTTCTCATCTTTTTTCTTCCAGTCTACAAGGTGTTGCTCCTTAGATATTTTACAACCACTTAAATCTCTATGTCTAAAAATGGAAGATATTATTGGAATCCAAATTTCTCCCCAAACTATTGACTTGACTCTATTCCCTTGGCTCTATTCACCCCACACCCCATGTCCCACATCTAAGTCGTCAACAGGATATATTCTTTCAAACATACTTAGGTTCAGCCAAAAGAGTAGGAGACTATGAACTTTGCTCATAAAAGAATTGCTAGGGGCCTAAGTTGGTAGTGGACACACTAGATTCAACTTGAAAGAACTAACCCCCAGATTCAATTGGAGACCTTAATTGTTGTTTCCTTAGCTTTATAAACAACAACCAATTGTGTGCTCCATGCGTTATGGATTTCAATATTTCCTTCTCTGAAACCTTTGTCAGATCTTTCAGGACCCCTGAGCATGTGCCATATACCTCCTTAGGATTAAATATGGTGTAGGATATTAAAGTGCAGCTTTAACATTCACATGTGTGATTACTTATCAGTGTTGGTGTACCCTCTGGGCTGTAAGGGCTGTGAAGGTAGATATTATATTGCTGACTATGATATCCTAGGACCAAGCAGAATGAAGAAAAGTGGTATCAGTCAACTGACCATATGAAAAATGTATTAGTATATTTTAATACTAATATCATCAGGATTATTCCAAGAGCTACTCAACATTTAGTTCCTAAATCTTCACCATTCTTTTTAAAGATAAAAGTTGAGGGCAAATTAAAATCTTATATCAGAGTGGTTAAGGGTGTAGACTTTGAGTTCAAATACTGACTTTCCTCTTATTAGCTGGGTGATCTAAGTCAAATTACTTCTCTAAATCTCAATTTTATCACTTGTAAAACCAGTTTAATAATTCTTGGTCTCTAGTAACAGAGGATATTTGGTGTACAGTAGCATTCAATGAAATGTAGTAATTACTACTAACCAACTGCTTTGGCTGGAGGGTCTACAAAATACCAATTAATCTCCTATTATTTTTGCACATAAAAATAACAAATGGTTGACCAGCAATGGGCCAGAATAGAAATCTTGTGAAGTATCAAAATCATAAGCTCTGGGAATATCGTTTTCTTGGTTTAAAAATAAAAGCAAAGATCTATTTTTTATTATATATATCTTAATCCTATTGAAACTGTCTTAAAAAAAAACTACCACATGATAAATGTGACACATGTTTGTGACCACATTTTCTAGGGCAATTTCCATTTTGATATGTTGTTTCACAGATTGTGTTACTAGCGATTTAGGCAGAATGGAAAATAAGATATCAAGTTGACATCTTGGATAAATGAAAATACAGAGTAATGGGGCAGGGGAATTCACTCAGGGCTGTAGGGAAGGATACTGTAAGTTGAGCAGTAATTTCATCAGAATATGCCAGAAGACACCGGCAAATTGCCAGCCTGGGATATGACGAAAGTGAATACATTGGCTTTTGCTGTCCTGACAGATTGTCAAGTTTTTTAAAGAAATGATTTTATGGCTTCATATATTGGAAGGAAGAAAAAGAAGGGTAATTCAGAGCTGCTGCTTATGAAATACTGTGAAAGAGTGATCAGAAAAGCAAGAAGCTTAATAAAATATTTGACATTCAAGACCATCATAAGAGAACAGAGAATGAAATCTGTTTTCTTCTTGGTTGGTCTTAGAGTAGACTGAAAAGAAAGTTAGGCAGAGAAATCGAACATCTGGGTTCTACTCTCATTCCTACTAGCTGTATATTCTCAAACAGCTAATTTCTGGGTTCATTTGTCTGGTGTGTAAAATGGGAATATTTGTTCTCTTAATTCATGATGATCGCATTGAATAAAAGCAGACAAATGATCTTTGAAGATTATAAAGCATAATATATGCTCTTCTTATATATATTTCCTGGAATTTACAGCTTAATCCCTGTTACATTTTTGTGTTTCAAAAGTTGTCCAAGGAGCCGGGCTTGGTGGCGCACGCCTGTAATCCCAGCACTTTGGGAGGCTGAGGCAGGAGGATCGCGAGTTCAAAGTCAGCCTCGGCAATGGCGAGGCACTTAGCAACTCAGTGAGACCCTGTCTCTAAATAAAAAATACAAAAAAAAAAAGGGCCGGGGATGTGGCCCAGTGGTCGAGTGCCCCTGAGTTCAATCCCCGGTACCACAAAAAAAAAAAAAAAAAAAAAAAAAAAAAAAAGTTGTCCAAGGTTTTCCTCATTTCTCGAAAATGCTTAGCAAATAATTTTGAGGCTTATTAAGAAGTTAGAAATGAAGATGAGTTTGGCCTTGTTCACTGCTGTTATGGTGCACTAAATTCTTTCTTCAGGTGGGTCTCCTTCCTCTCAGCAGTCCTTCAGGAGAATCATGAAGCATGTTGAGAGTAGAATGCTTGATTTTTAGGGGTATATACTCTCCAGGGCCAAGGCTAATGCTGTGGAGTGAACCCTGTTTATGTGTTTCCCTAGGGAGATCAGGTTGACTGATCAGGATGAGGTGAGTTTTTATGAGCACTTTTCTTAGGGTGGACAATACAGATTAGGTAATAGTCTACTAGAGTTACTGATTTATCTTGTTTTACATAGTTACTATTTGAAACAGATAAGTTGGGAGTTACACACACATCTTTGACAACACATGGGATTGTCAAACTTTTCAAATTTCACCAATTGAATGGGTATGAAATGGTGGCTCTGTTGTTTTAATTGACTGTGGATATTTTATTTCCGATGTTTGTTAAGGCTCATTAGAGCATGGATGATGCCCACAGCACCACAGGTCTCAGCGTCCCAGGAATAGCATCTGCCATTCACCTTCTCTCTTCACCTCGCGTCCCAGGCAGAAGGAGGTGGTGGGCAGGCCAGGGTGTGGCCAGCAGTGCATGTGGGAGGTGTGTCGTCCTCTGCTGATGACTGTCTCTGTGCCCACATCCTGTTAGTCTGTAGGACTGTAAGGCCATAATAAATATTGACCCCAGTTTTAAGTGTAGGCTTGTCTTTATTGGCTGGGCATATTTAAAGTCATTCTTCTGGGTAAGCATACGGAGCAGAACATGCCTCCAGCCCCAGGTCCTTGGCAGAGAATGTTCTGCTTCCAGTTAGGAGCAGCATGTCAGCCCTGGAGTGTACGCCAAGTACACATGGTGGCAATAACTTGTTGACCAAGATTTTCCCTGGGCCTCTCTCCCTTAGCTCTTTAAGTTAGTGTTGTATGGTGTTGAGGAACCTGGGAGTTGGACATAGGAGACCCAACTCCACCTCTTAACAAATAGATGATCTCGAGAAAGTTATCTCAGGAAAGCCAAATTTTTCTCATCTATCAAATGATGATTGCAGTAGCACCTACCCTACAGCACTGTTAGAATTAGGTGAGATAATGCAGAAACACAGTAGAAGCTCATTAAATGTCATTAAATGTCAGCTATCTATAGTATGAACTATCTGATCATGGTTAATGACATAAGTACCACAGAATTTGTGTTGGTTTTTAAGTTTAGCCCACTATGAAAGGTATTGGGCCATCTGCACTTTTACCTTATATAGGGATTGAAAACTGGTGGCCTGTTGTAAAATATCATTTTTAATTTGAATTTGAATCAACTTTTAAAAACTAGGAACTCTCAAATACCTTGATTTCTTGCTTCTCTTTAAAAATTGAGAGTTTGGTAACAGCGGGCCAGTCGCCTATGGATTTTATAACAGTCCCTAGAGATCCCCTCTATGGGGCAGGCTCTTTGCTGTTTATCACAATGCTCTCCACACACACTGGCCATGTCTGTTGACACCCTCTGCCTGTCCCTCAAAAGAATCTGAATGTGCAGCTCTTGGTTGCCAATGCTCATGTTTCTTTCATGATGATTAAGCTGTCATTCTCCTAGTAGGTCCTTAAAATCCACATCTCCAGCCTCCAGGGACAGAGGAGAGGAAGAGGGAAGGAAACTGTATTTAGTGTTGGTCAGTTTTGTACTACACAATTGTGCTCTGCACTTTACATACCCTGTATTATTTCATCTTCATAACAGCTGTGAGGAAAATACTATTATCCTCACATTACAAATGGCAAAACAAGCTTGGCGAGTTGGGTAACTTGCCCAAGGACACACCGCTACAAAGAGGCCGAGCTGGTATTTGAGAACAGCTATTTAGACTACCTAGCCCATTTTCTGCTCATTATGTTGTGTCAAAGGATAGAAAATTAGCTTATCAGAGATTTTGGTGGCGTCACTGCTTCAGCTCCATAGAAATGTTCTGGCAGCTGTGACTGGTTTTCAGGTCCTCTCCTCAGGACACGAGGGTGCACACGTGCAAGCCTCCGGGTGTTGTTTACTTACTATGCCCTGGTTACTATGCCCTCCTCCCTGGGTGGTCATTTCCTCACCCATCCTTGTGTTTATACCCTGAAGGACTGAGGGTCATCCTGGAGGGAGATGTGTATCTAACTCTTCAGGGATTGTTTTAAGTTTGTATGTTTGAACAAGCTTCAAGGCAGGGTTTGGCGCCTCAACAACCAGGCCTCCTGGTTACCTGTCTGATTGAGACTTCTTAGCTCAGTTCTGGGGAGTCAGAGAAGTTGTCAGTCAGAGAGTCTGAGCAAGTGGAAACAGGATGTGTTCCATCATGAGGGTAATTACACAGCCAATTGGAGTAGTAAATGGTAATGAGACAGATGAAGTCACACAACAGAGATGCGTCTGATTGGCTGAGGAATGTTTCTCTTACCTGGATAAATATTTTGCAACACTTAGCTGAGTGAAAACCAACTTCCTGTAAAAGGTTTGATTTTAAATAAATAAATAAAGACTCTTGTGAGAGGAGTACTCTGTACTATGTAATTATTTCCCAACCAATGATACCAGTTCAACTTTATGCAAAGGGAAGAAATTTAGAAACAATTCTCATTGACTAAGGAATACTCCAAGGTTTAAGCTATTGCTTCATAGCTTCAAGGTGAGAACCACTTGTTCCTTTTATTCTTCAAACAGAATTCACAGCTATTGAAACCTTCTTAAATAAAATTTTTTTAAAAATGGCATTTTAAAGTAACATTCATGATTTAGTAGAAAGTCCTGTGTGTGGCTTTAGAAGTCAGAATATGATGGTTTAGGGAAGCTAACTTCTTTAAGCCTTTGTTTTTACCTCCATAAATGAGATAATATGTTGATTTTTGTTTGGTGTTGTGAGGAACAAAAGAGATTATGTTCAATTCAGATAACAAACATTTATTGAGTATCAATTATATGCCAGTCACAATGGCAGATTCTGGGAACAAAAGATGAAAGGGTCCCTGAGCCTGAAATAGTCCCTGTTTCCATCATTCCACACTGGGATGGCAGCAAGTGAGGGGGGGCACTATCTAGTTCTTGAAGGTGCATGTTAACTACCCAGAAACAGAAAGGGGTGACAAGGAAGGGGGGTGAAGGCAGAGGGAACAGCATGTGTATGTGAAACAGCATGGAAGCACCTGCTAGCCCTTGGGTGTAAGGTCAATGGACAGGCAGGGCAGGGAGAGCTCCTGCTGTAGGGTGAGGCACTTGGGCTTCCTGCAGGCTGGCGGTGAAGGGCCACCACTGAAGGAAGGGATGTTGCAAATGTTCATGGTGGGCAGGCAATTGAAGTTCTCATAGAAAGTTTTGCCCCCACCAATATGGAGCCAGTTAACAGCTGGTAGATTATATAAGCAAACCTCCTCTGGACCCCCAAAGTCTGCTCTTTTTACAATCCTGTACCTAGTTTAAATGATTTCTTTCTACTACCTGCTTGTTCTTTTGATCACATCCCTGGGCACTGCCTCAGCCAGGATTTCTGTATGTGCAGGATCTCGCCATTCTCATCTGCAATGTGGCCCATCCCTCTTGTCTCCCTAACTTTAACCCCAGGAGGATTCCAGACCCCAGCTAAGGAAGGCCTGACTTGCTGAGCATCCCAGGATGCAGCTGGCTCTGTCCCTGCATCTGTGTTTGCTCCCAGTCTACCTTCACCACCTTGACTTTGTGTTTTCATCAGGGGCTTGAGATTGACAGGTCTTCTGTCTTGTAAGGGAAAAAGAGACAAACTCCCTAGACAACAAAGTATAGGAAACCTGCATCATGCTCACTACCTTAGCTTCCTCACCTGAAGGATTTGGAGGACTCAGGAAGAGCAAGCATTCCCGCAGTGAACCACAGCCCACATGGCTAAGCATAGAAAATGTACCAACAGAGCTAACAACTGATGAATAAAATATGTCATGTCTGCCTATCATGCAGAACAATAAAATTTGGAATGACATGGTAAGCTATTGTTTCTATGTGACTAACTGGCAAAATATTCTAAATTATTGAATTTGGTTATTACTGTGCATGTCTAGGTGATCTTTTGATGAGCTGTCAATGTTTGAATAAATAATAGAGGCCTAAGTAATGATTGCTCATTATGTAATTATTACAAATTTGTTTTGCCTTGTTTCAGCTTCATCATTAATTGTTATTATAGGCTAGATTTTATGTCATTTATATATAATATATAATTTATAATTGTATATAAGATTAAAAATACATTGCCAGAGTACTTATAAATTTCTTTACTATATTTGTTATTTGTTTGCTTTAAGTATGTTTGTAGCAGTTAAGGTCCTCTATAGCATAAGACAAATAAAATATAAAAACCGCAGTTATTTTGAATCACAGATCATCAACAACTATTTTTTTTAGTATAAGTTTATCCCAAATATTGCATAGGCCATACTTATACTAAAAAATTCTTCATTGTTTACCCCAAATTCATAATTAACAGAGCATTCCTTGTTTCTATTTGCTAAATCTGTTGAAGCTTAGGAGCAAAGAGCACACTTTCTTTTGTTTAGGACTACAAGCAAGTACTAAGCTTCAAGGGCATTAAATATAATAAAAAAGAGAAAAGCAGATCCTTGAATTCTGAAAACCTTAACCAGGATTCCTATAGGAAGAGTGTCAAAAATCCTTCCTACCTTTTACAGTGGATAGGCTAAGTCTAGAAGGTTAATTTCTTACCAGAAATATCTATGGGAAACCAGGAAATGAGCATTTCTCTCCTAGATTTTGTCAATCATAAAGTCCTGGAATGTCATTAGTTCATTCTCTCAGAGTGTTTGAATAATCACCAACTCTTCTGTTTATTGATTCATCCACAATTTTTTTCTTAAACCTTTTTATGTACCTGGGTCATTACACTTGATAGTCATAACAACCCTACAGGGTAAATTCTGTTTTACAGACACAGGTTAAATAATTGGCCCAAGATCACCCACTTGATAAGTGATAGATGAAGAATTTAAATCTATGTTGTTCTGACTTCCAAGTTCTAGTGGAAATGCAAGCAGAGTTGTGGAAGAAAAAGGAGAGCTAATACCTCTTTAGTGATCGTTAGACCCTGGGCAGAACCTTATATACTTCAAACTACTGACAACTTTTCTTGTTTAAGTCAGATTGCAATCTGACATCTCACAAAAAAAATGACATAGAAGAAATAAAAGTTGTTTTCACAAGATATATAGTGTTTAAACAAGGGGGTAAAAAAAAAGGAGGGGTGATGGCTTTTCCTAAAACTTATATGAAAATGCAAAAGACCTAAAATGGCAAAAATAATTTTACAAAGTTAGAAGACTTGTAATATCTGATTTCAAAACTAATAAAGTTATAGTAATCAAATACATGTGGTCTTTGCAAAAGGAGACATATAGGTCAGTGGTAGACACCAAAGTCTAGAAATAAACCCCCACATTTGTGGTCAATTAACTTTTTTTTTTTTTTTGTACTGGGATTGAACCCAGAGGGGCTCAACTACTGAGCCACATCACCAGCCCTTTTTTAATATTTTATTTAGAGACAGGGTCTCACAGAGTTGCTGAGGCTGCCTTTGAACTTATGATCCTCCTGTTTTGGGCTCCCAAGCTGCTGGGATTACAGGAGTGAGCCACTGAGACTGGGCATCAATTAGCTTTTCAAAAGGGTACAATGGAGGAAAAGGTGCTGGAACATTCGGGAATTCACTTGAACACACAATAACAATAATGACGTATTTAACACATCACACGATGTACAAAAATTAACTCAAAACATGTCATAAATCTGAATGTAAGATACCATGAAGCTTCTAGAAGAAATCATAGAAGAAAAGTCTTAGTGAAGTTGGATTAGGCAAAAGTTACATACATATGACATTGAAAGCATGATGAATAAAATAAAACATTGAAAAATTAAACTTTATCAAAATTAAGAACTTTTTCTCTTCGACATTGTTAGAAGATTAAAAGGACAAGCCACAGACTGGAATACAAATTTGCAAGATTTATCTTTCATAAATAACTTTTCTTCAGAATGTAAAAGAACTCTTATAACTCAACAATAAAACCATCCAATAAAAAATGGGCAAAATATTTAAAGGGATACTTTGCCAAAGAACATACGTGAAAGGCAAAACAAAACCTGCAAGAAGATGCTTGTCATCATTTAACTGATAAGCAAATAAATAAAACCACAATGACATCAAATATGTATCCTCTATAATGTCTATAATAAAAAATACCGACAGTACCAGGTGTTGGAGAGAATTTGGAGTCATTGTCACCCACACACATTGCTGGTGCGAATGTAAAAATGGTGCAGTCTCTTTAGAAAGCAGTTTGGTAGTTTTTAAAAACTTAAACATACATTTGCTGTACAACCCAGAAATTCTACTTCTAGTTATGTATTCAAAAGAAATAAAAATAAACGTGTATCCAAAGAATAGTACAGGAAGGTACAGGAATGCCTATAGCAGCAGTATTCAGAATTGCTCCAAGTGCTGAGTGTACAAAATCCAAATATCCTTCAGCTGATGACTAGGACAAGCAAGATGTGATATAGTCATACCAATCAACTCAGCAATAAGAAGGAATAAACTATAAAATCATGCAACAACATGAGTGAAACTCAAAAACACTATACAAACTGAAAGAAACCCAACACAAAAGGTTGCATATTGATGTGAAGTTTCTAGACAAGGCAAAACTGGAGCTGAGATTGAGACATGAGAGTGAGGACTAGCTGCAAAACAGTTATTAGGAAATTTTCTGGGGTGTTGGAAGCCTGCTAAACCTGGGTGTAGGGAATCGTTATGCAGCTGTTTAAGTTTCCTGAAATTAATCAAACTATATGCTTAAAATGGGTGCATTTTATGCTGTCAAATTATAAATCAATAACTTTTATAGAATGTGTGTTGTATTTATTCAGTCATCGTATTCCATCTGATACAGCTTTTTTTCTCCAATACCTAACATGTCAGGGCTTCTAACATTTTGGATTCATAGTCCAGTAGAAACAATGGCTAAGTGGATTGGTCTGCTTGTTTGTGCTACCCAATTGCTACCCTTAGGGGTATTCTAAAATACTGAAGGAAAAGTATTTTACATAGGATTTTCAGAGTTCTGTGAAAAATAGTTTCTTAAGATGTCACATTTGGATAAATAGAGGAGAAATTACTCCAGGAAGCCACTACACTGTTCAGTTCTCATTTCTTTATAATGGAAAAAAGTCCTGTTAGGTTCAACTTTGCCAAAGATTGAGTCATTGTTTTTTTTTTTTTTTTTACTCAGAGGACCTGTTGAGAAGGCTGCTCCTTGCACCTCTAATTCAGGGCCAGAAGACCTATTTCCTACCAAGTGTTACAGAGGGAGCTCATCCAGTAGGAACACAGAGTAGTCAAGCCCTGGGCAGATTGTGAAGAAACTGTTAAATTCTTGAATAACAAGAATAACAGTGGAGGTAGTACCTCTATCAGGGTTCCTGCTCTAGAGAATGAAAGTAGCTTCTCTCAATTGTCTTCCTTTTTGGTCCTCTCACTATATGTGAAAGATCCAGTGATAGAGGAAGCTTCTTGCTTCATGGCACCAAGGAAGAGGGAGAGGAAAGGGCTAGTGTCCCAATCATCCCCTTCAAGCGTATGCGCCAAATAACTTAATTTCCTCCCACTAGCTCTTAAAGGTTTCACCATCTCCCAAAAGGGCCACAGATTGATGACCAAACCTTTAATACATAGGTCTTTAGTGGACACTTATCCAAACCATAGCAATTAGTCATCAATTAATGTTGAATAAAAATCTTTGACTTGTGTTCATTCTATACCTGTATGAAAGTCATAATTTTATCTTTTAAAAATTGTCCTATGACAAATATTAATTTCCCATTCCAGCTAGATACTGATGCCTTTCAATAATTCTAAGCCTGAGGCTAGCTCTCTGCTTGATAAAAAAAATGGAGTTGAGCAAATTTTAGATAGATGTTCATTCATTCAACAAATATTTTTGAACACCTGCTGTGCGCCAAGCACTGTTCATTTTTAAAAAGTGGGAATTATTCAGTAGGGAACAAAATGTCAAAAATCCTTGCTGTTAATGAGCTCAAATTTCAGTGGGGATAGACAGATACTAAACAAAATAAATTTGAAAATTATTTAGTATATTAGCAGATGTCAAGGGTTACTGAAAAAAGTAAATCAGGAAAGGGGTTAATGAAGGGTTTGTGATTTTATGAGGTCGGTGTCAGGGAGTGCATCTCTGGGAAAGTGATATATGAAGGAAGACTAGAAGAAAGTAGGGGCGCGAGCCACAAGACACCATGAGAAGAGCATTCCAAGCAAAGAGAATGGAAAGCACAAAGGTCCTGGAGTAGGAGTGTGCCTGTTGGGTTCAAGGACCAGCAAGGAGACTACTGTGGCTTTTGTAGGGTAAACCCTAGTCATGTTGGAGGCCCGAGAACTGGAGGGTAGTGGTGCTGCTTGAATGAATACCAGAGTCTGAAGGCTCAAGAATAAGGTATGCCAATGATGAAGCTCAGGAGAAGATGGACATCCAGAAGAAAGAGAGCAGCTGGATGTGGTGATGCAGGCCTTGGTTCCAGCAGCTCTGAGGCTGAGGCAGGAAGGATCACAAGTTCAAAGTCAGCCTCAGCAACATAGCAAGGCCCTAAGCAGCTTAGTGAGATCCTGTCTCAAGATAAAAAATTAAAAGGGTTGGCTAGGAATGTGGCTCAGTGGTTAAGTGACCTTGGGTTCTATATTTCCCTTTCCCTCTCTTCTTCCTTTTTCTTTGATTTGGGTTTGCAACAGATTGAATGATGCTCACCCATGTTGGTAAGGGCAATTTTCTTTACTCTCTTTTAATTTGAATTGAACTAGCAATTCAAATGCTAATTCTTCCAGCAACACCCTCACAGACACACCCAGATATAATATTCCACCAGCTATCTGGGCATCCCTTATCCTAGTCAAGTTGACCTACAAAATTAACCATCACAGAGCATCACACTGAAACTTCCTTCTTGATGGAAGTAGAATTTTAAAAAGAAAAAAATTTAAGAGAATAGTGTTTTTCATTCAATTATTAGACATTATTTAGCTTTGTTGAAAAACTACCTAAAGTCCCCACCATATGCATCCAGGTTCTCAGCCACTGGCCTTCATAAGGATCAGTCCAAGTTTCTTAATATGACCATTGTTGCTCTTTAACCTCAATGGTTTTGAACACTGAGTCTCCTCATCTTGTATAAATGCACACTCCAGCCACACCAGCTGCCCATTATTCTTCACACTCTTTTATTGAGCTCAAATATTACCTTTGCTATGCACATATCTTTGATTTCATCAAGTTCCCTCTTCTTGGCTCTCAAAGCACTTAGTATATACCTGTATTGGTCAGACTAGGTGGATAACAAACACTCCCTAAATCTTACAATGAATTCTAGAGCAACAAAGATGTTGTTCCTGTTGATGCAAAATTTGCTATGGATTTGGGGATTTTTCTGGGTAGCTGCTGACCATCATCTGATGGCTCAATGTTGCACCTTCATTTTAACTAATATTTCCAGAGTCACCAGGATATCAGATGAAGACTTAAAGAATACTACACTGGCAATAACTATGCTTCCCATATACTTTTCTCTAACACTTATTGGCCAAACCAGTTGCTCCTTGTGGGAAGGGAGCTGAATGCATGGGTGGCTAGCTCTCATGTTACAGGTATGCATCAGGTATGCATCTACTTGCTTGTGGTGGTTTGTTTATGTGTCTGTCTCTCCCACCTCCATTACACTGTGCCTGTCTCTAGAGCATGTACTACAATTCACCATCTTTATCTATCTTGGCCTAGCCTAGCACAGCACTGGCATGGAGTAGATGCTAAATAAATATTTGTTGAATGACTAACACAGAACATGTAAATTATAAACAAGGGAAGTTTATTTAGCTTATGGTTCTGGAGGTTGGAAAATCCAAAAACATGGAGCCAGCATCTCTCTGGTGAGGACCTTTAGACTGAATCATCATATGGCATAAGGTCAAGCAGAGAGAGGAAATCTCTTTTAACTCGCCTTTTTGTAAATAACCCACCCCTGTGATATGACCTTAATCCATGCACGAGGGCAGTACCCTATGATCTAATCACCTCTTAAAGGCCACACCTCTTAATGGTGTTTAATGGTGAATTTTGGAGAGAACATTTAAAATAGCATAAAAAGCACAGAGATGTGGCTCATAAAAGCTGTGTGTTCTGTTTTGTTTTGTTTTGTTTTCCCCCTACTTTCTTTCTAGTAAAAAGCTGCCCAAATTTTGAAGTTCCCAATTGTATTGGAAAGATCAGCTGCATTTTTCACCACTTGGCTGGGTCAAATCATGAGGGACATTTCTCTCAAATTGACTGGGCCAAATCATGTGGTTTATGATTTAAAAAAAAAAATAATTACAAAAGAGACCATTATTTCCTCACTGTTGTTGGAATATTTACAACAGTATAATTTTTGCTCATACCCGCCCTCCAGGGAGCATGATGTAGTTGCAGGCATTACCTAATGCAGGTGGGCTGGGAGCAGGGAAAGGGAGGTATGTTAACCTCCATCGTCTGGGGTAAAAGCTCCATAAGGGCCAGAAACCTGCGCAAGTACACAGAGGAGCTGAACAGGCCTTGATTTCCTGACTTTGGGCCACACAAGTCTCTCAACCTTCTGGTTCTGTCTTGAAGTTTCAAATTCAAAAAAAAATGCATGAAAGTGAACATTTGAATTGGTTTCTTTGAAGGCAAATATTTTTTCTTTTCTAATGTCTTTTTGATGGTAAGAACAATTTAGGTTCAAAATAATTATGAAGATAGCAATTTCACTATGCAATGTTGCTCTGAAGCCGCCGTGAGTCCTCAGGTTGAGCTGCACAACCTCGGAGCATCCAATTAAATGACTTTTCAGGCCGCGCCTGCTCTAAGTTTTCATGATCAAGGCTTCAGAACATCTCCAAAGAAAATCCCTCTTGGATTAAACAAATATGTCCAATCTACTTTCCAGTGGGAGTCTCAGGATGCTTACTCAGGGCACTGAATGCCTTTGTATAGTCAGTGGGCCACTTGGTTCCTATTCTTTAGTGAAAAAGTGTTTCAGGGCTTAAAAAAAAAAACAAAACTACTATATAAAATTGCAAGTTGTCTGGCTTATTAGATGCTTTTTTTCCTTCCACTTTATTTGTTGGTTCATTCACTCATTTCTTCATGCATTCATCAAGCATTACTGAGTACCTAGTCTGAACTGGACACTGGTCTGCATTCTGTGCTCTGTCCATTCTGTGGGAGTATGGATAATTACAAGGTGGTGAGAGCAAAATAAGCACAGAATAATTCAAGAACCCTGAGGAAAGGCATCTCATCCAGCCTTGGGGTAGTCAGAGAGAAGGCCAAGGAAGCCTTCTATAAGAGGTGATGTCTCAAGTTTAATGTTTAAATATTTATCAAGAAGAATTGGAGTGTGAATGGAGGGGAATGGGATAGACTTGATTGGCAGCACTTAGGATCCTCTTTTTTTAAAAAGTTGGTGCATATTAATTATACAGAATAGAGGTTTCTTGTGGTATATTTATATATGCTCATAACATCATGTGATCAATTTCACTCCCCAGTGCCTCCCCTAGGGATCCTCTTAGGAGTATTAGTCATGAATTTAAACCAAGATAGATGGGCCTGGTAGAATGTTTTCTAGCCATGGCCAGTTGCCTGGGGACAAGTGCAGAGAGGGGATGGTAGGGAGGGATGTTTCCAGGGCTTGAATTTCCATGTGGTATGACGGAGAGAAAGAAGAGGGAGGATGAGGAGGGTGGGTGTAGGGGATGATTATAGTTGTGGTCAATGACAACTTACCTGGGAGAGAGGTAGCTGAAGGACTTTGGGCTTGTGGGTGTTGGACCCAAGGGAGTGAGAGGGAAAGGTAAGAAAGACAGAGATGGGAGAGAATGATGCTTCAAAGTGAGACTGCAGAAGGGTCACAATTGGAGGGAGCAATAAGATCATGGAAGTGAGGCCGATATTGGGTGGACTGTCTATGTGGATGGTAAAATCATCAGGGCCTGTGACAAAGGGTGCATTAACTTCCTATTGCTGCTGTAACAAATTATCATAGACTCAGTATAATTGTATTATCTTACTTTTCTTTAGGTTAGAAGCCTGATTCAGGTCTCACTGGGCAAAAATCAAGGGTTGCAGGCTGAGTCCCTCTTTGGAGGTGCTAGGGGAGGATCTACTTCCTTGCCCTTTCCAGCTTTTGAAGGCCACCTGAGTTCTTTGACTGGCAGTTCCTCCCTCCATCCTGAGCCAGAGACAGCCAGTGAGTCCTTCTCTCATCACACCACTGACTCTCTGCTTCTCTCTCTCTCTCTCTCTTTTTTTTTTTTTTTTTTTTTTTTTGGTACTGGGGATCTAACCTAGAGTGCTTTACCACTGAGCCACATCCCCAGCCCTTTTTATTTTTTGAGACAGGACCTTTCTAAGTTGCTGAGGCTGGCCTTAAATTTTCAATCCTTCTGTCTCAGCCTCCTGAGCTGCTGGTATTACAGGCATGCATCACTGTGCCCCGCTCTGTTTCATGTTTAAAGACCTTTGTGATTACATCAGGCCCCCTAGGATAATTCCAGATACTCTCCCTGTTTCAAAGTCAGTTCATTGGCAGCTTAATTCCATCTGCAATCTTAACTCCCCTTTCTGTGTGTATAAGTTTGCTCAGGGCTGTCATAACAACATACCAATGCTGAAGAGGCAAACAGCATCCAGTGCTCTAATCTGCAAGGCATGTGGCTGGAACGAGATGTACATAGGTGACTAGGACAAGGAGTTCTGGGCTGGTGGTATGAGAACTGCTGGAGATTTGGGAGAGAAGGCTGAGGAGCAATAAGGAGGCTGGCCAGGAGGGGACTGGGGGATGTGCGAGTGAAAAGGCCACTGCTGGAGACGATTGCAGGAGAATCAGATCTCTTGGGGATAGCGGGGCATAGTTAGTCCAGGAAGGTGACAAGGACTTGCAGAGACAAGGCTTAGGAGATTTCAGTTTCAGATCATGACATCAAAGGGTCCAGGAAGGTTTGGTAGATAGGAAGAGGATGAGATTGGATCAGCATAGGGGTGCACAGGGCTGCACAGGGGATAGGGGTCTGGCCCGGGAGGCTTGGGTGTCTCATGGTAACTGATGTCAACAGGGATAGAAGGTACAAAATTACTACTCAAGGTCTTCCCCTGACCCAAAAATCTTTCACCAAATTCACACTAATTTCATTTCTCTCATCCTTTCTTCACCAAAGATATCATTTAAATTCATCTTTACTGTTTCTTTGTCTAAACATACAGTTAGACAATTGTATGGCTTGTCTATCCAATTAGATTGGAGCTTCTTCTAGGGCAGGAGCCATTATTGATACCCCACTAGTGCCAAAGATGGTCCTGGGTATGTGGTCCAGAAGCTTAAGTGATTCAGCTCTCCACACATTTACCTGTTTTTAGAGAAGATAACAAGTCGAATACATCCACCAACTCCAATGCCTCCATTTTCCCTCTTATTATTCCCACTTTCCAATGGTGGGAGAGTTTTGTTTGAAGTATAGACTGGCCTTGTTTCCTCACAGATTCAAAATGATTCAAAATGAGGGCCGACATTGCGCACTCCTCTGTCTTATGCGTGCTACACGCATCAGCTCATTGGATTTAACCCTCCCAGCAACCTGATGAGGGAGATCCATTTTACTCTTCTCATTTTACAGATGAGGAAACAGTTCTGGACACATCAAGCAACTTTTCCTGAGAGTGCATCACTGGAGAATGGTGGAACCAGGCCTCAACCTCAGCTCTGGATGTATCCAAAGCCCATTCTTCCCAAATTTTGATGAGCATCCTTCCATGGGTCAGTCTTCTTTTTCCTTCTAGTGTGAAACAGTAAAGGATAAAGCTTACTTGCACACATGACCACTTTTAGATTTTGATGTGAAGTTTTATTTTTGTTGTGCTAAATGTGTACCCAGAGCCCAGTTTCTTGCTGTGTCTTTCACGTGGGTTCATGACCAAGGAGATTCTGAATGGATGGACATGAAGTGTAGAATTTTCTAGAAATAATTTTCTGTAGAGAATTGCAGGGATTGCAATTTCATCTACGCCATAGACTTCTGTTTCCTGTGATTTGTGAAGAGGTCACTGAGGCCAAGAGATGCTTCTACCTGGACAGAGAGTTTTGTGGGAAGTATTTGCTCCAGGGGTCTTTCCAACTGAAGGAAAAACAAGTTGTGTTTTCTAAGTACTTCATTTAAAGCCACAGTTATTGTACCTTTTAAAAAAAATGTGGCTTGCTTTTTATGTCAGGAGAGATTAACTTGAGAGCAGAAATTCCATCAAGGTCCAGAGTATTTTCTGCTCCCATCATCTTTCCCCACATTTTCTACTTCTTTTTCTGTGTTGCGTCTCATTTAAATTGGTCCTATTGAACCCATGCTCCAATGGAGGAATATTTTAAACCCCTCCTGGGAGCAGTCTAAGTCTCTCTGATGGTCATGAAATTTCAAGTCACGTATATGCAGCTAGATCTACTCTTCACTCCAGAGACAGGACCTCCTGAACTCTTAAACTCTCTAGAGAAGGAAACACCACAATAGCTTTTATTGAAATGAACTTCAGTGTCTCACAGCCCTGAGATTGCAGTGTTAGTTTTGTAAGCGAACTGACATCAGCAGCTTCGGAGAAAGTGGGTCTCTGGACCTTGTTTTCCCTTTGGCATGACTTTGATATGCTCTCTCTAATGTTCATCTCCTCTTGGATCGTGTCTCCCAGGAGTAACTACCCAAACATTATCACCAGAGCCCATCTGTGTACACAGCACACAGATAAATGGCTGATGCAGGCTTTGGGAGGTGGCTTATGCCTGGGTCCGTGGATGTAATTAAGCTTTGGAGAAATCTGCTTTTGTAAAAGGTCAGGCATAGATCTGATGTTGATAGGCAGAAGGACACCAGAGAACTCTTGGGTTCTGTTGATCTTACGCAGCAAGTGACACAGGCTCTGGTACTGGAGCCCTAACACTGACGTGTTGTAAAGAATATAGCACCTCAGGCTGCTTGAAACAGGATAGGGCTTGAGCCTTTGAAATTTCATGAAATTCTCATGCATACCAAGGTTTAAGAACCATTGTTCTAAGCACAACACTCATCATTCAATGTCTCTCGGCCAGGGTGCTTTGTTAGTCTGATGTCAGTGCTTATAAAGCAAAGTATGGGGTGACCTTTACAAAATTGTTTCTTACTACACCTGGAAGGGGAGAGATAAAAGGTACTAAAATACTCTCTTCTTACATGACTATCAGAAGAAAACCCAAATGGTGGATAGGGAGGTTACTAAGCAACCGTGTGTCATCGAGGATGCTCAAAAGTGCAGCACATATAAACCCCCTCAGCCTGGGGGAGGCTCCACTTAGGAAGAATTGTTATTCACTTTATTCCACTCCTACTACTTTTCCTGGTAAATAAAAGCTTAAGACAGCATCTTCAAATACTTTAAAAAATCCCCCCCCCCAAAAAAAATTCCCAATTGTATTTCAAATGAAAGCTGAACAGTTGATGAAGAAGGTGACTGAGTAAACAAATTTGCACCTGCATGTGAAATTTTGCTAAAGGACCATCTCAGAGAAATGAGCGCCACAAAGTCTCATTAAGATATGGTAACTGCCGGGCGCGGTGGCTCACGCCTGTAATCCCAGCACTTTGGGAGGCTGAGTGAGGCAGGAGGATCGCGAGTTCAAAGCCAGCCTCAGCAGTGGCGAGGCACTTAACAACTCAGTGAGACCCTGTCTCTAAATAAAATACAAAAAAGGGCTGGGGATGTGACCCAGTGGACGAGTGCCCCTGAGTTCAATCCCTGGTACCACACACACACACACACACACACACACACACACACAAACAGATATGGTAACTGAGTGGAGCAGAGGGAGCCTCTGCAGCCCATAGATGCCCAAACAGCAAATCCTTCCAGTTCCCCAGACCTAAGCTGTGGAAGCAGAGAGGCTGTCAGCCCTGCTGGGATTTGAACATGTGAACTTCAGTTGTGCAGCGTGGAGGGGTTTCCACACTGTTACTTGGCTCAGATATATCCTCATTGCCTCTCTGGTTGCCATGACAGGACACAGCAGGCTACATGTGGGAATTGAAAAAACAAGATCAAAACCAAGTGGAAAACGGCCACTAAATGCTCCAAGAGACTGACTCTGTTGGAAAATGTTTACTGGGGCCCAGTAACTGCCGACATGCCCATAAACAGAACGTGTGTGTTTTTAAAAAAAGTCCTAGGCTAAGAGCTGTGCCAAGAGAGCCGCATCCTCAAAATTAAGCCGTTAGCAGTGGCTCCCTGGAAGCTCCTGAAGGACACACTGTGAGTCTTCACAAGGGTCTTTTTCAAGGCTAACGGTTAAAGCTGGGACTGTTGGTGCCTTTAAGCCCAGGGGGTCTATGTTGACCAGGCCGTATATTCTAAATGCAAATTTATAAGCTGGGCAAATATTTGTTTGTGGGATAACTGCACAGAATATTTGAAGCCAGGATTGTTGTTAAGAACTGCAGATGTATAAATATTTCACCTAACTTCAGGGCTGGCCTTCAACTAGCACTTTTTCAAATACGAGGCAAGTGGAAGGAGATGACATTGGACAGCTTGTTCTCAAACATGTTCCACCTGGGCAGAAATTTGAGGCCCTTATTTGAGGTTGTATTTGCTTGTGCTGTGTTCAAAATGTAATTCAGTAAGAAAACACGGAAGGGAGCCTCTTCTTTAAGCGCCCCCTATTTCTTTCCTTTGGGAAGAGAACATTTTTTCTGTATTAAAATGTTGTGTTTGGTCTAAATAGTCACGAACGCCAGACTCAAAAAGTCCCTTGATCTTCCTTCTTTCTGTTTTTTGCCTTCATAGGTCATCGCTAAAGAACCATGAACTTGGCTGGGGTGCCCTCAGCTCTCAGTGCTGCTGGGCCCACATGGGTTTCTGCAGAAGTTGGAGGATTGGGATTTTGGATTTGGAGCCAGATAGCACAGGGCCCAGCAGCTTGTGTGCTCTGGGCTAACCCTGCCCACTCCAGCAGCTGGGCGGAGTGAGTTTTCTGTTGCTTGCAAACTGGGAACTCTGGCTGGTCCACCCTCCCTAAGTCTGCAGCTGACAGGACAGAGGATGCAATCTCAACAAATGGAAGTGTCCTTGTGGCCTCTCACCCATTCCATGGTCCCCGCCCCTGAACTCACTTCTCTTTTGGCAGAGCGTGCAGGCTCCAGACTCTCATCATTCTGAAACTACTCTCAGGAATGGTAATGAAATATATTGATCTTAAAGTAAAAAGGCTGAGAAGAGCTTAAATTAGACACTCCTCCCAGAGGAATTTGTAGTTTGGTGGGCCAATAAATAAATCTAGAAGGCAAAGGCATGAGTGCATCTAAGGAAGTTTTGCCTCCCTAAAGATGTAGGCAGGGTCCCCCCTCTGTAAAGGAAACTGTGCTTGAGGAATCCTGGGAAGATTACAAGGCCACCACCCTTGTACCTGCAGCTAGAACAGTGGGGACTCTCAGCCAGAACATTTGCCATAAGGGCTTATTTAGCTCCCAGCAAGGAGGTGGCATGGAGGGAAGCTATGTCTCCTGGGAGGTTTCTCAGCTGCTCTGCCATGGGGTGGGTCTGATGGGTGGGAGTGGAGAAAATCCTCCTGTTCAACTCCTGCAAGCCTGCCCTCCTTCAGGGACTGCCGCATGCCTTGACTGTAAATCCTGTCTGGGAGTCCCAAGAGAGTTCCTGAGGGTACACAGGAGGGATGTGAAGTAAAGTGCGGTAAAATTGGGTTTCCATAGTAAGTTTATTATTTTGCATTCATTGAGACACCCTTGAAGGGCATTGATGAAGGTCACAGAGGCACTGCACCATGTCCTCCCTTAGGAGGTCATGGTCACCAGTGCAACCCCAGCACTGTGAAAGGGTATGGATGGGGAGGATTTCAAGACCGCTCTGGTCAGAGGCCCTTCACACACTGGCTGTCAAAGAGTGACTCCTTCACTCTGAACTCCAATTTCCTCTTCTGAAAAATAGGCAAACCATGGCATCTACCTGAGAGAGCTATGGGGTATACTCTGTGAGCTAAGAATACTCTAGAAAGGCATTTAAAAGAGAGCAAAGAACAATCCATATGCATCATTCTGATGTAATAGTATTTAAATACTAAAATGAAGGAGACATTCTGTTTTACATTTTTTGATTGCTCCAGTTCTCCAGAGTGGAACTTCTCATTCCACTCTGTCTCCCTTCCTTCTCTTTGACCCCACAGTGGGAAGGAGGGGACTGGGGAGGGGGACCTGAGGATGAACAAGTGGAGGAGCGTGCAGAAAGGACGCCTCATGGGGGGAAAGCTGCTACATGATGAGTTTTATTTTTTATTTTTATTTTTTTAAGAACTGGATTTTTAGAACTGGAATGTCACTGAAGAAAAGGATGATGTGATAGACAATTTTAAATGCTTAGAGTAGGCGTCCAAGAGGAGAGAGTCTCTACATTGGATCTGAGTTTTGAGCTTCATACTTGAGGGCTCTGGCATTACAGAAGCTCAGTCTTGCAAAGCTCCACATTCTTGGCTGGAGGGCTCATGGGCAGGGGTGGTTCTGATCAAGTGGATCCAGAGGGTTCTGGCTCTGGATCCTTAATGGGGGAGAGTGTTCCAGTGGCTCTAAGGCTTAACAAGCCATTAGGCGGAGCTTGTGCAAGTTTTGGAGCAGTAATGAAGAAGATGGATTTGGAATCATGACTTGAACACTCACAGGTGCGTGAACTTAGATAAATTGTCTAACCTCCACAAGCATCAATTTGTCATCTGTCAAATAAGAACAACAATAGCACCTACTTCGCAGGTAGTGAGACTTTATGATAATGCATGTTAAGTTCCTGGGATGATAGATACAGTATGTATGTAGGGTGATCAACTGTCCTGATTTGCCTAGGACCAAGAAGCTCCTGGGATTTGTGACTCGCAGTTTTAAATCCAGGGCAAGTTGGTCACCCTATGTGCAGGTGTTGAAGACACTGTTTCAGCAGAGTGGCCACAGAGACAGAAGGACAAGAAGGTTCCTTGCAGCCAGGTGTGGTGGCACATGCCTGTAATCCCAGCAGCTCAGGAGGCTAAGGCAGGAGGATGGCGAGTTCAAAGCCAGCCTCAGCAAAAGCAAGGCACTAAGTAAGGCACCACCCCCCCTACCACTTACCTTACCTTTTTCTCAGGAACTTTTATTACATGATTTAGTTCCCACTGACATCAGTGAGACCTTCTACCTAAATAAAATACAAAACAGGGCTGGGGATGTGGCTCAGTTGGTGAATGCCCCTGTATTCAATCACAAGTACACACACACACACACACACACACACACACACAGAGGTACTTGCTTCTTACAGCAGGAACATATGCGGACTCAGTGCACTGGTTTGGGAAAACCCCTGGAGTCCACCATGGGACCAATAGGTGGAAAGGCCTCAGGATATCAGGGCTGTCTGGGGTTGGAAGAGCTCAGCTGGAGCAGCTGGCAGAGCAGGTGCAGGGAGGCAGCTCTGCCAGCAGCTCCAGGAATGCAGAATGGAGCTTCCCAGCTCCAAGGTGGCTGCCAGAATGCATCTGGGCTATGCACTAGCTTGGCTGGTTGGCCCCTAATCCATGGGGAGACCAGGACCAGTGTGCAGCAGGTGATGGCAGGGGCAGGGCTACTGCACTGGAGGTCCCAGACGTAGAAGCCAACAGAGCCCCTGGGGTTCCTCCAAGGGCCACAACTTTCTGGATGACAGATGGTTTGGCAGGTAAGGGTCAGCCAAGAGGAAGTCTTCAAAGAAAATATAAATACTGGAGGATTGGGAACTTTAAAATATCTAAGGGCAAAAAGAAGAGTTGGACTCCTGGACTGAAAGTTGGGAGACTCCAAATCTTTTCCTCACCTGGCCATTAATATGTCCTTTGGTTCCCCCCCCCCCACACACACACAAATTCTCTGCTTCCTGAGTCCCAGCCTCCCAACCACAAAGCAAAGAAAGTGGACTGGATTGTTCTAAAGAGGCTTCCAGCCTTGACATTTTCTTACTCTATGAGGGCCCATCACAGAAAGAGGTGCAAGGCATGCCTGTTTTAGTTCATGGAATATTAGAGCTTCAGATTTTAAAAGATCTCCTCTCAGCTGAGGAGAAAAGGCCTCTGTAAGAGAGATTTCAGCCTCTCCTGTCACTGACTCTCCCCAGCCAATGACGCATGACTGCCATGTTTCTATCAAAGCACCCTCTGTTCTCCCTGTCACTCACTTCCTTCTCCATATCTAGTGGGTCTTCTTTCCTATTTTTCCTGCTCAACTCTACCAATATCCCCTGATTTTTTTCTATCATCAATAACCACATGCCTAAGAACCTCCATGATTCCCCCTTATCAAAATGGCCAAGTTGCCCCCAAGCCCTCAAGCCATCCCCCTTTACACCCAACTGCCCTTTCTTAGCCCCCTTCTCATGCCAATGGACTTTCCAATGGATCCACGACCCCCAAAATGTCCCAGAATGTTATTGGCACTCCTTCCTCTGAGGTTTTGTTCAAGATGTTCTTTTTTAAGTATGTCCCATCTCTCTCTGAGTGTTGAACACCTTACCCATATCTCAGTGCACACCCCATCCTTGCCAATTCTGGGAGACTTTCCTGGCCAGCCCGGCCCACAGAGCTCTCCCCTCATCAGTGTGGGCCACTGACCACCAGCATCGTGCCACCTAGATGTCTGTTAGAAATACAGCGTTCTGGAGGTTTCCGCGCATGTTCGGTTGGCCCTGTTGCTTTCAGGCCTGTGAAAGCAGCACATTGTGGCAGGGAGCGTGTGGGAGAGCAAAGTGCTCACTGCATGTCTAGGATGCAAGAGGGAGAGTGGAAGAGCCTGGGGCCTCACAATTCCCTTTGAGGACAAACCCCAATGTCCTAAGAAGAATCTTCCACTAGGCTCCATCTCTTAAAGTTTCCACCATGTGGGGAACACATGGGCCTTTAGGGGACTTTTATCCAAACCATAGGTCAAGTCCATATATTGTAACTTCTGTTTTCCCAGAGCACTCGGAACAATAGCTTATGCATAGTGATAAATACATTCTTCTTAATTGGTGGTTATTAAACTTTGTACCAAGAGTGGGATAAACCTTCAAATGTGACAAAGTATTCAAGGATTCTCCTTTGTCCTTTCCTCCCTCTCTACCCCTCACATAACCCCCCCCACCCCCATGCACGCTCACACACACAGTGTGGATATAAGTCTCCAAGGGAATTTTACTGACCACAAGTTTGAACATGGCCAACCACCAGCAAACCACCCAGCAGACATCACTGAAAATGCTACAGGCCATTGTTTTGGCATTTAACAACCGGCTCAGCATTTGTTTACTGAGCACTGGGCATTCTCTTGGCATATCTGTACACCTTGACCTGCCTTCTCTATTCTGAGAAACTCACCCCTCCCTCATTTAAAGTTTCAGGACTTACCAAACCCAACTTTAACAATTATGATAAGTCTTCAGGGTATTCTTCCTTTCAAGGTAAAAAATACTTTGCAGAAAGGATGTTAATCCTCATGTCTTCTTGGGAGGAATGGAGCAGAGGACTCTTTCAACACCTTTTAAATACAGATCCAAAGTAAAAGCATAGGGTAGACATGTGACCTGTGACTATGATGTATTTCGCCCTTAAATTCATAATATGTAATTTCAGGCCTTCTATATGCATTAGAATAAACCTTATAGGATATCCCATACCATCAGTTGTTAGAGAAGGAAAACTCCCAACTTTGGCTTGGGTGCCAGTGGAAATGTGTAGTACTGACATTGGAGCTTCCTTACTTGAGATTGGCCTTGGTAGGTGGTCAGTGACCATCCCAATGGACACAGTTTCAGGAAATGCTCTTCATTATTCACTTCACATGGAAGGAGAAGTGTGGTTAGTATCAAAAAGAGAAAGATTATAAGATTAGGGATAAGAAAGGGTATGGGCATAAAGTGTGATTTTTTTAATACCATTTAGTAGCCAGCCCTCCTGATAATCAGAGAAGATACTAAGCAACCATGTAGACAGAATGACACAGTCAGATTTGGTCATCAGTTGGTGTTGGCCTGATGGACACATGAGTGGAGTAACCTTGGTGGGAGAGATGGAGGCTATTCACTGGCCCACAGAATGGGTTTCCACTTTCTAAGCCTAACTCAGTGACTCCTGCCTCAAAATATTAGCCTGCCAGCAACAGAGATCAGATCAACCCCAACTCCTCATTATGGGATCAACTACTTTTTGACAATTTGATTATACTGAACTCTTTCTGGAAGAGCTAAAGATTTATTCTACTAGGAATTACATATCTCAAGAATAAACTTGCCTTTCCTTGATCGCAGGTCCTTAGCTGGCCCCATTAACTAAAACCTTATGGAATTTTTGAAGCACCAATATGGAGTCCCATACATTGTAATAGCTAACTAAGGAGTCCACTTCTCAGCAAAGAGGTTTGAGAGGCGCCTATGAACATGGGATACACTGGTCATACCATTACTACACCACTCCGTGGCTGCTGTCTGAGAGATAATTTGGATGATTTGTTGTACGCAAAGTTGTAGAGACAATGCAATTATGCTAACCTACAAATATGGGGCTCCATTAACCAGGATAAACATCAAGTCAACGATTTTTATGTGGTAATGTGTACATAATAGGTAAAGAACATGGGTCTGGGAATCAAGAGTTGAAGCAGGAGAAATGCTAGTTACTATCACTCCCAGTAGCCCCCTGTAGAGGAAAGGGGACTTTCTGACCCCCATTCCCACACTCTGGGCTCTTTAGTGTTAGAAGCTATTGTCCCCTAAAGGAGAATACATTTTGTTAGATTACACAATTCTCATTTAATTCCATTAAATATGAAGTCATGGTTGCCAACAGGACACCAGCAGACAGGGAGTCATCATCTTGGCAGAGGTGATTGATACCAATCAGTAAAGAGAAGTGGGGAGGCTCCTATGCAGTGAAAGCAAGAGGGGTGTGGGTGAACCTTGGGTGATACATTGGGTGTCTCCTGGTATTCCCTTGCTCAGTTTTGATGGTAAATGTAAAATTGCTGCAAAGCTGGCCTGAGAAAGTCACAGTGGCTAGGGACATATTCCTCAGGGAAGAGACTCTGGGTCACGGAACTAGGTAAGCCACTGGACCAGGAGATGTGCTGGCCGAAGATAAGAAGAATCAAGCAGGAATAGCAGGGCAAGGAGACGCTGCCTACAGGTTGTGTCCTTGATAACAGATTCAGAGCTGGAGGCTACTGTTCAATCCATTAAACTTCCTTTGAGTTTCCCAGGAAGATATGCTCTCTGGAATTCTAAAGTTCTCCAACTGGGTATAAAGGAGTGGATCTGAACCGTGCAATGAGTAGGCTGTGGTGGATATAAACATGCATAGCCCAGATCTCCCCTGCTATGGTTTGAATGTATTCCCCACCCCAAGTTCAAGTGTAAGAAATATACTCCCCAATGCCACAGTGCTGAGGGGTGGGACCTTATGTCATGGAGTAATGCTGCTATGGTGGGAGTGGGTTAGTTATCATGGGAGTGGGTGGTTTATAAAAGCAAGTTTGTGTCCTTCCTGTGCTCCCCACACACACCAGGATGTCCTCCACCATGAAACAAGAAGGCACTTACCAGATGCAGCCACTTGATCTTGGACTTCCTAGCTTCCAGATCCATGAGTTAAATAAACTTCTATTGTTTATAAATTACCCAGTAGGAACAACTTGTTGCCCATTTTTTAGCATTTATCTTCACACTGTCAACAACTTCAGGATTTGCCTGGATTGCAGAAATCTGCCTCATCTGAGGCAGCCTACCTGTAAGTGATGGATGGAAGTGGGCATAAAGCCCTTGCTATAGCAGGGCCAGGGCACACACCGTTCTGGAGGCTGAGGCAGGAGGATCACAAGTTCAAAGCCAGCCTCAGCAAAAGCGAGGCGCTAAGCAACTCAGTGAGACCCTGTCTCTAAATAAAATGCAAAATAGGGCTGGGGATGTGGCTCAGTGGTTGAGCGCCCCTGAGTTCAATGCCTAGTACCCCTCCCCCCACAAAAAAAGGCCTTGCCATTTCAGCTCCTCCTGGGGCTGGTCGGCTTTTGTTGTACCTGCAACAATCCCCTCCTCCTTTCTTCTGTACATGGTGATCCTTAATAAATACCCTGTATAACAAATTCCATCTCAGAGTCTGCTTCTGGAGAATCTAGAATCTCTTCTAAACTGCAACAGCTGGTGGGGGGAGTGGTCCTGGAAAGAAGGCAAGAGGATGATTGCCATCACCGCCGCCCAGGTGGCAAAGAGGGAGGGAGGTTCACAGATGGCTCCTGACACAACCTGGCTGTCCAGTTGCTTAAACTCTCACCAACGGTGAATTGGGAGAGTATATTGGCTAAAGAGGATGCAATAATACAGCCATTTGTCATGCATTTGAGAATGCAGGAAACAGTCATTATAAGGACTGATTTTGCTCAGTTGAGTTTGAGCAAAGCTGGTATTAGCACAATAGTTCAGAAGTATCTATTTCAATTTAAAAATCCTAATTCAATCTTATTGTGACATTCAAAAAGATTCTTAGAGGCTATGAGAGTTTTCATCAGCTAGGAAATGTCAACATCATTGAAGTGAATCAACTGAAAGTTAAAAGCTTCAGTAGCTAGCAATCTTCTGGTTACATAAGAAATATGAATTAACCTTCCTTGAATAAACAATTGCAAAACTACTGCTAGAGATCAAAATTTAAATTTATGCAATTATTAGGCAACACTTCACTTATCTAAATTTTACTTAATTGGTAGAAGTGCCCCACTCTCTCTTTAGTAAAAGCCAATGTGTAGGTATTAGCAAGCAGCTTCATGATCCATATGCTGTCATCCATGCTATGAGCTGGACAGAAGTTGCCTGGATGGTCTTGGGTGCAGCCACCTCCCTGAGCCTAGGCAGGGTTTCAGTATATTTTGAAACAAGCACCCTGTGGGACCCTGGATGCTAAAGAACACGTTATAGAAAATCTTGCCCACCTGCCTTGTCAAGTCTTTCCAGCTGAGGTTTCAAGATGTGCTCTGTCATCAGCTGCTTGTAAACAGTTTTGGAAAGCTTCAGCTTGGTGAGTTGGCAGCTGCAATTTCCCTGGGCTGCTTTCTGTTACAAATAGCTGAGAAAAGCCCTGAGAAAACTTGTGCCTGTGTGTTTACAGAGACAGTGATGCAATCGGGCAGGTGGAATTCTGCTGCATGTATAGGAATCCCCAGGGAACGCATCTGGCTGAATCATCGTTCTTTACCTGAGAGTGCAGTTCTGCCAACAGTCCCGAGTGTGTGGGCCGAGAGGCAGAGAGTGGGCAGCTGTTTTGTTTTACTTGTGTGTGTTTTATGGTAAATAATGTTTTATCTCCTTGATCTTATGCAATAGTGCATGTTTTCCAGACCCTCTTTGAAATATTACCTCATTTCACCCTCTTAATAGCCCTGCGAAATAAGCAATTACCAGCTCTATCTGACAGAGGAAGAAATAAACTTCAAATTCACTTCATTAATTTATTTGGAAAATGAAAATTAGAAATAAAAAAATTCTTCAAAAAAATTCTTACAGACCCCAAGTTAGGACTTAAATTATTTTTAATAGATTTCATGAAAATGTACAAATAGGAAAGGAGTTACACATTCCATATGCTTATATTCATTACCCTAATTTTTTTACCAATTAAATATAAACAAGATGACATAATTCAATTTAGCAACACTCATTTCATGTGTTAAGTGATGTTTTGCTGAAACAAAGTTGCCAACAACTGGCTTAACAGTAGATCAATGTATCCACATGTTTTGTGCCTCAGTGGGCAATATGATTCCTTTGATTAGCTTAAATCATTGTACTTAAGGTGATCACTGTTCTTTAGCTCTGACCTGACCTTGTTTTAAACCAAGGATCCATGATTATGAAGGACCAGCCCAGGAAAAGATATAAACCAAATGCCAGGCTGGAAGTTAAAAAAAATTTTTTTAAATGAAAAACTCTTTATTGTATATTTGCCGTAGTAGTTATTGTTGATGAATCATTGCAGATTATCACACAAAAACACAAGATCCAATCAAACAGCCACTCATGTAGTGATATTACTCTGAGCTATGGCTCCAGGGTGATGCCTGCATTCTGTCTCTGTGACGGTTAATTTTATTTATGTGTCAACCTGACTGGCCTAAGGAGGGATGCCTAGATAGCTAGTAAAAAATTAATTCTCCATGTGTCTGTGAGGGCAATTTTAAAGGAGATTAACATCTGAATTGTGAATAGAATAACTCAGCTCACCTTCACTGATGTCTGACTGCAGCTACAGTTAGCATTTCCTTCCATGGAAGACCTGAAGAGATCAGCAACTTCCACTATCAACTTCTTCCTTCTCCTGTCCCCACTCCTTTCCCAAGCTGCCTGACCAAATTATATCGTTGGTTTTCCAGCTTGCAACAGCAGATCATGAGACTTCTTGGCCTCCATAACTGTGTGTTATGGTTTGGATGTGAGGTGTCCCCTGAAAGGTCAGGTATGAGACAGTGCAAGAAGGTTGGGAGGAGAAATGATTGGGTTGTAAGAGTCTTAATCAGTGAATTAATCCCCTGATAGGGATTAACTGAGTGGTAACTGAAGTGCTAGAGTGTGCCTAGAGGAGGTGGGAATTGGGGGCATGCCTTTGGGGTGTATATTTGTGTATGGCAAGTGGAGACCTCTCTGCTTCCCGATGACGTGAGCTGCTTCCCTCTGCCACACTCTCCTGCCATGATGTTCTACCTCACCTTGAGCCCCTCGGAATGGAGCTGGCCTTCTATGGACTGAGACCTCTGAAACCATGAGTCCTCAATTGTTCTGGTCAGATCCTCTAGTCACAGCAGCAAGGAAGCTGACTAAAACACTGTGTGATACAATTCTATAATCCTCTCATATCTGCACACCCTCCTCCCCCATCTATCTATCTTTGTAGCTTCCACTGGTTCCATTTTTCTGGAGAACCCTGGCTACTATACCCACCATCTTTCTCCATTTGAACTACCCTCTGTTGGTGAAGCCTTCTAACACCCAACCATCTGTTCATCCCTCAGGGTTCAACTCAAATACTTCCTCTTTGGGTAGGAATTAGCACCCCTCTCTCCACATGCTCATAGCACATTTCCCAGCCTTCTGTTTTCACTCTGTCTGGGATTGCAGTTAGCAGTTGCATATCTGGTTCCCAAGTTGGATGGAAGATTTTGTTAAGCAAGGGGCATTTTTATAATCATGGAGGCCCCTAAGACAAATAAAGCATCTTGGTTTTAGGGGAGACTAACGTAAGAGACCTTCATAATATATATTTGAGCTCCACAAGAGGCAGAATTCCCTAAATTGCTTGCTTTCTGACATGATGAAAGGCTTTCAGCATAGATTGGTAGACACAAAATTATAAATGTTCAAAGCCTGAGCAGACTTAGGACTTCTCTAGTCCAATTTGCCTGGGAAATCAAGTCCCAGAGAAAGTGAATAACTTGCCCAAGGAAAGGTTACACAGCTAAATATTGGCAGCACCAATAATCAAGCCCGAGCCCAGCACCCTCTGTTATCGTAGATAACTTCCCTGCTTCCATCTCCTCACTGATCCCCAGAGAAACCATTCAAAGCAGAATCTCCTCAGATCTCAAAGAGGCTGAATTCAATTGCTCATGAGAAGTTTTTGAAAATTGATTTGTATTAGCTGCTGTTGTCCAATTAAAAATTTTTTTTTTTCTTAACCAATTCCATCTGTATCACCAAAAAAAAAAAAAAAAAAAAAAAAAAAAATGTAGTCTTGGGTCATATTTAACAGAGACAGAGCTAATGAGGGATTGATTTGCATTAATTTGATGTTTCTTTGAAAGACTCACAGTCCACTTCTTAAATCCCACATCATATAAAGACAGACACTGATGATATGACCAGAAAAATCCACAACATATATAGACAGACACTGATGATATGATGATATGAAGAATTCAAAGCTGATAGTTAGATATAAACCCATTTTATTTTCACATAGAGAGCAGGGATAGGCAAACTATGGCCCTTGGGCCAAATCTGTTGTCTGTTTTTGTTAATAAAGTTTTATTGGAACATGGCTATGCCTATTGGTTTACAAAGTGTCAAAGTGAGCTTTCATGGCAGTAGACTTGCATAACTGGGAAAAAGACCACATGGTCTTCAAAGTCTAACACATTTACCCTCTGGTCTTCTACACAAAACATTTCTAGACTCTTGAACATGATGTGTTTCTTAAGCTGAGGTTTGTAACTCCATTGTGGTTTCTAGACATACTTTTGGAATTCTACCATGATGTTTCAATGTGTCTTCACGTGTTGCAAGCCATCCATCGGCTGTGTGTGTGAGCTATGCGTATTTGAGCCTATGAAGGGACTGGTCTGGCGTTGTGCACTGATTGGGCTGTGCAACACAAGTGTGCCTTTCCTCTTGCTCTGCCTGTGATCCCACACAGCACCTGAGATGGGTGTGACTTGCCAAGATGTCAATCAATCTGCTGACCACAAGACATCACCAAGCAAGACTCTACCCTTTGAAACCCTACCCCTTGCCTTATTTGGGTGGAATATTCTATCGAATGTCTTTTCCCCAATAAATAGAGGGATTCTGGGTGTGCTCTCTCTCTTGCTCTTTCCAGCGCTATCCAGCATGGAGCTGACCCTTGGGGTCACTGAGCAGTCACACCCTCGAAACTCATGTTTGTGTTTTGCGTGGTTTCTTCGCCATTTTCTCAGTTTATTACTGCAGCCAGTGCCTTTGAACCCAGCTCATCTCACCAGCCCAGCCATTGGTGACATCTAACAATCAGGAAGAAAAGCTGAACGTAAGCATGCTCCACATCATCTGAAGGACTCCCCTGGGTCCTGGTTGTAGTGCCTAGTGTTTTAGTATCCACGTTTAGATTTGGGTTAATGGTCATGTTAGAAACATGAGAAGGTAGAGAGACCTCATAGCCTGTTAGACCAAGTCCCTGTAGAAACATTCAGGGCTGTGTTAACCACACTGCCTGTGACTTGGAGGCATCTGTCCTTGAGTCAGGTGAATTCAGCACCAGAGAAAAATATATAGGCTTTCTCTATCTCCTAGAGACTCATCTTGGCATAGCCAAACCCACTTCCCTGCTCCAACAGGAAAGGGGGTAATTATTTTTGCTATTTAGGAGATTGAGGAGGAATCCACAGTAAATTTTGAATGGGGTGGGAGGGTGTACTTTTCTTAATTATTTAATTAAGAAATTACTTCTTGATTATCCAATTAACCCAAGCTATTCATTCATGAAGCAATCAGTGGGTTTCTAAGGACCTGGTGTTACTCCATCTCTAAAGTGATTGTATTACTTCACTCCAAACTAAAAACGAGCCTCTCAGACAAGTGTAAATTTGAATGTGATCATCCATTTAAAATAGATTTAAAATAGCATCCTTGAGCCATTTGTGCATCCTTGGGGGTCTATGTCAATCCAATTAGATCCACAAAGACAGGGAGATAAAATCAGAAAGTTCAGGGCCTATGAAAAATAAGACTCATTGGTTTAAAGAGGAAACTTTGAAGCCAATAAAGCAGAAACTTGACTTATGGAGTCAAGGTAATCAAAATACTGATTTCACCAAAGTACAAAGGTTCATGTGATATTTCAAACCAAGTAACTACAGAGAGGCACTCAGTTTGAGTCTTGAGTAGTTAAGATGAAGTTTACAATTGCAAACTAGAACACTCCATTTGGAGAGAATTATGTAGTGGGAGGCAAAAGAGAATTCTTACCTTTAGACCTAGTAATTCCACTCCTAGGAATTTTTTTTCCTTATGAAAATAACACACAGAAACCAAAGATACATAAGCAAAAATGTTCACTGCTATATCATCTTTAAGATTAAAAAAAAAAACAAGAAAAAAATGATGTTAAAATATAATATTTTATGAAAAAATATAAATATATTTTATATTTAGAAAGTATGTGATTTCGATCTTTAAAAATGAAGCAAATAATTTTAGAGAACATGTACCAATATGGGGAAATATGATGTAACTTAAAAATAACAGTAAGCAAGAATATGGTCACCCTAACGTGAATAATATATGAATATTGCATGCTAGTAGTAATAAAAGAGAAACTAGCTTAATTAGGTAGTACGAGTGTGCCGGTCAGCTTTCTATCACTATGACAAACCAACTAAAAGGAGGAGAGATTCCTTTTGGCTCATGGTTTCAGAGGTTTTAATCCACGGTTGCTTGGCCTGGTTGCTTTGGTCCGGCAGATACATATTATCTCATGGTGGAAACACATGGTAGAAGAGGCTGTAGCTTGGAAACAGAGAGAGAAAAAAAAAAAAAAAAAAAGAAGGGACTGGGGTCCCAATATCTCCTTCAAGGGCACACACCCAGTGACCTAACTTCTTTCCCCTAGGCCCTACCCACTAAGTGTTCTACTACCTCCCAATAATAGCATGGGCTGGTGACGAAGCCTTTAAGTATATGTGCCTTTGGTGGACACTCCTTAACCATAGCAATGATATTATGGACGACATTTTAAATTTTTTAATGATGCGTGTGTGTGTGTGTGTGTGTGTGTGTGTGTGTGTGTGTGTGTCTGTGTTTTCAGTGAAGAATAAGGAAACATACTAATTAAAATGACAAAAATCCAGACAGGGACAAACATTTAAATTTTTTTTTTTAATTTTGGCATAAATATTTTAGAATTTATTTATTTATTTTTTAAATTGTTGATAGATCTTTATTTTATTTATTTATACGTGGTACTGAGAATCGAACCTAGTGCCTCATACATGCCTGGCAAGTGCGCTACCGCTGAGCCCCAGCCCCAGCCCATATTTTGGCATAAATTTAATACATCAGGAAAAAAAAATTTTTTTAAATTTCTGTTCAAAACATCATAAGGATTCTGATGAACAGATTCTAGACACTGAAAGTCACACACGTCCCTTTCTCTGAGAACTAAGGGTCACCACTGAGCACCTACTGTGTGGAAATGTCTTTTGGTCTCCAAACAGCCCTTTAGACAGGCACTATCATTGTCCCATTTTTCAGACGAGGTAACAGGCGTGAAGAGAAACGGCAATTTGCCAGTGATCGCACAGCTAATTAGTGGCAGACCTGGGATTTTATCCAAGTCTGTCTGATCGCAGGGCCACTGCTGCTGTTGATGTGGAAGCCTGTAGGAACTTTATGACCCCCACCCGCAGAGACAGCCTCTCAAACTAGAAAACTCTGGGAATGGTGAGGTGCTTGGTAATCACACAGTCCTGAATTTGGATTCTGGCTTTTTGTATCAGCCAAGATGTTTTTTGATGGAAAGGAAATAGAATCTGACTCATAGTAGCACAGACAATTAGGAAATTCATTCTCTTGTGACATAAATTGCAGTGGTTTGGGGTGGTCATAGGGTCTGTGGTGAGCAGCTTGGTGATCCCATCAAAGCCCCTGCCATCTTTCCCCTAGGCTGCTCTGGTGTATGCTCTTTGGAAGCAGAATGCATTGCATCTTTGCAAGAGGAGGAAGAGAGCTGTCTGACTGGGCTGCTCTCTCAGGTGAGGGATATTTTCCTCAGGAGTCTTGGAGAAGAAATGTGGCCCCGGAATATTCCTGATTTAGCTTCTGTAGGGATTATGGCTGCCTTATTGGTTTAATGCGTAGACATTAAAGAGTCAACCATGATGTGCTTTACATTCTTTCTCTTGGGTTTCCTAGTTTGCATTTCCATTTCTTTATCTGTAAGATGGAAGATCTGAGGATTCAATGGATGAGGGTTAGATGTGCCTGGCCAATGGAGGATGATCAGTTTTTTATTTTCTGAGTTTGTCAGTTAGTGAAGAAAGAATGCTGATTGTGCAAGCCTGAGTTCTCGGGTTCAACCGTGGTCAGGTTGATTCTTTTTCTCTACCACCTCTCACGCCTGCAGTGATAGACTGATGCCGTGGTAAAGAATGAGGTGCAGATACTACATGAATTAAAAATTTTTTTCTTCCCTATTCTTGTCCTGAGTCTTTTGAATTTATATACTTGATTGTGGAAAAAAATACATAAAACTAGAGTTTTAAGATGTTATGGAATTCCATTATTAAAAAGAGAAAAATTGGGTTTCAATGAAAATTCACAATTTTCATCCAGATCCAAATTAAATATGGTTAATTTCTGCTGTACCCTACCCCCAGTAGTCTTCATTACTGATTTTTATTTTAAGCTATTGTATTCTTTTTTAAAAATATTTTTATTTATTTGCTTTAGTTGTACACAATGCGTTTTATTCAATGTATTTTATTCGTACGTGGTGCTGAGGATAGAACCGGGTTGTCCACGTACTAGGCGAGCGCTCTACCACTGAGCCACAATCCCAGCCCAGCTATTGTATTCTTTAACACCAGAATTCATTTCTCTGGATTATTAAGTTTAAGTGAAAAGACAATGATTTTTCACAAATTGCAAAATTTACCTAAACAATTATGGTTCTTTCCTGCTGCAAAAGCAGAAAGCATACATGATATGGACCAAGTGTTTATGTCCTCTTAGGTTCATATATTGAAACTCTTGGTGTAGCTATTTTTGGACATGGGCCTCTAATGAAGTAATTAAGGTTAAGTGAGGATGTAAAGGTGGGGCCCTGATCCAATAGGATTAGTTTCCTAATAAGAAGGGACACTAGAGAGTATGCCCTCTCCCTCCAGGATGTGAGTTCATAGAGAGAAAGTGGCAGTCTGCCAGTCAGGAAGCAAACTCTCACCAGAACCTAACTGTGCTGGCACTTGATTTTGGACTTCCAGGCTCTAGAACTGTGAGAAAATAAATTTTTGTTGTTTAAGACATCCAGTCTATGGTATTTTGTTACAGCAGCCCAGGCTGACTAATACAGTCCACTTTGTTAGTTAAATGTTCTTATATGACCAAGTACCCTAGAGGAATATTAGGCACAATTTTTGACTGTTTCACATAGGTGTAGGCTGGGTATCTCATCTGCTCTGTCTGTTCTCTCTATCACATGTGGGTGGGAGGTAGAATGACAGTGGAAGTCAACATTAAGAGCTGTGGGAAACAAGAAAAGGAAAACTGTTTTGCAATGATGGCTAGCAGGAGTATATAATGATGACTTGGTTCTTTCTATCCTTCCTGCTTCTCCCTTCCTCTTTCCTTCCTTGCATCATGTGGATCAAGCCATTGGGTGTAACTTGTAGATCCCGTCACATCATTTGGAGGGGACACAGGAACCACAGGCATGTTTCTTTATCTGAGTGAAAGAGCATTAGTCCCACTTTGAAGACAAAGTACTGGCATATTTTACCAGTGTGTTTGAATACAAAGAACTCTTGTTGGCATCTCCTCTGGTTGAAAGCCATAGGAAATGTGATGGGGTTAGTTCTGTAGCCATATCATACTTAATTTCCAGTCCTTACTCATTTATTGCAGTCCAAAAGCCCTGCAAGCACAGTAAAAACTGTAAAATATCAACGGGTTAAATGAGTTCAACCAAAAAGAATGTGACAGCAGAGCAATAAATCGCTCGTGTGAACTTCGTTTATTATAAAACAACAATATAATATTTTCAAAGGAAAACATTACTTAAAATTCTTTCACCCCAGTAGAATTGTCTTGTGTTCTGTTTCCAGGCAGCCCTGACAGTATGCCTACATTTTTTTTTTAAAGATGGACACAATATCTTTATTCTTATTTATTTATTTTTATGTGGTGCTGAGGATCGAATCGAACCCAGGGCCTCATACATGCGAGGCAAGCGCTCTACCACTGAGTTACAACCCCAGCCCTGTGCCTACATTTTTGAAGAGTTGTTTCCATAACACGTACATACTCAGGAATAGTAGTATACTGATGATATTCTTGAATTTGACATTCATAATTTCAGTTACTGCTTTGGACTTCAAAGATCACAGTAATTAGAAATTTTCTAGGGGTTTGCTTTTGAAATGGCTAGATATCTAAGATGGTGTGCAAGGGAGTAAGAATCACCCAGTTAGAGGACAAGCCCAGCCTGCCATTGCAGATCAGCATTTCAATACAGTATTTTTGCTTTCATATGGAGCTTACGAGGAACACTCACAAAGTGATAAAGATGTTGTTTCTTTGCAGATTTAGGTAAATTTAGGTAAAAACCCTAATGATGTGATATAATGCCATCTAGGATTTATTTTATTGGCAGAATTCATTTTTTATATAGATTTATAAGCAAATTATGAGTTCAGAGATTCTTTAAGAGTCTTGAGGGATTACTTAACATTTAAGTTACTGCATTATAAAGGGGGAAACTGTATGCTACAATGGTTTCCACTTATTAGGGAATTTGTGAGGATGGGGGACCTATTTCTCATGAGTTTCAATAGTACACTATATTCTATTCTTTATTTTCCTTGGTGCTATATAACTCTCATAAAGATCATATTACACATAAAGATCACGTACACAACATTCCATTGATTTGCTGTGTGACATTCACCAAACCATTGTCCTACCACTTTACGTTTAGGTTGTTTTCGATTTTGCACTGTTCAAGGTGATTTCGAAATGGTAAACTTCGTGTCTCCTTTTGAAATATTTTCTTTGTAGGTAAAAAGGTTTGGACATTTTTATGATTCTTGATATATATTATTATATGGTTTTCCAAAAGATGTATGCATATTTACATTGTTGGTAATGCAAAGTAGATGTCATTGCACATGATAACAAATGTTTTCTGCTATTTAATTGGGCATGGAAGGGTTTCACTTTCCATTACTTTGACTTGTGTAAGTTGAATGTTGTAAATTTGTTCACAATTCTTACAATTCAAATTTTTCTTTTAAGGGGTGTATCTGTTCATATTCTTGGCTGGATTTCTTTCAGGGGGTCATCCTAGCTTTGGAATCAAGAGTTTGAATCTCAACTCTGTTGCTTATTAGCTGTGTGATCTTGAGCAAGTTATTAACCGCCCCCCACCCCAGTCTTTATTTCCTCATCTGTAAAGTGAGGATAGTAATGTTACCTCTCACACAGTCAGGATTCATCAGGAAGTCCATGCCCAGAAGTACTGAGCATACATGGAGAGATTATTTCACCATGTGTAATCACACTATATGGTTTGGGCTTACTAGTTGGTTTTTATCCCAACCCTATCTTTCAGTGGCTACCCACTTCTCTCAAGACATGACTCTGGATAGCCTGACCACCTCTCTCATCTCTCTCGACTCTTCTACTATCCATAGGGAGAGTCCTGAAAGTGTCCTGCTGTCTCACAATTCTATCTATGCCATCTTAACAGTCGTTCCGACTGCCCATGCCAACCTTCCAGAAAACTCTTAATCATCCTTCAAAACATAGAGCTACCTGCCTCTCCTGGCTGGCTTTGCTCCTCTTTCTCCAGCGGACCCCCATGTGTATCTCTATCAGAGCATTTATCAAACCTCCCTATGTTGTCAATTTACTTGTAATTTTCCTCCAATACTTGAAGCCCCATGTGAGTAAAAACTGTTTTATTTGATTTTTACGGACTCATTGTGTTGCAGTACCTGGCATGTGGAAAGTGCTGGATAAACATTTGTTACATGAATGAATATATACCTGCATTACTCATCAGGCATGGATCCAAATGTCTCAAAAAGGAAGAAAGTTTATTTTCACAGGTCAAATATTCACAACTGCTGGGATTGGCTGGATTTAGGACAGCTTGTGGGAGAAAGGGGACTCATCTAACCAGGTACAACTCTAGGGGTATAGATTGAGGAATTGCAAAATACCTATATGCTTTCCCTAATCTGCAATCCCAGTCATAGTTCTGAATAATTTCTTAAAACCTCAAAGGACAGAGGATTGCTTTAGGCTACCATTTCAATAGGGTATGATACATACTTTGAAGGCAAACCCCAAAGAGGAATCCCTAAATTATGATGGGCAGTGACTATATTGGAGGAAGTGATTAATTCCCCAAGATGAGTATTTTGGATGCGACAATATTTATTTGGGTGACTAAGTTCTGATGTAATTGTCTCAAAATTAAAAATAGGTTTATGTCTTGGTACATCCTTAACTGCTTAAAAAAAATACACAGGTAAGGGATGTAGGTAGAGTCAAATCTGGGGACCCTGGAATAAGTAAAACTTAAGTTAGATCTTGAAATAAATCTGTAAGTGGAAAGGAAGCATTTTTAGCAACAGGAAGAACAAAAATAAGAGTGGAGATGTGGATATCATAGCGGTAGGGGGCAGTTTGGATGGAGCAGAGGAAGTTAAGGAAGGAGATAGGACAGGGGGCTCATGGAGGAGCTGGGAGGCAACTCCAAGAATTCCTTGTGAGTGCCACCGTGCAGCCACGCAAGTGGAAACCAGAGGTTGACTGTCTTACATGGGACTCTGAGAAGCTGCACCAGCGACAGACGTTTAACTTGGTGTGATTTACTGAAGGGGAATCCTCAGGAAAAATCTCCCACGGAGAGAGCAGGAAGTAGGAAAGGAGAGGGGGGGAAAAACCCTGTTCAGACCCTGGTCAGGTGTTTCTAGAGATTAGCTCAGCCTCATGCAGCATACCACCCAGTTGTCCCTATCTTAAGGCCAGGGGGTGACCTTTTGTGACAGTCACTGGCTGTTAGCCATCCCGAGGGGCAGGGTGTGGTTACCCTAAGGTGCTTTGGTCAGCCAATAGAAACCTCCTGAGAAAGGGAGCAGCTGTGAGCTGTGAGCCACTGAAGTCCAGGAAAGGGGAGTCCCACTTGGCAAAGGGCATCTGGACAATGCTCCAACATCTCTACTACATTTTTAAAAAAATATTTACTAGTTTTAGGTGGACACAATATCTTTACTTTACATTTGTGTGGTGCTGAGGATCGAATCCAGTGCCTCATGCATGCTAGGCAAGTGCTCTACCACTGAGCCACAACCCCAGCCCTCTCTATTACATTTGTGATGGTAGCTGATGAGTTAGTTGCCTAACTTCCCAACTTCACTTGCCTGAATCCTGGGTCCTTTAAGAGACTCTCTACAAATGCTTCTCCATGAAGCTGTCCGGGGTTTCCTCCATAAGCGGGTTACCCTCTTTCTTCAGACATCCTAAAATGCTTCATCCTTCTCTCCCTGGGTGGTCAGATGGTCAGCTTCCTGGAGTCAGGATGTCTCATTCAGCTTTGTATTGTATTGGCCCAGTGAAGTGACTAATATATAGGGTTCACAGTAAATGTGCATATGACAAGTGTTGAATGATGCTTCAGCCCCAAGGGTGAAGATTTTCACTGTAAATCCACTTTTTTCTGGGTTGACCGTTAAATGCTCTTGGGTGATCAGAACATAGCTCTGCAAAGTCCTTTATGAACTTTATTTATTTTGAGCATTAATACAGTCTTTTAAACATAGCATCACCTGTGCTATTAGCACAATTGCACAGTAGTGAAATCATAGGAACTCAGGATGCTTTCAGAAGACTTGCTTTTGAGCAACCCAGTGTCCAATCTCACAGATCAATGTTGGGCCTATGAATTCAGAACTGAAGTGATGTATTTGACATGCCCATGAATGCGTGCATCTGCCACGCTGTGGCCTGCAGCCAGGCTGCAATTCTGAGCCTGCCTTCTGGACTCTTTTTGAGAAGTCCCTGTAAGAATGCCTGCCAATTGCTTACCAGCAGTGCAGAGTAGCAAGATGCCATGGAAATTGCCCATGGTGCCTTCCTTTGTCTTTTGAAGTGCCCTGGCATTGCCTCTGCACCTTACATACTGAAGGAAGACACAGAGGGGGTCAGGCAGGGCTTCCAAAGGGGGCCTGGCACCACTGACTGTGGCCTACGAGCCTCAGCTTGTTGGTGTTTGGTTTAAGGGTGGAAGTGGTGGGAATCAGAACAGGAGCCTGTATTCTGGCAGAAGGACAGTGCTTTCTGTACACGTTCTTCTGGAAGAATATTCAGGATGGTATGTGTTTCGTCACACTATGCAACCTGATATATCCTGGGCAGGTTGTATTTGTGGCTTCCAGTGGACATTTTAATCAAACCCAATTCCCTTAAGAATGTTATTGGCAGAGATTTGTTACTAACAGTGATAACACTGAACTTTTCGTAGTCCACACCATCCAAAGACTAAACATGTCACCCATGCAACTTAAAGGAAACCAAATGATTTTTTAAGAACAACAATGAATTTTTTTTTTTTTTTTTCCATTTGAAGTCCTGCATGTGATCAGGTGTTTTCTTTGAGCAAGACTACTCACTGGCCAGAGAGAGGCAAACAGATATTAACCATAGGCAACCAGGGTGCCCATTTGGGAGTAGGTGCTGTTTCTGGCGATGAGAATAATTAACTTTGGAAATGCTGACGAGGTCATGTTAAGGCCCTTTCTAAATTATTGGTGCCAGGTTCTTCCCAGGCCCCTCATTCCATCTCCTGCAGGATGCAATCAACCAATCTTCAGAGACACTGTTGACAGCACCGTGAAGTGCCGAAAGCAAACAGCACGGGCATTTGTCTCTTCTTTTGCACCCTGGAAGGTGACAGCTTCTTGTTCTTCTCAGGTGCCACCACCCCCCTTTGTGTCTACAGTCTGGTGAAACTAAGAAAATGTTTTAAACGACTCCAATTACTGAGAATTCCAGTGTTGGCGCTCTCTGCAGTTCTTGATTTATGCTTGTTAATTTTGTCTGACTTGGCTTGCTTAGATTCCCTTGGACATATGATCTTTATGAATAAAACATTCAAGGGCCAAATGTTTTCATGTGACAACTTGATGTGAGTATCAGCGGAGACTGACATAAAGCATAGATCGGGCAGGTGCTTCTCTATGAAGTAAGACCTCTCACCAGCTGTGGTTGGTGGAAGCAGTCCTCCAACCTGGAGTCCAGAGACATTATTCAAACACTAGGTCTGCCACGAACAAGAGCCTCGGTCAGGCAAATAGCATTTCCTTCATTTCTTTGTAAAATAGTGCGCTGTATATAGTAGCATCCATAATTTTGCCGTCTCTCTCTGGGGGAGGATTATGCATCCCTGTCTCGTGGTGCTAGGCCTGGCCATGTGATTTTTGGCACCACTCCCTCCCATGGAGAGAGACTGTGTGTCCCTGCTCTGTTGACGTCAGATTTGGCTGAGAGATTTGCTTTGGCTGGCAAAATTGAATATGAGGAATTGTGCCACCATTGTAGAGAGACTTTGAAAGCCATTGTGTGGTTCTGCTGTCCCTCCTTCACCCTGCTGTTGGTGCTTAGAGTGAAGGGCTGCAGCAAATCCATCAGGCCTGTGTGACACAAGTGAGAAACAAACCTTTGTTGAGGTCAATGCTGCGATTTTTTCAGGCTCTATGTTATTGCAGCATCGCTTAGCTTATATTGATTACTGCAATTGGGAATGATATGGCCTCTCACATGGGCTTTTTTTTTTTGGTTTCTTTGAGAGGGTTAATTTAAAAGTGTGTTATGAACCTATAAAGTACTAGGTACTCGATACCACACCATTTTACAAAGAAATGAAGAAAAAGCTATATTTGGCTCCCTACATCTCTAAATTCATGGGCACAACATTGATCTATGAGATTGGACACTGGGTAGCTCACAAGCAAGTCTTTGAAAGCATCCAGGGTTCCTATGATTTTACTACTGTGCAAATTGTGCTGATAGCACAAAGGGTTATTAAAAAGATTATATTAATGCTCAAGGAGAAAAAAGACCATAAAGGACTTTGCAGAACTGTGGTCTTGATAACATCCAGTATGGTTCACCAATTGATAAATGGCTAGAATAAGTTAGAAAATGGGGCTGCTTCATGAAGTACAAACCGATCCACAGGGTGCTTGTTCTAATCAGGAATAGTTCAGTTATCAGAGAGAGAAACCCACTCTTTCCACAGCCGTTCATCTAGGGTGGGGAACTGGAAGGATGCAGGGAATCTTGGGATCTGGAAGGGATCCAGGTTAGTACGTGGTCCACCTCTCACCTCCATTTCTTATCAAGAATGTTCATGTCCTTCTTCTTCTTCTTTTTTTTTTTTTTTGAACTCAGGGGCACTCGACCACTGGGCCACATCCCCAGCCCTTTTTTGCATTTTTATTTAGAGACAGGGTCTCACTGAGTTGCTAAGTGCCTCGCCATTGCTGAGGCTGACTTTGAACTTGCGATCCTCCTGCCTCAGCCTCCCAAGTGCTGGGATTACAGGCGTGCGCCACCGCACCCGGCTCCATGTCCTTCTCTTAAAGCTGAATTTGTTGGCAACTCTGGTGCCTCCAGAGTTGGTCTTACCTGGTTCTGCCTTTCCACTATGCTGATGTGGCTGTCCTCTATGTGACTGCGATGGCTGCATTTGTTTGTCAACTCAACTAGACCATGGGGTGCCTGCATTGATGGTCTAACAGTATTCTGGGTGTTTCTGTGAGGATGATTTTGCATGAAGTTAACATGTGACTATGTAAAGCATATGGCTTTCCCTACAGTGGAGGAACCTCATCTAATCAGTGGAAGTTCCGAATATAAAAAAGGGCTGATCCTCCCTGGGTAAGGAATCTAATCAGCACTGGATGGGGATCTTGAGGACCGTTGGATCCCTGAGTCCCTTGAGGGTTGTGGTGGGCTAGGAAAAACGGGTAACCTTCTCTGTTTTCCTCTCCAGCTGATACAACTCACCTCACCACTCTCCATTCAGAAAAAGAGTTTTAGACTGTTTTGAGACCACCATGGGGTTTATATCTCCCCATGTTTCCCTAGCACGCTGATCCGCTTTCCTCTTACCTTCACTTGCTTTTCCATAAGATAAAAGTAGAAATGGCAACAGGTTGAGCTTATTCTTGCAGAGGTACTTTAGAGATAGGCTATTGTCCCCCATAGCCCTCCTGGAGCACTGGGTCAGGAACCACTAACATGAGGGCTGCTTCTGTGCTCTGCTGTCTACCAGATATGTGACTTTGGGTGAGCCCCTCCCCGCTTACAGGACATTGTTTTTCTCCTCTGCAAAATGGGCCAACATCCACTGTAGGAGATACAGCAGGTCGGTGTTGGGCAAACTCCTTGACAATTTAACTTGATGTAAATCAGATGGTTTAGGAATGCCAACACATCATCACTAGAAGGTATTATAGAGAACACTTAGTCCAACCCCTTCATTGTAAAGATAATAGAACTGGGGCTCTGAAAGATATTATTATCGCTGTGGACATAAATAATGATTCTCACGTTTCCATGGTTTGTTCTAGTCTGACCTTTCCACCCTCCACGAGGCGGTTTGTTTTTTAGCTGGGAGGGTCACGATCCTTAGGCTGCCTCACCTCCCCCTCCTTTTAAGGCCTTTCTTTGTTTCCCCTGGGGCCACTTGTTGGACCCCTGATTTTCTTTCCTTATAAGGAAGCCAGTGAGGCCAGCTGCTCGCTGGGAGCCACTTGCCAAAGGCAGGCATTCAAACTCCAATGGGCAAGAAAAGCCAAAAGCTATAGATCTGAGTGAGGATTAAGTCCCGCAGCAGAAAAACACACCCCACCACACACAGGCGTGCAGCCCTGTGGCCAGGGTTTTGGGGATGCACAGTTTGGCAGAGCCGAGCCTGGGGTGCCCAGAGAACAACTTTTGATCTAACACCACGGAGGTTTTTGAACTCAGAATGCCGCGACTTTAATCGCTCTTGGCTCCGATTTCCCAGGTTAATTTCCTGACATCTAAGGAGCTTTGTTTAGCGTGTGTAACTTCCTGCCTTTTATGTCAGAGCCTGTGAACTGACGGAATCGTGGAGCGAGCCAAGATAACCCAGGGGGGGTGTGGGGGGCAAGCTTCGGAGACATGCTTCCTACTTTTATTTCCCTTCGTCACATGCTCACCCTTAGTCACCTTTTCTTTCCTCCTAGTGTGAGGTGGTAGAGGGGGTCGATGGGCCTCAGGAGGGAGAGTCTTTGGAAATGAAGTCCGGAGAGGTTAACCTGGGTTTTGCAACTTCATAGAGATGTCTAACTAAGGACTTAGGGGAGCAGTCACTGAGGGGCAGTATCTTTCATCCCCTTCCCAGCTCTCCGCATTCTCTTACCCCCACCTTTCAAAGTCCCCGTGACCCTGGACTCAGCCCCCCACCTGTCACCAACTCCTCTCTTCCCTTCTCTCCCTCCACCTACCCACAGGATGGCCTCTTGGGCTCTTCATTTACATTCTCTTTGTTTGTCTGACAGTTCCATTTTATCAGAGTTTGCTCAGCTGTTTGTTTGTCCTTTATGTGGGCAGGCTGCAGGGTTTCTAGGAGCTTCTGGACAGCTGGGCTGCACCTCTTTGACTTAATGCCTATGGTGGCCTGAGCAGACAGGCACCTAAATGGGTGCTTTTGATTTCAAGTGGCAGATGCTGCAGTGCCTACCTCCCCAGAGGCTGCGTGGAGGCTCAATGAACATTTCAGACACCCACATTGCAAGTGTGGGAACAAATGTGCAGAAGACAGACTGATCCCTTTTACTGGAGAGGGGCTAAATTCAATAGCTCAGGAGAAGATAAGTAAGTCATCTTGCCATTTGGGAATTATTTAGAGAGTATATAATGGGAAGAGATCTTAGAGCACATGTCCTCTATGCCCACTAACGTCTGAGTCCCTAGGCCCGTCTGCTTTTTGTTTTCAGAGCCACCGAACCCCCAGGAATTCCCAAGGCCATGGCCATTCTTGCATACTGTAGGTGCTCAAACCCTGACTGCTGAATGAATGACATCAGACCTGTCACAGATGAGCAGGGAGCTCCAGATACATCCTGATGGAATTAGGAAGATAAAACCTGTCTCCGCCTCCCAAGAGAGTGTCCTTTCAACCACTGACTGCTTCAAAGGCCCCAAGCTGGGTCTGTGAGCCCCGAGGAAACTCCTCAGGCCTTCCCTGCTGGGTGAGAAGGACAGCCTAGGAAAGCCCTGCAGGACACCTGCTGCCATTTTGTGCAGATTGGGAAGCCTTGCTGGGATTCCAGGAAGTCTCTTTCAAACTTGGTTGGATCCCCACAGTCTGAATATCAAGTGATATTTGGCCAGAGACAAATGCTCCCAAAGGCAGTGTTCTGGGCCTTAACACCCACCCCCGCCAGAGATGTCCCCAGGGGAAGTTGATAAGGGCGTGCCTAATGTGTGGGCTGGCTTGAATCCCCCATCAGGCAGATTTACCTTAAAAATCTACCCTTTCAGCAGCAAGAAAACAACGAGGTCTCAGGAACAAAACAACTCAGGCAACCAGTTCCATTATACAGTATGATTATAATGCACTAATGAAAAGAAAAACAAACAAAAAGGAAAAGGGAACAAAACAATATAACTCAGGAAAAAGTAATTTCTTTGTTCAGGAATTCCCACTGCCTCTGCAACGTTTTGCATCTCTCCTTTTTGCCTGTTTCTTTGTTGTCTTTTTACCCTTCTCGGTTTATCTGTTTCTGGTACACACGTGCCCACATATGTGTATATGTGTATACACACTGCAGTTCATTCTTTCTTTCAATTTTTGTTCTCAAGAAAATTTGTACCTTCTGTTCTGTAGCATAGACAAATCCAGGGAGAATGGGGAAAATACTGGAAATTAAAGCTCAACTTATTTGTATTCCGAAGGACCAATCTGGAGCCTCACAAGGGCAGTGCCCAGAAAAGATAAAAAGCCATTTAAACCTGCAAGGGGAATGTAGGAGGTACAAAAGGGATACGATTTCATTGGTGAGGAGCCCGGGAGTGCTCCCCAGAGAAAGCAGAGTCACAGGGAACAGATCCCTGATACAGGCGCCCGCTCCTCCTGCTCAGGCCCCTCTCCTTTCCTGCCCCTAGCCCAGTGATGATCTGCCTGGGGTTTGCAGCCCCACCGGTATGGGCTGCAGACTCCAACCCTGTCTTAAATTAGGGTCTAAGGTCAAAAAGAGCAGGGGAATGAGGAAGAGAGAAGAAAGGATGGGATGTTTCCTCTGCCCATGGAAAATGCCAGTGATGGGAGTTCAATTCTAGAACTTTCTAAAGCAAGTCATATTATAGTTCTGAAGCCAGAGTTTCCTAGAGTATTTCTATATGTGCATAAAAACTGTATCTTCTCTGGCTGGAAGAGTCTTTTTATTCGTGGAGCTAAATAAAACAAGTTTATTTGGAATAGTAGCAATCTCAAAGGACGCAAGCAGGGTAGGAAGTTTGTGTTTGGGGAAATATCAGCCAAGGGGAAAACCGTTCTTAGGGTCAGTTTTTTCCCCTGCTCTGTGGAGTTGTAGCTTCTACCTTATTCTTTTTGATTTACCTTAATGAGGCTCCCCAGCATCCTTGCACACTGGCCTCTCTGCATAGCCTGAAATTTGTTTTCAGGCAGTGGTGCCCTGATAAATATTTAACAACTGGCTCTTTGGGTGGGGCTGGGGGAGAAGTCCTAATTTGTAGTTTGTGCCAATTTCCATGTTGCAAAGACTCCTTATCATAGACAGTTTCAAACTATCAACATGACTGTGGGTGGGGCTGGGGAGGATGCACAGTAGGCCCCCATGATGTGGTTTTCCCACCATACAGATAAAATAGTCATAAACAACTTCAAGAGCACAGAAAATAGTAAAGTTGTTAGGAAGTGATGAGTTTGGGGAATTTATTATATATTTTTAAATTTTTGCTTGTTCTTTTTGGATATACATGACAATAGAGTACATTTTGAGATATCCTACATACATGGAGTACAACTTCCCATTCTTGTGGTTGTATATGATGTGGAGTTACACTGGTCGTGTATTCATATATGAACGTAGGAAAGTTATGTCCAATTTTTTCTATTGTCTTTCCCATTCCCATCCCCCTCCCTTTCCTTCATTCCCCTTTGGAGAACTTATTATATTTATTAAAATACAATTTAGTTAATTGTGAGTACTTATGATTTACTTTTTAGAAATGGCCCAGTAAAGAGCTGGCTTGCAATTTTTCAGAAAAAGTAGTAGTTGGCTCTCTCCAGCAGGTATAAACTGGTTTTATCACAACAATGGTACAGGTGTTGAATGGGTTTGGCCTTGACTCCTCAAAAGCCTCTGACAAAGCCAGTATTGGGCATTTCCGTCAGGATGTCACATTAGTATGATAAAGTAAATGACCCTGAAAATAAATTCCTCATTTATCCATCAACACTCCTTTCTGGTTCTATTCAAATTAAAAGTCTTAGAGTCACCTTCATTCCTCTCTCTCAGCCTCCTATTTGCTAGCCAATAATTATCAAGTTTTCCTTCTCAACATTGCTTACAATTGTGTTTTTCAGACTTGGCTGCACACTGGGATCACCTTGGGAGCTTTAAACAAATGCCAGCATCTGGGTCCTACTTTGGGATATCCTTAATTGGTTTGGGGTGCAGCCTGGGCATCATGAGTTTTTAAAGCTCTCTAGGTGAATCTGTGTGGATAGGACAGAGAATCACTCTCTTTTACCTGTCTCATTAGTACTATCTTCTTCTCCTTCTTCTCCTCGTTGTTGTTCGTTGTTCTTCTCCTCCTCCTCCTCCTCCTCCTCCTCCTCCTCCTCCTCCTTCTCCTTCTCCTTCTTCTTCTTCTTCCAGGCATTGAACTCAGGGATTGACCACTGAGCCACATCCCCAGCTCTACTTTGTATTTTCTTTAGAAATAGAGTCTCACTGAGTTGCTTAGCACCTCACTTTTGCTGAGGCTGGCTTTGAACTTGCGGCTTCCTGTCTCAGCCTCCCAAACCACTGGGATTACAGGGATGCACCACTGTGCCCAGCAGTACTATCTTCTTATTCAGTACAATGAAATACAGGCTTAGACATCCAATAGAATTGGGTGTGAATTTTGGCTTTACCACCCATGGGGATACTCCTCTTAAACTCTCTGAGCTTCTCTTTGGCCAACTGCAAAGAGAGAACAATAACCTCTTTCACATATAGTTATGTAAAAATGCTTTAGCTCTGCAGTCCACTTCATTAAAGTCAGTTTCCTACCTCATCTTTCAGTGGTCACCTAGTTGGTGGCTTCTGTCCTCTCTCCCCAGTCTATATATATTTCAGACACCACTGCTTAAGTGATCATTCTTCAAAGTCAAACCTATGTTCAAAAATCTTAGCTGCCCTTCCCCCATTAGCTAAGTGAAAGCCAGGTCCACTGGTCTCCTGCTCACAGCCCTCAAGGATCAGCTAATGCACCTCCCCAGTCTCATCTTCACCAGCAAGATGCTCCTGTGTACCATGAAGTTGAACATTCTGTCATGGCCGCACATCTGTCTTGTGCTCTCACCCCCTGGCTTTCTTCCCACTGTGACTCCATGGCCCTCCCCAGTCCCTCTGTGACTTGAGAAAACCCTTCCATTTTTCAATACTCAGCTCCTCTCACAGCTTCCAGGAAGCACTTTCTCTTCCCCCCCCCCTGGAGAATGTCTCCCTTTCCTGTCGTATCTTGGTCCCTGCTGTCTGCATCTGTGCTTTGAAATGCATGCTCCCCTCATTGAATTTAGACATTTACATTACAGATTCTCAGACTGAAGCCTTCTACGCGACAGACAGGGACTTCTCTATACCCCAGCCAACACTGTCCCTGGGCTGTGGCCAAGGAGGGTGGCTAATTATGTAGAGTGACAGCCCTACCACTTGGAATCGCCCCTTTCTGGAGCTGCTCAGATTAGAGGAAAAGGAAGAGGCTAAGTAACTCTGAGGTCCCCTGGCCACTCTTTCAGGTTGCACAGAGATACCTCCTCCCCACCTGTGTACCTCAAATCTGCCCCGGGGATGATGGTACCCAAAGGCCCCTCAGTTTCTCCTGGGCATTCAGAGTGATGATCCTGGATCTGAACATTTGTCACAGCAGCTTTCCCCACTACTCGGCCTGCCCCAGCACTCAACATTATGGAAATAGTGAGGGGACAGAGGTCCTTGCTGCTCAGGTCCTGGTTTTCTCTGCTGGTTATTCCTAGGAAGGACAGGCAAAGGCCTTGCACCAGCACCAGTACTCACCTGCAGGTTTAATATATGCCTAATGTCATCCCCAATAGCAAAACTGTGGTCATCTAGAACAGCTGATTTAAACAGGTGTCTAAAGGAAAGTGACCATCTTCACCTTGGTGTTCAACTCTTGGCATTGACTTTTTTTTGGTGTGCGTGTGTGGGGGTGGGGGTACCAGAGATTTAATTTAGGGGCACTCAACCACTGAGCCACATCCCCAGCCCTATTTAGTATTTTATTTAGAGACAGAGTCTCACTGAGTTGCTTATCACCTCACTTTTGCTGAGGCTGGCTGCCTTAGCCTGTAGAACTGCTGGGATTACAGGCATGTGCAACTGTGCCTGGCTTCAACTCTGGGCATTGCAGATGAGCAGGGCTTAATTTCTTAGGCCTCTTGTGCTCAGTTTCCCTGCTTAGTCAGCCCCGTCACCATTGACTCATTTGGTCAACTTAGAATCCTTAGAATTGCCCTTGACTTCCTTCCTGCCTCACCCTCCAATTCTAATTAGCCACCAATTGCTGTTGACACTAGTTCCTAAAGGCCATAGGGCTGGCTCTCTTCTCCATTTCCACCTGTATTAGCTTCTTTCAGGTCTACATTTTCTTACTTGGTTCATGGTACAAACCTCAGACCTTTGCCTCTGTGTCAGCCTCTACTTGCTGCTGGATCTGACTTTCTAGAATCAGATAGATCACACCCATGCTTAAAATCCCTGGTTGTTTCCCCATCATCCAAAGCATTAAGTCCAGACCTTATAATGTGACATAGATGCCTTTGTATCTGACCCCAACCCATGGTTATCAGCCCTATTGTACTCTTGTTTCTTCCCACCTTCCTGCACCCCAGACGCAGCAAACTCCCGGGGGCTTCCATGTCTCCATGTCTGTGCACCTGCTCTTCCTCTGCCTGGCATGCCTTCCTTGAAGCTCAGCTGTTTATAGTTCAGAGGTCACCCTCTATAGGACCTTCCCACACTGCCTCTGACCAATAATAATAATAATAATAATAATAATCCCTTCTTTGTGTTCTCACAGTCCTGGGTACAAGCCTTATTCAGCACTTGGCTGCATTATTTTAATTATTTGTTTTCATTTCTGCCCTCATTCAACTGTGCTGTAGTCATCTTGGTATTCCCCAATGGCCTGACATGGAGGGAGGCGTTCCACAGGTGTTGGTGGAATAGATGGGGCCTTTCCTGTCCCACATTGCACATCTCTTTTGGCTCCCTATGTGGGAGCCATGCCAAAAAACTAAATGGAGCGAGTCTAGATCAGACAATAACACTTACAAGTATCTTCAAAGCTCTGTTGTATACTGGGAAAAACTTTCCTCTCAGATCCCACATGGCAAAGCACACCAAAGTGAGTGTGGCAGGCGCGTGAGAAGTCCACTCTTCACCCTGCAAGAGGCCGTGTTTGGAAAACCCTTGTTGATTTTAACTTGAATATTAGTCACCCATAAAATGCTGCCAGGAATCTCTCTGGGGCTGGCCCAAGTCACAGAACATGTGTGGATTGTTTTCTAAGCTGCGCTTTGTTAAAATAGCAATTCCCAGTTTGCCTCAGGTGTAGAGTTTAGGTTCATGGTTCACTGGATATTTTAGGAAAATAGGAGCAAACATTCCAAGCCCTTCTTTCTCCACTCACAGTATGTGAGGATGTTTGTTCACATGGCTCAGACTTTGCAGAGAACAGATTGCTGATAATGGCCATTCCATCTCCTGGCCCACTCCCAAAAGAACCATGATGAAGCTCTCTGTGGATTTGATTGCCCACAAAGCATTGCTCTCCAGGGTCAGCCGGAGCTGGTGTGGAGGGACTTTGCAGTCTCTCAAAGAGCCAGAGTTTGGGGCCCACATTAGAGACGAGACCAAGCTTGGCAACTTTCCAAGAGTCCAGAGGTCTGGCCAGATTGTAAGAATGAACAAACGAATGAACCCAAGAATCTTTCCTCACTTGAACAAAGGATTCAAAACCCAACTTTAGATTTTACGCTATCCCCTTCCCACATCAGCCTTCCCCCACTCTCCCCTGCAGAAGTTCACCCACTTCCCTTCGGGCATGGGCTTGTCGAGTGTTCTTTACTGCAGTTTACTTTGCCAGATTAACCTCCAGACAATGAAAAAGATCAGCCACGAGCAGGTACAGGATTGGAGGCTGTATGGTTCTCTAATGAACTTAAGCGAATGCAGTGAAAAGCGTACTTTTAAAAGAAAAGCGGGCAGATTAAGGAATGATGATGGCATGGAAATGTCTTCCCTTCCTTCAGGAAAATGACATGTAGGCAGGTTGCCTCTTTTTGTCCAGGAGAAATACGAGCTGAAGGAGGCGTTGACAGGGTGGAACTGGAGGCTGGGGAGACTGCTGTGAAGCAGTGAGGATCACAATCACAGGGAGCCTGTGCTTCGACTCCTTGTCATCAAGCAAATGGCCAAGGGAGTCTCTGTGAGCAAGGGCAACAGTACTTTTGGTCTATCTGGGCAGGTATTGATGACATTTACCTGTTAGAAACTTCAGGAACAAGAATGCACGTTCAAGGAAAACAGATGTGCTTAGCAACGAAAATTCAGGTGGTTGACATCAATTAATTATCGAGTATTTGGTGGGATGGTGAAACTTATAGAAACAGAGAGCTGTGGTCTGAGGTGTGCCACCCCATGGAGGGAGTGCAGCTACCACTCGGTGATTCAGCTGGATCCAGCACCTTCTGATGGCCTCCTGAGGGGCTCAAGAGTGGGTGCCATCTTGGAAGCTTTGTCATCCTGGTTCCAGGCTAGGAACTGGCAAGTTTCTCTTGGCTGGCTAGATTCTGGGATGGAGGTGGAGGAGCACAGAGGAATAACGTGGCTATATACTTATATCATGGTGCCAAATCAAACACTCAAATAAGAGAGTGCAAGGAGTCACACTCATCTCATCTGATCCTCAGTGCATTCTTCTGAGGTAGAAAGGGCATTCATTCATTCATTCATTCATTCACATGTTCACATATTCGCACATTCAACATTTAATAAGCAATATGTGCTAAATTCTGTGCTAGGACTTAAGAACATAGTAGACAGACCCTGGCTTCAAGATGCTCAGAGGCTAGTAAGGGAAACAGATAAGAATATTACCCCTGACAGTATAGTGTGAAAACAGCTGACCACGTATGCAAGGGATGCTAGGCAAACACAGCAGAGAGGTACTGGATCCAGCCTTGGAGAAAAGTCCTGGCAGGCTTGAGTTGATATTAAAACATGAATAGGGCCGGGTGCGGTGGTGCACACCTGTAATCCCAGCACTTGGGAGGCTGAGGCAGGAGGATCACGAGTTCAAAGCCAGCCTCAGCAATGGCGAGGCACTTAGCAATTCAATGAGACCCTGTCTCTAATAAAAATACAAAAAAAAAAAAAAAAAAAAAAAAAAAAGGGCTGGGGATGTGGCCCAGTGATCGAGTGCCCCTGAGTTCAATCCCTGGTACCAAAAAAACAAAGCAACAACAACAAAAAAAACCACATGAATAGGAGTGAGTCAAATTATAATGAGGCCAGGGTCAGGTTCCAATTCCAGGAAGTGGGAATGGCATTTATAAGATATAGAGATGTGAGAAAATGTGCTGGTGACTGGGAAGCTGTGGGTTTTGAGTACAACTGGAGCAAAACATGTGCGATTATTGCAAGAAATAAAGTCAGAGATAGAAAGGGTAATGGCATCAAGGGCCTTGCATAACATCTTCACATTTTTTACTTTATTCTGAAATAATGAGGAGCTATTGAATATTTATTTTAAGTCAATTTTATTGAGGTATATTCTACCTGCAATAAAATGCACCTATTTTAAGAGTGCAGTTTGACAGCTACCTGGTGATCAAATTAAGAGATTCAAACACACCCCATCTCCCCTAAAAGTTCCTTGTGGCCCTTTCCAGTCAACACCTACCTCAACTCATAACTATAGGGAATTTACCAATCTGCTTTCACTCACTGTAGATTAATTCTCAATGCTAGAATTTCATACAAATATAAGCACATGGTAGGTCCTCTTTTATATCTGGTTTTTATTCAGCATAATGTCCTCAAGGGTCATCTATGGGGTGGCCATTATCAGCTCATTCTTTCTGATGGCTGAATAGTATTCTATTGTATAAGTATACAAAAATGTGTGTCTCCATTCATCTGTTGATAGATATCTGGGTTTCTAGTTTTTACCTGTTGTAAGGTTGCTATGGCCATTTATGTACAAGTAATTTCATACACTAAGGTGAAGTCTTTTGATGTGAGTTTTTATGTCTCTTGGGTAAACTAACTACACAAATATCTAACTAAACATATGAAAAGACACTCAACATTGTTAGTCGACGAGAAATGTGAATTAAAACACAAGGAAATATCATTGTAGACCTGTAAACATGGCTAAAAGGGGAAAGACAGACTATAACAAATGCTGGCGAGGTGTGGAGGAGTGGGACTCACGTGCTGCTGGTGGGAAAGTCCAGTGGTACCCACACTTTGGGAAGCAATTGGGCAGTAGTTCACATGTACCCGCATTTACCCTGTGACCTGGCCATCCTGCTTCTATTTCTGTAGCCACTGAATGATTTTGAGCCAGGCAGCAATGGGAACAGATTTGGTTTTTAAAGGAACACTGTGGAAGCACTGGGGATGACAGATTCTGTGTGATCTTCATAAATACTAATTTTTATTATTGAAAAACAGTCTATCATGGTTACATTTTATACATGAGTAATGATTTACCTCTTGTGGATAGTTAGGTAATGTTAGGTACTTTCCGGTTGGATAGAATTCCAAATGAACTTCTTCACACACATAACAGTCTTGTTGTTTGCCAAATTCATTCCTTACAATGAACTTCTAGGGTCGGGATCACTGAGTTCTTAAATTCTTGATGCTTTCTGCTGCCAAGTGCTATGCTGACCACCTAAGGGTTGCACCAATCAACAAAGAACATATTGTTACTTTTCATAGATCAGAAAAGAGAAGATCAGGGGCTGGGGTTGTGGCTCAGCGGTAGAGCGCTCTCTTAGCATGTGCGCGGCCCTGGGTTCGATCCTCAGCACCAGGTTAAAAAATAATAAATAAAATAAAGGTATTGTGTCCAACTACAACTAAAAAAAATAAATAGTTAAACATAATAAAAAAAAAGAGAGAGAAAAGAAAAGAGAAGATTAGGTTAGTGGTTTGGGGCTGGTGGCTTGTAGTCAGCCTATGGTAACATGACCCTCCCTTAGTCTGGAGCGTCCTCTCTCCTGCTTGCCTCTGTTAACTACATTGTTTTCGGTTTCAGCCATACTCTTCTTCATTCAGAGCATTATCTTCAGAACCCTGCTCTGTGCCTAGATTCTGAAAATGTATGGTCTCTCTTTTCAAAGAGATTCTAGCCTAGGGATCTTCCCCCAGTCCCTGCTGTCTATCTTACAGGCATGGAGTAATCTCAAGTGAACAGACTGAATGACTAAAGGAAGGGGGGGCGGGGGAGTGTGAAGTTGTATGCTGAGCAATTGCCTGGATAATTTGACTCAGCTCCCAGGATCATGCCCAGAGACAGTGAGGGAGCGCACCCTGTGCTGTGCTGGCTTTTGGCTGGGTCAGCCACATGGGCCAAGGCCTGGCCTTAAGTAGGCCATCTCAGTGGGGAATGACCACAGAGATTCAGCGTGAGTGTAGGGAGGAGAGTGAACACAGGCACGCTCAGTGGGAAGAGTGACAGGTTGTAGCAGGAGCTGGGGGAGTCTGGTGAGGCCTTCTGAATTGAGAGCATTTTGTTGTGAATGACTCACATTTCTTGAGTTCTTTCTGTGGGGTTGGCATTGTTCTAGGTGCTGAAAGAGAGAAGAAAAAAAAATTCTTTGGGTGTTGGCAATCAAGTCATTCCAAGAAACATCTGGCACATATCAATGCAGGAGAGGTAGGAGGCAGAGAGTGGAGGTGCTGTGGCAGTTAGTGCAGCCCAGATCTTAGATCCCTCTTCCCTCAGGCCATCTTGCTTTTCTCTCCCTTCTCCCCCAAGCGCCCCTTGGACTCCAGGTACCAAGCCAGCACTGTGGCGTTATCTCAGCCCTTTCTAGAGGTACCTTACCCAGGCCGGCACCCCCGCTTGGAAAAATCACAAATATGGAGCCTGCAGATGCTGGGCAGTCAGCCAAGTGAGTAAAGGTGGTTGTTGTAGGCAACCGCGGTGGGGACCGTGGAGCCCAGTTCCACAGCAGCAGCTGTTGCTCTGAAGGATTGTGCTAACGAAGCCCGTGGAACTGGGCATTACCCTGTGCTCAGGATTCCAGGAGGACTGGGAGAACCAGTTTTTATTTGAAATCTTACAATATTTATGTATTGGAGATCCAGTGAGTTTAAACATTTAAAAAATTTAATTTGTTTACAGTTTGTATTGGCCAAATAAAATAAGGCTTTGAGCTAGATTTCACTGGGGAGCCTCTCATCTGTGCTTCTGTCCTTTCCTTTCTTTCCCAAAGTCTGTCTCCCATTCCTAGATTCTGTTCCCTTAGGACCCAGGGAGGTGATTGGCCAGCAAATTAAGTTCTAAGGGTGTTAGTGACTTAATAGTGACAAGTTTGCCTTTGGCTTCAAAGCCTCTAGTCTCCACAAGTAGAGGGGATGATGGGGGGAATTGAGGCCCCGAGGGAGGTGCAAATGATCATCAGATGGACTGGCTCTTTTGGTTGCTGCTCTTATCAAACTCTGTGGGCAGCTGTGAGCTCTGACCATGTCTAGGGTCAACCCTTTCTTCAAGGGATCTGGAGACACTCTGTAATTATTCATAAATGGCTTCGCATGGGTCTGGGGCTTGGAATAGAGAAGGGATGGCTCTGGGGGGTGGGGTAGGTACCTATGGAAAGAGAGGGGTGATTGATCCAGAAACCCTCTTTGTGTGGCTCAGGTTTAGCATTTAAGGCCCTACATGGCCCAACAGAGTAGCCACTAGTCACGTGTGGATATTTAAATTTAACTTAACTAAAATTAAATATAATAAAGAAATCTAGATCCTCAGTTGCACTAAGCACACTCCCAGTGCTCCACGGCCACTTTGGGCTGGTGGCTGTCATGTTAGACTATAGCCACCATCATGGAAAGTTCTATTAGACAATGGTGCTGGACCACCAGCCTCCTGAGGACATAGTCCTGTCAGGCAGGAGAACTGAGTTTGAGCCCTGGACCAATCACTTACTGACTCTGTGGCCTTGGGCAAGTGATTTAATCTCTCTGGATCTTGTTTCTTTATTAATAAAATGGATATGATAATATTTTCCACAAGAGTCCCTTGAGGATTAAAGGAGAATACAAATACAGTTGTACCTTGGCATCATTGGGAAATTAACTCCCCGAGCCCCAGACACCAACTATTGCACATGCTCAAGTCCCCCGTATGATATGGTGCCATATTTGCATATAATCTATGCACATCCTCCTATACACTTTAAGTCACCTCTAGATTTCTTATAATGCCTAAAACAATGTAAATACTATGTAAATAATTGTTATTCTGTATTGTTTAGGGAATAAAAGATCTGTACATATTCAATACAGATGCATTTTTCCCCAGTATTTTCAGTCTGAGGTTGGTTGAATTTGCAGTTGTGTAACCTACAAAATGGGGAGGACTGCCTATATGGTATTACTATTGTGATTAACAGTGTTCATAAAGCCTGCAACCTCCTAGCCAGAATGTTCAGGTAAGAGCTGGAGCTTACAGGTAAAAGGAGTCTTTGCTTTCCTCGCTTCAATCCCCAGCTTGTTCTTGGATTTTGCTATATTGACTTTGTTTTCTAGTATAACTTCAGGAAGTTTCCCTAGGTGCCTGTGGGCAGGCAGGAAAAGAAAGGAGGAGAAAGTATGACATGGATGTTTCCCTAGGAGTTGTGGAGTGCACAGTCTGCCCAAATGTCTAGTGTGGACTGAAGGGGGTTCAGGGTTTCTCATGGGGAACAGTAAAGAAAGGAGAATCTGAGGGCTCAGGCAGATCTACTTAGCAGTAGACATTGGTAATGCTGGGAAGCAACAGGGTTCCTGAGCTGGTGTGGCCTGAGAAATACTTGCTAAATGAATAAATGAATGAAACACATAGAGGGTAAAGGTCAATGGGCGGCTTCTGATGACCCTGGCTATTTTGCTGACTTCCCCATCAATATAAGGTCTTGAGTTAATGGAGCAAGGAGAGTTTACTGCAAATAGGATGCAGTAAATTCATAGGAGGCATGATAGTTTATTTATGGGGCATCTCCTATGTCCTAAGGATTCTGACTGTCTGTCTCTGCTCCTTGCAAACACTCTCCAGGTGGGCATCTTTATCTCCATTTTATAGAAGAGTGATGTGCCGAAAGTCACACTGCTTGTGTAGCCATCTGTTGCAGACCCAATGTTTAAACCTAGAATCCACACCTGTCCTGCCATGCCAGACTCCCCTTTCACAGGTAGCCTGTTCTCCCTGAGGAGCTCTGTGTTGCCCAAACTTTAATGCAGGAAGTTGCAATAATCTCCAATCTTCAGGAGGACTCCTGGCTGGGCTCATGCTACTGTGGGTTGAGTCGTGTCCTTAGGCTTGTCTGTTCCTGCACGGTATTGTTTATACTAGGATTTCACAGTGCTGGATAATCAGGTGTCTTAAACATACAATAGCAAGGAAGTTGTTTTTCCCCCATTTGAAAATGGAGAAAGTGCAGTACAAGGAAGTTATGTGACTTGTCAGAGTATAAAAGTGAGTCATTGGTAGAGCATGTATGGAAATGAGGACATTTAAGACACTGTTTGGGAACTGAAGGGGATCCATGACATACATTAGTATGTGCCTTAGTCTGTTTACGCTGCTGTAATATAACGAACCGAAATTTATTTGGCTCACATTTCTCCTTCTCATTCTCCTTCTTATTCTTCTTTTCTCTCTCTCTCTCTTCCATGGAATGATACCCATCCTGGCTGCATCTGGTGAGGGCCTTCTTGCTGTATCATTCCATGGAAGAGAGAAAGAAAGACAAGAAGGAGGAGAAGAACACGGCTTGTTCTTACAATTAAGCCACTCTTCTGACAGTGAACCCATTTCTGCAACAATGACATTAATCCATCCATGGGGGCAAAAGCCTTCATGACCTACTCACCCCATAAAGGTCTTACCTCTCAACACTGTTGCATTCAAGATTAAGTTTCCAACACATTACCTTTGGGAGACACATTCAAACCATGGCCCAAAGTGTCTATTATGGTTATGAAATTGTTTGATGTGTTTTTCTTCTTCAACTTCAATGCTTGTAATTATGTGTTCCAGAAAGCATATGCTAAGAGATTGCAGATAGTGTAGAACGCAGGCCACTCTGCCTGGAGATTGTCTAATGTGAAGAGAGTGTCAGATCCTATTATTGCTCATGTGTCTCTTATCAGCTTTGCAAACCCTCTACTTGCAAGTATGTCTGCAAGGTCAAGGGTGTGTGGAAGAACAAGCATTAGAAAAGTGCAGGGGAGACACTCTGCCATGGTCCTTCCTGCAGGTTCCCTTTCATCTTTATCACCTGGATGATGTCTCTCATTTGCAGATGTAACAACAACCTCTCATACTTCAGTGAGGACCAATCTGGGGTCTAACTGTTCTGGGACAGGGTCTCCTAGGGACGGGCTGTCCAACTCTGTGCTGAGAATATTGAAAGACACCTGGAGGAAAGAGAAGGGAAGGAAAGTTTACATCCAACTCAGTAGTTGCTCAGATATGGTGTTCCTCATGATGTGTTTCACAAATGCTGGTTCTATGAGCTGCTTCATGATAAGATTCTAACCCAAGGATTCCGGGAATGTTGCATAGTACAGTACCCACATGGGGATTCATATGCTAATCAGTACACTAAAGGTTACAAGAAGCTCTCCAGAAACTCATCTCTTTTGGTTTAACATACTTTCTCTAAATTTTACTTCAGTGTGGAACTACACCCCCATGCCCCATTCATCTCTCTTAATATCCCAGGAAAATACTTGGCACTGAGAGAAGATAAGGATGCAGAAGACTGAATCTGTGGGCTGAAGGAAATTATGGGCCCTCTTTTCATTGTCTGCTATTCAAATCCAGTAAATCTCTGTTTAGTATGTGATCAAGGTATCAGGAAACATACAAAACATTAATTGAGACATGAATACTTGCATTCATTTTAACCAGAAAAGCACCCACTGCCATATGCAATGCTTAGCAGGGAGAAAAGAGCTACGCTAAAGCCTCCATTGTTCTCCCTGAATCACACTCCTTCACAAGCCCTCCTCAGAGGGCCCCTGCTGACTCCTCCCTGAGGCTGGCCTCCTTTGCTGCAGGTCCTCAACAGAGCCTGCTCCTTTCCTTGGGGACATTCCTCTCCATTGTCCTCAGGCATTCCTGATGGTTATTGCTTTATGGCTTCCACAGGACTAAAAGCAGCAAGAGAATAGAGACTGGCACAGAATAGATCTTCCACAGTTGTCAAAATTGCTTATTAAATATATTATCAGTCATAATAAATCCACATCTCTTGGGACTCATTAAACAGAATGCTTCTTACTCTCTAGGTAAAAATCTCCATGAGTTTGCTAGGGCTACCATGACAAATTCCACAAATTTGGTGGCTTAAAACAACAGAAATTGATTTCTTATTGTCCAGAGGCTAGAAGTCTGAAATCAAGCATTAGCAAGGTTGGTTCCTTCTAGAAACTCTGAGAGAAAATCTGTTCCATGCCTCCCTCTCTGGAGAATCCTGGCAATTCTGGTGTTTTTTGGCTTGTTATTGTTATTCCAGTCTCTGCCTCTATCTTCTTGTGGCTTTTCTCTCTCTGTGTGTCTGCTCAGAAATGCCTGCATGAAAAGTCACACATAACAGCCTGAATTCAACCTGCCACAACACCCTGTTCCACTTTCCCACCAACAATTATCTATCCAACTCCTCTTGCACTTTCCCATGAGCCTTTGAGGCTTTCTAAAGACTGGAGATTTACACTTCTTACCACCATTAATTCTGCCATACTGGAAATCACTGAAGAGTGGTAGCAATTTCCCAGGTAGAGAAGACAGCAAGATATTTCAGGTGGTGAGAATCAATGTGGTCCAGTTGAAGAACAGAGTACATAATCCCACTCTTTCTCTTTCCATCTTTTTTGTATCAACAAGCCACAGGATTCTCAAACTACTCATGCACAAACCTTGTCCTTGGGTCCTTGGCTACAGTCAGATTGGTTTGTCTGGAGCTGTGGACAAGAGACTTGCCATGGAAGCAGTAACTAGGCTCTGAGCAAAAGATCTGGGAATTCCACCTTCTCTCCTGGCAAGTGCCTCTTGGATGAATTATATGTGGACTGTGAAATATGCATAGATGTTGCTTTTAAAAGAATCAAGGCAAAATGTACACTTGAGCCTCAGGAGTACATGGTGCTACATTAGACTTCATTTCCTTCGGGAGCCAGATGAGAGCAGAAGAGCTAATCTGGAAAACTGAACTAGAAAAATGTTCTGCCCTCCTTCCACTAAACTGTAGGGTTCGTGGCTTACGTAATGAATTAACACGTCAGGCAAATATATCGGCGGAGCCTGAGAGGTACTCCAGCCTTGAGTATTGAAGCATAGGACTCTTCGGAACCATGGTTGTAAGCTGCCTGGTACCGTAAACCGGGAGGAAAAACTCTCGGAGGCAGAGTTAAGCTTTTACTACTTTTACTTCTACTTTCTTAGAGCTTAGAGAGGGAAAGAAAGATTTTTAGAGAGAAAGATTAGAACGAGCTTTTTAGAGCTTCTTTCTTCTCTCTTCTTCTTCTTCCTTCTTCTTTCTTCTGTCTTCTGTCTTCCTCAGGAGCCTCGGCCTAACTCTGACCAGTCATTACTTCTTCTATCTGGTTTCTCTTCTGTCTTCTATCTGGTTTCTCTTCTGTAACCGCTCTGCCTACGTTCTGGCCGCTATGATTCTTCTGACCGACCGAGTGACTGCCCGACTGACCGAATGAATTCGTTCTCTTAACTCGGACCGCTTTCACCCGGTTATATACCTTCAGCTTTGCGGGTGCCTACAGGTGCATCACATATGGCTTCCAGCTAGCTACAACAGCCCTTCCCAATTAGGGCTCCTTCACATGGTTACCTACTGGTCTAGGATTCTTCATCCCGTGAAAGCCTTCCTCTTTGTCACTCCCTGTATATCTTCATCCTTCCACTCCAAACCCCAAATACACTTTGTTAGAGTAGCAATACTGGGTAGAATAATAACTGGTAGGCATTACTCTCACTATTCCAGATAACTCCTCTTATGGAAGGTATATAATGACCTTTCCATCAATGTATAGTACCAAGGAGAATGAGCAAAGAGGCAGACTGTTGTCCTTTCCTGGTCATAGGGAAGGGGAGAAGTGACATGCCCGGAACAATCCATTGTTCTCTTTTCATCTACTTCCTGAGAAAGGAAAAGTACATCGTGAACCAGAGACAAGGAAGAACTTGTGGAAAATAAATGAAATACTAGGAATTATCTTCATGAACGCCAAATAGATATTCTGCCTGCAGAAGAAATGTTTCCAAGGATTTTGTGGGGAAAGAGGGAGGAATAATAAAATAATATCCATGTCTGGTAGAGGCAGGAAATACTTTCTGAAAATTAAATTTCAAACAGATATGGATGATTTTAATATTCAAAAAGTTGGACAGAATAAACCCTGCTTGGGTTTCAAAATTTTGCTTTCTAATATTCATCTTCTTTCCTTTATAGGAAGCAAAATGTAGGAACTTCAAAATTTAAACCCACAGGATTTAGTCCTTGGCATGCTGGAAATAACCACTAGCAAATATTTCAGACCCTAATAAAATGGGTTGACATGTTTACATGGGAGTGAAAACATCTTTTTCTGCTTTCAGATGAGGCATATGGAATGCATTTCATTAACTTTGATACATTAGGGATCCCTCAGCTCACACTTCTTTTGCAAAATGGAAAAATGGAAAAAATGCACCTTTCTTAGTCTAAACTTTTCTTGCTTTGAGTATTTCTTTTTTGTCCTTCACATCCACATAAGAAGCATATGTGCAAGGGACATAAATTTCCAAACTATGTCCTCAACCAGGTGAATTGCAAATGGATCATTCAATTCTTCCAACCAAGAGAAATGTCATTTGGAAGTTTCCCTTCCCAAGGTAGATGTGGAGTGGAGGCTTGGGAAGGAGCGTGGAGCTTTGTTGAGACTAGTGATGGAGGCTACCCTCCTCTGAAAAATATATTTCTTGGACCACGCTTCCCTGCTGAATTCTGGGATGGCACTACCCAAGTACTAACAAAAGTCAAGGCAAAAAAAGAAGCTGAGGCAAGACAGGAGAGGAGGAAGGATGCTTCCAGATGCAATTTGAAATGAGGGCATGTGTTGATGAGGCAAGGACATACAGAATGACTATTCCAGGTGACTACCGGGCTCTGTAGAAGATGTCATGGAATATTTGTCTTTTGTCTTTTGCAAGGGAGAGAAACGCTTACAGGGACAGGAACTCCAGTCACTGCATTAGAAGCTGAAAATATCACAAGAATACAGATTTCACTTTAAGTGGTTTTGCTGAATGTGATTTTGAAAGCCCAGGAATCCTTATACATGGCCCAGTGGTGTAATTATCAAATTGTTACCCTCTGAAAGAGCGGGTCCAAAGTTGTACCCCTTGAAGCTGTGAATGCAAACTTTTTTTGGGGGAAGTGTCTTTGTAGATGTAATTAAGTCAAGGATCTTTAGATGAGAGCATCTTGGATCACCCCAGTAGGCCCTAAATCCAACAAATGCTCTAGAAATGATATAAGAGAATACACACAGGGAGAAAGCCTTGTGAAGAGGGAGGCAGAGGCAGAGACGCAGCCACAAGCCACCAAACAAACACCTGGAGCCACCAGAAGCTGGAAGAGGCAAAGAAGGATTCTCTCCTAGAGAGTTCAGGATTGGTGTGACCTTGCCAATACCTTGAGTTTAGACTTCTGGCCTCCAGTGAAGGGCAAAACATCACACTGGGGACAGCTGTGCAGCCAAGAGATTTATTCAACAGCCTTTGTGGCTGGTAGCAAAACCAGAGAAGAGGTGCTCTGGTCGAAGGTAGAAGAGGTGCTGGGAGAGGGGAGTCAGAGAGAAGGGAGTGTGCAAGCTCTGGTGGGAGAGGGGAGTCAAGGAGAAGGGAGTGTGCAAGCTCTGGACAGAAGGTGGGTGCTTGGTCGCACCGGCTAGGATCTCTGGAGCTATCAGCTAAAGCAGCTGCTGTCTGGCTGGAGCTGGAGCTGTCAGCTGGGAGTAGCCGTCGGGCTGAAGGTGATGGGTCTGGAGCTGTCGCAGTGGCTTCCTCCTCTCCGCAGGGTCAAGCTGATGTGTCTGAGTGGCTTCCTCCTCTCAGCAGCGACGAGCTGATGTTGTATGTCTCTGTGTGTCTTCTGAGTCTCTCGAACAGGGCCCTATATAGGGATTTCTGGTGGGAGGTGCACCAGAGCAACCCCAACGCCATTGGCTCTTTGCCCATAGAACAGGGTGACCTTTAAGCCTATTGGCTCTTGCCCGGGGAAACAAACATCCTGTCTGGGGAAGAAACATCCTGCCGGGGAAGAAACATCCTGCCCGGAGAATGAAACAAGGTTGCTTCTCTCAGGATGTGGAAAACTCTGGGGTGGGTGGGGAGTGTAGCCCATCTATCATTCAGGACTGTGAGACAATGCAGTTTGATTGCTGTAAGCTGCTGGGTTTGCGGCACCATGTCGTGGTAGCCGTGGCAAACTAGTATGGGGTCACGGCCGGGTCTTAGCAATCAGACAGAACTGACTTCGAATCCCGGCTCCTCCTCTTCCTAACCTTTTGTAATTTATTCAGTATCTTTGAACATTAGTTTGTGAACCTCTGAAATTGGTAAGAGGAAAGCACTGACCTCACAGGGTGAGGAGCAAAGGAGTCAGTGTGTGGAGAGGGTGGGACACCCCACTGCCACACTGGAGGTGCTCAGTAATGGAAGCTGATTTTATTACAGCAGTGGTTCCTCCCCTTGCTACAAACCACATGCACAGCACACATGCCCTTGTGTTGCTTTGAAAGCTGTTCTTGCTCAGCTTCAAACTCACCCTTCCAAACTCTGCCCTGTTGGGCTAGGGCTAGGACTCTGCTAACTACCTATCTCCTTTGCCAGTTAGGGACTCTAGGGAACGTTAGGGGGTATGGGGGGGGGGGAGAAGGGATTTGTCCTTTGTCCTTGCTTGCTTTCCCTTTAGCAGCAGTGACCCTTCACCCTGGAAGCAGCATTGGTCGAGTTAGTGGTGATTTCCGGCTTCTTTCCCAGAACCAACCCCATCAAACCTATGCTGATAGGACCAGTACCAGCAGGGCAGCACCCTCTGTTCTGAACTCCGAGTCCCATCTCCAGTCACCTCCACGCTTCTGGAGTCTGTGACCCAAGCTCCCTTCATACTTTGTCCAACCCAGGTGTAAGCCACCTCCTATAATTACTAGCTCTTGTTATACTGGGTTCTCCAATTGTCTTTCAACACCCTTTACTGCCTGTTTAATGACTTCCCAGTACCTTCTCTCTATTAAAATCACTAGAGGAGTTTCTGTTTTCTGACTGTACGCTGGCAAGTACAACCCTCCCTGCCGGTTGCCTGGTTTCACGGTTTCCCATGGTGGGGGCAGGGCCGGGGGAATGGTTAGTGAGGCTGAGGAATCCCTGAACTGAAACCAAAAAGACTTAGACGTGTATTCTGGCTCCTTTACTTTCTAGCTGAGCATCTTGGCCAAAATACTTGGCTTCTTTGAGATTCTAATTTTCTTATTTGTGAAATGGGATTAATAATGTTTATCTTCTAGAGTTACATGTAGTCGAATGAGATAATGTCTAAAAGTGCTTGGCACCTAACGAATCTTCCAGGGATGTTGGCTATCATTTTATGTGTGTCAGAAATATATCTTTACATCTGTGTCTCTGTTGTAGGTTCCTTTGTTTTTTTGCTGTGGGCCTCCTGAGCTCCCCTGAGCAGGCCTGGGCTCTCTTAGTTCAGCTTCCTTGGTTCATTCGGGGTGTTGCTTCAGATAAGAAGACTGCACATATACTAATCAGCATGAACTCACCCGACTTCAGAGCGCGGAAGTGATAGGAGTGTGAACGGAGCTGGCTTTAAACTGTATAATGATCAGGATGGAAAACAAGGCCCCCCTGGGGAGGGCCATGGGGACTCTTGATAGCATGGTGCTCACCATTGCTCGCTGCTCAGCATTCTTTCTCATGTGGGTGCACTCCTGACTCTTAGAGGCATATTCCATAAGAGGCTGTGACATCCCTAGGGGTGGTGGAATGCGAATTAAAAATTAAACGAGTGCAGTCTGACTGGGATTGTTTGCCTAGCACGTAGTCAGATCGCATTTGAAGCCACTCCCACATTTAAAGACTTTCAGTGTCAAAGAATCTGATCTCTCAGTCAGCAAACACTCTCTAGGCACCTGCTGTAGGTACGGACGCATTGACAGAATCAAAGACAAACAAAAATTGTGGTTCTTAGCCCATGTGGGATTTCCACTATAATGGGAAGACCAAACTGACAACCTCAAACACACATACCATATCTATTCATGTGATTCTTCTATGTTCTAGAAATCTCTAGAACTCCTGAATTAGAAGATGCACAGCCTGAGGCACAGATACCCCTATTGAAAAGTTTTTTTTCTTAAATTTTTTTCCCACAATACCTTTATTCTATTTTATTCATTTTTATGTGGTACTGAGGATTGAACCCAGGGCCTCACACATGCTAGGCAAGTGCTCTACCACTGAGCCACAGCTGCAGCCCATTAAAAAGCATTTGTTAAAAGTCTATTGCAAGCCGGGCGCGGTGGCGCACGCCTGTAATCCCAGCACTTTGGGAGGCTGAGGCAGGAGGATCGCGAGTTCAAAGCCAGCCTCAGCAATGGCGAGGCACTTAGCAACTCAGTGAGACCCTGTCTCTCATAAAATACAAAAAAAAAAAAAAGGGCTGGGGATGTGCCCCAGTGGTCAAGTGCCCCTGAGTTCAATCCCCGGTACCACAAAAAAAAAAAAAAAAGTCTATTGCAATTGATTTTCCCCTCCTCTCTTCCCTGCTTAACGCTGGTGCTCTGATGCTGCTATTAGGCATCCCTGTATCAACTCGCAGGAGGTTCGTTCCATCTGCTTGGTTCTCAGTTACTTTATCCTGGTCGCCATCAAATTGTATCATCTGTACTCTCTCACGACTCTGCTTTCTTTATATCTTTACCTATATTTAATACATTTTGGCTGAATTTTTTTTTTAACTAGAGAAAAACATAATTTTTATTAAAATTTACCTGTATAAGGGTATCATCACAAGAGAATGAAATCCAAAGATATGATCAAAGTATGATGCATTGATACTTTTCAGACAAAGAATGATAAATGTGCGAATGGACATATGGGTCCCAGAGATTGGGGGTGGGTGGGTACAAACTCATGAAAGATAAGGGTAACTTCAGAGTTTGCTTATTCCAGGTCAGTTGGCTGAATATTGTGTCACCCTAGAGCTGCCAAGAATACTGTTGGCTATTTTGAGTCCTGAAGTAGGTTCAGGCTGGCTAAACATCTTTATAGGGGATTTTTTTTTTTTTTTTTTTTTGGGAGGGTATCTTCTAATGCTTCCTTGTTTTTTCATCCTGATTAATTATGCTTCTGGATCTCATTCACTGGCACTGTCATCATCTTTTCCCACCCCATGTCACTAACAGACATACACCTAAGTGTACACTGCCTGATTAATGAAATACATATAAAATATAATGTACTGTACAGTGTATATTGTACAATTGAAGAATTTTCTCCTTTGCAGGTGTAAAGGGACCTCAGATATATCTGAACTGGAATTCAGAGTATGTTCAGGGTTTAGACTGCAGAATAAATGGGCTATTGACTAGCTAATCTCCCTCCTTTTCCCCCAACCCCATATCTGTTTCATGAATTCTTTTGCATGATTTTTTTTTCCTTCCATGAAGTGTAGTGGAAGAAATTTAGGGCATGGGGATCTTGGAGAGAGATGAGAGAAATATGGATGGTGAGAATTGCAACAACCTCTGTTTCTCAATGTTTTAGTTTGAAAAATTTGAAATCTTAAAAAAAATTGCAAGAGTAGTACACCAAATACCTTTTACCGGAATTCACCAAATAGTAGCATTATGTAGTATTTGCTTCCTCTTTCTCTTTATGTATACATGTATACATGGGTGTTTAATTTTTGCTGAAGTGTTTGTGAGTTAGTTGTAGGCATCATGATCTTTCATCCCTAAGTATTTCATCATTTAAATCCTAGGCAAAGGAGCATTATTCTATGTAACTATACTAAAACAACTACACATTTATGCAACAATATTATTAAATATGCAGCTCACATTCAAATTTCCTCAATGTTCCCATATATCTTTTATTGACATTTAAAAAAAAATGCAAGCCCATTCATCACCTTTAGTCGCCAAGTCTCTTTAGTCTCTTTTAGTCTAGGAAATGGTTCCCCAGATTTTTTTGTGTGGTTTTTTATGACATTAAGAACCTGCCATGGACAGGGGAGTCAGACATCTCAGCCTGGCTCTAGCTTGCTGATGATCAGATGAGACTGGTGTGGTTGGCCAGCTCCAGAGCTTTGAAGTTGGGAGGTGACAAGGGTCAGTGGTACAGAGAAACCCAGGGACAGTAGCCTGGAGCAACTGTCAGGGACTTTACAAAAGCCCAGCAAGAGGCCTAGAAGGGCAGTGGGGCCTCCAGCTAGAAGCAGCTCCCTTGAAGTTGTTGCAGCTTTGAAATCTATGAGACTCCAGTAGGGTTCTAGCAATTCCTAGGAAGGACTTTGTTGGGTAGGAGGGGAGAGAGCCATCAGTTCTCCTTGTAGATGTAATAGAGCCAAGGAGATCTCTCTGTGTGTGTGTGTGTGTGTGTGTGTGTGTGTGTGTGTGTGTGCTGGAATCCTCTACTCTCTTTCTCCGATTAAACTTTTACTGGGGAATTGAATTCCAATAGTGAGGTGACTGGTGGGGTTTACCATATGAAGAAGGGGAGAAGAAATCATGGCTAAGCAAATGGGAAATAAATGAATAAATTGAAAGAAAATACTAAGAGTTTCATTTTCCTGATTGACATAGAGGCCATTGGTGAGCCAGGGTTGGGGGGTGGCGGAGAGTTGGAAATGGGGTGTTTGGAATTCTCTGCAGCTGGGAGGGAGAAATTAAGAAACATAGTTGGAGATCTTATTACTGGCAGCATTTTTATCATGAGAGGTTCATGATAAAAAAGGCGAGCTCTTGCATTTCCTTCTAAAGGAGAGATTTCCTGTCCATGGTATTTCCACTGGTGATTTTGGAAAGTGGGTGTGAGGCTAAGAGTCCTCCCTCCTGTGCTCCCAAGTGAGACACAGGTCATGTTTGTCCTCATCTCTTCTGACTTTGCCCTCAATGTTCTGAGCTCTCACATAGGAAATGAATGCAGTACTCACTTGGGGTCAAAGAGGAGGCAATTTTGGCTGTTTTATGGAACTGACCCCCTGTTGGAGCACTAGGTGAGGCAGATGCAGCCTCGGTTTCTGGACTACAGAGCCTTTTGATCTTAAAGCAGCCCTCTGATCCTGGACACAGTACAGGCCAGGCAGAATGTAGCTGGTGGTTCATTTTCATCCTTTGCTCACTCCTAAGACCAAATCCCACTGGTGGGCATGAAAATTGTGAGCAAAATGTTTCAAAGGAGGAAAACAACTTTATTAACTTATCCTTCAAATCAAGCAATGATGCATTCCACTTGTAAAGCATATCACTGTTTACAAAACATTTTCACAACTTGTGTTTGGCTTTCATGTTAGCTTCGTGTGGGGTAAAATGAGGCAGCAGCCCACCCTGAATCCAGACCTTCTCTCAGGGCTCTCAGCCTGCTCTGCGTTCCTCTACCCCTTGCTTCCTCCTCCCAGAAGATGGGTACCAGTTGAGATGTGTGTGAAGGAGCTAACTTGCCCACCTTCACCATTCAACCTCCTATGAATTCTTCATCCACCTGGAGCCTGATGGAGAGACCCGTCGGCACTCAGGAAGGCAGGCCTGGGCCTGCTTGGACGTGTGGACCCCGAGAGAGGAAGATGCCTCTGAAGTTTGCCCTTTTTGGGAAAAACACACATTCTAAAGTCGTGTGGGAGAGTCAACCCCTTGTGTCATGAAATGAATTGGGAAAAACAAATATGCCCTAAGAGGGTTCATTTTCTTTACCAATAGGAAGAGACACCATGTTAAGAGTTGCTTCTGCATGCCCCTGAGTTTGAGAGGATGGATCTCAGAAGGTTGACTGGCAGTGAACCCTACCTGCCAGATTTCTGTGGGATGCATGCCTGTGTGTGTGCGTGCACACATGTGCATCGATTTGGGCAACTGTTAGGTGGCAACATTTTGGGTGGTCCTCTATAAAGGGCCTAGCTCATGTCAATGTGTCACTCCCCAAAAAGGCATCATGATGAAATGACAGCCTCCCCCTGCAATTTCAGCTAACTATGGATTGCCTCTGTCACTTGTAAGAGAAGCAAGTTTTCACCTTAGCATTTGTGAAATCCCTGAAAGGGTAGCTGGCGAGGGGAGTGTACCACGGCAGGGTCCTCTGGAGGCTTATCAGGATGGTTTCACACCGAGGTGGCCATGGCTGATGATGACTTTATGGGACCAGCTTGGTTCTCCACTGGAGCAGAATTAAACATCACTGTTTACGCACATGTTTACACAGTGCTGCAGGGTGTCCTGGGGTCCAGCCCACCACGATCTGTCTTCCATGTAGCTTTGTGCCCATGCTGGAGCAGGAGCTGTGTGAAATTATACGTTGGAGGGAAAAAGCACCATTTAACCAGGCTTAAATGGAGATTGGGAAATCTAGAAAATTCAGAGGTTAATATGGTGGAACCCAAAGAACCAACCAATTTAGTGAAAAATAGCATAAAATTCGCCCATAGTCATAACAGCCTTTTTCAAGGGGAAAGCAACCCAAGCGTTCATCCACAGATAAATGGATTAAAAAAGTACAGTACGTAGTACAATGGAATGTTATTCAGCCTTCAAAAGACTGAGAAATTCTGACATGTTACAAAGCGGATCAACCATGAGGCTATTACTCTATGAGTCTAGACTGGGTTACTTATATGGAGTGTTTAGACTAATCAAACTCCAAAACAGAAAGTAGAAAGGTGGTTACCAAGGTTGCAGGGTAGGAGGGTGGAGACATTATTTAATGGGTATTGAGCTCAGGTTTTACAAGATGAAAAAGTTCTGGAGATTGGTTGCATGACAGAATGAATACACTTAACCTTAGTGAACTGAACACTAAAAATGATTAAGATGGTTCCAATTTTATGTGATACATATTTTACCATAATCGAAGAAATGAAAAAACAAAACACGACAGGGCAAGTCCATTGGAAAACAATTCATAGATGAACAGAGCTTTGTTATCTGGTATCTTGGACTTCCTGGGGGCATGACCTTGTGTGGCTAGAGCCGGGTCAGGGGAGATGACTTTAAGCTGGGGAGAGCCACTGCCCTGGGGAGGGTTTGCTGAGGAGGGAGTTGTTTTTTCTGACCTTTGTCCTCCTGGGAATTCTTCCCGCCATCTGTGACTTATACAGGAAAACTCAATGTGGAAGGATCTTTCTCTGTATTTTAAATACTGATGCTGTCGAGGAGCTACTGTCTCTTCAGGTTTCTGAGACCGTTGCATTTGTTATCTCCAAAAAGTAATGAGATTGGTTGGGCAGATAGGAGAATGGTGCTGGGGTGGGGATGAATGGCTGATCAAACAGAAGCCTTCATAAACTGGGATCCATAGGTCTCCATGCAAATGTTATGATCTTACAGTAGCCTAGCCTTTATACCATACAAATGGCTTAAAATTATAAATCTAATTTAACAATTGGGACAACCGGATGATCAATTTACTACTAGTCTACAGGTCTAATTTTAGCACTCACATCTGTGATCATATTCACTCCAGTGAAGAGCAAGTGATACCTCAAAGCTCAGCATAAATGGAGAGGGAGCACTAACTTAAACTGAGAGGCTAGTCTTCCCCAATGTAAGGCAGAATAGGCCAGCCACACTAGAAAATGCCAGCACTTCCACAGGCTACAAGTCAAAGTAATGTGATCAAAGTTATTGATTTCATGTGGTTGATTTGAGTTTGACTTACTTATGAGTTTTTACTACCATTTCATTGGTGAGTAGGTATTGTTTTTCAAGTTCAATCAGAGCTATAAGCATGGAAATTTTATACTTTGATGCAGTATAATAAGGGCAATTGACATCAATGCTGAAGGTTCAGGGTGTCCCCTTCTCTTTGGATGCTCCTACAGCTTTCCGTGTAAGAAGCCCTAAGAGTCACAGGGTTCAACAGGCCTGATCTATGTGTTATCAGATCTGCAGAAGATCTTTAACTCAGGACTTTATGAGGTTAATAAAATGACTTATGGAGAATAACTGAACTCCTGTTCAGGAATTCCACCCATTGTCTCTCATATAAACTCATAAAAATCTATAGATATAAAAAATAGCTTCCTGTCTATTTTCATGAAGAAACCAGCATGCTGACTTCTAACCTTCTCCTTCCAGCCTTGACTAATCTGTGCTTTTCTCCCTTTTTGACCCTTCTGGTCAGTTCTAGGATTGGCTTCTTCTTTTCTTCTGGATGCTTGTTTTCTGTACAGAAACTTCTAGATGAGAACAAATACTAAAATTTCACTTCAAATGTAATTTTGCTCAAGCAGTGTCTATGGATTTTGGTGATACTTGAAAACATTCTGCAAACTGCTGATTTCTTGTTTTGCTTATGCCCGAGAGACTGGCCTTGCACATCTGCCTGGTCTCACACCTCTTTGTCTCTGCCTTCCACGTTGCATTCCTTGTTGCAGTGGGTATCTTGCCGGAGCAGAGGTGGGGACTTTGAAGCTCTCTGGGTAGGAAGTCACTTTCTGAGCAGGAGGCATATTGAAAGTGGATTACCACTGGGGTAGAAAGTTGGGCATCCAGACACTTTCTTTGTGAAACTGTTTGATATTTCTACTAGAAATGGGAATTAGGAGCTACTTCTGGTTAATCTGTGTCATGGAAGCATGATGCCTTGCTGCTATTTGTTCATTTGGTACATATTTACTAGATATCTTCTGTGTAACAGCCTTTGCTCCAGGTTTTGTCAATCTGAGATGAATATAATTTTGAATTTGTCTTTCATGAACTGTCTCCTTGGGGAAGACATGCATCTAACTAGGCTGCATACATGGGGACAAATACTCTACCTGACCATCCAGATGTCTTACTTCAGGCTAAAGCCTTTTGCAGGTGAAGAGCAGGTGTCTCTAACAACCTGTAGAGGTCAGGATAGACATCCTGAAGGGTGTGACGTTTGAACTGGATCTTGAAGGATGAGTGGGAGTTCCCTTGTTGGAAAACAGGGGAGGACAAATGTTTGAAGTAGAGAAGAGACTGTGTAAAAGCTCAGGAGAATGGAACTGCATGGAGTTTGGGGTTGGGGGAATGTACGTTGTTTGAGGTGTCTGGTGCATAGGTTTTGGTGCATGTATGTGGATGACATGGGAGTTTAGAGGGTGGTGGATGCTCACACTAGAGGTAGGTAGGTAGGATGCAGATCCTGAAGAGATCAAAGCCCAGGCCAAGCAGAAGTGGCTGCGTACCACTCCTTCTGCTTCCCTGTTTCTCTATCTTACTCTTTCTTCCTCATTATCTCTCTTTCCCCTTTGTCTCTTTTTTTCTTTTCATTTATTTCTTTCCCTTCCTTCTTCCTTCCCTCTCTTCTTCCTTTCCTTCCTTTCTTTAACTTTAAAATTCACACATCATATAATTTAGTCATTTTAAGTTTGCAATTCAGTAATTTTTAGTATATTCACTAATGTATTTGCAGAGTTGTACAACCATCATCACAATCAATTTGAATATATTTTCACCACTGCAAAAAGAAACCCCATACCCTTTAACACTCATCACTCAGCCCTCTGTCCCTGAAACAACCAGTGTTCTGCTTTCTATCTTTTTGGATTTCCTGATTCTGGACATTTAACAGAGATGGATTCAGGACATATGGATTCTGATCAGACATGTGAGAAGCTTGGAAGTGGTCACTGAATCCTGAAGTTGAACAAACCAAAAATTCAACAACTCTGTTTTAGACCCATCAGAGGAGTGACATCACAGGGCAAACCACTCTCCCTAAAATTGTAGAGAATGACAGAGGCAGAAAATCACAATTTACTATGGGAGAAACCCATGGAGAAAGGCCTCCATAAGAAACAATTCTCAGGGGCTGGGGTTGTAGCTCAATGGTAGAGCGCTTGCCTAGCATGTGTGAAGCACTGGGTTCTATTCTCTGCACTGCATATAAATAAAGGTCCATTGACAACTAAAAAAAAAAAAAAAAAAAAAGAAAAAAAAAAAAGAAAGAAACAATGCTCAGGTAGAAAAACCTAAATATAACCAAACGAATTACTGGAAATTCATTGTGGACAATTCTGAGAGAAAAACTCCACAGGGACTTTGTCCTGGAAGTGGGGGCATATTTTTGTGAGTTTTTCTAAGACAAAATAAAAATAGAAGTACTAGAGATGAAAAACACCATAACAGAAATGAAGAGTGTTTTTGCTGGCTCTTTACAGACTGGACGTGGTTTGGGAAAGAATTGTTGAGCTTAACAACATCTCAATAGAAGCTTCCAAAACTGAAAAGTAAGGGAGAAAACAAAGAAGCAAACAAATACCAAGAACAAAATATCCAATGGAATAGCTATAGAGTTGTAGCACACAGGTGGAATCATATAGTATATGGCCTATCATGATTGGCTGCTTAGCACAATTTAATTTCTTTAGCAGCTGCATAATGGGTAGCACTTCTAATTCCTCTAAACTTCGAAAACCATAGTAAACTCAAGGGAGAGAAAAAGAAAAGAAGAAAACAGTAATGGAATTTTGGGGCTCTGAGAAAGCAGAATTAAAAAGGCATAAAGTTTCATTTAAAGACATTTTCTTCTGGAACCATGACTTATTTCCCAGGTATAAGTATTTCTCTTATCAAAAGACTTCCTTTTGTTTTAATGGGTAATTTATCCATAACCTGGTGGCCTACAGTTTGTATCTTTGTAGTCTGGTTGGAAGAAACGATCTCTCTCTTTCCCACTGTTGCGTTGACATCACCTCCATGAAAACACCACTGAATCGGGCATCTATGGTACTTTCTTCTTTAGGAGCCTGCTGCCTGAGAGTGGGTACACATAGAACTGCTTCTTCTCCAACAGATTTGATGAGCTGATTAGTGACATAACTGTGTCCCTTACTGTTTTCATAAGTGTGGTGAAATTTACACTTGTAAACTCAACAGGGAAGCCCTTGTGCAGTTTACTGTGTAATTGTGCATCTGAGCTGGTTCTCAAATGCTCTGGTTTCATTCTCCATGAGCCTCGTTGGCACATGTTCAAAGACCACATCATCGGTCAATGTGAGTCGTCTGGGTCTTTCCCATGCTGCTCTCTCAGGATTTTATGGACCCTGAGACAGAATCTCATAAAGACTAGCGGCCATCTGTGGCTGCAGTCTAGCGATTCTCCCTCTTTTCTACATGAAGTTTCAATTTTAAATCTGTTTGGGGAATGACATGGTTAGCTTGAGTCATCTTAGACTCCAAATTTAAAATAGAACTGGATAGGCAATAGTTGACTCATACTATTGTCAGTTAAACTACTTGCCACTTGACTTTAAGGATGAGTTTAATCAATAATTTTTATAAGGTACATAGATGCCAGAGAACTTTTTTCATCTTGTTCTTTTCTCTAGTGATGTGCGTCATTATTACCCTTCTACCAGGTACTATATATTAAGAGCCTGTTTTGTTTACTCTGCTTTCTCATTTTTTCTCACTCATGCATTCTCTCATATTTACCAAAATACAACTAAATATATTACCCTAATCACTTAAAAAGTTGTAGCCTGTGGCTTGGGGTTTGTTCTTTGATGGTTTTTTTTTAAAAAATGCTGATGAGCATAGGCAGTGAGAGAGGATGCTTGGTGCTCAAAGATACTTTAGCTCCGTGAAATGAACCTTCTACTTGGGGCTAAAGGCCAATTTCCTAAACCGTTGTGACCCAGAATCTTCTCTAGGATTTGACTTTTCTTAAGAGCTGGTTCAGCCATGGGATTCTGAAACACCAAGGCAGCAGGGACAGGGGCAGGACATTCTTATCATCAGGCACCAGTGAGCTCCCAACCTCTGACCAGCCTGGTATGCTGGAAGAGAGTAGGTGGTACACTCCAGGGACCTGGGGTGGAGTTTGGGGCTTAGCATTTTACTAGCTGTGTGGTGCTGGGAAACTCACCGGATATTTCTGTTCATCAATTTATTTATTTTGGTAAAAGAAATATGGCAATATCTACCTTGTGGAGCTTAGTGTGAAGATTAAATGTGCATAGAAGATGCAGGCATGGGAGTTTCTGATTCAGGATTTGTCTCTGTCCCTTGAAGGGACTGTGTATGATGTGACCCATTAGAGAAGACCTGGTCAGTAATTTAGCATGAAAGTCTGCCTCATTCATTAATTAATTTATTTTCTCATTGATCCATTTGCTTTTTCATTCAATGCCCACTACTAAATGTGTGACACTGGGCAGGTGTTGAGGGTTCTGTGATGCATCTGATTCTACTTGGCTCCTGGTGGAGATACTGGCTGCAAATGATAATTACAATCCCGTGCTGGAAAAGCACCACATTGGCGTTTGGAGAGTTAGCCAGCCCAGCTGGGAGGGTGAGGGAGGCAGAGGCCCAAAGGATAACCAGGAGGAAGCCAGGTGAAGGTGAGGCAGAGAGCGTAGCCTGGCACACCAACAGTGGTCAAAGACGGGGACAATGCGCCATCTGCAGTTATTTTGCTGTGGCCGGAGTATTGAGAGTGAGGGGAACTACGGAGATAAACATGCCATGTGGACACACTACCTGTGCCCAGGAGTCTTCTCCTTGCTTCCCCCGAGAGGTCCCGTGCCTCAGATGTTGGTCCCATGCTTCAGATGTTGGTCCCATGGATGGTGTCTTCACCAAAGACACTGGGCATTCTTCACATTTATAGTTAGAAATTGCAGTTCAGTCTTTCATAGAACCAGCATGTTAAACGGTCTTTCAGTGTCATTGGGATAACTTTATAAATAACGACTTCGGGGGCCTTAATTTAAACTTTTCGAAACATAAAAAAAAATAAATACATAAATAAAGGGGGGGCAGGTTCTGGTTCTTTTTGCAGCGCAGAACATCATATTCTGGATCTGACCATCTGAGCCTGAATCAGAGCCTTCAGCCGGCCTCGCCTGTGTTTGAATTTGAATTTGAGTGTCTTGGTCTGTCTGCAGCGTTTCCATGGTTCCATCCCTCCCTGCTGTTGAATCTCTGGCTGACTTCCTCACGCTGATGTTACCTCCTTGGCCCCAGGAGCCACTGGATTTGGAAACCCTCTCTCCAGGAGGCAGAGGTTAGAGATAGTGTCATTGTTTCCCACTGATTCATCACCACTTGATGCAAGCTCACATTCAAAGCCAAGCAGGAGAGACAGCAGGGTTTGGAGGGGCCCTCTCATTTTCCGTCAACTAGATGATTTTTAATTTCTTTATTGGTCTTTGAATCCTTCTCCCTTTCCTCTCCCTCCACCCCTTTTTTTTTTTTTTTAAATTATAGTAATAAAAAAATTGGTGCAAAGTAATTATATATAATAGTGGGACTCTTGCTACATAGTCACAACAATATAATTTGGTCATTTTCTTTCCCCAGTACATGTCCCATTTCCCTCTGCTCCTCCCTCCTCCTGGTCCCCTTCCTTTTATCTACTGGTCTCCCTTCTATTAGCCTCCTGTTCTTTTATCTTGCCCCGCCACCATTTTCCTTTGCTGGAACAAGTAAATTCAATTCAGCAAAATCATCTGGGACAACTACCATGTGGCTGGCCCTTAGGCTGCAGGGGCTGACAAGGCACAGCAGCCACCCTCAGGCTGAGGTCAGTGTAGCAGGGGGCAGCGGGGGACGGTCAAGTAGGGAGGCCAGTTCTATTGGGTGGGACGGATGCTCTGATGGGGCAGAGTGTACAGGAGAGGCAAGGAGGTGCACCCAGGCCATCCCGGGGATGAGGATGAGACCAGCGGGTGTCAGCCAGACAGAAGCAGGTGCTGTCCAGGCACAGAGAATAGGAGCGAAGGATCAGACACTTAGCATGGGGCATGGAGGCTACTGCAGGACTGAGCATATGGCTGGGGCCAGAAAGAGGGATCAGAAGCGTGCAAGGAAGGATGGGGAGACTCTAACCTTTCCCGTCCTTCCTTTGGCATACAGGGTGGTGCGGAGTGCCTCCTGGCAGCACTCTGAGCTGAGATTGGCACTGATTCCCGCCCTAGAGGAAGACTGTATTTTTCAAAAATTTCCTTAGAGGAAAGAGCCCCAGGGGAGTCGAGGGGCTGAGTCGGCACTGTCAGGAAAAGTGGACTAAATGCTGCAGGCCAAGCCCAAAATAGCTCCTGGAGGCTGACCAGATGGAAATTAGATTACTTGTCTGTGTGGGTGTAGTCCTCAGGAGGCTGGTAAAAACGGTGAGAACAAGGCTAAGATCCTTTCTAGAAAGTGGGGGGTGGGAACACTACAAAAGAATATCTGTGCACTGTGTCTTTAGAAAAAATTCAAAATGCAAAATATTTTTGAGTGCTATGGTGGGGGGCTTTTTAAAAAAATGGGTGCCAAGAAGATTGGCACATATTTGGGAAGTAACTGGGCATATTTGGGAAGTAACAGACTGGAGGCAGCTTTCTGATTTTTCTTCCTGAGCTGGGAAAAGATCAGTCATTCTTCTCAGGCCACTGTCACTAGGCATGTGGTGTCACGGTAGGAAAATGCCTCAGAAAGGAGCTGGTCTGTGTTCTTAATGGTCTTGTCCCCTTATGACCGTCTCTCTCTGGTCCTTTCACAGAGGGACGCCTGCTTAAGAATTCCCAGGGCCAGGTGCGGCATCCGTCCGTGCCCCTTGGTTTCCTTCTCTCATCACTGTGTTGTTTTGGGAACTTGGTTCAGGGAAATGACGATGCCAGCATTCAGACAGCCCTGAGCAGTCCCACGTGTCCCCAAGGGCAGCCGGAGGGCAGGAGTATCTGGTTTCCTCATCTTAAAGCTGCAGGAAGCCCAGCCCGGGATGAGCGCACACCTCGGCCTCCCGAGGAGGAGAGGCTTCAGCAGGGAGGTTCAGATTTTGAGTAAACAGAGAGGATTTCATAAGCTTCTCGGAAACGCCTGGGCCTGACGCTTGACGCTTGTCATCTGCTACTAAATTTGGCCTTTTCATTTGCCTTGTGCAGGATACAACAGCAACCAACCATGGCACGAATTCCGGGATGGATTTAGATAAACAACTTGGTTGCTGAGGATTTTTACCTGCGATGGGTCCAAGAAGCACCAAGGGTGTTAAGCATGACTCAGGGCGATTTCAATTAAGGTGTCAAGAATAGAAAATCTCAGCGGCATGGCTGATGGCGCTCTTTGTTTGTTCCTTTTCTACATTTGCAATTTTCATTACATCCAATCAACTGCTGGAGGCGAAACTCTTCCCATCCTTAGAGCTTTTGCGTTTTGTGTTAGCTGGTTCCCGTGTTTGGGTCATACTGTGGGCTGACTCACTGTTGTCCACGGTAGCCTTGAATCCCCACGACCTCTACCCTCTCCTGGGCAGGTAGAATGAAGCTTTGGCACCAGTTGCTTTCAGCATATTACTTGTTCACTGTCTCTCTGGTGTTTGAACACCAGGGGACCATTTCTTCTTGACTTTTTTTTTTTTTTTTTTTTTTTTGGTGTGTGTGTGTGTGTGTGTGTGTGTGTGTGTACCAGTGATTGAACTCAGGGGCATTTGACCACTGAGCCACATCCCCAGCCCTATTTTGTATTTTATTTAGAGACAGGGTCTCACTGAGTTGCTTATCCCCTCACTTTTGCTGAGGCTGGCTTTGAACTTGTGATCCTCCTGCCTCAGCCTCCTGAGCCCCTGGGATTACAAGCGTGCACTACCACGCCCGGCTTCTCATTGACTTTTGTATTCCCAATGTAAGCACAGTGCTTGACACACAGCAGATACTTATTTGATGCCGAGTGGTCTTCCTGATTCTAGGGGATGGTGTTTTTTGATAGGCAAATGATGGGACAGAGCAGGAGCCTCAAGGAAGGAGAGGTAGGAGGCAGGGGAAGGAGCAAAGGATTTAAAGACCAGAGATTCCTCTTTTATTTATTACGTATTTCTGTCACTTTAGTAAACCATCAATTCAACTATAAAGTGATAACACTGCTTTCCTTCTAGATTTTTCAGGAGGGAATTAAGTGATGCAACAGATATGAAAGTACTTTTTCAACTGCCATGAGTCTTATGCTCAGAAGCATCATTATTAGTGAAAAGAAGCCTCTGTACCCCAGGGTTGGGACACCTATGCTCCTTGTGGGTTTCCCTCATATTTTTTTCTGAAGCCCTTGGATGAGTAAATTGCTTAGCCTATCATGGATTCTCATGTCAAAGGAAACTGTCAGTCCTATTTCCTAGGGTTGTTGGGAGGAGCAAAAGAGACAATACACATGAATGTGGCTTGAAGATTAGTAAGGTCTGTGAACTGGAGCCATGATTCTAGTGGATGAGGAGGGGGTGGGCTTTTCCAGGATCTGCCCTCTGTCTGCATTTCCCTGCTGTTCTCCTCCTGGTCCTAGCTCCCCTGCCACCAATTCTGGACATAGGTACATGCAAATCATAGTATGGGGGTGCAGAAAGCAAGAGCCCCTCAACTCTGAGCACCAATAGCTATGGCCCCCATATTTGCTATGCAGTAATCCTGAGGGACCTGATTCCTTGTTAGTCTTCTCTGAAGATGGGATGGGGAGGGCAGTGGAAGCCACTCTGAAACCCCAACCTTTGGGGCAGGTGCATCCAGGAGTCCAAACAGACACACAGATTGCTGGTATATCTGGATCCAGACAGGGTACAGGTAGTGTTCATCACTCTTTAATTCAAGATTAGCTTTCTTTTTTCTTTTTTCTGTCAGTGAGATGATATACTGATAGAACTTCTACCTGTACATGGAAAATAAACATTTTGAAGGATGATTAAAGATAACAAGGATCTTCAGTTCACTGGAGTTGTGTTGCTGTGTTTAGTATTTTCAAGAAAGATTAGCAAGCAAGCAAACGCTCACAGCTGGCGTGTCAGGACATCTGAAGATGTTATTTTGTGCTTTGTGCTGTGAGAAGAGAACGCAACGGGGTGGGACTCTTGTCGTGCTTTCTTCCTTTTCTCCCTCTCTTCTCTTCCCCGAGAAAGTAGACACATCTATTGGATTGTAAACCAGGAGAGGAAACAGAGCTAAGAGCCTTTGGGGTGTCAGAGGGACGCTGAGAGGGAGGGGGAGGCATCCTAAGCCTGGGAAGTTGGTAAGGACTGGAGGGTCCAGTGAGTCACAGTACCTTCACCTCTTCTCTGTTTACACCCAGGTTAGCAACAGAACACTCCAGGTTAGACTTAGAAATAGTTGACGAGCGTTTCCAAGGAGACTGGAGCCCATGGAATGGGGCTCCCAGCCCCAGCAACAATTGGTTTCCTTTTTCCCTAGCCCAGTCCAGAAAATACAAGGCTCATGGACCTCAGGAAGTCCTGTCACCTCCCGGTATGTGCTGAGATTGGAGTTTGGAACTATTGCTCAGAGTTGGTCTAATGAAAATAAATAAATGTGTTCTTTCTTGGACAGCTAAATATGAGCTTGCACACTCACTCTCACTTTGTTGGCAGTATTTATTTTAGAAATGCAGTTTCCAGGGAGCTCCATGATATTGGGTCCAGTTTCCAGTACCTATAGCTTCAGGACCATCAGGGCTTTGAAGAGTTGGTAGTAGAGCAAAAGGGGAGCTGATGATATGAGTTCTGCTCCCTCAAATGTTGAAATTTGAACATTAGGGAAGCACCCCAAGGCAAGCATATAAAGCAGGGTTTATTTAAAAGGGGTAACATAGGCTTCTCCCAGAGGGAGAAGGGGGCCATTGCTGGTACCCTGGTATCCCAAGAAATTAGGCAGGTCTGCCTTTTTTATATGTCCCAGGCTTCCTTTGTTCTCCTGCCCTCTTCCCCTTGTCTCTCTCCTTCCTGAGTATGTGACCAGGCCAGGAATTCTGGGTGGGATGTCCAAAAGGTGAGAAGCAGATGGGTTGAAGGGGGAAGGGCAGGATGGAGCAGCCCAGGTCACATTAATTAACAACTTTATAGCTCCCTGTAGGAGGGGCAATTCCTGGGACAGGTTACCTTAGCAACAGGTTAGAGCAGGGGCAGTTTCTTGATAAGGGTGGAGGAAGGTTCTCTGAAGGAATTAACATTTCAATCCCTCAGGAGACAGTCTCCAATTTCCCTGGATTCACTCAAAATTGGCCTCTTGATCCAACCTGGATCGATTTACCTATCTGTACTGACTGCCTGTCTAATTCTGGCTTCACTGAGAGCCAAGTTTCAGAAGTGAGGGTGCTGGGGTGTGCAGGAGAAGGTGCTTCACCTGAGCCAGGACCAAAAAGGTCTCCCCTGTCTCTTCCCAGTGAGAATCCCTAAATACCCTGGAGGGTGTGGTAGTGGAGAACCACTAACCAAGTACTACGGCTGACCTGACCGTGTCACACACATCAACTCATCTAATCCCCATAGCAACCCTGGGAGGTGGGGACTGTTGTCACCATGAGCAGAAGTATGGAGATGTCAAGTTCACAGAGCTAGTAAGAGACAGAGCCAGGAGGAACCAGGTAGCCTGGCTTCAGAGTTCATTCTCCCAACAACTAAGTTCTGCTGGTTGACCTTACTCATGACCCAGGGGCTGGGTGTAGGATGACATATGCATATATTTTGTGGTTATTAGGAGGTAAAGTATTCTTACTTTTTAAAGATGAATTTGTACAAGTACAAAAAGGGGGAATTTTGAATAAGACTTGCTTGTTTCATTTCAGCAATACAAAGTGGTGCTTTTCTAGCACATTTTGATTCATCTGGATTTTACTTTGACAAATAACTTTCAGTAACTGAGGCAATCTTAAAGGGGATTAGAGCAAATTCCCCTAGTGCTACTGTATAACCAAACCAAATCTGGTCTGGCTGGTGGATCTGAAGTATGTGGAGTGGCAGGATGAAATTGCAAAAATATTATCTTTGTTTTCTGGCGAGAATATTGAATTCTGGCAGAGGGGAGGCAGCAAACAGAGGGAATGGCGTCACCTGGACCATTGCATTTGAATGAAATTTGACTAGGGATTTGGAGAGCATTATTACATCCTTGGGGAATTCCTGGATGTAAATAGAGCACAGTGTTTGTTTATAAGTAAATGCCTAAAAGATCATAACAGGTGAAGTTTTTGAGGATACAGGAACAATGGCTTTTTTTTTTTTTTAATGAAGACTTTATTTTCTACATGAGTACTTTCCACATGGTACTACTTTCTTGACTTCATTTCTTTTTCTTTTTCTTTCTTTTTTTTTTTAGTTGTAGTTGTACACAATACCTTTATTTTATTTATTTATTTTTATGTGGTGCTGAGGACCCAACCCAGCGCCTGGCTAGGCGAGCGCTCTACTGCTGACCACAACCCCAGCCCCTTGACTTCATTTCTTATGGTACTCTCAGCTCATGGTTAAATGTGGCAGAGGAGTTTATGGCAGAGTTACATTTGTGCTCTATGTAGGTTTTAATTTTATTCTCACAAAGAGAGAGAGCATCAAAGAGACTAGAAGCTTCCTCAGTCAGAAGCCTTGAGACCATCCCATTCCTCCCCAGGGGACTGCCACAGGGCTGTTTGCCTCCATAATAATGTGTCTCTGTAATGAACAGATGAAGTCATCTGAGTGGCCTCTGACAACCCTTTTGTCCTTAGTAACTTGTCACCACCTTGTATTTCTTTCTTTTTTTTCAATATTTATTTTTTATTTTTAGGTGGACACAATATCTTTATTTTATTTTTATGTGGTACTGAGGATAGAACCCAGTGTCTCACGCATGCTAGGCGAGCAGTCGACCACTGAGCCATGACCCCAGCCCACCACCTTGTAGTTTTGATTCAGGTTTCCCCTTAGACCTGGGTTTCTGACTCTCAGCTGCAAAGCCATCCTTCTGTCCATACATCTGTCCATTCCTCCACCCATCAGGTCTCCATCCAGTCAGCCATCCACCCATCCATTTGGCCATCAATTCTTCTCTTCATGTATCATCCTTCCCCTGCCTTCTCTGCAACAGGTTCCCTCAGTGTCCCCAACTTTCTTGCTCTGCTCTTGCTCTGGGGGCTGTTTTAGTCAGCTTTTTCACTGTTGTGACTAAAGGACCTGACCAGAACACCTGTCAAGGAGGAAAGGTTTATTTGATGGCTCACAGTTTCAGAGGTCTTAGTGCATGGAAGCCTCCATTCCCTGGGGCTCTAGGTGAGGCAGAACATCATGGTGGAAGAGTGTGGCAGAGGGAAGCAGCTCCAATCATGATCAGAAAGCAGAAAGACTTCACTGGCCATATACAAATATATACCCCAAAGCCACACCCCAATTCCCACCTCCTCCAGCCACACCCTACCACTTCAGTTACCACTCAGTTAATCCCTGTCAGGGGATTGATTCACTGATTAGGCTAAGGCTATAACCCAATCATTTCTCCTCCAAACCTTCTTGCAGTGTTTCACACGTGAGCTTTTGGGGGACAGCGCTGTGGTTCTTCTCACCATGAAAGGCTGTGGAGGACACTGAGTCCACCATCAGGCTCATCTTCCAGGACCCCTGTGTTGGCCAGTTCAAGTCCACTGTCCTGTCAGGCTGCTGGTCAACTGTTCCTACTGAGCACTTCCCTCGCTTCTCTGCCGAGTCCACAGCCTGGCGTGGGAGGAGAGGAGGCCTGGCAGGGAGGGAAACTGAAATCCCTTGGTGGCTCCTTTTCTTGGTGTAGGACGGGGGCTACCCTTTGATCACACCAAACTTCTTCCAAGCCTCACTATGTACAACCAGCTGAGAATGATTTGGGTCTTTATACATTACAAAATTGGAAGAAGAAGAAAAAAACACCTTTGGGAATCCTATCCAATTCTTCTCTTAACAGTAGTTCTAACAAAGTCTGTTGTCTTTAGAGTGAAGTACAGTTTGTCATTCATAGCACAGGGGCAGGGACTTTTCTCCAGCTAGCATATCCCCTTCTGGGGCTGTAAGTCTCAGCAGCATTCTCCAGTCTTATTGGAAGACAAGTTGTGGAGTAATGGCAATAAATGGTCCCTGGAAAAGCACCAAAGGCAATTGTGTGAAGCATCCCTCAAGATATGTGAACTTGAGTGGGTCCCATCTGTAAGTGGCCACCACCTTCGCTGACCTTGGCCTGAGTGGTGCTGTCTTCCATGTGATCTGGAGAAGCTGCCTTTCTCCTCCTACTGGGTCTTGAGTTGTGTGACTGCTTTGAAGATCAAAACTTAAACTTCTGAGCTGGGAATCCCTGCCTGTGGCCCCAAATGAAAGTGCATGGGCTGAACTCAACTGTCCTACCTATCATCTCTCTCCTACTGCCCCTGGGCAATTTGGCCTTCCGTCAGCAGCTCCAGGGTGTCCCCATCTGTCAAGCCAGCCATCAACGGAAGCTTCTGCAGTGGGGGCCCTTCCCTCACAGTGCCAGGATTTTAACTGGTGTTCAATGTAAGCACCCTCTCCAGACTTAGGCACCTCGATGATTATTTGTCTGTGGCACATACAACACAGACAAACCAGGCTGCCTCAAGGGGTAATTTGGGTTTTGTCCCTGACTTGTAACTGAGACCTGCTTTTTGTGTCTGACATTATGGAACTCCTCTGAGCCATTTTGAAGGAAGAGACTAACCATACCTGTATGGGAAGCACTTCCTAAGTATCTTGTCACTCCAGCCTGAGGGTTTAAACATTCCGTTCTTGCTCTATGTTTTTGTATACAATCATACCTTACTTAAACACAGGGTACCTTCTGAGAACTGAACTGTTAGGCAATTTCATCTGTGCAAACATCACAGAATGTACTTATCCAAACTAAGATGGCTATAATGTCACTGGGCAATATGATCATATGGGACCACCATATCTGGTTCCTTGTTGACTGAAATGTTACATGGCACATGAGTATACTGTATTTGTTCTTAATATCCATTCAACTCCCAGTCCTTGATTCCACAAGCATTCGGTGAACTAGCTGGGCACTTCTCTGGGTATTCAAACTAGTCTATGCCTACTTATCATCCCCTCTCAGCCTTTTGACTAAGACCAAGTGTAATCCTGCTTGTCCTTGGGGTCAGCACTCAGTTCTGTCTCTTGGTGTATTGCCTTGATGACTTCCCCTCCTGTTTTCATTCCTTCCCCTTTCCTCCCACCCAACCTCTGCTCACTTGGAACCTTCTATGAACCACAGTGTTTATCCTAGCTATCCTGATTGCTTTCTTGGTCAGCCTCCTTTCTCACCTAATAATTCCTGAAAGCGCAAAGATGCCATCTCGTTGATCTCTGCATTCAGCACCAGGTGCTCTATCTGCACATTGTAGGCCCTCAATAAAATGTACTAAATAAGAAATAAATGCGTGATTTTTTTTTCAGTGCTGGGGATTGAACCCAGGCATGCTAAGCAAGTGCTGTCCCACTGAGCTATACCCCTAGACCCTGAATGATCACTATTAAGGTATTTTGTAAATCACATCCTGGTGAAGGATTGGTTAAGAAAATATTTCTAGGACTGAAAAGACAAACCAGAGCAGTCCAGTATGATTTTAATTTTAACCTGATCTTGAGGGCCTAGACTGAGTAAACAGAACATGAAAGAGAAAATATTGGATTTAGGAAATGGCAATTTTCTCAGTGTTTAAAATTTTAAAAATCCCATGCAATTTTACCCAGAGAGAGAGAGAGAGAGAGAGAGAGAGAAAAAAAAAAAAAAGTGTTGCCACGAGAGAGCTGTGAGTTCTATCTTGTCTCCGGGCAACAAAAGGAATAATTTTTTTCAGAGAGAGGAGAGAGATTGAGACAGAGTCTTAGAGAGTAGATCGAGTAATTCCGAGTGTTCCAACCAAAAGTCATTTAAACAAACAAAACAAACTTTCCAAAACAGAAGGGGAGAGAGCAAAACCAAAATAAAAGGAAATGAGGTGGATTCCCTGTGTATAATCTTCTGGGCGAAGGCGGAGAAGAAGATGGTGAAACCGTGGAAATTTTATGAGAGTCAACTGCATTGCGACTCAGCTGGGCAATTTTTTTTTTTTTCTGGTGTTTACAGCAAGGGAGGAACATCCAGGCAGAGTGGGATGTCCTCTAAGCTGTCCCCAAGGCCAACTGTGACCCACTATCAGCCCTGTGTGGTGCATAAAGGAATATGGTCTCAGGGCTCCCGAAGGACACTGGCAGGGAAGACATACCCCTCACCTCTCACATTGTTCTCTGGCCTGGAATCTTCTCATTTCTGTTCCATTAGGAGCAGATTTCAGGTCTGCTTTTTGGCGTGGTTGTTTGCCTCCTAATTCTGGCATTCTGCAAACTGGTTGGTTGTCATGGGGACAACCATTTAGACAATTCATCCAAAGGGGGCCTTGTGAAGTGGACAGAATAGGACCCAAGGAAGTATCCACTTCAGTACGTGAGAGCCTCCCAGGTGGGACACTGTGTCACTGCTCTGGTAATAGCCACAGCTGGTTGTCACAGCCTTCTGAGCCTGGCCGTCTCCACTCATCCCTTTATCTCTCCATCTGCTCAGAATACCTTTGTCCATTGCTTCATGCATACCCATGATGGCTGACTTCCAGAACTTCCCAAACCTTCTCTGACTTCTCCGACACTCAGGGTCTTCCTGCAGTGTCTGGGCTGCCCACTTTTAGTCAGAACACTCTCCATAGCAGACCACAACACATGTTTCTGTCTCTAGCATTCCATGGGTAGAAGGTGGAAGATTGAGCTTCTTCTTACCCACCGTTGATGGCATCAATTGTGAGATCTCTGGCTGCCTTGGGCCTTCTGAGCAGTCCCATCTCAGAAGTACCCACAGTGCCAAGACTAGCCGTTGGAGACCAGTACCCCAAGACATGGGGGTGGTGAACAGGTGCAAACCTTGAGTAGTAAGAGCCACTGGGGAAGAATAGATAGCCCCAAAGGGCCCATGTGCATAAGTGATGTGAAGCCATTCTTAGGGCCTCACCCTCAACACTAGAGTGCAATAAGCATCACTCAACCAGAGAGCAAAGTCTAATAAAAGACAGCAGCTAGGGCTGGAGGCCCAGAGTACTGCATCCCTCAATGACCAATGAAAGACTTGCTCTGTCTTTTAGAGGTACAAATATTGATGTTGACGGTGACACCAAGTAGAAACTAAATATGTCATCAAGAAGAAACTAAATATGCAGATGCTCCGTGGCTCTTGAGGGAGTTGCATCCCAACACACCCATCAGAAATTGAAAATGTTGTAAATCAAACGTGAATTTAATCCACTTAACCCACCCAACATCACAGCTTAGCAGCACAGTACATGGCACAGGGTCAGCGGGTGTCCCTCTAGGTCATGCGGCTGACTGGGAGCTGTGGCTCACTGCCGTTGCCCAGCACGGCAGGAGGAGGTGGTGCTGTGTATCACTGACCCAGGAAAAGATCAAATTCAAAACCTGAAGTAGTGTTTCTGCTGAATGAGTCTCATTTTTGTACCACTGTAAAGGTGGAAAATGGTAAGTTTAACCATCTAAGTCAGGGATCATCTGTATACACTATATAAATCACACACATACTTACATATGTAGATATATATGTATACCTATATCTATCTATATATCTATATCTGTACATATCTGTATCTGTCGCTGCCTGAAGCGGAAGTCGCTTGGAGCAGCGAACGCCACAGGAAAATTCGGAGGCAGGATGAAAATGAAAAAAGGTCTTTTATTCTTCTTCTCTCTCCAGCTCCAGCAATCACTCCAAATGCTCTAACTCCAACCACCACCTTCTTCTTCCCCACACACACTAACGAACCTCACCCAGTTATATACATATAGCTTTAACAAGGACACGTGCTTACAGCTCGAGCTTACAGGTGCGTCACGCAGTGTTCACGGGCATACAAAGATTCTTTGAATAATGTATTAATATCAGGTGGAAACTAGAACATTTTATGGCTCTCAGCTAACCGCAATCTTTAGCTATCTCCTTGATTATAGGCTCCTTCATTTCCCCCTTTTAGTTTTAAAAGAGGGGATGTTCTAGGACGTCCATGTGCAACCGACATTCTTACCCGTCATGGGAGTCTAGGCTGTCCTGACTCCTGGCTTAGGTTGACATGCCGGCCACATTAGACTGTCCCGTGCGACTGTGCCGTGTCTTAGGTTGTCCCCTTCTGGGGATCTTACCCGTCATAGGCTAACCAGCCATCCAATAGAGCCCTTCAGGATCGACTGTGTGTTGACTAACAGCCGTCCAATTTTTAGGAGATGCTGCGGCTTTAAGGCAGTAAGCCTACTGCTGACGAGCCAAGTTTCCATAGCGTATCAAGTTCTTTAAGCCAATCAGCTGCCCTTAGTTTCATCAAGTAACGCACTGAGTTCTCTTAGACAAATACCCGCAAGGCATTGTCTCGTAATGTCCCAAAATAATGGAAAATCAAAATGTCCATAAGTTATAACACATAGATTCAGGAGGCCCCATGCATGCAGAGCAGAGGCCACACTGCTGGTGAGGTTGTTGATGCTTGAGCAGCAGGGATGCTTGCAGCGACCGCGGTCCCTGCAGTTGTAGCAGCAGCCGTCTTTTTTATGTCCAGACATTTCCACCGGCAAATCTTCAGGGCCCGCTACCTAAAAACTCAAGCATCCATTATTAAGGGAAAGGCAGTGCTATTCCAGCACTGAGATCAAAAGGTGAGCTGTCAAACTAAAAAAAAGAACTATTAGAGTAGAAAATAAAAGTTGATCTCTGCTCACACACATTGCTGCTCAAGCTCCCACAAACATAAGCTGGCAAAATATCACATTCAGAAATAATCAAAGAGAAACTGAGGGTGTTTACTGCATTAAAGATAAAGAAAAGCTAAAGGCATTTTGGAAAAATAATTTGTTAGCTGGAATCCTCGAGTCTCTATATACACAGCAATCCTATACCTGTTGAAATAATTCAAATTAATCAGCTACTAAACAAATGAAGTCAATAACAAATAAATGATCCTCTGTCGGAACACCAAAATATCAGGTTATACAACATTAAACATATTCACAGCTGAAGAGAAGTCCCGGAGACAACTATAAATCAAAATTGATTATCATTATAATTGATTATCTAATTAAAATATTCTGAACTTATATAAATATCTATTTATCTATCTATCTATTGATTATCAAATTAGAATATTCTAAGCTTAAATGAATTAACGTTATTTGTTATTTGGATCTATATCTATCTACATTTTTTTTTTTTTTAAGCGCTTAATTATTTGTGACGTCACACTAGACAGACGCACATATAAACATATTTGTGACATCACATTAACATGAAATTTAGACAAATGCACAGACATAAAGACATATATAAAAGAGAAAAAAAAATTACAATTGTGTATACACTGAAGAGAGATCTTCTTGTCCCGGCCGGGAAGAATGAAATTTAAGTTGTAAATTTAATGGAGAACTCTTTTAAGGGAATTACTCCATACCTTCATTTTGGTCCTCTTGACCTTGCACTTGTTTATTCAATCTAGACTCCTCAATAACTTCGTCTTGATCCCTTTGACTTTGTACCTGCTTTATCAATCTAGATGGTATCCATATTGGAGAGGATTCGTGCTTTGGAAAAACACAAACAGATCCTCTCCCCCAAATTAATACTGGGTCTGGACCCTTCCATGTACCTGAGAGAACATCCTTCCAGTAAACCAAAGGTTTATGTTGTTGGTGTGGGTTCCAGTGTCTATCTCCAGCCGAATGTCCATTAGAATCTAAAGTTAAGAAATTTAGGGTAAACAGGGCAACTGCCAATCTGTCCTTAGGATTTTTCCAGTTTCCATCTTTTTGCTTTAGTAACATATTTTTAAGTGTCCGATTTGCTCTTTCAATTATTCCTTGTCCCTGAGGATTATAAGCGATACCTGTTTTGTGGATAATATTGAACTTTGTACAAAATTGTTTGAAGGATGTGGATGTATATGCAGGGCCATTATCTGTTTTAAAGCATTTTGGGGATGCCCAATGCAGCAAAAGCTTGCAGACAATGAGATATAGTATCTTTAACTTTTTCTCCGGAATGTAAAGAAGCAAAAATCATGCCTGAGCATGTATCTATGGTGACATGAATAAATCGTAATTTTCCAAAACTTGGCTCATGTGTGACATCCATCTGCCACAAATGATTGGGCATCAAACCTCGTGGGTTAACCCCATAATGTGGATTGGGCAAGAGTGTTACACAAGATGGACATTCTTTTACAATTCTACGAGCTTGTTCTTTTGTGATTTTAAATTTTTGTCTTAAGGTAGTGCTGTTAACGTGGAACTGGGAATGAAATAAAGTAGCTTGTTGTACTGTAGTAAATATAAATATTGTTTTAGTGAGGGCGTCAGCTTTTTGATTACCTTCATGGAGAGGACCAGGCAGATTAGTGTGAGCTCTTATGTGACCTATAAATAAAGGTTCTTTTCGTTGCCATAGGAGATTTTGGATTTGAGAAAACAATTTAAAAGCTGGAGTATGTGGTGCTATTGGACCTGCTAGCTCCAATTTTGGGACAGCATGTACAATATAATGGCTGTCTGAAAAAATATTCATAGGCTGTTCTTTAAAATTTTCCAGAGCTATTATTATAGCTTCGAGTTCCACTAATTGAGCTGATTTTTGACTAGTGATATGAATCATTTTTTCATTTTGAGTGACTACTGCAGCAGTACCGTTAGAGGATCCATCTGTAAATACATTAAATGCTTTAGGAATGGGTTGATTTTTTATTACCTGTGGGAATATGATAGGATGATTGATACAAAAGGACAGTATAGGAGATTTAGGAATATGATTGTCAAAATTTGCAGAAGTAGAGCATCTAGCTATAGCCCAATCATTATCATTGAAGCACAAATATTCAACCTGTGACGATGAATAAGGAGTAATAATAGTAGCGGGATGAATTCCAAATATTTTAGTAGAGGTTTTAAGTCCTTGAAGAATAAGTTTAGCCACCATGGAGGTATAAGACTCAATTGTACTTTTAGGAGAGACAGGCAAATGTATCCATAATATAGGTCCCTGTTGCCAAAATACTCCTGTTGGAGTATATTGTGAAGGAATAGTAATCAATATTAGTGGTTGTGCAAAATCAAATCTATCGCAATGGGATCTTTCAATGGCCTGTTCTACTAATTTTAGAGCTCTCCTGGCCTCAGGAGTTAATGTTCGAGGTGAGGATGGGTCAGGGTTCCCACGAAGGATGTCAAATAAGGGTTTTAATTGTCCAGTAGTGAGGCTTAGTGTAGGGCGAAGCCAATTAATGTCACCCAGTAATTTTTGGAAATCATTGAGGGTGGTCAAATGTTCTTTACTTATTAGAATTTTTTGGGTTTAACAAAAGTATCCATGATTTTAAAGCCTAAATATAGTATAGGTGATCTGCTTTGAACTTTTTCTTCTGCTATATATAATCCATATTTTTTTAGATTTTTTGTTATTTCACTAAATATATTAAATAAGATTTGTTGATTAGGGTGAGCTAATAAAACATCGTCCATGTAGTGTAGACACATAAGGTCTTGATATTTGTTTTTAATGGGCTGTATAGCTCTGTCCACATATAGTTGGCACAGTGTAGGGCTATTTGCCATTCCCTGCGGCAATACTTTCCATTGATATCTTTTATCAGGGCCATTATTATTAATAGAAGGAATTGAAAAAGCAAACCTGGGGGCATCCAGAGGATGTAGGGGAATGGAAAAGAAACAGTCCTTTATATCAAGGGTTATAAGGTAATAGTTTTTTTGGAATAGCTACAGGATTAGGAAGTCCAGGTTGAGTAGGGCCCATAATTTGCATTGTTTTGTTAATTTGTCTTAGATCTTGTAATAGTCTCCATTTTCCTGATTTTTTCTTAATTACAAATATGGGAGAATTCCAGGGAGAGGTGGAAGGCTCTATGTGTCCTGCTTCTAATTGTTCTTTAATTAATTGATGGGCCGCTTGCAATTTTTCTTTGGATAGGGGCCACTGAGGGACCCAAACTGGCTTATTAGAGAGCCATGGTATTTTTAAAATTGTTTTCTCAGTGGCCCCTAGAAAAAATGTCCTTTGCCTTTTTTATTATGAGTAGGATTTTTATTCTTAACACCTGCAGGCTTGGTCGCTAGGTGTAGCCCCATTTGATGTAAGATATCTCTTCCCCATAGGGTAACTGGCAAGCTGTTTAAAACATAGGGTTTGAATGTTCCTGTATGGCCTTCATTGTCTTGCCAATTTAAGATTACAGCACTTTGAGCTGGGGTATTACTGTATCCCAAGCCTCTTAAACTGGTTGAGGCTTTCTGTAGAGGCCAGTGCTTAGGCCATTGTTGTAGATTTATGATGGAAGAGTCAGCTCCTGTATCAATCAGCCCCTCCATCTCTATACCTTGAATTTTTAATTTGCACATAGGCCTCCGTGAACAGTCCTGGACCCAGAAAGCCATAGGTCCTGAACCAGTGGAACCGAATGCTCTGCTATTTCTATTTTGTGGCATGCTTTTAAAAGAATTATGGAGACTGGGAATGAGGAGCAGCTGTGCGATTCTGTCTCCTTGATTTACGGAGATGATGCCCCTGTGTGTACTTAGCATTATTTTAATCTCTCCATTATAATCTGAATCAATAACCCCTGGTATAACATTAAAGCCTAATAAACTTTTGGAACTACGCCCAAGGATTAGTCCCACAGTTCCTGAAGGGAGAGGTCCCCTGATTCCCGTAGGAATCAGCTGAACCCCCATTTCAGGTGTCAGGACCATCCGGGCAGTAGAACAGAGATCTAATCCTGCACTTCCTCTTGTCCCTCTGATAAGGGAGTTAATGGGTAGGAGGGACTGTGACGAGGAATCATTTGAATCTGAGGGCCTTCCTCCTCTAGTGCCTCGTACATTTGTGGGCCCCGGGGCATTGGGCCCCGTGCCCCGTTTTTTGAAATCCTTGATAAATCATTTCCATATATATCATATCTAGAATGGCATTGATTGGCCCAATGTATACCTTTTTTGCATCTGGGGCATCGGCCTGGAGCACGGTATGAATTTGATTTTATTACCCTTGGGGGATATTGCTTAGCATATCTTGGTTGATTATAATAATTTTGTCTGGAATATCCTGTTCTAGGTTGAATCCTTTGGGAATTTTGAGGGGAGGAATTTTTCATCACTGCAGCAATTACGTTGCCTGTGATAACAGCCTCGTTAATGTCTTTGCACAGTCTGATATAAATTGATAAGTCTTTTTTACTTCTCCATGGCCTTATTGCATCCTGGCAATATTTATTAGCGTTCTCGTATGCTAATTGGATAACTAGGGGCATAGCTTGCTCGACTTCTCCAAAAACTCTAGATGTTGTTTTTAAGAGCCTATCTACAAAATCAGCGTAAGGTTCGTTAGGCCCTTGTATAACTTTTGATAGGCTGCCTTGCAGATCCCCTGTGCCTGAGATTGTCTTCCAGGCTTTCACAGCTGCAGTGTGTATCTGGGCATACACACCTGGATCGTATTGTAGCTGATTTTGTAGTTCGGCGAACTCACCCTCCCCTGTGAGCATATCTATATTGCGTTGAGGGAAACCTGCTGCAGCATTTCTCTTTGCTATTTCTGAACAAAGTTCCTGGAATTGAGTTTTCCAGATTAGGTATTGTCCCCCACTTAGTACCGCTCTGCATAGACTTTTCCAATCTGAGGGGGCTAAGGTTAGGGTGTTAAGTGACTCTATCATACTTAATGTGAACGGAGCTTGAGGCCCATAGGTCATTACCGCCTCTTTAAAATTCTTTATTGTTTTAAAGTCTAGGAACTCGTGATATCTTTGTCCCTGTTCATTTTGAAATACTGGCAGTTCTAGGTGCTCCTGCGGTCTATGTTGTTCGAGAGCGTATAAGCGCTCTGAAAGGCTGCCAATTTCTACCTCAAGGGCACGTACACTCTGATCAATACTCTTTATTGTTTCTGTTAGGGATTCTATCCATGAAGGAGCAGAGGGCGCTAGTGGTTCCTCTATTTGACGGTCTTTTCTCTTTTTTAATTTCTTTTTTGTTCTTTTTATTGGAGACTGTGCTCTCCGAATCGCTTTTTGATTCCTCTTCACTACTAGCTTCATAATTCCTAACCGGCTCAGTAGAGGAGACTGTACTTTCATGGTTTGGCTCCTTGTTACTATTATTACTTTCACTAGTATCCTGAGTTTCAGTTTCTAAGGAGAGTACATACTCCTCAGCTAATTTTATTAAGCTTCTGATGGCTTTTGCAGATCTTACTTTTGAATTTACATTCCTACTCTCCTTGCTGGTCTCCACTGAGTCAGAGGATATGCTTTCTTGTTCACTTTTCTCACTATCCTCTGAGTTCTCAATATCAAAAATTTCATTCATGGCTTTTATAAACCGACTTTTTGTTATATTTGCTCCCATCTTTTTAAATTTTCTTTTTTCTTACCTTGCCGCCGAATTCCCCATACAGGCCACCACCTGTCGCTGCCTGAAGCGGAAGTCGCTTGGAGCAGCGAACGCCACAGGAAAATTCGGAGGCAGGATGAAAATGAAAAAAGGTCTTTTATTCTTCTCCTCTCTCCAGCTCCAGCAATCACTCCAAATGCTCTAACTCCAACCACCACCTTCTTCTTCCCCACACACACTAACGAACCTCACCCAGTTATATACATATAGCTTTAACAAGGACACGTGCTTACAGCTCGAGCTTACAGGTGCGTCATGCAGTGTTCACGGGCATACAAAGATTCTTTGAATAATGTATTAATATCAGGTGGAAACTAGAACATCTTTTATGGCTCTCAGCTAACCGCAATCTTTAGCTATCTCCTTGATTATAGGCTCCTTCATGTATCTATCTCTAGATCTATCTATCTATCTATCTATCTATCTATCTATCTATCTATCTATATTGGTAAGGGGATTGAATCCAGGGGTGTTTAACCACTAAGCTACATCCCCAGACCATTTTATTTTTTTTTTGTTTTGAGATAGGGTCTTGCTAAGTTGCTTAGGGCCTCTCTAAATTGTTGAGGCTGGCTTTGAACTTGCCATCCTCCTGCCTCAACCTCCTGAGTCACTGGAATTACAGGTGTGCTCCACTGCACCTGGCCACACACATATTTTTTTTAAATCTATAGTATATTTCAGGAAGATTTCCTACTAAATTGATGATATAAGAAAGGGGAAAACATCAGCTCTGTGGAAAATTAATTTATGTGGCCACTGTTTTCTCTTACAATGCCAGTTGAATCAAGAGTTCTTGTACATGGATTTCACAGAAGCCCTTAGTAGAGTGGGAAGAATCTTTTCAATTATCTTTTACAATGATTTTTAATATTGGGAATTCATCCTGCAATGGAGTTTTTGCAGGAACTCAATTTGTCATGTGGGGAGGAGCTGTAAGAGCTGTGGTTTCAGTTTGGGTGTTGGCATCTATCAGCTCAGCCTGCCACATTAAAATATCACAGACTGGGGGGCTTAAACAAGAAAAATGCATTTCTCACTGCTCTGGAGTCTGGAAGACTAAGATCGAAGCACCACCATTCTGGTGGGGGCCTACTTCCTGGTTTGCAGATGGTCACCTTCTCTCTACGGTTTCACATGACAGGGGGAGGAGAAGGCAAGCTCTCTGGCATTGTCTTATAAGGGCACTAATCCCACCATGAGGACCCCACCTGCATGAACTCATCTAAATATAATTACCTTCCAAATACTTCATATCCAGATACCATTCCCTTGAGGACTCAAGCTTCAACATGTAAATGGGAGAAGGGCAGAATTTAGTGCATGGCAGGTGTAGAAGCTGAGAACCAGGGAGGTCCTACAGAGTGTCCAGGCAGAAGGGGGATATGCTCCCAGGTCTGATGACATCTAATCCAGTGCCCTTGTTTCCTGACACATACCTTTCACCTTCAGAATCACCTGGGGGTCTTGGCTCCTTAATCTCTCCTGTTCTTTGAAAGCTGAGTAAGTTTAAGAAAGGACTGGCAAAGGGGACTGCCTTTTCCAGAGTTCACCAGGAGTGATAGTAACAATTCTATTAGAGATAGCTATCATTTACAGAGCCTCGACTGAAGTCAGCATTAAGAAGTTCATTGTTGTGTCACATTTACCCCTTGCAGTGACCCTCGGGAAGGTATTTTCTTTCCTTCTTTATTTCACCGAGTGCAGAGATACTGTGCCAAGTCACACAGTCAGGGAAGAGTACAGTTGGGGACTGAACCCAGGCTGTCTGGCCCTAGAATTTGTGCTCTTAATCAGCACCGCCCTTATAGTGGAAAGGGCGATTTTGCATCTAGGAAATGGAAAAGATCTCTCACCCTGTTTGGGGATGCTGGGATACACCTACCACCCCCCGCGTCAGAGCAGGGGCCAGCAAGTGGGGCTGATTGTCATGAAAAGTTGTGAGTGTTACTGGCAGATGGGATGCTCACCACATTGAGGACAGGCACAGACTTGAGTCTTCTGCCTCTTCTGGGTCAAATAATGAAATAAACAACCATGTTCTTGTAACAGTTCTAATTTCCGACTTTCTAATTAGATGGAGATCACAGGGCACTTGATTTAAGATCATAGGATCAAGGAAGAAGGCCATGGCTGTTAAGCCACCTGAGACCTCCTGGTGCCATTGCATAGCACAACATGGAGCAGGATGCCATTTCAGTATTAAACACCCGTGTGCGTGATAGAGAGAGAGAATCTCCCTTTCCCTTCTTTTTGGTACTAGGGATTGAACTCAGGGGGTACTCAACCACTGAGCCACACCCTCAGCCCCATTTTGTATTTTATTCAGAGACAGGTTCTCACTGAGTTGCTTAGCACCTCTCTGTTGCTGAGGCTGACTTTGAACTCACAATCCTCCTGCCTCAGCCTCCCAAGCCACTGGGATTACAGGTGTGTGCCACCGTGCCTGGCTCCTTTCCCTTCTTGGTGAACATGTAGTCAGTAGTCACCCAGGAGGCCTGACACGCCAGGTGTCCTGCAGGTTTCTGTCTGTGAGTTGACTGATGCCCTGTCACACGTCGGGTCCTTCTCTATAGCTGTGGCTCTGGATGGACGGCCCACCCACTGTACTCATGCCACAGGAAGGGAGGTGGGGTGTGGAAGGCGGAGATGTGCAGGGATGGTAGGGAAGGTGCTTCACAGCCTTATACGCATACAGGACTAGGCTGGGAGTCTTGTTGAAAAGGGTTCAGTCTTGGCTAATCGCTGGATGACTTCAGGGAAGTTGCTTCGCCTTCCCAAACTCTCGCTTCCTTCTTTGCAGAGTGTAACAAGCACATCAGAACTCATCTGGGCTAATTTAAGGTGCCAGCCATAGAGTGGGGTTCAACAGCGTGAGTTCTTTTTCTCTTCCTTAGATGCTGTGGGCTGTGTGCTCTTAAAGAAATGCTTCTACTGACGTGAACTGATGTCATTTTTCTTAGGTGGGTCTTTTATTTGCCTCTGATCATGAATCTTATTAAATCTGAGATACTTTTATGCTTCTGGGTAAAGAGCAAAAGTGAGGCAAGAAGAGGGAATGTGGGGGTTTCAGTCACGGAATAGTGAGGACCAGGGATTGGCAGAACAGACTACATGGTTTAAAAGGAAAAGGAATGAATGAATGAAACCCTAAAGGAAAAAATGCACTTAGTTCATTCCATTGCCTTAAGTATTGAAGGACTTTTCAAATTATTATTTTATGTTATAGTCCTGAAAAATCACTGCTTCTTAGAAAGATCCTAACAATTAGAAGATCAACGTGATAATAAATAATTACCCACTAGCAGAAGAACAAGGGAGAAAGAAGCATCTTTCAGAATCACATTTCTGAGAGAGATTCTGCCTGTGGTCAATATTCCTTTAACAGACCTGCCCTAGTTGACAAAGTGGCTCAGCAGGAGATGGATAGTTTAAGAGTTAAATAATGATCTGACTCTTCTTCCCTGCAGATCTCAGTCTTCAAAGATGATTTTCTTGGTACCTCTTTAGTGACAAAGTGCAGCTGCCTCGAGTGCTGTTCCTCTCCCATGGGAACACAACTGTGGTGGCAGGGCAACACAGAAAAAACCAACCAATGAACAAAACAAGTCACCCGAGTGGAATTGACAAGGGCGAAGGGATTGCAATTGGCTTAGGAAAGATTTGGAAGTTACCCAGGGAGATGAAGCACACAGATTTAATTTAATATTGATTTCAGTTTCAGAGGAAAAAATCACCTTCGCTGCTGAGCGTGCTGTCTGTCATGCAGAAATCTCTGTTTTTCCATTCTGACCAGGACTCTGCTCTCCTCCTGGATGCCTCCCCACATGCCTGCGTTATACACCGAGGGCACTTGAAGGGCTCATTCATTCCCAGGCCAATGGAGAGTATTCACTCAAAAGCATCTCTGTGCAGCGACCAGGAAGTCCCAGTCAGAGGGATCCCTGAATAAGACGCCTTTCTTTTTCTTGCAACCTAGGTTTGTTAAGATGGTCTATAACCAGTATGTGGTTTCTTGCAACCTAGGTTTGTTAAGATGGTCTATAACCAGTATGTGGCCCGTTCTCACAAATGGTTTTTAATGACACCCAAGAACTCTGATTTTGCCTTCTTAATACCAAGGGATTTATTTATAAAGAACTCATGTCAGGGTCACTCATAAATCAGGTAGCCATCATTCTGGTGCAATGTTTTCCTTTCAAGCTATGAAGAAGATGGTGTCATCCAGTGTCATTGCTGTCTCCTGTGGCCTCTTCCTGAATCTGTCAGCACAAACGCCCATTCATCCTTCTTCACCCGACCACCCCCAAACAATGTGACCTCCACGCAAACTGTACCAAGCCAGGGACAGGTGGATTAGCAGAGGTTGGGCGCCTGCCAGCCCTCCCATCGCGGGACAAGAAAGCGTTCAAATAAACACGGTATGATGTAATTGAATCTGAGCTAGGAGATGCGGTTTTTACAGAAACTAATTATGGCAGGCAGCTAGGCCTATTAGTGCTATAGATCTTGCGATGTCGAGCCCTGGAGCTGGGCTGGGCTGGCTGCTCTGTCTCTGCCCTGTCCCTCTCCTCATCTGCTCCTGTTTCTGGGTTCAGTCTCTTGCCACTTGCTTTAACTTCTCCCTTCCTCTCTTGCATATGAAGAACTTGAAATATGGCCCACTGGTTCCTGTTTCAGGTCAATAAACATGTGTGTTTCTGTGTGTGTATACGTGTGTGCATGCGTATGTGCATGTGTGTGTGCGTGCGTGTATGCATGCGTGTGTATGTGTGTGTGTGCATGTGTGTGTGTGTGTGTGTGTGTGTGTGTGTGTACGCGTTCACCTGTTTTTTCCCCATCAGTCAAGGACTTGGCAGTTCAGGATAGAAATGGTGCCATGAGTCATCTTTGGCAGTCAGGTGGGGGCCCTGTGACTCAATCATTCAAAATTGATTTACAAAAAAAAAAAAAACAAAAAACAAACAGACACAAAAGTTCTGTCTAAATAGCTTATTCTTCATGTTGTAGGTCAGGGGACTTATGAAAAGGGAAAGAAGAAAGTTATGTAAACAACTAGACTTGGAAACACCAGGTTATGTCATGAGACCAAGAATGGAGATTTTGATTCTGACAAGAAGATCTAGACCAGCTAAACGTATGTTCTTTCCTTCAAGTTACCTTCTGTTTTACTTAGGTATAGAATGCTCGAGTACATGTTATGAGTAAATAAACTCACAGTAACATTTACTGTTTACTGAAAAAGATACCTGGAGCAAAGTGGTGGCAGTTTGTTCAGTGACTGGTTATTCTTCCATGCTTTCTGCATACGTCATTGTTTTCCTTAGATGCTGCCCCCCCAACCCCCACTCCCCTTATGCTTTATGGTCTTAAGATGGCTGCTATAGTTCCACATGAACATCTTCAACTTAAAGGAAGGGACAAAGGAAAAAGAACTTATCTTCATTATGCTCTAGATACTTATATTTTAAGAAACGAAGGTTTTTTTTCCTAAAGCCTCCAAGAAAGTTTTTCCTCTGTGTTAGTTTATTCAGGTTGCTATAATAAAATAGAGTGGGTAATTTACAAGTAACAGAAATGTATTGCTGAGAGAGAAGGCCAGGAAGTCCAGATCAAGTCATTATCAAATATAGTGCCTGGCCAGGTGCTGTGTGGTACAAGCTTATAATCCCAGAGGCTTAGGAGGCTGAGGCAGGAGGATGGTGAGTTCAAAGCCAGCCTCGGCAACTCAACGAGACCCTGTTTCTAAATAAAACATAAAAAAAAGGCTGGGGATATGGCTCCGTGGTTAAGCTCCCCTGGGCTCCATTCCTGGTACAAAAAGATTTTTTAAAAAATGGTGTTCGGTGAGGGCCCATCTCTTAGTTCATTGAAGGTCCCTTCTCACTGTGTCCTCACGTGAGGTAAGGCCCCACACTCTGGAGCCTCCCTTATAAGGCCACTAATTCCATTCCACGTGGTCTCATCAGCTCCCAGGGACCCCTCTCCTAATGGCATCACCTTGGTGTTTAGGTTGGAGTGATGCAGACCTCGATGACATGGCAGTGAATATCCCGCAGAGAGGAAGGCCTCCATTCTAGGGATGGATGTCTTGTCACCTTATCAAAATGGAGACTCTGTGACAGGGGGAAGAGGACTGGGAATGGCAGTGGGGTTGACCAATCTGTGGTGTCTGTCGCGCTTTCCTCCGGCATTTGTGAGAAAGAGGACGGTGTCTCACGTTGGCTGAAAGCTGCAGCCCCTGACCCTGCTCCACAAACTCCCATCTCCGCCCGCCCCGGGCTTACAGCGGATGCCCGCTGAAGTCTTCAACTACAGTCCCCGGACACAGCTCTGCTTCCTCCACCTCAGAGTTCCAATCAGGCAAGTCTGGTTCAAATCCAACCCAGTTGTGCCTCTTAATGGCCTTGATGGCCCCGGGCAAGTTACTCCACCTTCTCACTCAGTTAAAAACTGCACATCATAAATTTATATCTCATTAAGTTACTGTGGGGATGAAATAATGACTTTAAAGTGCCTAACACTGCCTAGCCCAGAGGGGTGCTCAATAAATGCTACTTAAAAAAAATTATTATTTTATGTTATTTATTTTTACGCAGTGCTAAGGATCGAACCCAGTGCCTCACACATGCTAGGCAAGTGCTCTGCCACTGAGCTACACAGCCCCCCGCCCTAAATGTTAGTTTTTAATAGCTGGTATTTATTAATGCTTAGTATATACCTGTTGTATAGTAAGAAAATTAATTTGTTATTTTCTACAAATTAAACTTGTTTAATCTTCACAGCTCAGTGAGACTGGCATTAGCACAAGGTCCTTCAACAGCTCAGGGAATAAAAGAGAAAAGTAAATTTTGTCCAAGATCCCAGAGATAATGAGAGGCAGAATTAAAGTCGAATCCAGTTGCTGGTCCAAAGCTGGGCCGCTTGGTCCCTGTGTGATTCTTCTTCCACACAACATTGCTCTCCTGAAAATGGGCTCACACCCAGCTAGGACTAAAGCTTCCTGTCAGGCAATGGGACCTCAGACACAGGCAGCCTGGAGGACCACGATTGTGTGGCCTGGGGAATGGCCAGCTGGCTCAACTGGGAGGCTGTGTGCTGAGAAGGTGGCCCAGGAGGAGTGGGTCCACAAGAAGGGGTATGGGCCAGTTGCTCAGCTCTCCATGCAAGTTCTACCATGCTGAGGGTTCCTCCCAGCCATCGTGAGCTTGGCTGCTCTGGTGGCACCATTTTAGCATCCTGTTCTGATGCCAGGGACTGCTCTCAGAGAAGCAGGTATTGGAAGCCTCTTGCTTTCAACAAAGTCTTTGAGAAAAGTAAAATGTTTTCCAGGTGGGGGCCACTGAGATTTTGAAAAGATCCATGTTAATGTTACTTTGATAGTCTTCCTTGGAACACAGCTTTTAAGATGGAGAAAAACAGCCACTTTTCCTGTGGCTTCCAAAAAGCCCATGCAAGGTTTGAATGATCCCAGCCAATGGACACAGGAAGTAGCATCAAATTTTCAAGAGCCCCAGGGAATTCAGGGGTGAAGCACCTTTTGGTTTGAGATCCCAGAAAATCAGAGGAAGGAACAGGATGGAAAACTGAATCCCTGCTTTGGTGGCTATCCTTAATTTAAGTAATTTCCATTTGATTTTGGGATGGTGATGTTTTTTTCCTAAGGGAACTATGGATCTGAACCTCAGTGCCTGCATTAATATGTATTATATGAAAACAAACAGATGAATCACAAGCCATGCTGGAAAGGTCTTTTTAGGACATAAAATTTTATTTACTTATTTTAATGGGTTACACCAGGGCCCAGAGGGTAGGATGGGGGATGTTGGGTGGTAATGTGCAGGTTTAATAATTGTACTCTTGGCAGATGGACTCCTCTGCACATCCCTTACCCTTTGTTTTTTGTGTTGTTTGTTGCCTTTGGGTTTGATCAATGATATGAAATCGTGTATTACAGAAGGACTTGCTCCCCATTGAGGGAAAAATGAGCACCTACAAAAGTGGGCCAGGATATGTCATTAGATAACTGAGTGACATGGGATGCCTTGGAATGAGTCTCTGCAGTGTATATAAGGAATGACATTTGGTTTTTTATGGGCTAGGCTTACAATCAGTTGCCTCCTCATCCATCTGAGCATTGCTGAATGATAATGATGAGGTTCCCTTTTTAAAAGTGATTCCCTTGCACCTTCTTTCACATGATTCCACATAACACTGGATGAAACTAGGATAAGGGGGATTTTATTGTTATCCCAATTTTACAGAAGAAACAAACCTGGGCTCAGATCAGCCTAAGAACTTGTGGGAAAGGACTGACTGCTGTCTTTGGAATGTAGATTCTGGAGGCCACAGGCCTTCCTGCTAGAGATTGGAGGTCTCCTTAAACTTCCTAAGGATGTGGGATTTTTGAGTTCACAATGCATCAGGAAGGTGTTGTGCAACAGGAAATGAGGATGGAGACACAAAGTTTGGATAACCAGCTTTCTGCCTCCCTAGGGCCTGGGTTTGCTGGACCCAGCTGGGCTTTGGTAGCTTATCAGGGAGCTGGAGTATATCCATATTCTAGAATTATATCCATAGAATTTGAACACTGAAAGGCACTTCAGAGGTTTACCCAGCTAGTTATCATGAATTAGGAAAATGAGACTCAGAGAGGTTGATAACTGACCCAAAGTTACACAGCTAATAGAGCAAGAATTTGAGCTCAGATCTATCTTTGGGTGCCCAGAACAATTCATTTTTCTCTATGGATTACTACCTGGCATTTTGGTTTCTTTCTGCTGCCTGTAGTTTGTGGGCCAAAGAAGAGATGAAAAGGAGGCCATGGAATGAATGGTGGTTAGGAACAGGGGCTTTGGAGCTGGTGAGACCCAGGCTTGCCTTCTGCCCTGGTTGTAAGATGACATGTTTAACACAAGAAGAGGCAGCAGTGGCAGCCAAGACTCTTTTTTTCCTCAAGAAATGAAACTTCATTCTGGAAGCTTCATGCAGGAATCTCCCACTGCATTACACAGGCCAGCACAGGGCAATCTGCCTCGATTAGCTGCAAGGGAAAGTGAACCATTAAGCTCCGGCCTCAGCAGTGGGAGGAGGTGAGAGAGAAGGGGGTGGGGACTGAGGGGGTCAGTGACCGGGAAAGGAGACGAGCGTCCACCACGCGTCTCCTTGGCCGTCTGTCTTCCTTCACCGTCGCTGGAATTTGGTAAGCCCCCCCGTCCACCCTGAGTTCGTAAACCTGTTTGGCCACTGCGCGGCGAGAATTGACCGTTGATCGTCCGGCAATCTCACTGGGGCCATTCTAGGGGGGACCACACCCCACCCAAGCCTTCAGGGCGACGGTGGACCCCGAGAACTCTTCCCCCCCCCCCCCCGCCTCCCCATCTTTATTTGCCCACTTTAAAAATTTCCACCTGTCCTCTACGGCTCTCGGCTTTCTAAGAAAGGTTCCCCTCCGCACTCCGGGCTTGAGCTTCCGTTTTTCCGTTCGGAACGGAACATTCCCATAGTCTCCATGGAGTAAAGCTCACAGCTCCCCGACACCTTTAAACCTGCCGTCCGGGACGAAAGGTGCTTAGGTGTCCCAAGGCTCGTCTCACCTGGTGACGACTAGGAGAGAGAGCTTGGATCTTACGCTGATTCATACTTTGAAAGGGACGCCTTCCAAAGTATTCTATCAGCCCCTCCCCGTTATCGGGGAAATATGGGAACCTCCCTGTCCACTCAGGCCGACACGCCTCTCGACTGTCTCCTAAGAAATCGAGCACGTTTAGGCTTAAAACCCCAAATTAACAAGACCAAATTGATAAAGCTATGTACAAAAATTTGGCCTTCTTACCCGCTATCCAATAAGTGGCCAGAATCAGGATCCCTAGATTCCCGGCTTTTACGGGAACTCTCCAGCTTTTGTCAACAAACAAAGAGATGGACGGAGTTGCCGTATGTCGATGCCTTCTTCCTCCTCCGTTCCAATCCTTCTTTGTGCACCAGGTGCAATCCTGAGACGGTCTTTCTTGCTTATAGATTTCCAGATTCCCCCCCATCTTCCACTGACCCCGAGTTCGATCCGGGACTAGAGGCTCCACCTCCCCCGTATGGGCAGTCTGGAAGGCCGCTCCGAAGCATTTCCCCTCCCCCAGCTCAGGCTTTAGATTTTGAAATTGGCGGGCTTCCGAGCTTAGATCCTCCCCCTCCGTTGTCTTCATCCTTCGCCCCGCCCCCGCCTTCCGCTCTGCCAGAACCTCCCCCCTCTGTAGACCCGCCTTCTCTGCTTACGTCATTCCCGGCGCCACTCCCGCCGCTATCCCCCCCGCCCTCTCAATTTCCGGTTCCCAGCTCCCGTTGCTTCCGCTGCCACCACCCCGCCCGCGCCCGCGCCGCCGCTCGGTTCCGAGTCTGCAGCCGCGGCTCCCCCGCCCTCTCCAGCCATGCAGCCGTCGCAGAGCGCGAGCGTGCTGCCTCAGTCCCAAACTCCGTCCGTACTCCCTTAGATTCTGAGACTCGTCTCTTACCAGACGCGGTGCCTCAGGCTCTGGCCCCCTCCTCGGTTCTTTCTCCAACGGCTCCGGGAGAACATTGCGTGGCCCGCGTTTCTCCCCCAGCGTCTCCCGTACAACTCCCGGCCCTAACCGGCCCAGCACCATCCCTCCCAGACCCGCCTACCACTCTACCGTCTTCGCAGTTCAGCCCTCCTATGACGCGCTCGAGAAAACAGGCAGCTCAGATAATCGCGCCGTTAAGGGAGGTCGCTGGGGCGGAGGGAATTGTAAGGGTCCACGTCCCGTTTTCCATGTCTGATCTTTCCAAAATTGAGCTTCGCTTGGGTTCTTTTACAACTGACCCTACGACGTACATAAAAGAATTCCAGTGGGTCACTCAAGCCTATAGCCTTACCTTTCATGACACATACTTTATTTTGTCAAATACCTTACTTCCTGAGGAGCGTAGGCGAGTCTGGGAGCAAGCCAGAGCATATGCAGATGAGACTCACAGAATGAACCCTAATTTCCCTATAGGTCCCGAGGCAGTGCCGGAGAGGGACCCCCGCTGGGACTACAACGCCCCAGGGGACGTGGTCTTAAGGGACCAGTTTCTTACGTGTATAGTGGATGGTCTGAAACGAACGGCTCAGAAACCTGTTAATTTTGATAAGCTACAGGACATTATTCAAAAGAGAGAAGAGACCCCCTCTGAATTTTTAGATCGGCTCACGAAGGCCCTTCAAAAATACACAAACTTAGATCCTGAGTCCCAGGGGGCCGTCAAGTCCTTATGACATATTTCCTGTCTCAGAGCTACCCCGACATTCGAGCTAAGTTAAGGAAATTAGAATTGGGCCCTGTGACTCCCCAGACTGAGATTTTGGCCACGGCTTTTAAAGTCTATCATAACCGTGAAGAGGACGCTGAACGTCGCAGGTTTCTAAAACATGACAAGGCTGAGCGATCAAGGTTTCAAATGTTAGCTCAGGCCCTTAGGGGCCCTGACGCTCAGGCCTCAAAAAAAGGGGCATATAAGTCCACACAGGAGGAACCCCCAGGGCCTTGCTTTAGGTGCGGGAAAGAGGGACACTGGGCTAGAGAATGCCCTAATCCCAAGCCCCCTAGGCGCCCGTGCCCAAAGTGTTCCAGGATGGGCCATTGGGGCATTGACTGCCCCAGCTCCCGCAGGGGGGCTGGACCAGTCACAAACCCCAGCCTGCTGGCACTGGCCACGGAAGACTGAAGGGGCCCAGGGGCTCCTCTCCCGACCGTTGACATCGCATTGAAGGAGCCCAGGGTTACTCTCCTCGTTGATGGACGCCCCGTAAATTTCCTGCTAGATACAGGAGCCACCTCCTCAGTCTTGAGGGAGTTTTGGGGCCCCACCACCATAGCACCATCCCCTATTGTCGGGGTAGAGGGAAATGCTATTCGCCCCCGCAAGACTCCTATGCTGTCTTGCTGTCTTCACCACCATCCCTTCACCCACCAGTTTCTGGTAATGCCTCAATGTCCTGTGCCCCTATTGGGCAGGGACATATTGGTCAAATTCCAGGCCTCAATCATATTCTCCAATCTGCCTAGCTCGGTCATGCTTTCTGGTTCGTCTTGCTCCGTCTCCTCCCCCATTTTTCTTCTTACCGTTTCAAAAGCCACTGACCCATCACCCCTTACTGATGCTGATGAGGAAACCCTATCGCCCCCTAGTGATGCAAGATCCCCTCAGCCCCCTATCGAGGCGGAAACCCCCCAACCTTCTATCGACACAGAAACCTTTCATTACCCTGTCCCCGCCGACTTAGTAGACCCCAAAGTCTGGGATACTCAGACTCCCTCCCTCGCGCAGTGTGACCCCGTACAAATCTACCTTAAAGATCCCCAACGTTTCCCCAATAAAGCCCAATATCCACTTCCAGCCGCGAGCCTCAGAGGTCTTCAACCCATCATCTCAGATCTTTTGCGGAAACGCTTTCTCAGACCCACCCATTCTCCTTATAACACCCCTATATTGGCAGTTCAGAAGTCCAATGGGTCCTATCGGCTAGTCCAAGATCTTCGTCTCATCAACGAGGCTGTCAGGCCTATACACCCCGTGGTCCCAAATCCTTATACTATTCTTTCCCTAATTCCTTCCTTATCCACCCATTTCTCAGTAATTGACCTGAAAGATGCCTTCTTCACTGTACCCTTAGCCCCAGAATCTCAAGACCTCTTTGCCTTTACTTGGACAGATCCAGATACCCGGTGTTCCCAACAGTTGACCTGGACAGTCCTCCCTCAGGGTTTTCGAGACAGCCCCCATATCTTTGGTCAGACATTGGCTGCAGACCTCAAAGACCTTAAATTCCCTAATTCCACCCTCTTGCAATATGTAGATGACCTCCTCCTCTGCAGTCCTTCCCTCTTCACAGCTCGTGAAGACTCTTAACCCTTTTAAATTTTCTTGCTTCTCGTGGGTATCGTGTCTCCTCGTCTAAGGTACAGCTTGCCCAGACCCAGGTGGTATATTTAGGAGTTCAGATTTCCCATCAATCAAAGGCCATTACTGTAGACAGAAAAGCCCTCATCAAGGAGCTCCCATGCCCCAAGACAAAGGAAGAGATTCTCTCTTTCCTAGGGCTAGCAGGATATTTCCGTGCCTGGATTCCTAATTTCTCCCTTTATGCAAAGCCCCTATACGAGGCAGCTAAGGAGATTGAGGGAAAATTCCTTCCTGACAACGTTCAGGCCGAGTTTAAACATTTGCAGCAGGCACTGTCACAGGCCCCAGCCCTTCACCTCCCAGACCTCCTTCAGCCATTTACCCTTTATGTCCATGAAACGAAGGGTTTGGCTCTTGGCGTTCTAGGCCAATACAAAGCCACTACCTTTGCTCCAGTTGCCTACCTCTCTAAACAACTTGACCCCACCGTTCGTGGATGGGCCCCCTGCCTTAGGGCTTTGGCTGCTGCTTACCTACTTCTGCAGGAATCAAAAAAGTTGACCTTTGGTGCCCAGGTTACTGTTGCCTCTCCTCATCATTTAAAAGACTTACTAACCTATAAGAGCCTTCAAACTCTCCCACCCTGTCGCGTTCTTTCTCTCCTTGTTTCCTTTTTGCATGACCCCTCAATCACCTTCCAACCCTGCTCCTCTTTACACCCAGCTTCCCTTCTCCCAATCTCCCCAGAGCCCCCAGAACATGATTGTATAGAGACACTCGAGGCTTTAATCCCCCATCCCTCCCATATTAAAGATGGACCACTTCCTGATCCTTCCTTAATTTGGTTCACAGATGGCAGCTCTTTCCTTAGAGATGGGCAACGTTTTGCTGGATACGCTATCGTTTCCCTATCAGAGGTTATTGAGGCAGCACCCCTACCCCCCAACACTACAAACCAACGGGCTGAATTAATAGCTGTCATTCGTGCCTTCGAATTAGCTGCTGATCAAAACCTCACCCTTTACACAGACTCAAAATATGTCTACCATATTTTGCTTTCCCCATTCAGCAGTATGGAAAGAGCGAGGGCTGCTGACCACAAAAGGTTCTGCAGTTACTAATTCTAAATTAATATCAAAACTTTTGCAAGTCTCTCTCCTGCCCAAGTTAATAGGGATTTCCCATTGTCCTTCACACCAAAGTGGAGACTCTCCCATAGTTCAGGGAAACAGGGCAGCAAGGGAGGCAGCACTATCTTCTCCTTCTCTTCTGGCTCCAGTCCTACCTACTACCCAGACCCCCACATCCCCTTCCACACAATCAATCCTCTCCTATCTCCATTCCCTTTTCCATCCTAATCCTCAGGCCCTCAAGACTTTCGCTACCTCCTTCCTCACCCTGACTCCGGAAGACACACAGTTTCTCCATCAGCTCACCTCAGCATGCACTGCATGTCAGCGCACCAACCCATATACTCCCCTTAAACCAGGGACATTTCCCTCTCACCAAGCTCGAGGCCAGCTTCCGGGAGCTGATTGGCAGATAGACTTCACCAACATGCCAGTTGCCCGGAGGCACAAATATCTCCTGGTTTTGGTAGACACCTTCTCTGGATGGGTGGAGGCCTTCCCTACTTCCAATAAAAGGGCTTCCACAGTAGCCTCCATTCTAGTCTCAGAAATCCTTCCCCGTTTCGGATTGCCCACGTCCATCCAGTCTGACAACGGGCCTGAATTTGTTTCCCAGGTTACCCAGAGTGTTTCTACTTCCCTTAATATCCCTTGGCATTTTCACATCCCATATCACCCCAAGTCCTCAGGGAAAGTAGAGAGGACTAATAGGACTCTTAAAGATGTCCTAACTAAACTCTCCCTAGAACTCCACTTAGACTGGGTCAAGTTACTCCCTCTTGCCCTCTTTAGGCTCAGAGTCCTCCCAAAAAAGCCCTCCTTACTATCCCCTTTTGAGGTTATGTTTGGGCGACCAGCCCTTCCACCCGGAGTTTCCCCAACTCAGGGACCCCTACCCAAAGATCTTTCTCTTCCCATCTTGTCCTTCATTAGACATCAGTTATGGAAGTGCCAAGATTTCATTCTGCCTGACCCGAATAGACTCACTACTTCATTTCCATTGACACCCGGTTCTTGGGTATATTTCTCCCCTCCCCAGGACACAGGAGCAACCTCCCTTGCCCCGAAGTGGACAGGCCCTTTCCAGGTTGTGCTGTGCACACCCACGGCTGCTAAGCTTCGTGAATCCTCAGGGAATTTGACTTCTTGGATTCATATTTCTAGACTAAAACCAGCTGCTCAACCAACTGAAGGTCCACAAAAAGATGACAAACAACCGCCTCAATATACTTGCTCTCCCAGTCCCACTGATCCCTTGAAAATTCGTTTCTCTCGTGTCCCCAATACCATCTCAAAATAATCTTTTCTGTTTTTCTCGTTTTGAAACTTTAACCAGTTTTTCCCAGGGACTATCAACTGTTAAAAAAAAAACCAACGAATGACCTTCCAACCAGAGACCCCTGCTGAGTCCTGCCCTTATGCTGCCACCAGACGCTCATTATGATGTGCTTCGCACTCTCCATTGGCCTCTTCACCGTAAGTCCCACCTGGTGGAACACAGGCCTATGGACAATAATCCATCTCACCTTCTTTCCATTTGTTGCTTCCATAATAGTGTTACCTGCAAACTCGCAAGACCCACAATTTCTACATGCTCTCCGGCTGACTCCCTCAGTGACCTCTGCAGAAGCCTGGTTTGACACCCTCACCGATTTATGGCTTCAAGGAACCTTCATCCAATTCACTCCTGCAGAGATCCATCTTTATGGTGCCTGCCTCCTGGGAATTTTTTTAACCCTCAAGCCTGACCTGCCTGCCTACATTCCTCCCTCCCCCCAAAACTACCCCACGTCGCCCCATTTCAGCTCTGAAGCAGCCAGATCGAAACACGACGCCCCACTTCCTAAGAAATCAAAAAGGGGGGAATGTTGGTTCTAGGCAGAAGGCCACGCCTCCCAGGCAGAAGGCCACACCTTTCCAGGTGCCTTGTGAAAACTACGGCTCCCGAGATCCTCAGCGTGACCAAAACCTGACCAGCAAGACACTTGTCCACTACCACTACCTCCCCCCATGACCTCTGCTGGCCTATAGGACAAGGACTCACTCCAAGGGGGTTTTATGACCCCTACTCTATTTAAGCCAGCCCCGGACTGAAATCGTCCCTTTTGTTCCTGCTCTCACCTGGTTCCTGCGGCTCCCTGCTCCTGCTCCCCACTCCCGTTCCCGCGTGCTCCAGCTCCCCTCCGTTCCCCGCGGTTTGTCCTCATCCCCTCCGCGTGTTTCTTTGGTAATTCAATAAACCCCATTCCTTTTCCTATACGACAGTTCGAGCCTCGGTCCCTACCTGCAATTTCCGCTAACAGTCAGGCCCAGCAGGAAGAGGGGAGCAGGGAGAGGGGACACAGGCCATGCAGCCTGGCATGTTAGAGCAGGTAATTGGGGGACTTCACAAGCCGTGAGGGGACAAAGGCTTGGGATTCTCTTCCACCTGATAGTCCTGCCTTCATTTCTCAGGAGCCCCAGTGGAATAACAGTCATCGTCTTTCCCTACGAGCAATATAGGGCTTTGGGGAAGAGAAAAGGAGGTCATGGTGTTTGAAAGCACTTGGTTGAAATACAAAATCTTTCCTAAAGTACTGTCACCCAGATACCATCTGGGGGTTTTCTATGTCTTAAAAACTAGGCAAGCCAGGCATAGTGACACACATTTATAATCCTAGTAATTTGGGAGGCTGAGGCAGGAGGATCCCAAAGTTTAAGGCCAGCTTCACTAACTTAGTGAAGCCCTGAGCAACTTAGTGAGACCCTATCTCAGTAAAAAGAACATCTAAAGGGCAAAGGGCCGGGGATGTGGCTCAGTGGTTAAGTAGTGCACTTGGGTTCAATGCCTGATACCAAAAAAAAAAAAAAAAAAAAAAAAAAGTTTTTGTTTTCATTTCTTGGTGCTTCCTGGTGGTCTCCAGGATGCCTTCCCCTGAGGGGACTTTGTACTTGTAGTCATCACTGGCTGATGCTGTGTTTCAGCTGTATTAGTCCCACTTGAGGACCATGTCTTAGTCTGTGGAGGATGTTCCTGGTTTCCCCAATAGACCCAGACATCAATCTCAGGGTCCTTGTTTTCTTTCCACCAAGCTCTAAGCTCTAGGTCTGTGCACTTCACCAAGAAAGGAGTCTAGGGCCGGGTCCACTGACCTCAAAGCCAGAGAAATTCAATGGAAGCAAACAAACCAGCCTGGCATTGTTCTTACAATAGTTTAGTTACAGTTATTTCTTTCAATTGTGTTTTCCCCCTCTGGGCAGGCTGGGTTTAGTGTTTCAAAGACTCTGTCTGTGCCAGTGTTTGTGTGATGCTGGGTTCCCAGAGCAGGGTGGATATTTAATAAATTTGTTAAATAAGAGCAGGGAAGAGCAAACTTGAATCAGAAAGCAACCACTCAACTATGTGAGAACTTTTGAGAAAGTTTGGGGAATGGGAAGTAGAACAACCTCTTTTGCTTAATTAGGTTTAAAAAAAAAACATTTTGTTTCTGAATCTTTCACTTTCTCATGTTAGATTTTTTTCTTATTGTTATCTGAATGCAGAGAAAAGCGTTCTGTGTGGAAGTCTAGTAACATCCCATGGGGTGAGTGGGATTTGACTGAATATATATAACGCATATTTAAATCTTTGCCTGTAACCTGTATTATCTGTTCCTACCACTCTACCCACCTACCAGGCTTCTTTGCAGACAGCAAGTGCTACACTCCTGAGGTTGCCATGGAGAGAGAAGCTCTGGGATCATGGACAATAAATAAGGACACGAATGTTTCTCTTTTCCTCTGGGGAACTTCTTTGGGTCTGGAACATACAGCTCAGTTTGCTTATGCGAAAAGTGGAATTTTTCAATATTCAGATTCCTCTGTGTCCTGAAGACTCTCAGAGGAGCAATTTTCAGGCAGCGTGTGTAGGAAGCACTGCTCGGCTGTGGCCTCTGGCTGTCTGGCTGGGATTTTAGAAGGAGCAGACATCTCTTTGAGCACTCAGGTAATTTCACTGCTGATAGAAAATACCTCTCTGGGACCAGAATGGGAGGGGGAAATAAAAAAGCCACTTATGTCAACCCACTCTTGTTGATGAGTCAAGTTACTTCATAGATCTATCAGCTTTTCACTGAAGGCCCTGATAGATTTCAGCTGAATTTATTTTCTTTCTTTCTCTCTCTCTCTCTCTCTTTTTTTTTTTTTTTTTTGGTGGGGGAAGGATGGGGGAGGATGAATATAAGTACTTTTACTTATCTGAATGTTTCTCCCCTCTGAGCTGTAATGTGAGATCTCTTCTCAGAAGAATCAGAGGTGGAAGCGATAGTTCAGCTCATCGTCCTGTGGTGGGAGCAGAGGGCAACAAGAAGAAATTGAGCTGGGCCGTGAGGAAATTGGAAAAAATCCATTCCAGATGTTTATTACCGTGTGCAAAGTCAGTTCAATTTCCAGAGAGTTGCTTTGTATGATCTTCTTGAAGAGGATGTTGAGCGGTCTCTGTTATGGTTTAGATATTAGGTGTCCCCCAAAAGCTCATGTGTGAGACAATGCAGAAAGGTTTAGAGGAGAAATGATTAGGTTATGAGAGCCTTAACCCAATCAATGGATTCATCCCCTGATGGGATTTACTGAGTGGTAACTGAAGGCGGTAGGATGTGGTTGGAGGAGGTGGGTCATTGGGGGTGTGCCTTTCTGGTATATATTTGGTATCGGTCAAGTGGAGTTTCTCTCTGCTTCCTGATCATCATGTGAGCCACTTCCCTCCACCACACTCTTCCGCCATGTTGTTCCGCCTCACCTCGAGTCCTGAGGAATGGAGCCAGCTGCCTATGGATTGAGACCTCTGAAACCATGAGTACCCAAATAAATTTTTCCTCCTCTACAATTGTTCTAGTTAGGTCTTTTAGTCACAGCAGTGAAAAAGCTGAATAAAACAGTCCCTTTATTCAAATAATGCCACCAAAGAACTTCCACCAGTAGGTGATGTGACACTGAGACCTGCATGACATTCTTCCTTTAAAAGGAAGGACAGTTACCTACTATCTTGTCCTATGATGTCAATGAAGAAACCAAACTTTAAGGAACCATTTGTTTATGCAGAAGAACTGAGAGACCCATTTCAATCAACTTAAGACTTGAATGTTGTCCCCCTGCCTTTGTGTCTGGGGTGGCAGGGGCGTTGAGGGTGGGTGACACAGCCAGGCTGATCATTAATAGGTGTGTCATCAAGTGACCTGGGACAAACTTTTACAGATGCAAAATGGATGCTCCTGCCTTCCCATCTTTCCAGAATGTTCCACCTACATTGAACTATTTGCCGTCCTTGAACTATGACCTTTCCTTTGCTGTTTTTGTACCTTCGCACATTCACGCTGTCTGGAATTCCCCCCACCCTCATCACCTCTCAGTACACCACTCATTCATCCTTCTGAGTGGTCACCCCTGCTAGGAAGACTTTACTAATGCCTTAGCCACCTCCTGATACCTCTGTCAAGACCCAGCATGGTTCTTCACCCTGAGCACCCTCAACATCCAGTAGCATCCATCTCTCCAATCCTGCATGAGGACAGTGGCCCAGGCCCTTTTGTCTTCATAGACTTATGCCTCAACAATGCTTGACACTTAAAATATGTTCTTCTAATTAATTATTTGATCAATCAATCCCACCATTGTTAAAGTTGAGAAAATATTAAAGGCTTAAAAACTCCCACAGAAACCTATATGACTTCCTCTTGAGGGAGTTGCAGGCGGCTCCCTGAAACAAACCCTGAGCTCCTGCGTGTGCTGGGGAGAACAGAGTGTGCCAGAATCACTTCTTCGGATTCTACTCATTGTTGACAGCTGACATGCACCAGGCCCTGTCCACCCACCATCTCAGATTGTCTTCACAACAGCAAATAGGTGTTCATATCCTCACTTTACATCTGAGGAACTGAGGCAGAGAGCTCATGGGCTTAGCTCAAGACCTCAGAGCTTCACAAAATGGCAAAGCCAAATTTGGACTGTGGTCAGCCCACCAAAGGTGGGCTCTTTTTTTGGGGGGGGGGGGGGGTGGGGAGTACCGGGGATTGAACCCAGGGGCACTCAACCACTGAGCCACATCCCCAGACCTATTTTTATTTTAAAGACAGGGTCTCTCTGAATTGCTCACTTTTGCTGAGCCTGGCTTTTAACTTGTGATCCTCCTGCCTCAGCCTCCAGAGCCACTGGGATTATAGGTGTGCACCACTGCCTGGCCCAAGGGTGAGCTCTTGATCTTGAATCCTGTTGCCTTTTAACAATACATCTGCCACAGCATGTGTTCAATAATAATGGCAGTTAGGTAAGAGAAAGAGAGAGAACTGGGAAGGGATGGTTTAGCGGGCCTGAACAATTTTTAAAAATTTTTTCACTTTCAGGCTTAGAGCATAAGATTCCTAAATGGAGTTGGATTGAAAGCCCAGGTAATCTATTTGTAAAGGTGCCCTGGGCTTCCTGGAGCATGGAGATCTGCAGTGTCCCCTAGCAGAAGTGTTGTTGGATTCCGGGCAGGGAGGCTACACCTCCCAGGTAGGCCACACCTCCCCAGGTACTTTGTGAAAAGACTACATCTCCCAGGTGCCTCAGGCTGGCCAGCGAACCTGGCCACCAGGTGCCCTCGCCACCGCTTCCTGACCTCTGGCAGACTATGGAAGCATAGACTCGCTCCAGGGGTCCCTCTGACCACCAGTTCGCTATTTAAGCCTGCCCCAGACTGAAACCGCCCTTGTTCTCCCTTGTTCCTTGTTTTTGTTCTTCCCTTGCTCTTCACGTCTCCCTACCCTTCCGCGTGGTCCCTAATAAATCCCCTTTTATTAAAATGGTGTTCCCGGCCCTAGGTTAACTTTGTCTAATTTCTAACAAGTGTCACATTGGAAGACCAGGTATGCTGGGCTTCACACACACACACACACACACACACACACACACACACACACACACACACACACGCACACACACAGAGGAGTCTAATCACCAAAGTCCCCTAGTCCCCTGCTGGAGTCCACGCAATTCTCAAAGGTGAAGAAGTCCTGCATGGTGTCTGGAAGAGGCAGCACAGTAATTTCAAAACAGCTCCAGTCAGAGCCAGCCCCCAGGGGCCAAATGCTCTGCTCCTGCCCTGTGTTTGCTCAGAGTTCTGGGCAGGAGCCTGGGGTGGGAGGGGAAAGGCTTCCAGCTGTTCTCCATCAGCCCTAGGCAATGGCCTGAGCCTGGGATTTGTCTGGGCTTTGCAGCCCTGGACATTTTTGCTGCTTGCTGCAGACCAAAGAGCTGCCAGGAGGCCTCCAAAAATGCTTGAGAACAAAGAAGCAATAAACACACGCTGAAACCTTTTACCAACTGGCTCTGTCCCAAACCAAAATGAGAAATGAATTACTGGGGTAAACGTGTGTGTGTTAAGTTGCTGGGAAAGAAAACCCAGTTTTAGTTGGGAATGTTCAGTTTGGATCACTCAAAGTTGTGGTCAAATGAATACAGCAAACTTAATCTCTACTAATGGGTCCTCTGAAAAAATAGAACTGCTAGGCTGTGAAATCTTGGCAGGTCAAGTTTTTAAATACTAGTGTTACTGGTGGAGGGCAGGGGGCAAGTTCTTGGTCAACCTGAGAATGTGTTTTGTGATAGAAGGTCAGGGTCATGGTTATGAGCAGCAGCCGCAGCAGCTTCTCGGCCTTATCACCATCACTGTCTTTCATCAAGCATTGTTGTGAACCAGGAGATTGGCTGGAAGCTTACAGATTATTATCTATAGTTTTTAAAGCAACTCTACTGGGTTGCCATTTTACTGAAGAAGAAAATGGTGTTCAAATTACATGAGTAACTCAGTCAAGAGCACACTGCTAGAATTTGAATTGAAGTCTTCCAACTCCAAAATTCATGCTATTTTTGCTGCTCTTCTTTGTGTTATTGTTACTAATGCAATGTCCCAGGCCTGATCAATATTCAGCATAGGATATGGGAACAACTATTTCCTCAGTGACTTTCTTCATTTACATATCTTCGTATTAGTTCTTATTAGTTATACATGATGGTAGAATGTATTTTGACATATTATACATATATGGAGCATAACTTATCATTTTTCTTGAAGGGCAAAAATCACACCGGAGACAACCGTGCAGCCAAGAGATTTATTCACCAGCTTCTATGGCTGGTCGGAGGCAGAAGAAGTATGGGGAGAGAGGAGTCAGGGAGAGGGAAGCGTGCAAGCTCTGGACGGAGGGTCGGTGCCTGCTTGTGCCGGCCTTGGTCTCTGGAGCTGTCGGCTGGAGCAGCTGCCAACGGGCTGGAGGCGGAGCAGCGCCGTCCGGCTGGAGACGGTGAGTCTGGAGCCGCTGCATCAGCTGCTTCCTCTCCGCAAGGACGAGCTGTTGTGTTCGAGCTCCAGGCAGGCAGGGACTTAAATAGGGATTTCTGGGGGGGGGGGTGCCTCAGTGACCTTTAACGCCATTGGCTCTTTTCCTAGTAAACAGGGTGACCTTTAAGCCGATTGGCTCCTGCCTGGGGAACAGAGCGACTTTTAGGCTGATTGGCTCCTGCCTGGGGAAATTGAAACCAGGTTGCTCCTAATGGAATTTTCCATGGGGGAGGTGGCCTGTCAGCTCAAGCCTATCTATTACTTCTGGCTGTACATGATGTAGAATTACATTGGTCACATAATCATATATGCACATAGGGTAGTAATGTCTGATTCATTCTACTATCTTTCCTATTCCCCCTCCCTTCCCTTCATTCCGCTTTGTCTAATCCAGAGTATTTCTATTCTTCCCTACCTCAACCCCTTATTGTGAATTAGCATCTACATAGCCAAGAAAAGATTTGGCCTTTGGTTTTTTGGGATTGACTTACTTCACTTAGCATAATAGTCTCCAGTTCCATCCATTCAACGGCAAATGCCATAATTTCATTCTTCTTTATGGATGAGCAATATTCCATTATGTATCTATACCACATTTTCTTTATCCATTCATCTGTTGAAGGGCACCTAGGTTGGTTCCATAGTTTAGCTAGTGTGAGTTGAGCTACTATAAACATTGATGTGGCTGCATCACTGTAGTATGCTGATTTTAAGTCCTTTGGGTATATGCTGAGGAGTGGGATAACTGGGTCAAAAGGTGGTTCCATTTCAAGTTTTCTGAGGAATCTCCATGTTGCTTTCCATAGTGGTTGCACCAATTTGCAGTTCTACCAGCAATGTATGAGTGTACCTTTTTTCCTACGTCCTCACCAGCATTTATTGTTAATGGAGCTCTTCAGTTGATTATGCTGTTACCCAAGCAGGGGATCCAAAAGCCAGGGACTGAGTCCCATTTCTGGTTCTCAATCACTTTTTCTGTTTTATTCCTTTCTTTGTTAAATTAAATATAATGCCATGTACCCCTATTTATTAAGATTGGGTGAATCATGCCCATAAATTGCCTCCAATATTTTAAACACAGGGTATTCACATATTTTTCTAGTTGTTAGATTAAAGTTAGGCCACATATACTTCATTCTTAATTGAACTGAAGTTTTTGGAGGGGTCTGGGGGAGTGACCTTACCTGGCACACCATGTAAACTTTAGGGATAATATGATTCACAGCCTGAGGAGGTGGCATGGCCAGCTCACCATTTGGAAAGCCCTTTGAGGCCTTCTTCCACAGGGCACTTGCTCTCAGAGAATCATTAGGATGTCTACAGGTTGCAGGTCTCTGTCTTGGAGAAAGTGGATCAACCAGGAAAAGCACCCAGTGTAACATGGCTCTTTTGGTACCATAGGTGGGTCTGAACACCAAAGTCACACTTCTTAAAATAACAGGATAAAACCCGCATCTCTCCTTTTGAGAAAACAGTTCAAGCCAAGCAACAAACAAACAAATAAAAATACCCACAAATCCTTCTAAGACTTTTCTAATATGATCATTTAAGTGAGGTAATGTTTAAGTATCTCTGTTAAATTGCTGAATATCTGCTCATCCTCTATGAGGATATATATATATATAAAAGCACAATAGACATGAACATTCACTGGCACTGTGTTTTTTTTTTTTGTTTTTTTTTTTTTTTTTTTTTTGGTACTGGGGATTGAGCTCAGGGGCACTCGATCACTGGGCCACATCCTCAGCCCTTTTTTTTGCATTTTATTAGAGACAGGGTCTCACTGAGTTGCTAAGTGCCTCGCTGTTGCTGAGGCTGGTTTTGAACTCCCGATCCTCCTGCCTCAGCCTCCCAAGTGCTGGGATTACAGGCGTGCGCCACCACGCCTGGCACCTCAATAGCACTGTTTTAAAAAGATTCACAAGATTAAACCAACAATCCTCACAACAATTCTATATCCTTTTCAAAATGAGGAAACTGGGCATAGAGAAAGTAAATGACTTGCCCAACTCAGACACTAGATTGTTCTCCAAGGTTCGTACTTGGTTCACTTATTAATTCTCTTATTTATTCTTTGTTGTTGTTGTGTTTTGTTTTCTGTTTTTGGGGTACTGGGGATTGAACTGAGGGGCACTCAACCACTGAACCACATCCCCAGCCCTATTTTGTATTTTATTTAGACATAGGGTCTCATTGGGTTGCTTGGGGCCTTGTTGAGTTGCTGAGGCTGGCTTTGAACTCGTGATCCTCCTGCCTTAGCCTCCAGAGCGGCTGGGATTACAGGCATGTGCCACTGCACCTGGCAATTCTCTTATTCTTGGCTCTTATATTCCGGGCACTTCGGCACAGCAGTGTACAAACCCACAGCAGATCCCTGGCCCCATGAAGTTTGTGTTTGAGCGGATTTGACTTCAAAACTGCAAATGTCATATTTAGCATGACGTCAATACTTCTGATGCTCCTGGCTGGAAAATTCACACCTTGGAAGTGGTGGCAAAGGCTGGATTTGTTTTAATAAATTGGTTTTGTACCATGAGTTCTGCAGAATCGGGTGCTGAAGTCTGTTGTTACACCCCATGTACATATGTGTTTGAGAATTGTGGGCTCTTTTTTATTTTTTATTTTTTTAAACATTGAAACTATTGATTTCTTCTTAATTAAGATTTTTTTTTCTTTTTTCTTTTTTCCTAGTGGAGCAAAAACTGTGCCTGTTTTGATGGGGGCAGTGAGCTCAGTGTGCCCGCGGGGGTCCACTCCTCCTGCTGTGCTTCTCCCAGGTTTGTGCTGATTGAGTCTGAGTTGCATAACTCAGAGGGAGGGAACTGCAGGGAGGCTCACCGGCACCCAAAGACCTCTCTCCCTTTGATGTCAGCTCCAGCACTTCTTGAAATCATAGCAACAAAGACCCTGTGCAGCTTCTTTCTTCATTCCCACCTTTTCAAAGAACTGGCTCATTTACATGCTTGCCAAATGTTGAATGGATAAGGGAAAAGATCACAAGACCAAGACTCATGATAACTAGTTTCTGATCTTGACTCTTAAAAATAAATAACTGGAATCTCTGTCAGGAGAACAGAGTCTCCGAGTCTCTATATCTATGTTTTTAAAATCAGAAGGTCATCTCTCAGGTCCCCTCAAAGTCAGATCATTGCAGGTGGTCCTTTTTAGGAGTTCTTGGTAACAACAGATATTGATAGCATGTAACGTGCATCAATCTTCTGCCTCATAGTGAACCCTATGGAAACCCCCAAATGGAATCAGCGGCTCCTGCCGAGCGCTGAGGGGCTGAAGGCTCTTTGTCCGGAAAAAGGAGAATTTTATTATTGTTATTATTATGACTATGGATCATTTTTTGGTCACTTAGAATATTCCAGGAAGTGTGCTAAGTGCTTTATTATGCTTATTACATTTCCCTTAATTCCTCAATAACACAATGATTGGGTCCTTCCCTTTTTTCATAAACAAGCAAATTGAGGCTCGGAAAGTTTAGTTAACTCGCCCAGGTTCCCAAGCTAACAAGGACAGAGACAGAAACAAACCCAGATCTGCGTAGTTTCACAGTCTGTCCTTCACAAAAGGTAAAATGTCAAAGTATTCACGCTGCCCCACGGGTCTGCAGGTTTGTGTGTGTGTGTGTGTGTGTGTGTGTGTGTGTGTGTGTGTGTGTGCACACGTGTGCATGCAGGCAGGGGTATGCAGATGTTGCCATCTTGGAGCAAGAGCATCTCTTTTTGCCTTCCATCTGTCAACTCTGTAGTGAGAAGTTCTGTCCATTCCCTAGAGGACACCAGAGTCTGGCAGAGGTCCTGGGCTGAAACAAAGCCCCTTCCCGTTAGTCCTGCCTCAGCCAGGACTAGTAAGAGCAACTAGACACTTTGCCCAAAGGAAGGGGAATAGGAAGGGCAACTCAGAGTCCTAACCAACTCACTTTTCCAGCACCGAGAGTCTCAGTGACCAGGGCCTGAGTAACCTGTGTGTACATACATATATATATTTCTGTTCACACTAACAAAGCTGCCATTGATGGACACAGGGGCATTAAAGCCTAGAGCACATCCCGCAGCATGGGAAAACTCGTCAGATGACTGCTTTGAGACCTGGGCTCTGTGTGGGGACACATGGGCTGATCTTCTTGGTGCATTCCCAGGGCTGCATCACCAACCACCAGCCCCTCCTCCTGCAGACTCTTGGGCATGACTCACACACACACACACACACACACACACACACAAAATTGCCTCTGCTGGTGAACAGTCTTCTCCTCACAATGGATTTGCTGTACTATTCCACAGGGTGGGGGGGAACACCATAAACCAAAGAATTAATGTACGTGTCATAGTCTGGTGGCTGGAACACTTTGGTGAAGACGACCCAATAAATTCAGGGAGGTGCTGTGTTTGCATTCAGCGTGGGCCCAAGCTGCACACAGCCCGCTTGCTGTTCACATCGAGTGCTGCTAGACAGTCTCACTGCAGACCTTCTGACTAATTTAAAATATACACTTTTTTTGTACCAGGGATTGAACCCAGAAGTGCTTGACCACCGAACCACATCCTCAGTCCCTTTGTATAGTTTATTTAGAGACAGGGTCTCACTGAGTTGCTTAGGACCTCACTAAGTCGCTGAGGCTGGCTTTGAACTTGTGATCCTCCTGCCTCAGCTTCCCAAACCACTGGGATTATAGGTGTGCGCCACAGTGCCCAGTGAAAAATATACATTTATTACTTGGGTTTTCAAGGTGCTATGGTTTAGTCCTGCTGCTGGCATGCAGAGCAACTGCAGATCCTTCAGATTCTTCTTACCACTCACCCCTTTCTTTGCTGAGCCGGGTGCAAACCCCAATCCACCTCTGCAAGACTCTCTGAACCTCACTCACAGTCTGCATTTGAAGGGACTCAAGAACTTGCCTTTTCCTGTTACAGATGAGGACCCAGAGGCCCTGCCACCTGGCCAAGGTCTCAGTGACCAAGATCAGAAACCAGTTATCATGTCCCTTGGCCTTGGGACCTTTTTACTTACCCATTCGATATTTGGCAAATTTTTAAATAACCTGGTTCTTTGAGGAGCTGAGAGTTGGGAGACAAAGGGGCTGCCTTGAGGAGCCCACTGTCTTTGTTGTTGGGATTGCAAGAAGTACTAAAGCCAGTATCAAAGGGAAGAGGCCCTTGGGTACTTAGAGAGAGATTCTCCCCATGAGTGCAGCTCAAACCCAACAAGCACAAATCCTGGATTCACTAAATAAAGCTATTGGAAAAAAAGGTCCAAAGGATGGAGGCCAAGAGACACACAAGTGCCTTATCCTTCCTGAGAGCCGGGCTGAAGAGCGGCCCCAAGTGACAAAATGCGGGACTCAGGGCTGGCCCTCGACTCCAGCGAGGCTTTATATGAATCACACACCAGAGAACAAGGGGCTATTTCTCGAGTCATTTGTCAAGTTGACATCCCTGCCCAGAGTTATTTAGGGCTTTCTAAAGACGCTTCTTTCCCTCCCTGTTGCTGCAGGAAGCACCTGCGCAGCTGTTGAGCTGTGGTTTTGCTCAATAGCACTTTGATATCCCCGGAGGCCATCAATTACACTTCTGTCCCTGCCCTGTGGACATGGGCTGAGGCAAAGATAACAGAGCTTGGAGAGGATGATAAAGAAGAAGAGGAGGGTGGATTTCTCTGGGATCTGAGGCCAGACATTGTCTGGAGATGGGCTTCTCTTTGATTTCTGGGTGGAATCCTCCCGGCAAGGACAGTCTGAGTCCTTGACCAGCTGGTACTGGATCATAACTAGAGTGTTCCCATGAGACTAGGTCTCCCTCCTGGAGAGGGAGACCCCACTGCTTAGAGGACAAGCAGACTTGTCAGATGAGTGCTACTGGAGCAAATCTAGTCTTCGGATTCAAGTAGATGACTTAAGACAGAGGGAACTTGGACAGGGATCAGAAGGAAAACGTTGAAATAATTAAAAGACTTGGCGAATGAACCTTTGAAAGCAGTTAGGGGAAATTAGAGTTGTTGAGTCTAGGGAAGGGAAGGGTAAACTAAGAACCAGCTTTGATTACAGGGAGAATAATTGTGCAGAAATTAGCGGTCATTTCTATTGAAAATATGTGGGCTGTAGATGCTTTACATGGCTGCCTAAGGTTTTTGCTCAGAGAGTGTGGACCTGGCTGGGTTATTGCCTTGTTCTTATTCATTAGGTGGTGGGTCTCCTTCCTTAGAGATTTGCATGAATGAAAATGACATCCTCCCAGCTGCGGTGGCTTAGGGAAAATCTTAATGGCACATGGGCGTCCTCCCTTTGTTTCACACAGTCCAACGCCCCAGCATGGCTCTTGCTTCTGGACTGGTATTTGGACATTCCATCTCTGCTCCCTGGATCCACTCTGCAAATTGAGATCCCACTCTTCTCCCTTAAGTTCATCGTGGGTTACTGCAATGTCTGCTCAAAAATCATTAGTGCCTGTGGTGGTTTTCTGTGTCTATAATAAATACCTGAGGTAATCAACTTAGAGACCAGTGCTTTAAGGACCTCCCACTAGGCCCCTCTCATAAATGTTCTACTGCCTTCCAATAGCACCACCGTGGGGAACCAAGCCTTCAACACACAGGCTTTTGGGGGACACTTGAGACTCAAACTATAGCAGTGCCTACTCATTCATTTGCTCAACAAATTTTGAGTACCTGTTGTGTTGAGCACCTATTATATACATGCCACTATTCTAAGCCTTGTGCAAACAACATGGTACAAGGTACAGTAGGGCCTCAAGGAGTTCACTCTGTCTTCATGTCCTTGTTCTGAAATCTTTCAAGGCCCCCATCATCGGGTTTTAATATGTCTCTGTGATCTCATGACCACCACAAAAACCTTCTCCTTCTCTATAGCCCAGTTCATTCACCATGCCCTAAGCATTCTGGGCCTTTCTTTCTTCTCCCCAGGTCTCTGCCTAGAATATCCTTGCCCAGAGGTTATCTAGCTTTTAAGGCCAATACAAGTCTCCTCTCCTCCAGGAGGATTTCAGTGGCCTATTGGGGTTAAGAAGTCTCCAGCATTTCAGCCTCACAGTGCTCCTTACTGGCACTAAGACGTTTCCTGAGAAGAGAGAGCACACAGGACAGCTTCTGTGCCTGCTCTCAGCACCTGGGGACAAGCCAGGACGGGGTTGTGGCCTGTGGGGCTTCTCTCCCTATCCAGAGCTCTGCTGCCAGTGGTCAGAAGGCAGCTCAGGCGTCCCTGGTGCTGCCAGAGTGTTTAATGTCATTCATAAAAGGGAGGGACTATTGACTCTCTGAACCTAAAGGATTAGAGGATCATTTCTAAAACTACCTTGTTTTGCAGATGTGGAAACCAAAGTCCAGAAAAATCAACTTTTTTTCCACAGCCACAGGTGAGGAGGAGCAGAGTCAAATCTGTTCTCTTTGTCTACTATGCTATCCAGTCTCCACCTAGTTCAGCAATTGGCAGCCTCAAGACCCTAAGATTTCAAAACACATAAGGATAAACAGGAATTGTATTCATTTCCTGTTGTAGCTATAATGAACAACCACAAATGTACTGGTTTAAACAACATAAATTATTATCTTATGGTTTGTAGGTCAGCAGTCCCACATGGGTCTCACCAGGCTAAAATCAACGCGTTAATGCGGCCGTGCTTCTCTCTGGAGACTGCAGGAGAGTATCTGTTTCCTGACTTTTCCAGCCTGCAGGGGCTGCTGCACTCCTTGGCTTGTGGCCCTGTTTTCTCATCTTCAAAGCCAGGTGGAATCCTTTTCACCTAATATCACTCTGACTAGCCTCCTCATCTGCCTCCTTCTACTTTTAAGGACCCGTATGTTTTTATTGGGCCCACCTGGGGAATCCTTTGAAGTCATCTTAATAACAACCTAAATTTCCCTCTGCCATGTAACGTAACATATTTGGAGGTCCTAGGGATAAGGATGTGAGCATTTTTTAGGGAAACCATAGATAGTTCTTCCTACCACAGGGGAGAAACAAAAAGAGACCCCGCCCCCCCCCAATTTCTTTAATTTTCTGTGACCTGGAAAACTCACTCTGAAGATTTTCTAGACTTCTATTTTCAACTTCATCCTTCTCTTAAGAGTGGTGATCTGGTGAATTTGGCGAAGACTCAAAGGAAAGGAATGAAGATGCCAAAATGTATAGAAAAGGAGGCTCACAAAGGTTGGGATGAGAACCAAAGGGAAGCACATCTAGTTGCTGAGGACTTGAGATTTCCCAGGCTTTATCTGTGTGGGCTTAATCTGCTCAGGAGAAGTTAATATGTGAGACACCTAGAAGGAATCCCCAACGTGAAGGCATGCTGGTCATTAAAACCAATTAATAAGAAGAGGGGTAAGGAGGGAAAACGTCCTGGCCAATTTGAGGAGGGAAATCAATCAATTCCGCAGACTCATGATCTCACAGAATCTAAGGGACCTTATGAGATTCCCTATAGAGCCACACCTAGTGTAAGATCCCAGTGCACCTTTGGTTACTCATCATGACCCTTTCTTGTAAAGCTCTGACTAGGGGTAGGAAATTATGTAGATTCCCTTAGATCCTTTCTAGTTCTTTTGAGTCTATGATATTCTGTGAATCCCAAATTTTATTTCTAGTTATTTTGTTGGTATTGGTGGTAATATCAGGCCAGCTATCACTTTTGATCTTTTCCCTACCAAGATGGTAGGATGCTGACTGTTATCAAGTCTTTGTGGGCAGGGTCTGAGGTACTTAGACCACATGTAGCATTTAATCCCCACTTGGGATCATGAGGAAAGGGAGGAAGATCCAAGGACAGTATCATCTTCCTGTAGCTTTGGGATCTTCAGGAGCTCTTTTTTCCTTAGTGCTATGGTGGCCATTGTTTAATATGCTATTGCCACTCTCCTACTCCTTCTGGTAACAGACCCTGTTCCCTGGCCGCAGAGAGGGACATGTGACTCAGGAGAGTCAATTGCATAGCTCATATGCTTAGTCACAGTTAGTGGGCCAATCAGCATCATTCTTCCAATCCATGGTGCATGGTGTGGAGACTCCTCTCTGCTCAGTTCATAAGCTATGGAGAGACAGGTTTTGTTGGAAGATACATCCTCATCTCATGGAAGAGCAGGTTCCGGGTAGAAACAAAAAGAAGAGTGAGAGAGTCACAAGAGTTTCTCAAGCTTCCTCAATCTACCATCTTTTTTTTTTTTGGGGGGTGGATTTGGTTACATGGATAAATAAATTGCTCTTTTAGGCTTAACATTGGTTCAAGATCTGTTTATTCCATTTGCAACTCGTGGTTCCTGAATAATTTAGGACCTTTTGTTCTTGATTTTTATGTTTTCTAGAGAGTGTGAGAAGTCTTGGAGTTCAACCTGACCATGATGGTTTATGAAGGAATCAGCAGAGAGGGGGGGGAATGACCCAGGTAAAAAATCACAAAGGTTCCAGCCTATGGGGTCTGGCAGGTAAATCCAGGGTCCTGTTACCTTAACTCGTTTTTGGACCTCATCTTACTTAAAATAAATCATGGCCCATACTTATTAGTTTTAGGCCAACTTTGGAATCCTCAAGTAAGTGCTTTTCAGGTATAAATCAGAGGTTTAGAGAGTACTCAGTCGATTGGCTGGGAAGCCCAAGGCTTTGGCAGCAGAGAGGGAAAAAAGAAAACTAGGGAAGGGGATGAAATTTAGAAAAGTGAGTGGAGAGAGAGAGATGATGACCCATTATCAAAATAGTAAATAAATATCACCTATGTGTGAGGCTGTGCTAGTTTCGACTTGTCCTGCCAAAGCATCAAGTAGAAACCTTATTTGTGATGACAGACACTAAAGTTAGGTGTGTCTGGAGTAAGAAAAATGCACACCCAGGCATGACTGGCAGAAAAGTCAATGGGCAATTACTCAAGAAGGCTGTTGAGGAAGAAACAAGAATTAATGGGCCCACATCTAAACTAGAAGTTAAGCTAAAACATATGGAGGAAAAAAAAGCTTTTTTTTTTTTTTTTTTTTTTTTAAAATTCACTTAAAGGCTGGAACAGTCTACACAAAGAGGCCATGTGTCTCCCTTAGAGGAAGCTGTTGAGAACAGTTTAGACTGCCTCACGGCTGCTTCACCAAGCTTGATACTATGCCTCTGCCCGTCACATCTGCTTTTCAGTAACGCCATGGGGGGAGGCAAGTTGTCCCCTTGGACCTTTAAACATAATCTGTCTATGGGTTTTGCATTTTTTTTCCCCTAGCAGAGAGAGATTTTTGTGTTTGTTTTTACAAAGAAAGGGCTTAGTATGTTTCTTTTCTTTCTATTTTTCTTTTGCAATAAGCTGTTGAACAAAATGTACATAATATCACCCAAACTTTTAACCGCTTCCAGATTTGGATGCTGTGTTTCTTTGCATAGACTTTAGCAAGTCAGGACGGATCTGAAAGGTCAGAATGTGCCTGAACTTTTGACTCTTCCCCTCAGTTCACACACTGTTGTGTCTGCATTGTTTTATCTTAAAAAATGGAAAACCAGAAGCCATTCTTTAGCCATATCTTGTGCAGAGAGCCTTTTCCCCTCTCATAGACCGTGCCGCCATCTGAAAACTTGAAAACACCCCAGGAAACCATCACGTCATTTGTCAGGACTAATCGCCACACACAACTTGCATTTCCTTCCTGGACGTCATGGGCCCTGGTGCTGTAGTTCCCACGTTATTTCTGTCGTTGTCCCCAGAACTGTAACTCTTGATCCTGAGCCTGGGCAGGACAGCTTGTCTCAGCATGACCTCTTATGTAAGCGTCTGTGGGGAAAGTTGGCAATCAACAAATATTTTTTCCAGCCCTAGTTTTCTCTGCAGCCTTGAAAAAAATATTTCTTGGAGGCTGCTGCTGCAGTCCTGCAACAGGATGGCAGATTACCAGCTTGGAAATGTCTCGTGCTGCATTTTTAGGCTCTAAAATCAGAATGAAGAGAACCAAACTGCCAAAAGATGCTGGATTATGGAGAGCCAGGACATGTAGGTGGGTTTCTCTACAGGGGCCCACGCATCCATACTGTGGGTAACCGCTGCAAAATGACACGGTCATTGCGGGGCCATGGATGCGAGAATCAGCAGATGAGAGGCACTAACCTGGGAATGGAGATGTGATTTCATGGCTAACAGCACCAAAGTCAGAGTCACTGTAGTAAGAGAGTACATTCCTACACACAAGTGCACTGGGACTGCATATTTGTAGATTCCATTTCTCCTTGGGCCACTCCATCTCAGAAACTGAAAGGAGGAGCAATTTACAAACAGCAGCCTCAAGACATTCTGCCTCTAGCTCCTGTGACTGAATCTAGTGGAAAAGCAACCACAGTTCCTTCCACCAGAGAAGACAGTTCCTGTGGGTGCCTTGTAGGGATGTTCAGACAGACAGCACAGCTTCCTGGTTCACTGGAGGAGGTGGGGGAGGAGTGGGAGAAATTCCTGGGAGCTAAAACCCTTCCTCCCATGGCAGTCGCCTGTGAGAACGGCCTGGCTGCAGTTGCTTTTCTGAAGTAGCCATCATCCCCCCACCCCTTCCCTGCAGAGTGGCCATTGTGAGGTCTCAGCTGGGATGATCTTGAGTTCTCAGTTTCCCTGCAATGGTACTGTTCTGGGGCCACTGCCTATGCTGAAGGCTAAGCTGATTCCTCTGAGTAATTTAAATCATCTCAAAACGAATTACCAAGTGAGTTCCTTATTAGGGGAGGAGGGATTATGGGAATGGCAGACATATTCAGAGTTCTTTTAGTTTTCCAGGGGTTCACCAAGACCCTTGAAAGAGGACTTATTGCCTGTAGCTTGGAAATGTTACTACATGTCTAGGAAGTCACTGCTCTGCTCATTGTGCAAGGCTGGGTCTGTGACTGTATTAATCCCACTTCTCTTGTCATTGTCTCCATAACACGGAATGAGGAAAGAACCACCTGGAGAGGAAGTAGTTGTAGTACTGTACAACTGTACAATTGTAGTTCAATTGGCTAATCCTTTGGTCATGCGTAGCTAGGATTGGCTATATAATTTGTGGAACTGTGCTAGTCAGATATCCATTACTCTAACAAAATGCTTGAAATAATCAACTTAAAAAGAGGAAAGGTTAATTTTGGCTCACATTTATGGAGTTTTCAGTGCATAATTGGTTGGCCCCAATGATCTGAGACTGAACATCATGGCAGGGAGCTCGTGGTGGAACAAGATGCTTATCTCCTGGTGGCTGGAAAAAGGCAGAAAGGAAAAGCCCGCTGTCCCACACAGTCCCCTTCAAGAGCATGCTCCCAATGTCCTAAGACTTTTTACTAGTCCCCCACTCCCTAGAGACTTCACCATTTCCCAATAGTGCCACAGGCTGGGGACCAAGACTTTACATGAGCCTTCGCGGGTCACTTATCCAAACCCTAGCAGAGGCCCAGTACAAAATGGAAATGAGGGATCTCTTGTTGAAAAATTATCAAGAATTTCAAAATTGGAACAACTGAGCATTAAACCAGTACAGGTCCCATGCAACAGCACAGATCATGTGTTCATGACACCCCCCTTGACTGTAGTTTTTATTGAAGTCTAGTTTTCAGAGTGAAGCAGCCAGAAGAGGCAATACTTTAAGAATTGTTCAAGAAAGCCAGGAACGAGGCCTGCCAGCTGGCCGCCAGCAAGGCATTCTTGTGAACAACTAGTGCCTTGTGGGTCACTATGAATAGCGGGCTCTCGTCCAGTGACTTTCCATAGGTTAAATCATTTTATATGCTCGCATGCCTATCAATGATTTAGACCTATTAAATCGTTCATCCTCACAATGAACATATAAAGTAGGCACTGTTACCTCCTCCAGCTTTATAAAGTGAGTAAACTGAGGCACGACCGAGTTTAAGGAAATATTGATTTAGAGTTTGGTTCTCCACTTTCTGATAATCTCTTTCAAGTGTACTCGGTGCTAGCTAGATGTTGAGGGACTGAATCATGTTAAATTTACAAATAGTTGATTTGGGGGCTATAAGAAATTTATTTCTGTATGCTGATAGGCTATACCATTCCAGTAACTGAGGTATTTATTTCCAATAATCCAGAAGCACCTCTTTGGGTATTGAGGTTCCTGGAGAGAGCAAAATAAGGATCGGAAGGTTGCGCAGTGAGCACAGAATCAAAACAAAGCTAATTACAAAATCTCAGGGGACATACTGACTAGACGAACGTGAATTTGGGAAATCGTTCTTGTGTTTCCTGCTCATCTTCCTGGGACAGGAGCGACCTGCTGGTGAACACAGGGCCTCTCTCTGCAGACGCCACCTTACCACCTCATGCCAGGCCATCAAGGAGGTTGTCCCTTTCCCTCCATTACCGCATCATGGTCTGGGATTGTTTTAGCCAGCTTTTTCACTGCTGTGACTAAAAGACTCAACCAGAACAATTGTAGAGGAGGAAAAGTTTATTTGAGGGCTCAACGTGTCAGAGGTCTTAGTCCATAGAAGGCCGGCGCCATTCCTCAGGGCTCAAGGTGAGGCAGAACAACATGGGGGAAGAGTGTGGTGGAGGGAAGCACTTCTCATGGCCATCAGAAAGCAGAGTGAGATCTCTACTGGCCAGATACAAATATATACCCCAAGCCACGCCCCAATTTCCACTTCCTCCAGCCACACCCTACCACCTCCCTTCCACTCGGTTAATCCCTATCAGGGGATTAAGTCACTGATTGGGTTAAGACTGTCACAACCCAATAATTTCTCCTCTGAACCTTCTTGCATTGTCTTATACATGAGTTTTGGGGGACACCACATCTAAACCATAACAGGGATGCAATCTCAAACCTCTTGATCCTAGCAATGTCTTATCTACAAACCAACCCTGAGGATGCCCCATCCATGGGCCTTTTGATTTCTGCTGGTTTCTACTTGAGAGCACACTGAATCCAGGCCACTATCTGGTCCCTAAACCCAGCATCTAAGTAGCTCTAAAGAGGAGTAGAAACTTAACACCTTAAAATGAGATTACATTGGTTCCATCATGAATTTAGGATAAAGATGCCAGTTTGGCCCCTTGGAGGTAAATTAACTGCCTACCTTTGGAATAAATAATTAAACTGCACTTTGATTGGTTTCAAGTGGGGTTGAGGATATCAGCATAAAGCAAATGACCTTAGCATCTTCAAGGAATTTTTGTTTTGTTATTTAATTTGTAATCCTCCTCTTGAAAGAAACGTTCTTCCTACGGTCAGGGTGATTTGTAAAATCATTTTCTACTGATGCAAAGAGAAACTGCTGGAAGTGATTTTAAAGGGGCCTCTTTTGAGGACCATCTTAAAGAGTAGCACAACAGAATAAAAGGATGATGGTGAGGATGGTGAGGATGATGATGATGATGTTGGCAATGATGGTGATAAAGGTGATAGTGATGATGATGGTGATAACGGTGATGGTGATGGTGATGGTGAGGACAGTGATGGTGAGGATGGTGATGGTGTTCATGGTGATGATGAGGATGATGATGGTAAGGATGATGATGGTGAGGATGGTGATGGTGAGGAGGGTGAGGGTGATGGTGAGCATGGTGATAGTGATGAAGGGAGTTTTACTATACAGGCATAGGCATAGTTTTACTATATAGGAAGTTTTACTATATAGGCATCAGGCACTGTGCTAACCGAATTAAAATACTATCTTTTAACAGCCCTGTGAGGTTATTCTCAGTTTGATGAGAGAAATAGATTTTCAACTTGTAATGTTGGTAGAGGTAAAAATGATGAGTCTTGAAGTCTGACCTTCAAGCATTGAGAAGGGGTGGTTCTGCAGGGCTGGACATGGGCTGGACGCAGGTGAGGCAGATGCAGGTGAACCAGGGGCCACAAGGAGCCAAGGAAGAGGGTCTTCAAAGAACCAGGGCAGAGGTGTTTCTTTTAGGAGGAGGCATACCTAGACTGGGCTCTCCTAAGATCCCTGACTGAGAATGGATTGGATAGAGCACCAGAATCATCTCTCTATTTATTTGCAAATACTAATTATAACTTATTACATTGCGCATATTTATGCTCAAGTTAACTGTGAGTTGGTCACATGCCATTCCCTGGTGTGGAGTTTGCCCACCTACCTCAATCTTCTGTTGCTCGACTGTAAACTCCAGTTACTAGAACCCCTTCAGATACGGCAGGGGTCAGATGGTCTTCTCCTCCCCGGGAGGTGGTTTAATCATTTTCATTTATGAAAGAGGAAACAGTGGCTCAGAGGTACTCATTAATTTTCACAGCTAGATAATGCACAGGTGCAGAGTCCAGACCTGGGGCTCAGATCTTTCTGGCTCATTCCCTGGAGCATCCCCAGTGGGCAGTACAGGCCATCAGCTACGCTCAATCGCAGGCATTCCATCGAACTTGTCCCTGTTCTCAGTGGGCTTTTCTCTGCCCTGCCACACACAGCTGTCCCCAAGGGTGTAATAATCTCAACTACCCTGTCTCATTTAGCTCATTGCTCTGTACTGCTTATGGAAGGCAATGGAACAAAGCAAGAATACAGCTCGTGATTTCCTTCCCTACTTCTCATGTTCAAATCAAAAGCAAAGTCAAGACACAACAATAGGAACGCTAACAACGATCACTTATAGTTGTGGCAGGGAATCAAAGAGTGCTATAGCATCCATGCTGGGCCAGGTACTGTTTGAAGCATGTTTATTAGTTCTGTTTGTCCCATATCTTCATAAAACAAAGGATGAAGTGTGTAAGGCAGAGAGAGGGTGCTGGGGTTTTAGTTTCCCTTGACCCAGTCTTTGAACTTCCCCAAATGAATTTTAGAAAGGCTTGACCTAAATAGAATCTGATTCTTACTTGCGGCTCCAAAAATATTTCCACTCCAAAGCCTGAAATTTTGGCAAAGGGAGGTGCCAGACAAGAAGCAAGGGTCTGAGGCCCACCCTGGATCCCCCAGGCCTGATCTGTCTGGTGTGTTTCTCAGAATCTGTGGCTCCTTCTCTCCTTCCTCCTCCCTTGCTTTCTTCCTCTTACCACACAAATCTTTTTTTTTTTTCCCAGGGTGAAGTGCGCCTGCTGATTAATTTGAGTGACAACATCTCCTCTTCTCTTGGTCTCAGGGGTCAAGGACCCCACTCTTTGGACCCTTCTACATGTTCCTGCATCCTGGGGTGGGGGGTGGAGGCCGCTCTGCTTCCTTGTGCCAGCAGAGCCGCGCAATGAAAGACACATGTGTGCAGTGAAGGGGAGAATTTGGCTTCCAGGGTCCACGGCACACTCAAAACCCAAATCTGCTGCGGTAACTCCCCTCATAAATCTCGACTTTTAACTACAAATTATTTAGACTATCTGGTTTCACTTCCTTCTCCTCTCCCATCAGATTCAAAGAATCTTAGACTTAAGAGAAACATTGAGTCTGAATTAAGCTCCATTATAAACTTGATCATGGTTAAGTCTCTGGTTTCACAGGGGAAGCTGAGCAGCAGGCAGAGGTGGGGGCAGGGGGACTTCAAGGCAGGGGCCAGAAGATATTTACAGACAAAAGGCATCTGCAAAGCAATGGAGTATGGAAGATGGAAAGGTCCAAATCGGGGAGGGTAAGGGAGGAAGAAGACTAAGGAGAGGCCAGCCTACCTCATTGTGATGTTATTATCCTTAATCACTGTCTTGGGTGGTATATCTAACACAAGTTCTAAACAGGAAATAAATCATATTTCAGGGGTTCCAGTAAGAACATAATGACAGCTTTGGAGCAGAGTTGCAGCCACTCTCTGCCATTTAGCCTCTGCCCCTCCCCTTGGCCTTGGCCTGGGTCTAGGCTGCTCTTGGATCCCTCCAGGGGACCTTCCACCCAGTTCAAGTACCTGCTTGCAGCCTTTCCTGGTCCAGCACACAAACAAACTTTGAATGAGAAAGGAAAACACTGGCTTCATGTTCTGAGGCAGGCCTGAGGCAGGGATTTCCCAGCGACAACCAGTTCTCCCCATTAGGTAGATAGGAGCCAGGAACAGGTCGAAAAGCCATGAGTCAGGCCTGGAGAATTTCAGTTTCAACACCCTCTCTACAAGAGGCTGTTTAACCATACCTGTTACCTTCAAGGAGAAGGTCACTGACTCTGTAGTAAATGATTATTTGCTGGGTGCTTCACTTACTGTTCCGTTTAGTCCCTTTACATTTTTGGCTCATTTTTTGGGGGGGAGGAATTATGATGTGATTCATTTTGTTTTATGGGATGGTAACCAGTCAATGGCCAATTGGTTAGCTGGTTCCATGTGATGGAGAGTGTATGCAAACAACTCTGTGGAGGATTGAAGGACAGGGCTGGCCAGCTTGGTATCAGTCTGTAGTTCAAGTTCTGGTATAGGTTGTCTCACCCAAGTCAAGGGCTCACTGAATACTGAAAACCAGTGGTCTGAGCAGGGAAGGAAGGAAGGACACGGGTACCAGGCTTCTAGAAAGAACATCCATTTGTGAAGTATTGTCACTGTACTCAGAGTCTCCTGCTCCCAACTTCTGCCGTCAGCCCTCAGACCAACTGTTAGGACTCGTGAGCCTGTGTCCTGAGGAGATAACTTAGTCAAGGGCCACTCTTCGCCTAGTCATGCCTGCTGGAGTCTTCCTTGGTGTCATGGCAAAGGGCAAAGAAAAGAACTGCCAAATCAGACCTATAACCTACCACGTTAAGTCAGCCCCTTCATTTTCCTCAAGAGAATAAGTGTTCAGAATCCTATTGTTGGAGAGCACTTGTAGAAGGATGAGGAGGATGGAGGATTGGTTGATGGAAGGGTCAGATGCATCCCGATAATTTCTTCACCCTTTTCTTGCACTTTTTCTCTGTAGGACTCATTTAATATTTATCATTAGCTTCTTAAGAATCAGAAGCATAGCCGGGCGCGGTGGCGCACGTCTGTAATCCCAGCACTTTGGGAGGCTGAGGCAGGAGGATCGCGAGTTCAAAGCCAGCCTCAGCAATGGCGAGGCACTTAGCAACTCAGTGAGACCCTGTCTCTAAATAAAATACAAAAAAGGGCTGGGGATGTGGCCCAGAGGTCGAGTGCCCCTGAGTTCAATCCCCGGTACCACAAAAAAAAAAAAAAAAAAAAAAAAAAAAAAAAAAAAAAAAAAAAAGAATCAGAAGCATATTGGGTTAGTCACCTTTCCATCCCTATAATTAAGAGAAAAAGGTTATTTGGGCTCACAGTTTAGGAAGTTAGTCCATGATCCATTGGCTCTGTTGCTGTGAGCCTGTGGTTAGCATGCCATGTGGGAGCACAGGGCAGAGTAAAAACCATGGACAGGAAGAAACAGAGAGTGAAGGGAGGTTGAGGTCCACTTCACAGGCTCATCCCCAATGCCTAAAAGCCTCTCACTAGGTCCCACCTTTAAAGGTTCCACCACCTCCCAGTACATTGAAGATGCAAACTATAGCACACATCCTCTGTACCTACATCCAGGAGCTGGCCCAGTCTGCTGGGGCCTGAAGCTTAATAAGTGTGGGGGCCTCATTTAAGAAAATTCAATATTTTTTCAGAATAAAAGAAATAAAAATAAATTTTAATTAAAAAAAATATTTATTTGCTTTAGTTGTACACAATGCATTTTTATTTTTACGTGGTGCTGATGATCGAACCTGGGCCACGCACATGCTAGGCGAGTGCTCTACCTCTGAGCCACAATTCCAGCCCCATAAATTATAATTTTTTTTTTTTTTTTTTTTTTTTTTTTGTGGTACCAGGGATTGAACTCAGGGGCACTCGTCCACTGGGTCACATTCCCAGCCCTTTTTTTTGTATTTTTATTTAGAGACAGGGTCTCACTGAGTTGCTAAGTGCCTCGCCATTGCTGAGGCTGGCTTTGAACTCGTGATCCTCCTGCCTCAGCCTCCCAAAGTGCTGGGATTACAGGCGTGCGCCACCGCGCCCGGCAATAAATTATAATTTTAAAATGCTGATAAATACCACATACATCATAAAATTTCAGAAAACTAGCATATGATTTTTAGTAACTGCCTATCATACCATTGTAATACTGTTTTCCCCACACTTTCTGACTTCATACTCTTTGATGGACTCTTCATATGACAACAACCTCAAAGAAAAACCAATAGGAAGATGATGCAGTCCTTCCTCTAACAGGAAACTGTTGGAATGCATAATCCTATGACCTGCAGGAAGACATATTTGCTATTTAGAATAATATTGTAAAATTTTGCCCTAAAGAGACAGAGAGATTTTCTTTTCTCACTAGGTGGCCATGAGAATTGGATTTTCTGCTTGCAATTTGGCATGGTCGATGATGGCAAGAAGTCCTTCAGAATTCCTGCTGCCTCCACAATCTCAAGCCTCCATGACGCTCCATTTCCCATATATTTGCAGGGCCAGATTCTATACTTACACAGTGATAGACTTCACATCACTATACTAGTGCCTTCATATCACCATGCTACACTAGTTGTAGAAGTATTTTGTAGAAGTATTTCTAGAAGCAATTCCCACCCCACGATGAATAACAATGACTTAATATGTATAGAGATGACTGTGAACTCACTAAATAATATCCTATTAAACCCAAACTAGGTATATCTTCAATTCAACTTCACCTCAGCCAAGTTCCAAAAATACTATGGGACTCCAAAGCAACCCCACACAAGGTGTTCACAAGTGTGGCGAAGGAGATATCAGAGTAGGAGAGTCTTAACTCATTATGGTTGAGATATTTTGCTTTTGCAAAGTTCATGAAACATATATGGGCTCTGTGGCTTGTTCTTCATTCACATAGAGGCAAATCTGCCTCTGCTTATATACTCATCCTCAGTATCCTCAGTGGTTTGGTTCCAAGACTCTTTGTAGATACCAAATCTACAGATGCTCAAGTCCCTTATATAAAATGGTGTGTGTGTGTGTGTTTTTTTTGTTTTGTTTTGTTTTTTGTTTGCATCTAACCTATGCACACTGACCCCTATACTTTAAGTCATCTCTATATTACTTCTAATTCTTATACCTAGCACACACCTGCACATCACTTCATTTGTGTGGATTCAGCATAGTACACCGCATGTGGCAAATTCAAGTTTTGCTCTTTGGAACTTCATGATATATATATTTTAAATCCATGGATGTGGAAATTGCACATAAGAGGGCCAGTGTATCCATTTTGAAGCCTAGTTTGGTGTTCATTCAATGGCTGATAATTGAAAGAATTGAGGAATTAATCCGTAAAGACAATGAAGATTGGTGTGCTAGGACATCAAAGGAAAGGCTCTGTGTGTGTGCCAGACATGCGTGTGTGCCTGATGAGGGCTCTTAGGGAAGCATAGGGGGCTGGCTGTAGGAAACTTCCAGGGATGTTGAGACCAGGGGTCTGGTTTTCAGATCATGAGGTGGTTTTTCTGAAGCACAGGGTAGTCTTGGTTGATAACAAAGATGAGCGGGCAGGCTGGACACGACAGAGAAAGAGGATGAGAGGTTAGGTAGGGAGTAGGGAGCGAAGAACAACACAGAAAGAATTTCCTAATCAGGCCTCCCATTCTTCCCCTAGCAGTGATGAGTCTGTGTGTAGCTCTTGGAAGAGGATGTGGCAGAGGTCACCTGTGGGTTTGAAACAAAGCTTCCTGAAGTGACCTGCCAGGGATAACTTCCCACTGGTCCTGGAGAAAAGGCATTGCTGAGCCTGAGGATCTATCTGTTTTGTTTCTAGGAGGCCTCTGTAATCAGCTCTTTTTCTGGATGAGAAAGCAGTTCGGTGGAGGGCAAGAGCAGAGTGTGATCCCTGAGACCCATTTGTGCCCCTTGTGAGATCCAATCCTGAGCTAAGCAAGGCTTCATAGTCTCCATTTCCTCGTCCTCTGGGGCTCCAGTGCTCTCCATTCATCCATGGATTCCCATGATTGTGTATTAACTGTGTGTCGATGGCTACCACATGCCACGCTACTCTGGATCTGGGGACACTTGGGGAAATAGACTGGCAGACCTCCTGCCCTCAGAGAGCTTCCAATCTACAGGAGGACAAAGAGTGTATCAGCAAACAAATGACATTCTGCAGCTCCAGAGGGTGACAGGGTCACAGATAAAATGAAAAAGGGGGACCCACTTGGGGCTTGGTGGGGACAGCAATTTCAGGAGTATGCTTCCTTTTGAGGACTGGACACCTGTGATGGGAACAGTGTGAAGAGACAGTTAAGCAAGCATCCAGGAAAGAGTGTGTTAAAGGGAAAGGGAACCCTCTGCCACCAAGAGGTGCTGGCACATGGATGGTCAGAGAGCATGACAGTGTGTCCCACATGAAGTAAAAGAGATGAAGAGAGGGAAAAGAGGAGGCTAGAGAGAAATGGGCTCCATAGATGATGATTTGGGGCATAATGGATTGGAGCAAATTAGCTTATGCTTTTAGCCAAATTAACTCTCCATTTTCATGATACCATCCACGCACCTAGAAGGTGCAGAACGTGTAGAAGAAGACCCTGGTGAATGAAAAGACCACCAAATCGGTGCCAATAACAGCTGCAGGGAATTGTGACGGTAATGGAAGGAGTCTCAGTCCCCAGAGGAGCATTGGGGCATAGTAAATGGGTCTCACATGACCTACTCTGGGGCATGTTCCAAACTGCCCAGAGGGTGAGCTGGCACCAGCTATGAGGAAATCGTCTCTATATTAATAAAGACCACTTTGGTTACTGTGAGTGAATAAGCTGGAGTGGTATAAGTGAGGCAGTAAAGAGGCCAATTAGAGGATTATTACAATAGTTCAGGCTAGAGATGGTGGTTCATGGTCATGCCTGCAGAGACGTATATTGGACACAGAGTTGGGAAGATTTGCTGACAATTGGTGAAGGAGAGCGAGGAGGGGGGTGGTGTTATCATTTGCTGAGATAGCAAAGACAAGAGGAAAATAGAATTTGGGTAGGAACATTAAAAGTCCCATTTGAGTTTTGCTTGCAGTACCTAATGGGGTTAAAAAGGACACTGGCCAGAAGAAATCTGCAGCCCAAGGGGGAGGTCGGGGCTGCATTTATATATTATCAGTTTTATGAGCTTCACCAGTGCTTCAATAACGTTGTGAGCAACCAGGAACAGGTACAGTTCGGTTGTTGCCAGTGGTGCTGTGGCAAGACCCCTGGCTGTTCATCAGACCTTCTCGCTTGTCCCAAGGAGCGTTGTTGCAGGGAGCAGCTGCCTGCTAGGACTTGGACTCACTTCTCAGCCCCTGCTCCTTTTAAGTGGAAGCTCCTGAACACTGATGCCAGGCCAAAACATTGACCAAGTGGTTATTTCTTATGGATTCCCTCTCTTCCCTGTTTAGCTGGCTAGATGCAGATGAAGACGAGTCCCTTGGGCAGTACTTCTCAGTCTTGGCACTACTGACATATTTGGGCCACAACATTCTTTGCTGTGGCAGCTGTCCCGTGTGTAGTAGAATGTTTAGCAATATCCCTGGCCTCTACCTACCAGATACCAAGAGTATGCCCCAGGAGTGACAATGACTATCTCCAGACATTGCCAATTGTCTCTGGGGGGGGGGGGGGCAAAGCACTCCTGGTTAAGAGTCTTTACCCTAAGATGGTGAAGCCACAGAATGGAAAACTTTGGCTCTCTGAATCACTGCATGGATGACAGCCATCACTCTCCGATAAGAAAACTCACCTTGTACTTTCACATGAGTGTCTATTATGTAAAACCATTAACATTTAAGGTCTTATTTGTTATAGCAACTGTGTTACTCTAATAAGTCCAGCACCATAGTAATGCCATAAGCAAAACATAGCAAAGTGTAAAAACTACCACCTTCTTGCCTGTTCAGTCTGTGTACATAAACCATCCAACTTCTCTGAGCCTTAGTTTTTATTCTCATCTGAAAAATAAAGCAACGTTGGACTAGATATGTAGTTTCCAAATATTTAAGACTATAACTCAGTGGAAGAAATGCTCTGTGACCAAGGACACACATGAGCTTCACAGAACAACACTTACCATTATTGTGAGTGTGTAAGTCCAATACTAACAGGATACTACACTGCTGTTGCAGTTACGGGTGTAAAGAATGTGTAAGAAAATGGGAAAATGATGATTTTTTTAAAGGTGTGTTGAAAATGATGATTTTATTGGGCTGAAAAGCAAGCAGTCCTGAGTTCCTTTCTCATGGCAATTATCTTGAACATTTAGGCATAAAACCCCATTTTTGCTTAGAAATGTTTTTCTAATGGAAAGGAAACCTAATACTACATTTTCGATCCAAAGAAAACCTGGGTTCTGGCCTCTGCAATGCTTCTGACAGACTGTATAATCTATAAAAGTGGTGAAAGGAAAATATGTTGCTTCCATTAGAAATTCTGGGGGGAGAGAGAGTGGCATTATTCACATTCTAAGGACCAGTTCTATATAAATATAAGGTGTCATTCTGTTTGCCTTTCATAATGAGAAAGAATGACATATTATGAAACTAAAAAAAATAAGACTGAGTAATTGCTGCCATAGACATTCACCAGAGCACCAAGGACAAACTCAAAAGGTAGTCTATTTTCCTGTCCCAACCCCTTTTCCTTACTTTAAAAAAGTCTGTCTTGAATCTGCAGGCTACAGGGTCCCTGGCAGCTATAGTAGAAGTGAAGGAACCAGCTTCTGTTGAGACACCATGCTCCCACCCCGCTTTCTGGAACCTTCAATGGAAAGTTTTATGAAAAGATACAATAGAGTCAAAGAGCAGGTAGAGGTGCAGTATTTTTGAAAATTCTAATTTTTCCAACACGTCCTCAATGGTTGCTTCCTTTGTGACATAGTCTGGTGGGGTTGTACATTACTTTGTCATTTGGTTCCAGAAATTGGTAAACTGTTTAATATCTCTCTGAAGAGTTATATTTTGTTGCTCACAACATAGAGACCTCCTACGACTGCAATTTTCTGGACTTCAATTGCTTGTGAAATGTCTTTTGGAAAGGCTAAGCAGGTATCAAGGGCACTGTTATCTTTCTTTTTCTACCCAGGTACATTAGTGTTTCATGCCTCAGTGGATAAGAAGAGAAATTATGGAAGGCGGAAGAGGGAGATCTGAAACAGATCTCAGGCAAAAAACAGAGTTACATATCAATACAGAGAGTGTATAGTAGGATGTTCCTTGTTCCAGAAAGACAGTAGAATGGAATGTCATCACATTACCCTTCCCAGAATACTGCAGTCTTGAAATTCCTGGGCACTTTGGTTTATATTAATAATTATGATGATGCTAATGAAAATAATAATAGTGGGTAGTAATGATTTAATGATCTTTAAGTGATGGATACTATAGTAAGAGATGTATGTGTATTGTTTCATTTAATCCTCATAATAATCCAAGAGGCAAATTCTACTGTTATACTCATTTTATAAATGAAAAGACTGATGCTTCAAGAGGGTTCATAACTTGCCTGAGTATCAAACTTAACCCATGACACAGCTAGAATTTGAACTTGAGTCAGTTAGAATCTGGTTGGTGTTCTTATGCTGTGCCGCCTTCTTGATGTTCATAAAGTGTTCATAAAGGACGTGCCTATGGCATTCTGAAGGGGTCTCGTGGGTATTTACACCACTGACAGTGATACAGTGATGATATCCTCTTTTATTGACACCTTCCTCTTTTTTTTTTTTTTTTATTTGAAATAATGCTTTCCCTAAAATCCAAATGTGTTAGCTCTAAAGCACCGTGAGAACATTTCTTTGCTTCTTCACAATTTGTCAGTTTATAATATTCCCTAGTTGACAACCTTGAATCTCTCTTTCTTTTGTAAATGAATCCATTTTGCCTGATCACATGCCACGGGGAATGTGCCACAGGTCCAGTCATAGTGATTGGCCCAGGACATGATTCAGCTGGGCCAATCAGCGATCTTCACTTTTGCCCCTGGAGGTGGTAGAGAAGTCTCTTTAGTTCAACAAGCTGATAAATCATGTTTTTTTTTTCTTTTTTTTTTTTCTTTGACTTCAGTTATTTCAGGTTGGGCTTCTGAAAGAATCCTGGTTTATAAACTTGTCCTCTGTTCTCAATTTTTGTTTTACTGTGGGCCCCGTACACCTTAGCTATGGAAGAATTTGATTGTGTATCAATAAAGACCAAGCATTTAACTTGAGAATAAAACAAAAATGAGGTAAAGATGGAAATGGGACTGATTAGGAAACCTCTTCCATGTAGGTGTTGGAGGACAAAGGTACAAGGGAAATTATAATATTCCTTTTCAAAATATTAATTTAAATATGGGAAGAAGTTTTTGTAGGAAGGAGGTGATACAGGAGATGCTGTCTTGCCTACATGGAGAAGAGTCATGAGAATTTTGTAGATCTAATCTTTATCATTTTATGCCAATTGAGGATTCATGATACTTTAGGCTTTATGAAATATTTCTCCTCTGGGCACTTGTGTTTGCATAAGTTTTCTATATTTGGTATGCATGTTTTTCTAGTAGAAGCTTTCTCCATTGTGTACATCTTTCTCCCCCCAAGGGACCTATAAGGAAAAAAATAATCAGCTTGTTTTTCTAAATAGAGGTTTGTGCTAAACACAAAAATCTAGCTACAAGTAAATTCTGCTCTGATCTTGAGGGATAAAATAAACACAAAGCAACGCAGAGCTATGTTTTGCCAGAGCCAAATAGAACATGACGTTCAGAAGTTTCCAATTGAGTTCTGAAATTAGAATAAATCTTGGCAAAATGCATACTCATGTCCCATTAGGAATCTTATCACTTGGACTCAGTTCTGGCTATTTCCACTCCTTACTCATTCCAGTAGCTCCCAGGAGGCCTGAGGACCTTTCTCCATGTGTTTTGGAGCTGCCTCAGGACTGCTGATTTTTTCTTTCTTGTTGGCAAGACCGTGCCCCAGTTAGGATGGAAATAGAGCATGAAGAAAGCAGTCAGTGGGCTAAGTTTTGAAGGCCCACTTCCAGCCCCACTGCTACTAGGAAGCCCAGTTGTTGCTGCTGGATTTGTGCACCGAGTACTCATGACCGCCTGGTTTTACAACTGCAACCCTTCTAGAAGCATTTGGTTAGAGATACTGGATTTAACCTTTTGATTGGACCTTGAGTTCTAGCTCACTGTGAAAGACTCCCTGGATTATACATTCTACAAGATGTAGTTCATTTCCAGATTTGCAGCCTTCTTGGATAGGTCCTCTGGTTCAAGTGTGAGTTTGGGAGTTTTTATGAGTTCCTATCAGGAAGTTGTTGAAAGCAGCCATATGGTTGCCAATAAGTGTCAAGCAAGGAGTTGAGTTACCTTCCAGGAGCCAGGATACCACATTTCCTCACCAGCATGGACTTTGAAGTACCCCTAAGCCCAAGACTTCATCTCATCTCCTCCTATTCATGAATCAGAGCATAGACACTTGAGTTCCCCAGTATCATCTTTGACACTTAACATGCCACATTCATTCTAACCTCAAAACTTTGGCTCGTTCCAGATTCTCCTCTTGGGATCTTTCCCTCCATTCCCCAAATGCCCTTCATCCCTCAAACTCTTCTCTGGCCTTACACGCTCTGCAAAGTATCCTTGTCAACAATTTCAGTCCATGTTGGTTTCTTGCCTCTCTCTTTCCTCAGTCTCTACCATCATACAAAGACTTCATGTCTTACACTCTTCCCAAAGCATCTTGAAGTCAGGGTACGTATTTCAGACTTTCTTTTCTTTTTTTCTTTCTTTTTGTATCTCTTGCAGTTTGAAAAATAGGAACTTGGTATTTGCTCAAAGTACTTGGTATTTGCTCAAAGTTCAATCTAATAAAGTTCATAATCTGATTTTTAAAATGTGCAAAATCTGAACACTAAAAATTAGACAATGTAACTGAGATAAACCAAAGGGGATCTAAGTGGATCCTGAGTGTTCTTATCACACCCAAAAGATAACTGTGTGAGACGATGGCTATATTAATTAGCTTGATTGTGGCAATCGCTTCACAAAATTTCTATGTACATTAAGACATCACATTGTATACCTTGGACATATACAATTTTACCTCAATAAACCTGATGAAAAAGAAGCCCTAAATAAATGAAAGTATAACTTCTGCTCATAGATTGGACCACTCAACATTATGCTGCAAAAATTATCTTCCTAACAGTTAAAAAGGCAAAAATTTAAGAAATAGCACATAAAGTATATTAAACATAAAATTGAACAATTAGACTATCTTAAAAATAAAAATCTGTTTTTTATCAAAAGACACCATCAAGATAAGAAAACATTATACATCATATATCTGAAAATGACTTATAATCAACTATAGAAAGATCTCCTGCAAATTATTAAGAAATATATGGAAACCCCAGTAGAAAAATATGAAAAAGACTTGTGGAGGCAGTTTATAAAAGAAAAAATCTGAATGGCCAATAAACATATGGAAAGATGCCTCTAACTTCCTTACTCATCAGGAAAATTAATTAAAATCCTGATCTTCTCTAAAAAACTGCCACTGGAATGGTTCAAATGAAAATATCCAAAACTAACCAATGGTGATTATTTAGAATGTCTGAAACTCTGCACATGCTTAGTACATGGTGCAAGTATGCAGTTGGTACAACTACCTTTCAAATCTATCTAGCTGGACCCATTGAAGCAGAACATTTATATATCATATGAACTAGCACTTCCATGCCTAAGTAAATTTGAGTACATATGCTTATCAGAAGACATGTGGGCAGGGGCCAGGAATGTGGCTCAGTGGTAGAGTACTTGCCTAGCATGTGTGAGGCACTGGGTTTGATCCCTGGCACCACATTAAAAAAAAAAAAAAAATAAAATGAAGGTATAGTATCCATCTACATCTAGAAAATATTTTTTAAAAAAGAATGAACCCAAAGAATCAATGAATGCAATCACTTAAAGGTTACGATGAGACTTCAGAGGTGTTCTAGTCATAACCCCTCTCTTTAAAAAAAAAAAAAAAAAAAAAAGAAGACATGTGGGCAGAATATTTATAGCAACACTATGCACAATAACTAAAAGGCAGAAACAGCCCAAATATTTGACAACCAGATGGGGAAGTAAATGTGGTAAACAATAATAATAATGAACAAGATATTGAAACATACAAAAACATCATATATTGAGCAAAGGGAGTCAGACACAAAGAGTATCTACTATATCATTCCTTTTTTTTTTTTTTTTTTTTTTTAAGTTCAAAATGAAGCCAAACTAGAGGGTCACAGGAGGACTGTGGAGATGCAGAACTATTCTTCATCTGGGTGGTGGTTACAAGGGTTTGTTCTTTTTGTAAAAATTTGTTGAATTTTACATGTATGGTTAATGAGCTTTTTATGTCTATATGAAGTATTTATACTTAAAAGCAAAATGCTATGTCCTAGGATGAACTGCCACTCAGCAGAGATTTTTTTCCCACTCCTTCAATTCTGCTCATAAGCTCCGGAGTAGAAAATGAGGGAAGTCTGATTGAACAAACAGACTCATAAATCAAATTTCAGACCTCATCTTGACCTTGCAAAGAATAAAGCATGGCTCTGAGCTACTCAACTCCTCCTGCTTCAACAAATTGACCCATAAAACCATTTTATAGATGTCACTTTACTTTGCTTTCAACAAAGAAAGCATTTTTATTAATAACATTCTCATACTCATTATCTCCCAATTGGAGCTCATCTCCTGGCTTAGAATTTCATGTCTCATGACTATGAGCTTGTTGAAACTTGAATTATAATTGTATATATTATTTTCTTATTCTACCATCTCACCTTTCCAGGGCAAAGTAGCCTTGTGTTGCTCAGTTGAGTACACAAAAGAGGCTCAAAGCTAGATTTTTTAAAATTTAATTTCATTGGCTTAACTTCAAAATTTGGAGTGACAAGCTGAGTGGGTAGTTCCAGCTGCACCTGAGTAAGCCTTGGATTCTCCCTTTTGCAAGTAGAGTAGAAGGTCATCATTCCCACCAAAGTCCATCATGGTGTTGAGTTATCTATGCTTAAGAATATGATCCCGGGGCTCAAAGGGGATGTGGCTCAGTGGTAGAGCGTTCGCCTAGCACGTGCGCGGCCCAGGTTCAAACCTCAGCACCACATAAAAATACATTTGTGTACAACTAAAAGCAAATAAATAAATATTTAAAAAAAAAAAAAAAAAAGAATATGATCCCAAGTTTGATTTGTGAAGTTTAACACCTGTTTCCTTCTCTTCTCCCATGGGACAGTAATGCCACCGCTCGGATTATTGGGAGGATTCATTTATGCCTGCTTTCATTCAACTTTTTTAAAAATATTTTTTTGATCCAGGCGCAGTGGCGCATGCCTGTAATCCCAGCACTTTGGGAGGCTGAGGCAGGAGGATCGCGAGTTCAAAGCCAGCCTCAGCAACGGTGAGGCACTTAGCAACTTACTGAGACCCTGTCTCTAAATAAAAAAATACGAAAAAAGGGCTGGGGATGTGACCCAGTGGTTGAGTGCCCCTGAGTTCAATCCCTGGTACCCCAAAAAAAAAAAAAAAAAAAAAAAAAAAATTTGTCTCCAAGATACGCTTTATGTATCATATGCATATGACATGTTTATATATAGATATATGTATATATGTTCATATATACATGTTTATGTATCATATACATATCTGTGCTTTATAATAAAAAGAAAAATTTTCCAGTCTCTCCTCTGCCAAGAACCACTTCTGGCTCCCTTAGGGAGACACCACCCCATTGAGAATGAGGAAAGTTAACAACGACAGGAGTGTAATGGATGCACTGAGAGAAAGAGGCACGAACTGCTCAGTTTGTCTTATGGTGGGTGCAGGAGAGCAGCTGTGATAGGTGAAGCCAGGAAAAACTTGAGGGAGAAAAGCAGGGTGCAGGTGGTCACAAAGAAGGAATCAGAACTACAGGGCAGCCCCAGGGAGGGGTGCAGGGCGAGGCAGTGTGCCTGCTCCTGGTGGGGTGCATGAGGGGAGATGATGTGGAGGGTGGTCAGCCTCACGGGGCCTTGAATGCTGAAAGTAGCCCTCGTCCCAGAGGCATTAGGAGGAACAAATAAAAGTTTTAAGAAGGGGAATAACTTGCTCAGACTGATACATTTGCAAGTTCATTTGGGTTTTGTGTAGATGAACAGGAAAATCTGTTCAAAGATAGAGGCAGAAATCATGACATACATAAGAACAGTTACCTATGACATTGAGAGAGGCAGGCAGAGAGAGTTTGAGATACGTTTAAGTGACACAGTTTATGTGCAAGCAGCTGGCCATGCTACAGGTAATTTTTTATAGTGCTTCTTATTAGGATTTGGGCTTTGGGGAACATTTGGTGGCTTGGCATTGAAGATGTGTCCCAGAGGCCAAAACCCAGATTGCTGAAAGATTTGATATTTGAGTTTTTTTAAAAAAATATTTCTAGTTGTAGATGGACACAATACCTTCATTTTTAAAATTTTCATGTGGTGTTAAGCATCGAACCCAGTGTCTCACACATGCTAAGCAAGTGTTCTACCACTGAGCCACAACCCCAGTCCAAGGTTTGATATCTGTTAAATCCATGTTTTGTTTTTGAGGTGAAACTGCAGAGTAAATCTGGCCAGTGAGCTCCAGGAGACTGCACAGGCTGCTCTTCAGCTGTACCTGGACCTCTAAGCTTACTGACACCACAAACTGTGCAGAAATATAATGACAGGTCATTACAGGCCACAGGCATTCTCAGACTTGTGCAGGGTTTTATTCATTAACTTCAAATGCTCCCTTGCCCCAGCTCTAGCCAAATCTGAATCCACTGGCTACATCAGTTGTGGTACTTGCCATCTCCTCTGCCCACTTCTGTTCTCTTTTTTTGTAATTTTTTTTCCCCAGCAGTACTAGGGATGGAACCCAGGGCCTCACGCTTGCTAGGCAAGCATCCTACCACTGAGCTACATCCCCAGCTCCCTACTCTCTTCTAGTGATTGCCCAATCTGTCACCAAGACCCCGAGAGGTGACCATACTCTCGTGTTTGCAATTGTAAATTAGGCCACTTTGGATTGATCCAACACCAAGTTATTTGTTTCCTTTCTGTCAGTAGCTATATATATTTAGTTGTAGATGGACACAATACTTTTATTTAATTTATTTATTTTTTTGTGGTGCTGAGGCTCAAACCCAGGGCCTCACACATGTGAGGCAAGCGCTCTACCACTGAGCCATAACCCCAGCTCTGTCAGTAGCTTTTAGGCTTATAAAATATTCCAGAAAGCAGCAGTGATGTAACAGGCAGGAAAAGTGAGGAAAGTTCTTACGTGAATGGCCTTTCCATGAAGCAGAGGGGCAGGGTGAGTGGCTTTTTGGCAATAGGAGGACTGTTGGCCATTCCTGGAGCGGGGAAGACTTCCGAAGGTGGAGTCCAAGGTTGGCTGCTGCTGGTGCTGCTGCTTCTCTCCATGCTGGAGAGCAGGAACAGCTGTTCCTAGATGCTGTCTGACATGGCCTGAGGAGGACAGGAAGGCACCTGTCCACTGTCTTGGACCCTGGGATATATACTAAAGCCCTTCCCTTTAGCTTTATGCAGAGCATTCTTGTCTTACTTGGCTTTGAACTTAAGATTAGTGCTTCTTTTGCCTCTTCTGAATCAAATCTCTGCGCAGTGGCCTCTTCCTCCCTCTCGTCTTTATCATGGTGTTTTCCTTTCCAGCCCACCACAATGGAGCAGGCAGTAAGAACTGACAAAGACTTTCTCCCACCACCCCTTTGAACATCCCTGCTCATTGGTTTCCCCAGCTCCATTTGGGTTCCTACACTGACTGTCGGACTTACCTGACCTCACTTGGACTGCCAACTGGGTTCTAGACTGTTGGTCTTTGCTCTCACATGGAGACAGTTTAGAACTCTGTTTGTTGACTTGCAATGAAACTTAGGCACAGGACCCTGGTGCTATGCTGGCCCAAGATACAGGAGATGGATTCATCCAGGCCCACAGAACCTTCCAGTTTCCACTTATCTGTCAAGTGCAGCTCCCTATCTAAGAAAAGGCTGGAGGCAAAGATAGTTGAGGAACTCTGCGAGAGATCCCCGAATGGTCCAGTGAGCCCAGAGCTTCTGACTGGCTTGAGTTCCATCCTGGGTGAGGGCTACTTAGCTATTAAAAGAACATAGCCAAAGAGTGCTGACTTGCATCTGGAGAGAGATCTTCAGTGCTGGGTCATGGTTCCTGACATAGCCAATGTTAAAAAATTAATTGGAAGAAGAGCTTTGGGAATATGTGAAATAAACACCAAAAGAATACAAAGCAGGGAGTGGAGACCAATACACTGTTACAGACTCAGGATGTTGAGCGACTTCAAGAGGATGAACAGTGATATCAGATTCAGGGAAGACTGAAAATTGCTAATGAGAAGTGTGAGTAATTTTACTACTAACTTCATAGGGCAAGAGAGATGTGGTGGGCCATCATGAATCAGAAGACCCTTCAGGACTATAATGGATGATAAGGTCAAGAGCACAAGATCCAGCACCACAAATTTCATATGGCCCAAATTGAGCATGTCAAATTTGTACCTCCTCTGTCTGGCCTAATTTCTGTTGACTGGAGCTAGTTATCTGTTGTATGATTACAAACTATGGCTATAATTGAATAAAGATATATTTGGTACATAATCCAATAAAATGTTTTAATGATTAATTTGATCGTTCACTCTTTTAGTAAATATTAACTGAGTACGAAGTACATACCATAAAATGGATGAAGTTGGAGAATATAATGCTAAGTGAAGTTAGCCAGTCCCCAAAATCCAAATGCTGAATGTTTTCTCTGATATAGGGAGGTTGATTCACTGTGGGGTTGGGACAGGGAGCATAGGAGGATTGGAGGAACACTAGAAAGGTCAATGGGGAGGGAGAGGAAGGGAGGAGGAAAGGCGGTAAAAAAAAGATGGTAGAATGAAATGGATCTCATTACCCCAAGTGCATGTATGAAGACACAAATGGTGTGAATATACTTTGTATACACCAGAGATATGTAAAAATTTGCTCTATATGTGTAATATGAATTGTAATGCATTCTGCTGTCATACATAACTGTTGCTGCCTGAAGCGATGGCCGCTTGGAGCAATGAAGCCGCGGGAAGAAGTTTAGAGGCGAACTGGAAACAAACAGCTTTTTTAATCTGATAACTTTTCTTTCTGGCTCTAACAACGACTTTAACACGCACCACACACACCACCAAAATGGCGCAGACCCGATCAGCAATCTCGCTCAAGTCCTGCGAGATCTCGGGCGAAGTCCCATGAGACTACGGAAGGCGGCAACAGCCAAACACCTCCTTGGCCCATAGTCAACCACAATCTTAGCCATCTCCCCAAACAGGGCTTCTGCACATAACAACTTCAAATTTTAAAAAAAGATAATTTATACTAGGGTGCTAACAATATAGTCACATTTGTTTTAATTCAATAAAACCCATTTTTGTTGTTTTAAAAAAAAAAAAGTACATACCACACACTGAACTAGGTGCTGAAAACACAGTAATGACCAAGATTGACATTGCCCCTACCCTCCCAGAGCTCAGTCTATCATGGGAGATGGACATTAAACTAGTAAAAACACACAAAATTATTTCAAATGATAATCCTCATTAGCAAATGAAAGTACAAGGTTCTGGAAGTACAAGGTTCTGGGCAGTACAGAGCAGGAAGATCAGGCCTGATTTTGGGAGAGGGATTCAGGGAATGCTCCTTGAGAAAGTGAATTCTGGCTGGGGATATAGCTCAGTTGGTAGAGTGCTTGCCTCTCATGCACAAGACCCTGGGTTCAATCCCCAGCATCACAAAAAAAAAAAAAAAAAAAAAAAAAAAAAGGAAAGAAAGAAAAAAAAAAGAGAGAGAGAGTGAATTCTGAATTCATGTGAATTCATGGAAAGTTATATAGCTATGTTCTTCAACACGGTAGCCATTGACCACATATAGGTATTTAGTTTAAATTAACTAAAACTGAAATTAAAAGTTCAGTTGCTCAGGTACACTATCCATGTTCAAGTGACCAATAGTCATCCGCAGCAAGTTACTACCATATTTTTATTACACAGATATAAAAGTTTCCATCATTGCAGGATGTTATACATATTGAACGGTGCTGTTATATAGGATTTAACTAGCTGGAGAAGAGCGTATGGGTGAGGGATATAAACACCTTGAGCAAAAATAAACCAACAAAAAGATGCTACTTATTTTAGAGAAGTTTAATTGTAACATAAGGAGGAAAAAAGTACATAGAATGTTAGTTGATGGTGACATTGGACCATGGGGTTTTGGTGAGGGGTCAGAGGACACAGGCAATGTTCTCTCCTCCTATTTTCTAACATAGACTCTGAACAATTAATCCCTGGGCATTTGTTCAGCTCTTATTCCCAGATGGGCCCCCTGTTCTGAATCCTTACTCTGGTTCCCACGTATACAAAATAAAGTCCAAGAAAACAGAGAAGAGAAATAATATTATGCTTGAATTGTTCAGTAAAATATAAAATGAGTGACAGAGAATAGGAAAATTGACAATAAGTTTCCAATTGTGTGGTAAAAATCACACATAACTAAATACAGTTGGACCTCTGTATCCATGGAATTCAACCAACCACAGGTTGAAAATATTCAGGAAAAAAGATTATGTCTGCACTGAACATGTGTAGACATTTTTTCTCTTGTCATTATTTCCCAAGCAATATAGCATAACAACTATTTACATGGCATTTATATTATATTATTATATTATATTATATATTATATTATTATATTATATTATTATAAGTAACTTAGAGATGATTTAAAGTAGATGGGCAGATATGCATTAGTTACATGCAAATACTATTCCTTTTTATATAAGGAACTTGAGCATCCATAGATTAGGTATCCATGGGGGTCCTGGAACCTTTCCCTCATGGATACAAAGGATGACTGTATCAGCTATGGTCCTGTTTTTTGCCTTTTGCCACAGTGCCCTGTCCTCTGCCCTTCACATAAATGTCATTGTTCCCAAGCATTCTGTCCTGGGCCCTGATCTGTTTTCATTCTGCCCCTCTAAGTGTGGTTGTCCACTACATGACAGCACACGATCCATGTACTGACAATTTCCAAGCCTGTGTTTCCAGCCCTGGCCCTCCCTTCTGTGCCTCAGACCTGAATTCAAGTGCCCACTGAGAGCCTCCAACCATCTGTCCTCAGGACACTGCAAACGCACCCCTGTGGTGCCCACCCAAGCTGCACCTTGGTTCCCAACTCAGCAGTGGCAATGTTATCCCAACCGAAACCAGGAGAATGGGCCTCATCCTGACTTCCCACTGACAGCCCATCAGTCACCAGCCCTGTGGATTCTGTCTTCAATAACCTCTTGAATTTATTGACCCTCTCCTCTTCCCTTCCACATTATCCTAATTTAAAATGCACAGCCTGGACAATATAACTGTTTCCTATCCAGTTTCCTTAGTTCCAGTCTCAGCCCTCCCCAATCCATTCCCTGCACTCCAACTACGCAATCATCTCAAATCTGATAATGCCTTTCCATTTTGTAATACCCTTTAGAGCCCCCATTACACTGGGTCCAAGTGACTATCTGTGGTTACAATGCTCTTCTTGACTTGACCCTGATTACTTCTCTAGCTGCTTTTCTTATCCTTTCACTTTGTACCTTATTCTCCAGACACACTTAGCTTCATTTGGTTCCAGGAATCCAGCATGCTTAACTTTGCATTGGGATCTTTACACATGTTGTTTCCAGAAACATTTTCACATCCCCACCCTCTTTGCCAGACTTGCACAGTTTAGAGGTTATTTTATCCAAAAGACTTCCCCCAATTCCCTTGTGCAAGGTTAGCTGCCCCTGCCACAAAGGAGTAGGTAATTGATTGAATAGTGGGCCCCCAAAGAAATGTCTCCATCCTAATTCCTGGGACATGTAAATGGTACCTTAGTTGGAAAAGGCATCTTCACAGATTTAAAGAAGTGAAAAATCTTGATGTGTCAACTGGAATATCCAGGTAGACCTTAAACACAATGGCAAGAGTCTTTATAAGAGACATATAGAAGAGAAACAGAGAGAAGAGAAAAAGGATGTGTGGAGGAGATAGATTAGAGTAATCTCTCACAAGTCAAGACACCAGGAGTCACCAGAAGTTCGAAGAGGCAAGGAAGGATTCATGCCTGGTGCCAGAGAGCACGTGGTCCTGTTGACACCTTGAATTTGGATTTCTACTCTCCGGAACTGTAAGAAAATGCATTTCTATTATTATAAGCCACCAAGCTTGTGGTAATTTGTTACAGAAACCCTCAGAATCAAAAACATTCTCTCTTTATTTTTAGGACACCTCTGATCACACTGCACTAAAGTGACCTCTTGTTTGTGTGCCTAACTTCAGTTAGGGCAGGAGAATGCATGTGTTGCTTCCAATCTTATCTCCCACAGTGGCTCAGTACCTGATACTGACAAAGCAATCCATTGTCCTTTGATGCAAGAATGAAGTGCTATTGGCTGATACACACAGGACGAGCTTTGGGAGGAGATGGACTTGAGCTTCTCTGATAAAATGGGCAGGATTTGGGTAACATTGAGAAGGGAGTGATTATTCCCAGCACTGTAACCACATTGGTGAGGGCCTAAAAATTAGAATGGATATAACGTGAGATCAGCCTGACTGCAGGAGAAAGTTCTGAACTTATCTCAGCATGAGCACTAAGGTGAGCTCGTGGGACTTTCTCCTGTAGGACAGAACTTCCTCATAGGTGTACTCAGCAGCTTCTATGACACTCAACAGTCATAATTTGCCATGGCATCTCCAGCATTTGTCCAGCATGGCTGGCCTTAGGGCTTCAGGGCAATCTACCATAGCATAGAAATATTATCATTTCTTTGTGTGCCATGGTTTAACATAGACTGGGAAACACAGCTAAGGTTAGGAGTCTAAAACTTCTTGAATTAAAACATGAATAAGATCAGCTATGTACTTGCTAATCTGAGTACAAAATAAAAACGTGGGCCCTTGGTTCAGAAATCATTAGGAATTTCAAGATGCAATAGCAGAGCATCAATCCAAGTGAAGAGACCTCTAAGCAGGGATTTTATGTAATTGCACAAGTCTCACACCCAAGAAGCTGCCCCTGACTGTGAAGGAATATTTGCTAAAGATGGATGTGAGATTGTTGTGAGATGTGTTGAATGGATCGGGAGTGGGGGTGAGGGGGTTGCATCGGGAAACAAGGTGGGAATAATTCAGGAAGATGGAATGAGGAGACCTTGGTCTAAGATAGTTTCATGAGAATGCAAAAGGAGGAAAAAAGATAAACCAAACTGATGATATGTTCCCAGAGTCAGGGATATTTCCGGATCTTTCCAGACTTCTCAGTGCAGGAGGGAGCATCAGGGGAGCCCTCTCAGAATGCAGTAGCATTGTGTGTGTCATGGACATTGTACTGGGAACTGCATCAAGCAGGAATAACTAGAATTCAATAGAGATGGGAGTGAACATGGACATTTTTATTCCACAAAGGAACCACGTGGGTAATTGGGTTGTTTGCTCACCAACTCTATGACTTTGGTGAGGGAGATGGGTGGAAAGGCAATGGGAGACAGGCCACCCTCAGATACCTCTGGGGGCCCAGTGAAGACGTGAACGTGTGAGGTTGAGGAGTGACAGGGACCTTTATGAACACCTAATTGCCTAAAGGCGATTGTCACCGCACAGTTTTAGTCCATCATGGCCTTGTAAGAACACAAAGAAGGACTGGAGACCAGAGCTGCAGACTCAGAAGGACAAGATCCAAAACTGTGAGATCTTCCCCAAGTTTTAAGTTTTGAAAACTAAGCTAAAATTACATGTATACACATATATGTGTATAATATATGTGTATATATGTATATATACATATATTATACATAATATATTATATTATTATATCATATACATATATGATATATCATATACATATATATATATATATATAATTATATATACATTATATATATGAAAGGAAATACACCCTAGGCTGGATCTGTTTCATGGGACTCACCCTGCAGCTTCCATACCATACTATACTATACCATACCATAGTGGGTAAAGTGGGAGCTGGATTCAAATCCTGCTTTTGCCTTTACCAGCTGTGGTCCTTAAGCACAACCTTCCTAAGCCTCACTTTTTCCATAATGGGGATAATTTTATTACCTACCTTTGGGTTAAATAATGTCATTTAGGTAAAGTACTAAAGCCAGCTTTTGCCATATAAAAGCTAAATAGATGTTGGCCATTATAGTTTTTAAGCCTCTACTACATACCAGGTTCTTTGCTATGCACTTTACATATTCTAGTTTATTTTATGCTCACATTCATTCTGTCAAGTAGGCTTTATTACAGTTTCTAATCCATTCCCTAAAGGTGGGTTAGAAATGAGCATTCAAAGCTATAAAGCTACTTGTTTCAAATCACAGTCTCTAAGAGTGAACAAGAATTCAAATCTCATTATTTCTGCCTCCCAAGGCATTGCTTTTTCAACAACTTCTCTTACCTTGTACTGACTTTAGTATTTTCTTCTGGCAGTTTCTTGAAAGAGTGTTCTAGCAATAGTATTTTTTAAAAAAAACAAAACAAACTTCAAATAGAAAAAACTTCAAATAGAAAAAAAAGTCTCTTTCCTCTCACATACTCAAATACATACAAATATGTACACACCTGCTCAAAACGAATGTAATAAAAGTGCCAGGACATTTTCCCCCATCCAAAGGATGTTAAGTAATATTGTTTACACACATTAGCTTCTGTGTTTATTCAATTCCATGAGACAATTATTGCATTCCTATTCTGCCTGAAAGGCGAAGATGTTGACAGTATAATGAATATGGGACTTGGTACAGGCCCTAAGGCAAGAGATTAACAGGGAGGACCCTAATGCCTTTATTGAGAAGACCTACTCCCTTGGGTCCACTCAGGAATGGTGACAGGTGTCAGAGGCAAGCCTGGGGGCCCCAGGGCCTCTGTGCCCTGAGAGGCAATTAGCTATTTGCTCAGTGGCCTACATTTCATGTATATCCTCCAGTCCTGCAAATTGATCAGCCCATTTCCCTCTTCTCCTGGGGGCTTTCAAGTTGTCTACCTAGAATCTTCCAGCAACCAGAATTTCCTTTATGAAAAAATTAAAAAGGGAAGGGGGAAAGAAAAAATTTAAAAAGAATTGCAGCACTGATGTCTGAAATTAGCAAGAATTTTAACTTGTTCCTGGAAAAAATTCTAGGGCATTGGAATTGCGAATGGCATTGGGGTAGGGTACGGGGAGGACCCAGCTGGGCAAGCCAGAATGATGAAATTCATGGCAAACAGCTTTGTTTGATTCTTTTGACTGTGGCCAAGCCAGTAGGGCTGACAGCACGATGTTCTCAGGAACAGCCTCGACAACAACATGATTTGTTTCTCTTCCAAAGCTGAAAACGGCATCTCAGCCTGCAACGGGAGCTTTCTTCTGAACCCGTGGGATGCAAGGGCTGATTTCAACCTCCAGAATGGAAAACAAGGGCATGAGGCAGAGCAGACTCCAATGCAAATGTCATCTGGCAATCCTTTTTGCCTAAACAATACACTGTTTTAATTTGGAAGAACTTGTTTCATCTATTTTAATAAGTAAGATTGCAGATTAAGATGTTCCTCTTTCCTAACCACCAGATTGAAACTGAAGATTGTCTTCGGCCAAGGGCCACAATATCTGTGCTATTTCTATAATTTACAGCAGAAACTGAGCTTGGCCCTGGGCTCATGTGTTATAATAATAATAATAATTATTATTATTAAATGGGTTATTTTCTGGATTCTTTCAGGGAATTGGGAAGATGTAAAGTAAGCCTCAGTTTCCTCAAAGGGAAAGCTGAAAGCTGATAAGGTATTTAGACCACTAAGAAAAATGATGGTAGTGGTTAGCTAGTAGTTAATAATGATTGCAAGTGATTTCAAATCTCATGCACTACAAGAAATGCTACAGAGAAGTAAGCGAGAGTTCTTTTGCTTTCTTTGCCACTAAAAGCCATAGGTTAAATTTGGCTCTGGCCAAAGCGGTGCTCTAATGCTTCAGGGAAATGGTGAGTCATCCAAACAAATGATCCCTGCCCCTTCAGTACTTGCCATCTAGTGCAAGAGCAAGGTGCGCATGGTTGCACTCATGGGTTCACAGTGAAAGACAGGCACAGGCTCCAATGTGTGCATTGTGCAAGTTCATTTCCAAGTCAGTGATTTGAACTCAAATTGCATCTGCCAATATAAATTATTTTATAGAGGCTGAAAGAATTCTTGGGCTGGCAAACCACAACACTTTTGCTTCTTCTGACAGTGTAGGATTTGTCCAGCTTTGATACCTTTGTCTCTACCCACAGATGTGATCCCTATGGTTCTCATAGCAAATTCCAGAGGCTCCACAGCACCATCCTGCTGGAGAGAATGATTTCCTCTCTCCTTCCATATGGAATCTGCTTTCTTAAGAGTTCTGGTGGGCGTGAGAATATGGTACTTGTCCATTGGCCGGAGGAGTGAGTGGCAGGTGAGGCTTCCAAGACATTCAGGGCATGGTTTGTCTTTAGAAAGGGACTTAAATCTTAGCCAGTATAAGCCAGGAGGTCTTAGGGAACACCTTCTTGGCAAGTCCCTTAGCCTTTAGGGACTCTTGGAAACTCAGTTTCCTCATCAGGAAGATAGGAACAACAACAATAATAAATGACGCTCCCCGTAGGGGCTTGTTGTGAAGAAAGGAGAGAGGGCATCAGGTAACGCAGAGTGATTCTGTCATATGGTTGGCATGTAGGAAATATTGATTTAGTAGTGAAAGAGACAAAATGTGCCAAGTCGTTGACAAGTTCAATTACACTGAATGCAAACTGTGTATATACAGCTGAGAGATAGGAGTGGAACTGTCTGGATTTCAGGTGATTTGGCAGCAGCAGATAAAGCTATCTAGGTCAGTACCGGGAAACTTTCATGAGGGTGACCCTCCACAGGGCATTGAAGTGTAACAGTCCTGTATTATGTTTGACTACCCTCCTCCTTCCATCCTAGCACCTAAGGGACAAAGTATCGTACCTAGTGACCTGCTCCACACTGGCATCTTGAAAAAGAGGAACTAATTGTGACTAGATTGACTCACGCAAATTGATGAGGAAGGGCCTCCTCTGAGGATCAGGCACCCTCTTAGCACAAACACCAAGACTGATGTCCTGGTCTGTGGTAGCCTGAGAGAGACAGATGTTGCCTGCCTGGCTAAGGATTCAAATGAGATTACATGTGACTGTAGGTGAGGTGTTTGTCTTGGTTCCAGTCACTCCTCCCTGTCAGAGTCAAGCCCTATGGCATCAAAGCCATTATTCCCCTCATTTCCCTGATGGACACTCTTGGTCTACACACAGGGACCATTCATCGATCCTGCTTTCTGGAGATGGAGCTTTGTGGATTCTTAACACAACGACGTGGCTTAAAGATAAAGAAAAGAGAACCTTGAAAATATAAAATAATGATGAAATTGACAGACATCTGGAGGAGGAGGATGTTAGATAAGTGTTAAAACACTGTTCCTTGGGGCTGGGGTTGTGGCTCAGTGGCAGAGCGCTTGCCTCGCACATGCGCGGCCCGGTTCGATCCTCAGCACCACGTAAACATTAAAATGCATTGCATTGTGTACAACTAAAGTAAATAAATAAATATTAAAAAAAAAAAACACTGTTCCTTGAAGTTATGGACTAGAGTGCTCTCTAAAGGTGATGGAAGAAGCTCCAAATACATAATTGAGTTTTCTACATATAGCTATAGAAACACTTTAGAAAATAACAATAAAACTAACCAAACTCAAGACATGGCCAGTAGTACAAGAAAGCCGGAGAGAGTATAAGGGGGATTCTTCATCTTTTAGAGTAGTGAGTTAAAAACAAATAAAAAGCCTGCTTAAAAAGTTTATGAAGAAAAACATATAGGTGAATCAGTTAGCTTATGTTAGGCTATAATGAGGCAATAAACAATGTCCAAGTATTAAAACAATAGCTTATTTTTTTGTTCAGCTCTCACGTCTGTGGCTGTGGCAGCTAGCCCTGCAAAAGGCCCCGGGGATCCTTGCCTCTGGGAATGCAAGGGTACCCTTGCATTGTACCTTCCCACATGGTGCTAGAGTTGGTCCACAATGACTGCTATAATGCTGAAGAAATGGGGTGAAATATCACTTCTGAGATGAGCTGGTCTCCATCATGGGTATGCACTCTCTCTCTCTCTCATGTGGATCCCTTGCTTTGAAGGGAGCCAGCTGCCCTGTTGAGCAGCTGTTCCACAGAGCTATACCACAGGACGATATCTTCAGGATCCAGGGCGAAGACTTATTAGACTTGACACCAAAGTCACAATCCATAGAAGGTGAAATCAATAAATTACAAATGTAAAAATCCTCACTCTCTGAAAGACCCTCTTAAGAGAAACAGAAGACAAGCCACACAATGAGAAAATACTTTCAAATAGACATGGATGGAGGAGCATGCCTGTAATCCCAGCAACTTGGGAGGATGAGGTAGGGGGATCACAAGTTCAAGGCCAGCCTTGGCAACTTAGTGTGACTGTCTTAAAATAAAAAATAAAAAGGACTGAAGATGTAGCTCAGTAGTAAAGGAGTAAGGTGTCCCTGGGTTCAATCACTGGAATAAATGAAATAAATAAATAAGAAAAGAAAGAAAGAAAATAGCTGCAAATTGCACATCTCATAAAGGGTTATTATTTGAACAAAGAATTCTCAAAACTGAACAGTACAAAAACTAACAGCTCAATGAGAAAATGGGCAAAAGATATAAAGAGATATTACATCAAGAATATACACATGGCAATGGGTATATTAAAAGACATCCAACATCAAAACCCATTAAGGGGGACTGGGATTGTAGCTCAGGGGTAGAGCGCTTGCCTAGCATGTGTGAGGCAGTGGGTTCAATTCTCAGTACTACATACCAATAAATAAATAAAAATTTAAAAATTCATCAACTAATAAAAATATTTTTAAAAAACCCACTAGGGAAATGCAAATTAAAACAACAAAATATCATTATACACCTATCTGAATGACTAAAATATAGTGTCAACACAAAGGGTGAATGGTTCAACAAAGTACAATACATCCAAAGCAGCAGTAAAGAGGAACAAACTGTTGGCACAAGCAACAACCTGAAGGAATCTTCAGAGCATTATGCTGAGTCAAAACAAAACGAAACATAAAACCACATAGAATGAGGTGCTAGGGTTGTGGCTCAGTGGTGGAGTGCTTGTCTCGCATGTGTGAGGCACTGGATTCGATTCTCAGCACCATATATAAATAAGTAAATAAAATAAAGGTCCATCAACAAGTAAAAATTATTAAAAAAAAAAAAAAAAAAAACACATAGAAAGGAACCAGAAGACTACACACCATATGATTCCATTCATGTAGCATTCTTGAAATGACAAAGTTGTAGAAATGGGGAACAGATGGTGTTGCTGAGGTCAGAGGCTGGGGGAAAGGTGAGAAGAAGAGAGGCAGGTGTGGCTTTAAAAGGGGTACAGGAATCTCATGAAAATCAAAGAGCGATGGTAGAACAGAGGAAAAGTCCAGGGGTAGGAAGAAGAGAGGGAGAGGGAAGTGCTGGGGAGTGACATTGGCCAAATTACATTGCTATGTTGAGTGCATGTACAAATATGTAACAACAAATCTCACTGTTGTGTACAACTATAATGCACCAATAAAATAATGTGGGGGCGGGGAAGGTGGGGAGCAACAGGAGGAACTAGGCCTAGAGCCTGGTTGTGGTCTACAACTGTTCTAGAAGATGTTACCATTGGAGGAAACTGGGTAGAGAGTAAAGTGAATCTGCCTATGTTATTTCCTGTAATTGCATGTGAATCTACATTTGTATCAAAGATTTCAAGACATCTGAAACAAACTTTAAAAATCGTGTTTTATTATTTTTAAAATTAAAATAACATATACAAACCTTTATGGTATATAGAGATATATATTTAACATATATTACAAAGAGTTATTATTATAATACAGTCTTTTGTAATATTAGGAAAAGAACCAACAACCCAATAGGAAAATAAGTAAAAGCGATGGCCACGCTCTAATTAGGACATATGAGTAGGTATTTTATAAACTACAAAATATGAAAATGTTTGTTTAATGCTTATTTAAAGTGGCCTTTGGCCAAAGCAATTAGGCAACAGAAGGAAATAAAAGGGATAAAAATAGAAAAGGGGGGCTGGGATTGTGGCTCAGCGGTAGAGCGCTCGCCTCAGGCGAGCGCGGCCCGGGTTCGATCCTCAGCACCACATAAACATAAATGCATTGCATTGTGTACAACTAAAAGCAAATAAATAAATATAAAAAAAAAAAAAAAATAGAAAAGGAAGAGTCAAATTATCACTATTTGCAGATGATACGATCCTATATTTAGAAGATCCAAAACAAGCAATTCTCAAACTAATAAATGCAAATGTCCAGGAAGTAGCACAACCATGACCTGTTGACTTACCTGCCATTTAATGCCCACTTTCATTCTTGAAATACTCCAGATTGGACAATAAGTTATATGGTCATCTTACTAATAAACTGATATAATGATGTTCTTCAGAAGTAGTGAAAAAAACAAGTTATTCGGGTTGGGGTTGGGCTTCAATTGTAGCATACTTGCCTAGCATGTGTGAGGCACTGGGTTCAATACTCAGCACCATATATAAATAAATTAAGAAAAAGGTCTATTAACAACCAAAAAAAAAATTAAAATAAAACAAGTTATTCTTCTATTATCTGGTTAAAAAATAAAGGTTTGCTAATTCTCAGTGTTGGCAAAGATATGGGAATGTTCTTGTTTTTCGCTGGTGAGAGTATAACTTGACTCACCTTTTTTACAGGGTAATTTATCAATGCACATACAAAAACCTTTAAAAAAGTGTATCTCCATGAGCAGCAATTCCACTTATAGGAAATTAGGCAAATATACAAAGATGAACCATCAATGATTTTCACTGAACTGTTTTATAAATGTCGAAGACATACGAAACAGCAAATGTGTATTAATCAGAATTAATTTGGATAGGAATGCAGACACAAATAGTGGTACATATATACATGTACATTTGATAAAATATTATGAAACCATTATATATGTATCTATACATAGGTCCTAGGAAGTACACACTATGAGATAATAATATTATCATATCTTAGTAAATAGGACACTTATAATATTTATTTTCTTCTTTATACTATCCTGTGTTTTCTAGACTATTTTCAAAATGCATATGCTATTGGTATAATCATAATAGAGCAACTACATTTTAAAAGGACCTGGAGAAAATTATACCTAGAAGATTAAGGTGACGAGGTAAAGCAAGGGAATAGAGTATCACTTAGGAAAGTAGCCTTGACAGGATGTGGGCATTGATCCTAGCATAGGAATATTGTGTGGGCTGTGTCTAGCCAGCCTGAAAAATTCAGTCACTTTGCTACTCTGTTTATACAGTGGCCATACTCTAGTTAGGACATATGAGATAGGTATTTTGTAAACTACAAAATATGAAAATGTTTGTTTGATACTTATTTGAGGTGGCCTCTGGCCAAAGCAATTAGGCAAGAGAAGGAAATAAAAGGTATAAAAATAGAAAAGGAAGAGTCAAATTATCACTATTTGCAGATGATACAATCCTATATTTAAAAGATTCAATAAACTCCACCCAGGACTGCTTGAGCTAATAAACAATTCAGTGAAATAGCAGATTACCAAGTCAACATAAAAAAATCAATAGATTTCCTATATACCAATAATAAATCCGCTAAGAATGAAATCAGGAAAACAATACCATTCACAATAGTCTAAACAAAACAAAATTAAAAAAAAAAAAAAAAAAAAAAAAACCTAGGGAAAAAACTAACCAAGAAGGTGAAAGACATCTCCAATGAAAACAATACAACATTGAAGAAAGAAATTGAAGAGACACAGGAAGATGGAAAGACCTCTTATGTTCATGAACTAATGTATGGCAGAACTAATACTGTTAAAAGAGCCATTCTGCCCAAATCAATATACAGATTCAATGCAATCCCCATCAAAATATCAATGACATTCTTCACAAAACAGTTCTAAAATTTATTTGAAAGAATAAAAGACCAAGAATAGGCAAAGCAATTCTAAGCCAAAAAAGCAATGCTGGAGGCATCACAAAACCTTACTTCCAATTATACTACAGAGCTATAGTAACAAAAGCTACATGGTACTAGCATAAAAACAGATACATAGACCAATGGTACAGAGAAAAACACACAAAGATACAGTCATCTGATCTTGGACAAAGCTGCCCAAAATGTAACATTAGAGAAGAGGCAGCCTTTTAAACAAATGGTGCTGGAAAACCTGGATATTCATGGGTAGAAGAATGAGATTAGGCTCTTTATCTCACCCTGCACCCAAAACAAACAAACAAACAAACAAACTAACTAACTAACTAACTCAAAATGTACCAAGGACCTAAGAATTAGACCAGAAACTATGCAACTCTTAGAAGAAAACGTAGGGTCAAAATTCCAGCACGTAGCCGCACGCCTGTAATCCCAGCACTTTGGGAGGCTGAGACAGGAGGATCGCGAGTTCAAAGCCAGCCTCAGCAATGGTGAGGCACTTAGCAACTCAGCGAGACCCTGTCTCTAATAAAATACAAAAAAGGGCTGGGGATGTGGCCCAGTGGTCGAGTGCCCCTGAGTTCAATCCCCAGTACCAAAAAAAAAAAAAAAAAAAAAAAAAAAAAAAAAAAAAAAAAATTCCAGCACATGGGCTGGGGTGGTGGCTCAGTGGTAGAGTGCTCGCCTAGCATGTGCGCGGCCGGGTTCGATCCCCAGCACCACGTAAAAAAAAAAAAAATAATAAATAAAGTCATTGTGTACAACTAAAGCAAATAAATAAATGTTAAAAAAAAATTCCAGCACGTGGGCACAGCAATAACTTTCTCAATATAATCCCTAAAGCTCAGGAAATAATTCCAAGAGCTAATAAATGGGATGGCATCAAATAAAAAAGTTTCTGTAAAGCAAAGGAAACAATTAAGTGTGAAATAATGTGAAGAGAAAACCTATAGAATAAGAGAAAATATATATTCTAGATATGTAAATCCTCTTCCTACAGAAGATTAATATCTAGAATATATAAAAAACTAAAAAAAAAACCCCCCACACACAAAAAATAAATGGGCAAATGAAGTAAACGGACATTTCTTAAAAGAAGAAATACAAGTAGTCAAAAATATATGAAAAAAATGTTCAACATTGTAGCAATTAGGAAAATGCAAATTAAAATTGCCCTGAGATTTCACCTCACTCTAGTCAGAATGGAAGCCATCAAGAATACAAATAATAATAATGGGAAGAAAAAGGACACTTGTACATTTTTTTATAAGATTACAAATTAGTACAACCACTATGGAAGTTTCTCAAAAGACTAGGCATGGAACCACCATATGGCCCAGCTATACCACTCCTCTATATTTATCCTACAGAATTAAAGTCAGTATACTATATGCATACCCATGTTTATAGCAGCACAATTCACAATAGCCAAACTGTGGTACCAGCTTAGGTGTCCATCAGTGGATGAATGGATAAAGAAAATGTGGTATATATGCACAATAGAGTCTTTTTTAGCCACAAAGAAAAATGAAATTATGTCATTTTCAGGAAAATGGATGGAACTAGAGACCACAATATTAAGCAAAATAAGCCCAAATCAGAAGGTCAAGGGTCATATGTTTGCTCTCATATATGGAAGCTAGAGATTAAAAAGGGAAAAAAAAGGTGAGGGGGAGATCTCATGAAAAATCGAAGGAAGATCAGTAGAGTAGAGGAAAGGGGCTAGGGGAGGGAGATAAAGGGAAAAGGGAAAATACTGGGGAATGATATTGATGAAATGATACTGGCCAATTATATTGTTATGTTGTGTACATGTGTGACTATGTAACAATAAATCCCACCATTATGTATAACTATAATGCACCAATTAAAAATAAGGAAAAGAGTAATATAAATGTGATCTCTGTGTGCTGCTGAGGTGGGATTTAATGTCAGCTCTGGAGCACCGAGGGGACAATGAATCCTCACTGCCCATGCGTGGAGTAGGAACTCTGACTAGTTCACATCACATTCACATTCCTTTGTCCTTCTTTGGCATCCATGCTGAGATGTCATGTGGTGTGGTACCAAGAGCAAAAATTTGAGCACATAAAACATGGGTTCAGAAGGGTCCATTTTCTACCTTGGGTAAATTGCTGTAATTATATGAGTGGCTTCACCCACTTAAAATTGAGCAAGATACTAATCCTCTTACAATAAGAGTGCTCTGAGGATTTGGTAATATGGGGAATGTGGAAGGACTTTGTAAATGAAATGTTCTACAAAGCTCAGTTGTGGTGACCTCAGAGGTAATGTTCATGCTAGGAAGAGGGTGGGCCTTCCAGTTTGAACCTGGAGTGGCCACCTGTAGGCACAGAGATTGACAAACTATTTAAACTCTAAATTTTTGTTTCCTCATCTATAGTGTAAGCATCACGACTTCCTCATAGTGTTTTTATGAGAATTCAATGAGATAGGGAGATAGGCAATGAAACTCACATTTATTGAGCATCTACTATGTACAAATAAAAACCAGGCGCTCTTATATGATAGCAAATGAACAAACATAAGGCCTATTTTCCTTCAAATTACCCTTTGATATAGAAAGCTTAGCATTACATTTAGGTCCTTATCATGTTTTTCATATAATGGGGTGTTCTCTCAGTTATTTTATTTTTGAACAACAAAATACTATTTGAGAAAAACACACTAGGCCAAAAACAAACAAACAAACAAACAAACAAAACCACAGAGACTGATTTTGGATGCCTAGAGGTCATCTGATGGAATTCCAGAGGTGGGAGATCTGGTCCAGCTTATTAGCCAACAGTTGCCCAGAGGGTTATCCAGCACTCTCTGTAGCTTTAATGAAATCATTTCTTTGGGAAAGTGAATAGCATCAAGACTGTTGATTGGTTAGTAATGGTGTACAGGCTCCACTCCCCTTATGGACAAAGTATTAGAAGGTGGTAGGTGGAGGCCCGCCACCAGCCCTTGATAATTCTGTCCATCCCTTCACAGAGGCCCCTGTTGCCTGGTCTGACCCAGAACTGCCCAGCACTCTCCTAGGAATATTATGACATCTGTTTTAGCTCAAGTCCTTCATGCACATGAACTTTGCTGGACTGCTTGGCTAGGGTGGCTCTTCCCTGAACTGCCAGACAAATTGATGGACTGTTTTGGTGCTTCCTTGCCAAAACACGTCTCCTGTGTGTGTGTGTGTGTGTGTGTGTGTGTGTGTGGTAGGGGGAGGTTCAGTTCAACAGTTTTCAGGACATGGAGGTGGGGGGATTTATAGTTTCCCATGTGAATCCAACCTGAAGAGGCCACAAAACAAACATCTATTTTCTAAATGGCCAAATTTGCTTAAGTCAGAAGGCAGCATTTGTCAGGACATGTAGCTCAATGATGGAACACTTGTCTAGCATGTGTGAGGCCCTGGGTCTAATCCCTAGCACTGCAAATAAGAAGGAAGAAAGGAAGGAAAGAAGGAAAAAGGCAATACCCTCTGTTTTTCTCTAAGACTATAAACTCCTTTAAATGTAGGTGCTGTGATATTTTTGTTAGCCTCTTTTGAATGCCTAAAATAGTGCTTCGCATAAAAGTTGATATAGAGGCAAGCTTGAGACCAGCCTCAGCAACTTAGCAAGGCCCTGTCTCAAAATAAAAAATAAAAATGGATGTAGATGTAGCTCAGTGGTTAAGTGCCCCGAGTTCAATCCCTGGCACCAAAAACAAACAAAAAAACCAACAACAGTTAATATAGGAAGCAGATACATTCAGTGATTAACATGTAGGATTTGAAATAAAATTGCCTGTGTTCAAATCCTGATCCTTGAATACAGTAAGAAATTTTATGCAAGTTCACTGTGTCTCATTGTTCTGCTCTGTAAAATGGGAATAGTAACAACAGGACTCACTTCAAAGGGTTCTTGTGCAGATTAAGTTAATAAAGATATGAAGAACTCAGAACAGTACTTGACGTTCAATAAATGTTAGCTATTCTCATTAAGTAGGTGTAAAATGTTTGTTATGTAAATTAATAGGAGTAGTACAGGGTTCTGGTAATTGCACAAGAGTTCTGTTCAGGCCAGATATTATTGTGCAATTAGTTGGCATAAATCTGCTCTCATTTCTAAGAAATGCATCTCAGTGAATCCTCTTGCACCTCACACTAAGCCTTGCCAGGCATGGGTAGAGTCTGTCCACACAGCCAGCCTCTCTATTTCTGGTTTCGGTTTCTCAGTACAAGCCAGTAGAATGCTTTTCTGAGAAGTCCACTGGGATCCAGTCCCAACTCATTTCTAATGGGTCCTACTGTTTTCCACACGAAGTGGCCTCCCCATCAGAATGTCGATTATGATAACTGGTAGACATTCTCCTTTGTTCCATTGCACCTCATTATTTTACCCTCTTCTTCCCCACTAGCTCTGCTAAGAGATTCCCAGAGGGTAAAGTGGAATGAGAACAGGGTACTTGGAAAATAATGGGCTTTTCCCATCAGAGTTGGTTTGGCAACACTTCTGTGGTTAAGCTAACACGTGTAGTGCTTGTATTGTTTGCGCCATCATACGGGTTTCCACATGCATGCCCAGAGGCACTAGCTCACACATACAGATCCATGAACGGTGGTGCACATGCCCCATGTGCACCCACACATGTTCACAAGCACCTTCTCTTTTTCACATAATTCCTAAACTTATCCAGAAAAGATAGGGAGAAGTGTGGGGTGGTGGGTGGAAGCGATCTGCTTTAATTTTCTCATGTTGGCTTCTCACCTGTTTTAAAGAACTGGGGGCCCTGCATGGATGGTCATTCTCTTTCTCTCACCCGACTTGACCCTGGGAAGGAGTAGACCAGAATGGGTGACTGTGGGTTCAGAGTGATGACTTGCTCTAAATGCAAACTTGCAGGCCCTTGGTCCTCTCACACTGATAGTCCATTCTGCCAGCTATGAGTTGTGGTGGTGAGGATAGTCATAGGGAAAGGAACATTCCAGAAGGAAGACTGAAATTCTGTCTTCCCAGGATTGGATCCTTTATTTTGGTGACTGAGTGACTCAGGAGACTGTACCTCTGGGACTCCTAAGTATTTCAAGGCTGCTGCCTCCCATTATCCATGCAGTGGTCCAACTCATTAGGCAATTCCCTGAACTCAGCTCATATCTAATGCTATAACCGAGTGGTTGTCTTGCATGCCAAGAAAGCAGATAGGAGCATGGAGTTCCCCATGAGGAGGTGACAATATGGCTCTTGTCCTCACACAAAGGAGGCTATTTATAGTTTGTGTCTATAGCTGTGAAGATGTATCTCTATAAATAGAATTTTACAGAAATACCTTCCTAGAAAATTTTCTTATCAGCCCTGAATGGTATTGACTGACAGGGAGAGGTAAGACTAAATTAGCTTTCTACCAGGAAGTCAAGGGCATGACCGGTAAATGAGACAAGTGTGATGTTAATGAGGTTGAGGAGATAAAGACCCCCACCAGAGAGCAATGAGGGAGAAAAGTACTGTTTAACGAGATGTGGACTTTTTCACCTGGCACTTACATGCTCCTCCACTTGCTGATTATGCACTGGCTTTGGTGAAGAGAGTGGATAATGCAGGTAAGATAGGCGTGTTTACAGACATGTTTGTATTCTGGTTGTCAAGGAGACAGGAAATCTGTTTGCTTAGCTCAAAGCCTTGGCAAACTTGGTAAGCATATCCAGCATTTAGATTTCTGGACTTTTACCAAATCTCTGCATCTCTAGCCCCAAACTATGTTGAGCTTATGGATTTGTGGAATGTTGTCTTCCCTCCATATTTCTCTTATCTCTGCCATACCCTCTGCCAGTGAAACTGTTAACACAAAATGAAATCCCTGAAGAGCTTGCACTCCTCTGGAGCCCCTGCCCAGTGTTGGGTGTGCCCCAGGATGATACCCAACCAGACTCCCAGCACCTGCTTCTTGGGAATGCTAGGAAAGCAGAGACTTCCTCAGCCCAGAGGATTGGCTGGTTCAAAGGACAGGTAACCTCAGTGGAGAAAAGTGGTTTTGGAAGAGTAGAGTGAAAGGGGCTTGAAGCCAGAGAGGAAGGTGCTGGGCCTGAGAATAAGAAAGCCTAGACTCTGGTTTTCTTAGAGCCCTGTAGGGGGATGTCACTCAGGTCAGAGGTTGACAATGCAGGATTTGAGCCAAGAAGGTATAGAAGATATAAGAAAACATGTACTTTAGAGTCTGGTCCTGGGATGACAGGGTTTGTCCCACAGGATGGAGGGGAAGCTTATGAGATCAGTTAGGTGAATCTTTCCAGCTGCTCATATTTTTCTGGGGAATATCTTGTGCGGAGGCTGCTTTCCCTTAGCTAGTAGGTAAATCATTACAGAGCTACTACTGGACTATGTGTGAATGTTCCCCGGACTTTGTTAGCTCAAGACACAAATGAGGCTGGCAACACTCAGGACCAGTTTTTGCTTGCTCAGCTGTCTCTTTTCAGCCTGAGTCCTGTCTAATACTTCTGAGAGTTTTGAGGGTGAGTCTCCTAATACTCTGTGGTCAGCTCAGTTATCTGGAATCAGCATCCTGCCTTAGTGATCTATTCTTTTATGGAGTTCCACACAAAATTGTTTGGATGTTGCAAGTTTAGTAGCTGAAGCTTGAGCTAAGTATAATCCTTTCTCTTTAGGACACACCCACCCACCACCAAAATGGATCATTAGGGTGGACTGTCACAAAAGCACCGCCTTTCCTTCACATTGTCTTCGTCCTCTGGGCTCTAAGCTCTAGGAGCAGGCACACTATCCTTCCTTACCATCTGTCTTCTCTAATCCTCTCCCCAAAGATAGTTCTCCAGGCAAGAAGGAAAAGTTCAAGAACCATTTTTTTTCCCCAGATGAATGGATCAGTAAGTACAAATCAATCTAGAACAATCTGATTGCATGAAGGATCAGGCATAGAAAGACCCCTAGGAGAAGAGAGTCAAACCAGGCATGGAGAGGGCTGAGATTATTAGAGATAAGGGAGGTGAACATTGTATGTGTTTCCATGACAACACAGGCGGTTCCTCTGAATTGCTTGCACAATTACATCACCTTGTAATTGCTCTTTCAGCCTCTCTCCCCAATCTCTGAGCTACAGAGACTGAAGCTATAATCTCTGTATCCCCAGAACCCAGCTCAGTCCCTGATTTACAACAGGTATTCGAAACACAGAAGAATGGCTTGGGTCAAATCTGGAAGCAACACAAGCCAATTGTGAGCCAGGAGCAGTAAACAAAATCACTTGGTTTAAAGTGATGGATAGATGTAGGGAAATATTCTTGCCAGGGAGGGCGGTGTCTTGACGGTCAGCCTTGTGGGCTTTAGATTTTACTTAACAGTGAGTCAGAAGCCCAAACCAATCCTTGAGTGTGGCTCCAATAGCACAGCCTGAGAATCAGCCTTGGGAAGTCGTGTGTGGGCAAGGAAGGGGGAGAGGAGCAAGGAGGCTGTGGGCTGAGGGGCTCATTAAGAAGTTGTCACAGGTGGTCAGCTGGAGACAAGGGAGGTAGGGACTGATGGAGCATTTACAAGAAGAAAGCGGAGTTGAGGAGGAGGGCAAATGAGCAGAAATCAAGGCTGGGATCTATGAGAGAGTTATAGGGCCCAATCATCACTGGCTTCCCTGTCCTTGCATCCATAAAGTCAGGCATGCTTCCTTTAGCATTGCTTATACAAGTGCCCAGGCTAAAAGTTCTTCTCTGTTAGCCATCAGGTGGCAGCGGCAGGGGACACCATAGTCAGAGTGACCATGCAGCAGGGTGTGGCCTCCAGACTTCATCTGCACTGGTTCATGTCCCTATTCTGTCTGTGTGGTTCTTGGCCATTTATTTAACTTCTCTAAACCTCGCTCTTCCCATGGAATAAGGACTGACCTCTGAAGGTTATTCTGAGGACTACCTGGGAAAACATGCCAAGCTAACAACTGCTGGCTATTACACCATAAACGAGTATTTCTTAAGCACCTGTCTATGCAGGAAACCAAGACAAGTAAGACCTCATGTCCTAAGACAACTTTGGGGGTCAGGGGAACTTGTAAGCCATGCTGTGTAATTTAATGTGGTAAATGTGCTAATGGAAAGATGATGTTAGCGCCGCGCAATTCAAAGGAATTAGTGGGACTGGGAAAGTGGCGGAGATGCCGCAGAGGAAATGATAATTGAACTGGAGTTTGAAAAGGAGTCAAAATTTGGAAGGAGGGAGGAAGAAAACAGACTTTGAGACAAAAGGAGTTACATGGGTAGACGGACAAAGGATAATGACACACTTCCCTTGCAGGGATGAACTGAGACCCCAGTCACTGCGTGAGGCACATGAGGGTCCCCCCGCCTTGGCTGGGTTACCAGCTCTTTAGGGTGCACATAGTTCAAACCAAGAAAATGGAGGAATGTTTCAGAAGAGATGAGAAGGGGAGAGCAGGCTTCTAAGACCCAGGCCTTCATAACCAGGGTCAATGAGTAAATGACCAGAGAATAAAGTAAGTGGCTGCACAGGAAGCTGGCAAAGGTCACTTGGGGTGACGGGGGCAGAAACAAGAGGGTTCATGTCACGTGCTCTGAGAAAGGAAAAGCCTCAAGAATGAGTTTGGCCAGTAAAGTCGAAAGCAAGGAGACGGCAACAAGAGAAGAAAGTTGCCAGGACTGTTTCTGGCCGTGTCCGTGGTAGGGGTGATGGCCGCAGGGCAGGGCCTGGCTCTCCAGAGTCCGCCGCAGCTCTGACAACATTTCTTCTCCCACTGGCATCCCTACTTGCCCCAATTGCCTCCCAACCCACCAGGTGACCCCAGATCCCAGACAGCAGAGAGGAAGAGGGCATCTAGCCATACCGGGCCTGCCCCACAAAGTTCCCCAAATACCCCACCCCAACCTGAGCCTTCTGAGGGGATACAGCCTCACACAGGAGAAGGATAGTTACCCACAGTCAGGAAGGAAAGCTACCCGCACCCCAGATTTAGCCTCGGGGAGGAATTTGGTGAGACCGAAGTACAGCAAAAGAAAGTTCAGAGCTGGCATCCATCTTGCCACTACCTGTGGTGCAATTCTCCCAGGAGGTGACCTTAAAGCTCCCAGACTTCTATTATTTAATGACAAATACACTCGGTTGTCAGGATAAAGTCCTGTGAGAGACCCAGCTGTTCACAAATGCATGGCGGAAGTATGGTGAACACATCAAAGCCCTGCACTATCCAGTTATTCCAGCGGCCTGTGATCAAACTCCAGGGCTTAGAGTTCTTGCACATGGCAGGGACATAGGTCCACCTCTGCTTGAATCTCGTGCCCCTGAGCATATGGGTTGCCTCCATTTTGTAACTGAGACCCCGAAGACAGAAGCACACCTGAAAGAACGGCCATCCAGTGGGGGAGACAATCCTCACTGAGGCTCCCCCAAATTGCCTCAGATTTTCTATAATTGAAACAAATCTGAAGACCCACTCTAGATAGCAATGTCGACAAACATGTTAATGTTCAACTTAACTTTTGGTTTATCGGTGCTTTGAGACTTTGAACAAAATGGGCTTCAATAAAAATGAAAGATGGATAGAGATCTTAATATAATGGGTAGAGACCATTAATATAATATTGGTGGGGAAAGAAAGGCAAAACCCAGCAATGAAGGAAGAAGTCGGCTATAAGGGAAAACAAGTCCTAGTGAAAACATAGCAAACAGCCAGGAACAGTTGAACCCTGTGCTTGTGTGAGAGAAGCTCTTGCCTTTTCAGCAGGGATTGGGCTGTGTTCTCATTCTGCAAGACCTTCCTTGATCCACTCTTAATAAAGACTTGCTGGCCGTTCACCAAATACTAATTGCAAAGCAAAATATTTAGCATGTGTTTGTACAACAAAGAAGAACAATACTCCATAAACCTCTATCGTCTTCCCCAATTTCTCAGACCCCAGGTTAGGTGAGGGTTCCATCCTGTGTTTGTGCAACCTCCCGTGTGTGTCTCTTTCACAACCGTGTTTACTCAGCCAATATCTGTCTCCTCACGAATTGTAAGTGCCAAGAGAGGAATGAGTTGGGGTGAATGAATCCCATAGGCACCTGGAGCATCTTGTTTAAGTGCCTGACATGAAGAGTAGATCTTCAATACAGAATGAATGAATGAATGAGCAAACATTGGAAGAAAAAAAAAAAATAAACTTCTCCAGGTCATTAGATTATTAACTGATCCCTCTTCTGGAACAGCAATGGAAGGCAGGTCATTCAAATATCAGCTCACTCACCACTCCTCCCTCATTCATCCTTACTCCTACGTGCCTCACTCCCCACCCCTCCCATTAGTCCCTCAACTATTAAAATAACATCATCAACAGCAACAAAATGCACTCCGAGTGTGCGCATCCTGGAGGAGGTAGCAGTGTCTCCATGGGCTGCACAAACACAGCCCACGTCCTCTGCTGTGCTGTGAGAGGTTTTTATGTAACCGGAACATGTCAATTGGCATGTTCTTAGTTTGGAAAGAGAAACCATGCCTTGTTGTGGCTTTGGGTTCTGACCAATTTTTCTTCATCTTTGAAGATGTCAAACCTTATAAGCAAAGCAAGTCAAAAGGAGCCTGAATGCTTCAAGGTCTCTGCAAGAGAGGAAGAATGCTGTGCGGTGATATTGTTTAGAAAGAGACATGGTAATTGCTGTACTGGGAGAGCCGACATTTGCAGAACTCAATTGTGTGGCGTCCGTCCGACTGAGTAAGTTAGCAAAATAAAGACAGATGGCCATGGATTAACTCCAACACGCCCACCAGACAATGGCAGCCAAAGTGGAGAACTGTGGTGTGCTCTAAAAAAGCACTTTTTCTGGGATAGTTCACCCAGTGCCTCAATTAGATGCCACCTAGCGATTTGACAAAACATTGCATCTTGCACCACCATGTACAATGAGGACACAGCTTGAGAGGTCCCTTTTGTTTGAAAAGGCAAGGGAGAGATATCAGATTATGGAAAAGTTGACAATTTATAGTTTAATATTTAATTCTGAGAAATAATGGTTGAATTCAATATTTGTTGTATGCTTTAGAGGCAAACATGAGAGAGGGAAAAAAGGAAGGAAAGAAGGAAGGAATGAAGCAAGCAAGCAAAGAAAACAAATTCTATAAGATAGACAGACATGTTTCAATCTGAAATATATGACCCAGAGATAAATAAAAGATTTGGGACAGTTTATGTATTTTGGTCCTGGTTTTATACAACTTACAACCTAGGATGGCAAACAAATTTCAAGTGCTAGCTCCAGTGAACTGTCAGAGACTCTGGTCCATGAGGGATTGTAAGGTGGGCACCCAGGCTCAGATTGAGGCCCTGTGGTCACTGAGGGAGGTCTGCCACGGCAGCAGGAAAGAAGATGGAGCCCAGGTCTGTATTGGAGAATCATACATTCAGCTACAAAATTTCCCAGTTTAATAGTGGGTGTTCAGCCAAAGAGATTTCTATAGTGCTAAGAGTTCTAAGCTGAAATGTACATAGAACATATAGACAAAGCAAGGCTTTTCTATCTAAAGCAGAGGTGAGGAAGTATTGGGAACAGTTTTGTTCTCATCTGCCAAACCAGGCTTTCCTTACGTTTGAGGAATAATGGTCAAATCCAATATTTGTTGTATGCTTTAGAGGCAAACATGAGAGAGGGAAAAAAGGAAAGAGGAAGGCACTGCTTGCTTGGCAATTTGCACCACTATCATATATAATTTAGGATTTAGACTTATAGTCCCGGAATATTTGCCAAGAACTCGGTGACAAGACTCTATTTCTAATTACAGGGATTATTTTACAAGTGAGGGTCTAGATAGTTTCAGGAACTGTTCTAGAATGCAAAGCTGAGGTGTGAATGGGCTGCAGCTTGGGAGTCCATCCATCACTGCACACCACACTAAAGTGACGTGGTCCTCGTGCTTTTCCCTAGCAACCACCTGGTCAGTACTGCTGGCCAAAGAAGAGTCTCTTTTTTTTTTTTTTTCCTTTCAGCTCTTAATATCCTTAGGTAACTGGCAAACAGTGCCAGCTGCCTGGAGGGTCAAGTCGTTGTACGGTAAGTGGATCTGACTCCAAACAACGCAGTCGATGTTCCCGGTGAGAACCTGGGTCCCCAGGTGCTACACTTCTCTTTTCTCAGGTGACTCACTTGAGAAATCCATGTGTTTCAAGTCCAGTTTATGTCAGGACAGAAAGCTGCACAGAGGGCCACCAAGCTCTGTTGGGACTTCCCTAGTTTTTATTTATTTATTTTTAGTTGTAGATAGACACAGTACTTTATTTATTTATTTATTTATTTAATTATTTATTTTATATGTTGCTGAGGATTGAACCCAGTGCCTCACATGTGCCAGGTGAGTGCTCTGCCACTGAGCCACAACCCCAGCCCCTGGGCTTCCCTAGTTTTAATTCAACTTGATACTCACTGATAAACTGAAAGCTCACTGCACGCAAGGCATTGCACTAGTTGTCAAGACCAGGGGTCACACTGGTTTCCAGCCTCTGTGAGGGTTCCAGGCTTCCTCAAGGACAATATTGTGCCTCATCACATGAGAGCTCTGTCTCCACTTCAGCTCCACTTGGGTGGAATGAGAATACTGAGCTAAAGTAAACCCTCTAATTTGCTTTCTTACTCTAAAGTTTGATGGCTTTGTGATGTGAATGCTTGAGAATAGGAGGCTGGGTTTCAGTTTTAATTGCTTAAAGTAGGATAATTATATTATTTCTTCATTTGGAAATATATTTTGAGTATTCACTAATACGACAGAAACTGGTCTTGTACAGCAAACAGGACAAAATCCCTGACCTCACAGAGCTTAGAGTCTACCCAGGCAGAGATCTGCTGGCTTTGGATGTGAGGTGTCCCCCAAAAGCTCATGTGCAAGATGATAATGCAAGAAGGTTTAGAGGAGAAATGATTGGGTTATGAGAGTCTTAATCCAATAGTGAATCAATCCCCTGATGGGATTAACTGAGTTGTAACTGAAAGCAGGTAGGGTGTGACTGGAGGAGGTGGGTCCCTGGGGGTATGCCTTTGAGTATATATTTTGTACCTAGTGAGAGGAGTCAATCTCTCTGCTTGCTTCCTGATTGTCATGTGAGCCATTTCCCTCCACCACACTTTTCTGCTATGATGTTCTGCCTCACCTCGGGCCCCAAGAAATGGAGTCAGCCTTCTATGGACTGAGACCTCTGATGTGAGTCCCTAAATAAAATTCTCCTCCCCTAAAATTTTTTTTTTAGTCAGGTCTTTTAGTCACAGCGGCAAAAAAGCTGACTAAAACAGCAAGGCCATGCAGAAATGCAGAGGGCAACTGGGGAATAGAGCGTCAAGGTACAGATTGGCAAAACACAAGGCATCAGGAAGCCATTCAACAAAACCAGGAAGGCTTTTGAGTCTCCTTGGCTTTGATGTGAGTGCCATGTTTGGATTTTATCTTGTAGGCCAGTGTTCCCCAGTATTCACCCTTAGGGACTCCATTTTATTACTTTCTTTTCTGTGGGCCACATGTCTTCATAGATGTCTTTTTAATGCCTCCAGATACTTCAATTACTAAGTAAATAATTTGTTTTCCTTTCAGAAAGTCACCCAAGCTCTAGAACTTCCAGTAAAAGCCCTGGAGAAGTAGAAGATACAGCATGCTGCTTCACAGAGTTCATAAAACTTGTCACATGCCCCCAACCTGACTGCAGAGGAGGCGGGGACACATGGGGACACACATGGAATATCTGTAAAACCTCTAACCATCTCTGATATGTGGTATAAATGTGCAATTTCGCCCCTGGATTTTTTTTTTGGAGGGGGTACTTAGGATTGAACGCAGGGGCACTCAGCCACTGAGCCACATCCCCAGCCCTATTTTGTATTTTATTTAGAAACAGGGTCTCACTGAGTTGCTTACTGCCTCATTTTTGCTGAGAGGCTGGCTTTGAACTCATGATACTCCTGCCTCAGCCTCCACAGCCACTGGGATTACAGGCGTGCACCATTGTGCCTGGCTTTGCCTCTGGATTTTTAGAGAGCCCTTCGTTAGAATAATTCCTCTGGCATTAGTAGGCAAAGGAGTGACAGGTATGGTTTAATCTCTCAGAGAGATCACTCAATTGGTAGCTCAGAATGGACTGTAGTAGGTAGACTGAAGTCAGGGAGACCTGCTGGGAGGTTCCAACTGGTCCAGATGAAAGAGGCAATGGCCTGGCCCATCGCAAGTACACAGGGATGGAACTGGAAATGGGTTCTGAAAACAATCTGGGTCTAAAGTCCTTTGTGTTGGGCACCGGATCTGAAGTGTGAGGGGGTTGGAGGTGTCAGGGTTGGTTCTCGGGTTTCTAGACTGGATGAGTCAGAGGCACTATGACAGCAAGGGCGTGAGTTAGGGAGGCAGGGCCAGGCAGGCTGGCAGGAGCCTCTTTCCTGGGGCTGCGGGTATAATAGCTGCCAGTCATCCTTTCTTTCCCTTCTGACCTAATAACTCGCCCCATCCCCTCCTTACCTGAGAAAACACCGGGTCTGAGTCATAGCTGTGGGAACTCAAAAGCTGAGGCACCAAAGTTAGGGAAAGCCTGGCTGGAAGTTGTGGACTCTGATCCAGGAATCACAGGCCATCTTTTGCTATACCTGTCTGGACCTATGTGCTCAGGGCCAGGGCCACACAACACTCGACACCGCCACAGTGGCCGTTACTGGGTGCTCCTTCTTCTCTTCGGCTCAATTTTTTTTTTTCCCTTCTGGATTTTTCCTAGTTGTCCCTACTGACTTTGCCAGTTTGTACTAAGCAATATAGCAACTCCCTAATCCCTCTGTTGATAGTATAATCAGATGTATTCGTGTACTTCTTGTTCTAAAGCTCTACCTGTCCCCCCTACCACTGGACAGTAATTTCGTCTGCATAGAGACCACACTGTCTCCACTGCTCATAACTAAGAAGTAGATCCCATCCCACGCCTCTTAATAAAGGACTACAGTCTTCAGTAAAGCCAGCCCACTGTGAACATCAGAACCTAGAATGTAAAACTCAACAGTGTTCCCCTGTTGGAAGCATCTCTCTCTTAGCCGCATGTGCATGATAGTTTTTTTTTTTTTTTTTTAACTTTTGGAAGACAATTAAAAATAAATAACTTGGAACAACTGAAACCACACTTAGAAACAAACTGTGCTTGGTTTATTCAAAGTCCATTCAGTTTGCTTAATATGATGAAATATAAAAACACTCGCTATGACCTTAGTGTGGGACCTTTTAATAGATAGTGAAAAAGAACAGGCTTGGTTATCAGGTAAAACGTGGTGCTTGGATTCTAACTGCCATTTACTGCATCTTATAGAGCTTCTCTATCCTCATTTGCAAAACAGGGATTGTTATGATTTAAGTACTAGATATTCCCCCAAAGCTCATGTGTGAGACAGTGCAGGCAAGTTTAGAGGTGAAATGATTGGGTTATGAGGGTCTACTCAGTGTGTTAATCCCCTGCTAAGGATTAACTCAGTAGTGACTGTAGGCAGGTAGGGTGTCATGGGTGGAGGCAGGTTACTGGGGGCCTGCCCTTGGGATTTATATTTTGTCCCTGAGGGGAACCTCTCTCTCCCCCCCCCCCCCCGTGCCATGCTCTCAGCTGCTTTCCTCCACCACACTCTTCTGCCACGATGTTCTGCCTTGCCTCCGTCCCTGAGGAATGGAGTAGGTCATCTATGGACAGAGGTCTATGAAACTGTGAGCCCCCAATATACTTTTCCACCTTTTCCACTTGTTCTTGTCAGTCACAGCAGTAGAAAAAAGCTGATTAAAACATGGATCATAAGGGGCAAATGGCAGTTCTGTTTGAGGGTTGGGCCCCTGATCTGCAGAGCACAGGTACAGGCCTTGCCCAGCCAGAGACACTCAGTACAGGGTGGCCAGCACTGGGATTGTTAGTCTGTTCCTTTCCTTTCTATGTGTGGTGCCCTAACCTGACATGGTCCTGCCCTTCTCCTCTAGACACTGGTTACCACTGGGATCTTCTCAGTCACGGATGCTCATCCATGCCTCCATGCAACCTTGACCTTCATTTCCTAGGCCTAGTATCCATTACAAGGAGTTCTCGGCATCTTGCTAAGTTGAACATAAAACTAAACCCTGTGACTGCTTTTGTGCATAGTCTGAGCTATTTATGTTTCCATTTGCTGCTCTATGAAACCATGCAAATACTGGAAGAGAGACTTGCTTCTGATTCTTCCAGCACTCCCTGGGAATGCTGTCTTGTGGTAGAGGATGCAGAGCAAACCCATGCTTCCTCTGCCAGAAGTTCAATAAACCCACTGCCTTTCAGCAGGAACATATTTTCAGCTTGAAATGATTATGTTGCACAGAGATAAATTATTGTAAGGATCTGACTTACCATTAATTATTCATGCTGGCTACAGAAGCTCAGGTAAGATTTGGACAATTCTTGCCTTGCTGTACATTTGCTACACAACCATTCCTCACCCACCCATTAATGTGGTAGCAGAGAGTACAAGGCTGTACTCATGTTTCAATTGACCTTTGTTTTTTTTTTTTTTGGAACTGAGGATTGAACACAGAGGTGCTTAACCATTGAGCCACATCCCCAGTTTTTTTTTTTTTTTTTTTTTTTTTTTTTTGTATTTTATTTAGAGACAGGTTCTCATTGAGTTGCTTAGGGCCTCACTAAGTTGCTGAGGCTGGCTTTGAACTCATGATCCTCTTGCCTCAGCCTCGCTTGGATTACAAGTATATATTACCATGCCTTGCTGATCTAATATTTATTCCTATGGTTTTACTTTTTTCAGAATATAAGTGGACTCCAACAGTATGTAGCTCTTTGTATCTGGCTTATTTCATCTTTAAATTTTTTTTTTTAGTTGTAGGACACAATACCTTTATTTTATTTATTTATATGGTGCTGAGGATGGAACCCAGTGGCCCACACATGCAAGGCAAGCATTCTACCACTGAGCCACAACTGCAGCCCTTATTTCATCCTTTTAAAAGTCTGTTTTGATTCTGAAAATTATTTGAATTTTATATTCATTGCTGACATATGTGCTGTATATGTCAAATGTTGAGCAATATATACATATTTATTTTAATATTGGGACATATTTAAACCTTACATGTAAACCTCATCTGGCTCAATTACTTAAATACAACCTAGTAATAGGTAAAATTCATACTACATGAAGATGCATAATTTTCAAATTTAAACCCTTTACTACTAATTATGAAGGTGTTGGCTTAGAGTACACCTTCAAAAAAGGTCAAAGAGATATTCTCTGAGAACTGCAAATTTGAAACAGGGAATAATGAGCAGCAGCCTTCTTGTCTCTTCCATAGTTTGAAATCATGCATGTCTTCTTTGGGCTTGGGATACATTATTTGTAAAATAAATGGAAAACATTTTTAGTAATAAACATATCCAAACTGGTCACATGCTATGCTCAGTGTGATTCATTATATGCAGCTTGTACCACCAAACCAATTCCTTACAAATGGAGTCATTTCTAGTTGGTTTTCCCTGGGTCATGACCCATCTGTCAGATATGTTTAATGTCTATCTCTACACTGTTGATCCAGAAAAAGACTCTGTATAAATGTGTTCTTCATCTAAGTTCGTGTCTATGGATGACATACATGCAAAAAGAGAGAGAGAAAGTAGAGGCACCAAAAGGTGAGCTGGACATTACACACCCTAGGCTGCTCTTCCCACCTTCCCTTACTGAGTTCTTAAGATTCAGCTCAAATGTTACCTTCTCTGGTTGCCCATTGGGTCCTATTCTCTAACCCAAGGCAGAACAAGTTATTCTCTTATTGGACACGCTTGTGCTATGCACATGTAAGTATTCCATTTATGACATTTATTTCTTTATATACACATCTCCCTTCCTTTATATGCGTCCATCTACTGCAAGATAAGCGTTGTTTGAGCTCTGTGTCCCTGGATCCTCGTGTACAGCAAATCCTCAATAAAGCATGCTAAACATAGTTGGCCCTTGCAATCCATGCTATGCTGTCACAGATCCACCTCAGTCAGGCTTGGAGAAACCAAGAACTGGCCTGGGCACAGGCAAAGCTGGTCGCCATTTTCATGTGTGCATCAGGTCTCATGTTCCCTCCAGGCTGCCACGCTTTTGACCCAGATTCCTTCTCTGAGCCTATTTGCCTGGCCCAACTGTAAACATAATTCCTGCTCTGACCCAGATCCACTCTGCTGCTTCCAGCTTACCAGGGTCTCCTGTTTGGGCTCCATTATGAAACTTGATGTGTGCCCAAAGCAACTGTGGTAAAGAGCCAGGCAGGGCAAGCTGATACTGCCAGGCTCCAGGGTGACATCCAATTCTCCTGGCTGCCAGGCAAGGCAACTGGGAGGGCCAAGCAAAATACAAATTCAGAGTACATGGTCAAGTGTCCAACATGCTGCCCACAGCAAGTCCTGAGGTTGGAAGCAGGTGCAGATCTGGGCCTGAATGGAAGCCTGCAAAGAAACAGATTCATTGTTCATGATGTCTTGCTGTCCCTCTGACTGTGACCATCACATCTAAGGACCATAGGCAAGACTGGAACAAGGGTTCAAGGAAAAGAAAAAGGAAAAGGAGGCATAGGTAGATCCAAACAAGGTAAAGGGGTGCCTTCTGTATACACCCCATTAGGGTCCCATTACCCCTTAAAGCAAGTTGAATATTTGGCTCTGTACCACTATGTATTAATATCTGCTACCTGTGTGATCCTACTTGGAAATAGCATCTTTGCAAGTGTAATTAAGCTAAGAATCTTGAGGTAGGAATATCCAGAATTTACAGTGGGTTTTTAAAAATTTTATTTGTTCTTTTTAGATATACATGACAGTAGAGTGTATTTTGGCATATTATAAATACATGAAGTATATGTTATTCTAATTAGGATCTGATTCTTGTGGTTGTACATGATACAGAGTGACCCTGGTTGCGTATTCAAATACAAGGATAGGAAAGTTATGTCAGATTAATTCTATTGTCCTTCCTGTTCCCCTCCCCCTCCCTTCCCTTCATTCCCCTTTGTCTGATAGAGTGGATTTTAAATCTAGTGACAGGTGTTCTTATGAGAAAAAGGCAGAGGGAGATTTGGGACAGAGACACACAGAGGGAAAGAAAAGGCCACGTGAAGACAAAGACGGAGATTGGAGTTATGCTCCCCAAAGTCAAAGAATGTCTAGAGCCACCAGAAGCTGGAAGAGACAGGCAAAGATGCTCCTTAGGGCATCCAGAGGGAGGGTGGTCCTGCAGCCTCTTGATCTCAGACTTCTGTATCCAGAGCTGTGAAATAATGCATTTCTGCTATTTCAAGCCAGCAAGTTGGCAGTACTTTGCCATGGTGGTCCAAGGAAACTAACACACCCCTCCTCTGCTCGTCCACTAGAGGAATGGGAATGCATTGGCATGTGTGGGTCTGCAAAGAAGGGTTTTTGAAAAGGCAAGTTACAACGGAAGTGGCTAGGAGAGAGCCACCAGAACTAGCTCTCGTTCTTCCAAAATTGCCAGTAGAGACCAGAAATATCCACAGGAAGCTCTCTATTACCCCCTAAAAGTATCTTTCACTTACCAGAGAAATAACAATAATAGAAATAATAATAACAACAATTACTGACAGTGTTCTATGTATGAAATATTGTGCCAAGAGATTTTACGTATTTTCTCTAATAAGAAAATTAAGATTCACAATGATTCAGTAAACCTATATATAGTACTTACTATATGCCAAGCTTTGTTCTAAGAACTTTGCTATTTTTAACTCGTTAATCCTCATAAGAGCCCTGTGGAACAGAAATGATTATCTCTACAGATGAGAAAATTGAGGCACAGAGAGGTTACATAACACACCTAATGTCACACAGCCAGGAAGTGGGAAAACTGGGATGCAAGTCCGGGAAGTCTGACCTGAAAGATTCTGCCCTTAACCTCCACTCCACCTATAGCTTTTGCTTAAAGAATAAGAATTCGAATGCAGTTATGTCTGACCCCAAATCCATGCTCATTCCCTAAGTCACAGTCAAATACACAAAAGCGGGGATGACATTGTGAATAGGAGTTCTGTCCATAGGACTGTCCCTGCCAGTCCCAGTTCCTCTCAGTTCCAGGCTTTGAGAGTCTTCTGCCAGCAGGTTTGATTCTTCCCTGTTACTTATACCATATTGGGCACACCAGCCAATACAAACAGAGGCTTAGCGCGGCATCTTATGGAGGCTGGTGTTGGATTTGTGGGTCTGTCTCTGGAATATTGCAGGTAAACCCTGGCCACCCTCTTCTACTGCCCCTTCCCCAGGCTGACCCACCCATGTTTACAGAGTAGTGGAACTGATTTTTTTTTTTTTTTTCTTAAATGTAGTGCTAAGGATTGAATCCAGTGCCTCACACATGCGAGGCAATCACTGTATCACTGAGCCACAACCCTAGGCTTAACTGAGGTTTTTATTACATCAACAAATGTGTATCAGGCATCTAGGGTTTCCTCTTCAACGTGCCAGAAAAGGCCCAGGTAGAGCAGGCGTGGTGTCTGCTCTCAAGGAGGAGTAATATTAATGGGAGCCACGGTTCTTAAAGTGTTTATTATGTGCCATGCCGTTGTTGTGTAATCTTCCCAACACCTGCTGCTCTGGGAGAGGACAGGAAGGTCACTGCTAGGCTTTGTGTGTCTTTTGCCCCCACAAAAACTCATGCTGAAATTCGATTCCGGATGTAGCAGTGTTGGGAGGTGGTGGGACTTTAAGAAATGGTTAGGTCATGGGGGCACCACCTTGAGAACACATTGTCTTTCTTGAGAGACTTGAGTCAGGTCTCTTGAGAATGGATCACATCTCTCAGGAGTGAATTGGGTTTCCTGGGACTTTTGCAGTTGTCATAAAAGCAAGGTTACCCTAGCCTTTCCACCTCTAGGCGTGCACCCCCCCTCCCCCTTCTGCTTCCCTGCTATGCTGTGTTGCAACATGAGGCCCCCAACTGTGAGCTAAAATACACAACAATAGCCTCTGTTTTTCTTCTGCAGGGTTTTCTCTACAATAGTGCAGTGGTCAAGTGCAAGGGCTTTGGAGACATATAGTTTGGGTCTGAATACAGATTGTACTACAAAGTAGTAGTGGGCTGCTCTTGGCAAGTTACTTAGCTTTCCTAAGCCTCAGTTTTCCCTACTTTAAAATAGGATAATGAAGCCGGGCGCGGTGGCGCACGCCTGACACTTTGGGATGAGGCAGGAGGATCTCGAGTTCAAAGCCATACATTGCGAGGCACTTACAAACAGACCCTGTCTTTAAAATACAAAAAAAAAAAGACCCAGTGTCGAGTGCCCCTGAGTTCAATCCCTGGTACCACAAAAAAAAAAAAAATAGGATTTGACATTGAATGGTATGTATATAAACAGTGTTTTGTAAAAAATGCTCATAGTTTATTATGAATTATAATGCATAGTACTAATAAAAAATAAATTAAAAAAAAATTTTAAAAATAGGGGTTGCCCCCCCCCTCTCTGCCTCCCTCTTTTTCTCTCTTTCTCTCCTTCCTAGCTCCATGTCCTGAGTTGCTTTCTTCTTCTGCCTTGATGTTCTGCATCACTTTGGGCCCAGAGCAACAGAGCTGGCCATCTTTGAAAAAGTGACTTTGAAACCGTGGACTGAGATCTTTGAAACCATGAACCTCAAATAAAATTTTCCTTCTCTTAAAAACAAAGGGGGGGGGGGTGTGGTGTGCAAAAATATACTTCCCTCATAAGATTCCAGCAAGAATTAGTACTCAAAAAAAAAAAAAAAAAAAAAAAAAAAAAAGAACTGGCAAATGACCAGGCATTGAGTAAAGACTCCATCAGTCTGAGGAAGACAGTAGCAGATGTTGGGGTGCAACAATCAACTCCCCTTCTGATCTGAGACATTCATTCTCTTGGCTTCAATGTTTCCCTTTTCCAAGGCCACTAATGTTAAAAATGAGTTGATGTGAAAATACAAAGTTTGGCCCCTGAGTGGGTTAGACCATTCCTGCCACTCCTGGGGGTTTAATTCCCTGGGGCAATCATCAGTGAACTTCCTATATGCAAATCTAAGGACCCAAGCTATAATCATGATAAGGAAGATGGTGTGGGGATTATACCTCACTGTCTTTAAAGATCAGCCCGAGCTAATATAGGCAAGAATATTGAACCAGTGACAAATAAATCAACTGGATTATATTTACTGCCTATTCTCAAACATGTTAATTCTTTGCTTATTTGAGTTTACTCTTAGGAAGAAAACACACAAACTTGGATTTCACAAGTATGTGTGAATTACAAAAGCCTGTTATTTCTTATAAAGGACATAGCTTCTGGCTACTTTCAGACACTGTTCTTAGTAAGGCATGAAGTCTGGGTCCAAAGATATTCAATTTTCATGCCACAACTGCATACAATTAATTCATAAATTCAGTAATAACTGTAGCCTGTTTCTTCTCAAAGTCTAAATCATATACATCATAAACTCTCTTATTAGGTTTAGTTAGAATATAGGATTATTTGGGCAAATCAATATTCTGCTAGAGTTGGCACATTTTTAATAACGTTTTACCAATTTTTTAATAAATCTGAAAAAAGTAAAATTGTATTTAACACTGAAAATCTGACGCACACAATTTAATTTTATTTTTGGTAATTTCAAAGACATTTGGCATTTGAGTAATTATTCATGCATTATAAATGTACAGAGAGAAGAGTTACTAGAGATTGACAGATAAAGCCAGTTTGAATCTGGCTGTATCTGTGATTATGATGTAATGAATATCCATATTTGCATACATTAATCTTATTGAGTATAAATATGAGAACTGTTATAAAAATTGGTGATTGGAGTGTAGCTGCTCATGAGCACAGCAGGGAACACATTGATTAGAATGGGATTAGATAGAGACAAAGATAATTAAGTTAAGATGAAATTTACATACACTAACTACATTAGGAGTACAAAATATGACTGGATTGAATACTATATACACCCCTGTAACTAATATCTTGTTCAAGACAGAACATTCCCAAAGCAGGGATTGTGTGGGAACGCTCTTTTGAATTTCTGACTTTCCCATAGTGCTTAGCTCCCTGTGAGGGCTCCTTGGCTGCGGGGTGCTGAGGACAGGCACTGTTGTTTCTAGAGCCCTTCATTTGCTGGTCATTGCTCCTTTCTTCTGCAGATTCCACCACACAGTCTTTGCCAGAGTGGAGGCGATTGCTTTCATTGTCTCAGACAGAGGGCGTTTCCACCATTTTCCCTGTTGGCTTACCAAGTTCAACTGGTCCTGTCTCACCACAGACACACACATCTCTCAGACCCCTCCACATCTGCCTGGAGCTCTCAGGAAACCTTTGTCAATGTCTTCTTTGCCCAATCCCGAGCAGAGAACCAGGTATGTGTTTTGCTTTCTGGGATGGAAACCTTGAAGCAAAGTGAAGTTCAGTGGTTTCCTGGACAATAACTTTGACACCAACACAAGTTACATGATGCAGTTTGTGTTAAGGGCTTGAGGGGTTTCTTTTCCCCTGTAGCAGGAGGAGAATGTGGTGGAGCTGGGGAGGCACTTACCTTGTGTTTTAGAGCTTCTCAATGTTCTCATCCTACTTGAGAGTCTAGTGCATGGTCCAGACATAAGGAAGTGAAGATGAGGGTAAGACAGTGCATGCACTAGGAAGAGATGCTGGCAAGAGACTTTGGGTCTTGGTGTTTTTGGACACAGGAGCAAGAGGAGAGAGCAAAGGGCCAAAGGTGACCAAAACTTTGTCACAACAGCAACACTTCCTACTTCTTACAGTTTCGCCTTCACACTTCCTGCAGTTTTAGCTTCAGCAACTTAGGAGTTTAAATATAGGTCAACATTTTAAATTCAACCCTTTTCAGCATCCAAAGGATAGTGATGAAAAGTTTGAATAAAGACATTGACTGTTCTGGGAAATCCCCCTTCCTCCCTCCAAAGGTTGTTCTTTAACTTCTCACTTATTTTGGCTTGGTAGGAATAGCCACGTTTATTTACTATGGGAAATATATATTTAGAGGTTTAGGAAATTATGCCAAAGGATTTTCCATGTTTTCAGCAAGGGTGTTCAACTTGGTGAGTGGAATTGTGGGGTTGGCTTCACCCTGCCCCACCTCTGCAGACAGAGTCAGGAGACGAGGGTGACCGGAAATGGTCCCACTCTCCAGCTGTTCTCATTGGCTGGCTGACAGTTCACCTCATCTCCTTAGCATAATGACTATGCTGTGGGATTTGACAGTTGCGACATCTAATCTGCCTTAAAAGCTCTTTCTCGCTTCCAGGGAATTCCACTGTACCTCCTCAGTTCTGTGTAAGATCTAACCACAACTTAATTACTAGTCTTCTTGAGAGAGCCAGGGAGACAGTCTCCCACACCGTGACTCCATCCACTCAGCGATGAATGAACAATCCAGCTCTTTACAGCTGGTTCCCAAACAAGTGTCACAACCAAAGCATGAATAAAATACTATGTGCATCACAACACAACCTGGGCTTGCCTCCCTTTTTTTGCTCCTTTTGCAATAGTTAACACTCACCTAAGCCTGAGGAAAACTTTCTCTGGTGTCTTCTGACTCACGAGAGTATACCCTTAATCCCCCGTAGGCAATCAAGAGTTCAATTTGGCTGTAATTGTGGAAGAGGCATCATCAGGGTTGCTTGGCAGCAGAAATTGGTTTATTGCAAACGACTTTCCGTGGGGAAAGTACCCTTATTTTCTTAAGATGTGTGTCTTCTGGTTGATTGACTTGCTATCTGAATTACACAAAAAATTTTCTCTCTATACCAGTGGGAGGACAGGGACAGCAAAGCAACAGGGAAGGCTTGATTCTAGAAAGTGGATAAGGCACCCATTCTTAAGTAACAAGGGAACCATGTTCCATGATTCTTCTGTCTAGAAACCTCAAATTAGAAAATCGGAGGCTCCGTGTCCTTTGTCCTGCTGTTGGGTTTCATGATGAGCTTCAATAGGACAAGGAAGAAGCTCTGAGAAGGAGAAGGGACTGTGTTCTGCTACGGACGGGTGCCATTCAACTCAGGAAAGGATGTAGAATGGAGCCATTACCTAGTGATTGACATATCACAATTACCCAAATCATTAAGATGAAGAATCTGGATTAGCAGTTACATTCACGGGATCATGAAGGTAAGCAAACAGTGAAGCTACCTGTGTAAGGGGTAGGCAGCCATGGCCATTTATTAAATAACCATTATGGACTAGTCACTGTGTCAAAGTATTTTTTTGTGTGTGTGTGTGTGTGTGTGTGTACACAAAAATAAATACTGCTACTTTAACACTGTATTTGAAGATGAGAAGCCAACTTCTGAGAGGTTAAGTTCATGACTACTATGACTCGTAAGTAGCAGGAATATGATTTGAAGCTTGGCAGCCAACATATCATCCATGCCCCATCCATGATTGTAACCATGAGGACCTTATGGCCTAAAGTTGCCAGACACCTTTCTCTTTCTTTCTTTTCTTTCTTTTTTTTTTTTTTTTTTTTTGTGGTACCAGGGATTGAACTCAGGGGCACTCGACCACTGGGCCACATCCCCAGCCCTTTTTTGTATTTTTATTTAGAGACAGGGTCTCACTGAGTTGCTAAGTGCCTCGCCATTGCTGAGGCTGGCTTTGAACTCGCGATCCTCCTGCCTCAGCCTCCCAAAGTGCTGGGATTACAGGCGTGAGCCACCGCGCCCGGCACCTTTCTCGTTCTTGAAGGGACCCAGTGTAGCTAAAATTTTTAACAGGAAACCTCTGAAACTTTAAATTGTTAGCAATATCTTTTAAATTTTTTGTTTAAAACTCCGTTTCAGGTCAATAATTGGATGTGGGCTGAGTGAGTGTAGTCAAGGATTATTTCCTTTTTTTTTTAATTAAAAAAATTTTTTTAGTTGTAAAGGGACACAATACCTTTATTTTATTTATTTATGTGGTGCTGAGGATAGAACCCAGTCTTCCACACATGTGAGGCAAACACACTACCACTGAGCCACAACCCCAGCCCAGATTATTTCCTTCTTGACCAAAATCATCAAGTCATTGCCCAACCTGAAATTCTGTGCATATGCAGGGGTAAACCTGGGCTAAGGAAGTAGAAATGTAGTCAGGAATCCACACCAGTTTTGGGGCATGCCCTTTGGATAAACTTTGCAATATTGGGTCCTAGGCTTTGTTAGTTTTACCAGAAACCAAGAGATACCGTGGACCACGATTTCAGACGTGTGAATTCAGGTCAGAGTGCTGCAACATTACAGTTCAAAGATTCTCAGCCAATCACATAGTGGGGTATGTGGTCACTGAACTGAGATATTGACCCTCTCAGTCCTCAGGGGACTGGGTGTTTTTCTGGCCATAAGTAGCTGCTCTCTTCAGTTTAATCTATGTTGCTGGTGTGCGTATGTGTATGTGTGTGTTAGAGTTAAAACAGTTGGGAAGCACTACTGTGCTTATGTTTCTTATGTAATACAGATAGCCCCAACTTCCCATAAAGCTTTCTTCTTTTTGATGTGTGGGAATCTACATCTTCCCATGAATCCTGTGCTGTAGCTTTTCTGCTCTGTTGCTGATCTGATAGTAGGATATCCTTTCCCTGGATTTTCCCACCTTATTCATGAATCTTTTCATTAAAGACAAACCACCACCCTCCATTCATTTATCCATTCCAGTTCTCTTCCTGTCCCCTAATTTCACAGAACAATCTGGTACTATTTTGGTTTTGACTTGTCCAATCACGATTTATTTGGAAAAGTCCCTGTGGACAGGGCATGGGGCCTAGCACGGTGTCCAATTTGTCGTAGGGGGCTTGGGACATTCCTCCTTTTAGCACTTGAATTCCTGCATCTTGAGCAAGCCAGGATAGTTGGTCACCCTAGGCCTAGCACAGCAGGGTTGTCACAAGCAGAATAAAAGTCTCTTCTTCCTGTGGGTAGGTAGGGTGGGGATGGCAATGGGGAGGATTTCACATAAAATTACCTCAGTGTTTTTATTAAATAAAAGGAAGGTCATCTGCTGAATGGAAGGTGAGTGGCTGGTGAAAGAACTGTGTCACGTAAGGAATCCTTGTTTCCTTCTTAGCATATTCTTCAAAAACAAGTTGACGACAACTTTCATTAGGTGCATTCAGGCTGCACCTGAATGAAATCTGTCATTTCTTGAAGAATGAAAATTAGTAGAAATAACTACAAATAATTAAGTAGTTATGTATTTGTTTTCCAAAAATAAAATGCAACTTCTGATGTTACAATCTACTAAGCTGAGGCATCTTGATCACTTGGGGCACCTGCCCTATTTTAATAGCCACTTGCCCTCAATCATCTACCATCTTCCTGCTCCCTACCCCCATATCCAAAATAACATACCTAGCTTAAGCAATGGTTACTATTCAAAAGTGGATAAATGTGATTATTATAGAGGGAGAAAGCACCTAAATCTGAATTAGTCAGGGTTGTCCAGACAAAGAAAACCCATAGGGTATTATCCATTCATCCATCCATTTACCTACCTACCAACTGATCGACTGTTCAAACAATTGACTGATATGTAAATATATAGATATATGAAGAAATTATTATGGGAATTGGCTTATGCTATTATGAAGGCTGAGACATCACATAGTAAGCTGTCTACAAGCTGGAGAATCAGGAGGCTGATGGTATAATTCAGTCTGAGACCAAAGGCTGAGAAGCTGGAGGCTGCTGGTCTAGTCCTTGGAGTCCAAAGACCTGAGGACCCGGAGCTTTGATGTCTAGCAGAAGATGAATATCCCAGCTCCAAAAGAATAGAATTTCAACTGTGGCCTGGAGAACAGGCTATAAGAGGAAGAGAGGACAGGGAGAGTGAAACTCAGCAGGTGACCTTGGACAAGTACTTAACCTTTCTTGCCTCTGTACCTCCATCTGCCAAGAGAATAGGGGATCTGTGTGAGCTTGAAGCTTCCTCATGCATTCTAGAATTCTAGCCCTTTTTGAGGGAGTATAAGATAAGACAATTATAGAAATACTATCAAAAAATATTTTGAAAGTTTTGGCATGTCAAACCAGGGAACTAGCCAGGGGTCTTTGCAAAAAAGAAAAAGAAAGAAAAAATGAAAAAAGAAATTTTATGACTAGGATGGAACAAATCCCACAAAACCAAAGAGACCTTAAAAATCTGCAAAAAAGGAAGTTTCATTCCTCACATAGGATGCCAACTTCTCACTGCATACATACCTTTATAATTTGTAAAATATCACAGACTTACAGACTAAGAAGCACTTGAACATACTGAAGCCAGAATTAGACAAGCAGTCAGTATAGATAGGTAAATCGAGTCAGGTTGGATCAAGGAAGCCAATTTTGAGTGAGTTCAGGGAAGTTGGAGACTGTCCCCTGAAGGATTGAAATGTTAATTCCTTCAGAGCCCTTCCTCCATCCTTATCAGAACCTGTCCCTTGCTCCAACCTGTTGCTAAGGTAACCTGTCCCAGGAATTGCCCCTCCCTACAGGGAGCTATAAAGTTGTTAATTAATGTGTCCTGGGCTGCAGCATTCTGCCCTTCCCCCTTCAGCCCATCTGCTTCTCACCTTTTGGACATCCCACCCAGCAATCCTGGGCCTGGTCACATACTCAGGAAGGAGAGAGATAAGGGGAAGAGGGCAGGAGAACAAAGGAAGCCTGGGACATATAAAAAAGACAGAGCTGCCTCACTTCTTGGAATACCAGGACACCAGCAATAGCCCCCTTCTCCCTCCCAGGAGAAGTCTATGTTACCCCTTTTTAAATAAATCCTTCTTTATATGCTTGCCTCAGCGTGCTTCTCTAATGTTCAAACTTCAACATTTGGGGGAGCAGAACTTGTCATTGGCAACCGGCGGTATCAATACTATTGCTGCTTTTGATCCTGATGCAATCTTGAGAGGCAGAATGCAGAGTTTCCATTGTTCCCATATTATGTGAACTGATTTTCCTAGTAAGATCACAGTCAAGGTCACAGAGCCAAGTCTTGGACTCTGCTTCCATGGATTTCTGTTAACTTCTAAAGACAAGAGAGGTCAGTGAGATCTTATCACTGTGTGGCCATGTCAGAAGTGGGAACCCTGGAGGGGAGGTGTTAAGGACCCACATAATATATCATGCCCTCACCAGCTTGAAGCAGAGGCGGGCAGTTGTAGACTTCATGATTGGCCTGCTCTAAAGATGTTACCGTAGATTTGGAGGCAGCCTCCCCAGTCTGGGTGCTGACTCTCTGCTGGGGCCGTGTGTTCTAATCAGGTCTCTTTCTAAATGTTTCAGTGCCAGACTCTGGTGTCCTTGAAGGCTGTGGGACGGAGGTGATCAAGGTGTCTATAAGGACTCACGCTTTGCTGTTATGTAAGTCTGGTTGATGTTGTACCATTTGTTTTTGCTGCTGTTTAGACGTTTTGTCCCATACACATTAGTGTTCCAAATATAGACTGTACTATATTTTAGGCCATTTGAATTTAATCAACAAGCTTCTTCTCACTGCCATGGATGTAGTTTTATTGTTTCTGTCCAGGATGAGGATGCCTGAAGACAGTTTTCTGTAGGCCAATTTCTCTGATCTTTTTGATGTGAAACCAAGGGACCATGCTCTGAGATGGCGATTTATGACTTTGATGAGATGTCCTTGACCTCTTTGAGGTTACGAGGGAACACATGGAACCTCAGAGAAGCAGTTGCTCCCAGTGGTCAAGGTGGAGACACACTGTTCCCTCCAACCTCACTAGGATCCTAATGGGATTCAGAATGGTCACATATTCTGTGCTGTCTCAGGATTACCGTGACATGTCATAATCCCTTCATAACTTGTTAAGACTGGTGGCAGGATTAAATCTTCCATACTATGGCACATTCCTGATTATTTGACCTGTTGAAATTCCAAGGACATCGTGGGCTCCCCTTTTCGTGTCCCAACAGGACTGAGATCAAAAGCTTGTATTGTTATTTTTTCCTAGAGTGTTTGTTTAGCAACACCTTATATTGAGATGCTGCTGCCTAAAGAACAAGAAAAGGTTCAGGAACACTAACAATTGTTATCACAGTTGTGTGTCCCATGCTCTCTGCCCTCCCTATTGTGAAAGCCACACCACCTATCCCTGGGCAATAAGAGCCCGTTCTTTCTAATTACTTGTGGGTGCTCACCCAAGCTTTGGGTTCAGATTTAAAGATCCAGCCTAGGGGATACTGCCTTTTAGGTACTGCCATAATTAGGAAAAGAGTGTCTCTCTTTGGATTCTGGAGCTCACTCCATTTGGTGGTGAGTTTGGGGAGCATTGACAATGCTCATTGTTCATTCATTGATCATTCCTTCATTCATTCACATCTCCATCCAGTCTTCCTCACGTAGTCATCTAGTACCCAGTGTGTGCCCTGTGCTAAGCTGGGTACTAGGCATCCAGTGGTGAAGTCTCAAGGAGGGACTTCTGTCTCAATAGAGCAGCTCAAGGAATTTCAGGGTGTTAGTTACTGCTAAGAGCCTGTAGGGGTTCAAGGGCCCCCATTAAGTTTAGAAAATCCTGGCTCCATTCTGCTCTTTGGAACCTGGCCCTTGATTGGCATCCAATGAAGAGCCAGGCCCTCAAAGGGCCACTGTCAGTCTCTCTAGATGAATACTATGCACGAGGAGGGGCCATGGGTGGGGCCCTCTGAAGGCTGTGTCATCCTGGGCTCTAGCCACAGAGGTTTCATCACGAAGGGAAGCTGAGCCGTGAGCACGTTGCTAGGCTGTGGCTATTTATTTTTATAAACAAGCTTTGAGCTTAATATAGAAATCTGCTTTTTCTTTTTCTTTCTTTTTTCCAGCATCATCTGGCTGTCTGGCACCATCAAAGAACTGCATTTCTGACCCAACAAGAGCTCGTGGATAGATGGGGGTGGGAAGAAGGTTGGGAAAAAGACCCGTGTCAGCTGAGCTGCCTCAGGGGGAAGGGGAAGCACGTGGCTATACCATTAGCATCCTGTTCAGCTTCTGTATGAGTGTCATCTGTGACACCTACATGGTCCTTGCTTGAAACAGCAGGAGGAAAAAAGCAGCTCTGGTGCTAGCGTCTCTTCTGATGAGCCCACACCAGAATACAGCAGAACAGACGGCGAGGCCACACCAAAGAGGAACCAAGTCAGGTGCCTGAAGCAGGTGATGTCTCAACTCTCTGTCCTTTGGAGGAAGCTATTTTAATAGAGCCACTTTACTGCAGCTATTTTGACATATGGATATTTTGATTTGCCCCTAAAAAACTTAGCTTGTAAATGTTCAGCTTTTTAAAAACTGAATTAGTAACATGGGCATTTTAAAATCCCATCTGTGAGTTTCACCCAACCCTGATCTTTCACCCATTGTCAAACCCCACGTCCAGGCATCAAGGGTGTATGGATTGCAGACATGTGAAAGAAAGGGTTGGTAGAGGCTCAAAGTGGAGAACCATTGGGAGCCAGGCAATGATCAAGAATAAAGCATCAGGAACAGGTGATGTCAGAACTGGGAGTGAGTTGGGGCTACAGGAGGGTTGGGAGGCCCCTAAAGTCAAAAGAATAGGTCAAATTCATAGGCAGGACAAGAGCTAGATACAGAACGAGGCAGCAAACCAGTCTCTCTCTCTCTCTCTCTCTCTCTCTCTCTCTCTCTCTCTCTCTCTCTCTCACACACACACACACACACACATACACACACACACAAATACATGAGTGTGCATTTGGTCTCCCCATGTATCAAAACAGCTGTGTCAGAACAGCTTCGTGAAATTGTGGGACTAGAGAATAGTCACCTGGGATTCAGGAGAGCTCATTTTGGCTCTTCTGTGGGCCATGTCTGACTCACAAATGTCTATACATTTCACTTCAGGGCCTGGCTGAGCCTCAGTTTCCCTATATAAAATGGAGATGATCATGTCTGCCCTTCCCCTTTCCACACCTTTTCATGGGGGATGAGCCAGAGGCTCGTAAACTGCTCTGGGCCACCAGGAGAAAGGTGCTTGCGTAAATAGTGGGTTAGTATGGATGAGTCCTCCTGAGTCCTCTGTGAGTCAAGGATTTCAGAGTTGGGCAAGTGTGTCTGTCTCTGCCTGGTGACTAATGTGGTCACCATGATGCCTTTGGCTGGAACATGTGGCGTGGGTAACGACTCTGTTCCTGCCACGGCAGAGAACTCTGTCTTCTTCATGCGAGTGCTGTAGATTGAGGTGCTTGCACTAGGGGATTAGATTCGAAGAGTCAAAAGGAACCTGACGGTTCAGCCTGTATCCTGGAGTTTCACCGTACAAAGAACAGTGGCAACGTGTTTGTGCCTAATCATCAGCGCCCTTTTGCCAGTGAAGAAACTCTTCTAAATCCTGCCATTTGTCAAAATTGCCGAAGTCCCCCAGAGGCAGTTTCAGAGTAATGAAAGGTAGAGAGAGGAGTCCAGTACTTTCTGTTCTGGCCATTCACAAGGGGAGAGCTTTTGCATCCCAAGATGAAGTCTTGCCCATTTGGACAGAGTGTTCTTTTGGGGATTCATGGAAGGAGATAACAAGGCTGGGGCCTCAGCTTCTAGAAGCCCATCTTGAGGCCACCACACAGCTCAGGGACCTTCCTTTGAGCCCTCAGAGCAGAGGTGAAGGACACACATGTCTCTGCAGCTGGCCAACCCATCCCCACTTCCAGCTTCCACTCATCCCTATTTTAAGAGCCAAAGTGCCACCTCCTCTGGTACAGTTAATCTTTGTTCCTGCCACTGATCCATTTCTCTTCGTTGTTTCTCACCATGTTCCAGCCTCCAGATTTTGTGTGGATTCCTTTCCCAGGCATCGTGTTTGGCTCCCCCCTCGCATTGACTTCCAAGTGCCAAGAACAACTCTGTTCCGGCAGGAGGATAGTATTTGGCTTAAAAAGGAACGAGGGAGCAGTGGCTTCTCTGCATTAGAGTTCTTTGGGATTACGTGGGAATTTATTCTGGGAACTGTTCAGCATCTCCCTCAGGCCTCTCTCCCACCTACGATGTGTTCCTGTCCCAGAGAGTCACTTTGCTTTCATTGTATTTAACCGGATGGTGATAAGAGCTTTTCTTGCTGAGCCCATGTAGAGGAGCTTAGCACCCCTCCCCCAATCATCACTCCCCAAGGGCCTTGGCTGGGCCCATAGTGAATATTACAATGGGCACTGTTACCATCATTACAGTCTTGAGCATCCCCCAGAGTCGGAGTGCGTGATAAACCTTGAATTCTAGTGCAGAACAGATAGTTTTTTTCAACCTGTGGGCACTGTGGTTGTTCCTTAGCCCTCCCAGAGTCACTAACAAGCATGCCTGGGTATAGCTGGAGCCAGTGCTTGCTTCTCTATGGACATCACACAGGGCTTATTGATATATACTAAGCACAGAGCTGGTACCTTCACGATACCTATTAATTTGGGGAAGGAGTTGTGTCACCTGCCACCGTGTATAGTGATTTAGGAATCTGCAGTTTGACACAGAGCAAACAAAGAGGAGGGGAGGGGAGCCAACACACCCCAGGCTGCAAGCAAGCCTGTTCTGTTGTCCCAGGAGGACTTCCTACCTGCCTCTAAGAGTGGCCTTGTCCCAGACTTGGACTGTTGGAAATACTGCAAACAAAAGCCTAGTTTCTGGGCTGGGGTTGTGGCTCAGCGGTAGAGCGCTCGCCTAGCATGTGTGTGGCCCGGGTTCAATCCTCAGCACCACCTAAAAACAAAGGCATTGTGTACAACTAAAACAAATAAATAAATATGTTTTTAAAAAGTAAAAAGAAAAAAACAAAAAAGCCTCGTTTCCTCTAACCCAGAGGTCATTGTACACTCCCAGGACAGAATGGAGAGGAGAGTGGAGGCTTTAAGAGGCCTAAAGCCAATGTAATTAGGGCAAGGCTGAGCTGGATAAGGCTTTGCAGGAAGCTTCCCTTATGTGTGAAGATGCCTCTGGGTACATGAATTGGCTCCTTTGAATCTTTCTACAACTCTTTGAGGTAAACAGAGCCGCAGATGTTACTCTTATTTTACCAAGGGGGGACCTAAGTCCCAGAAAGTTGAGTTGATTTCCTTAGAGTCAACTACGGGTGGGCTTGAGACAAGAAATCTCAAATTCCTAACATCTGTCCAGGTTTTTCCATCACCCCATGTGGTTCATCAGTGCAGCTTAAGCAGAAGAGCTAAAGCAAGTCCCACTCCTCCAGCTGGGCACAAGTCTGGAGCTGGCATGGATTACAGTGGAGTAGCCGGGCACTGGGAGGCTGCAGGGGCTGTTCCCATGTGCTGGTGTTGTAAGGTAAGGCTGCATGGCTTCTCAAGGTTGGAGCCATGTGGCGCTCACCATTTATAAGGCCATGGTGGGAGAAGTGCAAATGAGGGGGAGGTAGGGCAAATGCACGCATGTGTGCTTGCGCTACGTGCAAGACCTGCCTAGGCATGCAGACAAGACGCTGTTAGGGTCACTATGGCTATCACGGATAGATGGAGCCCATCCCCTTGCAGGTCATCTGCAGCTTCAAAGGTGCATAGTAGCTTCTTACACTTCTGCACCTCAGCCTGGTAGCTCTCTCGGACCGCAGGAAGTTGCTGGGCTCCTGCAGAGGACAGCCCAGAAGAGACCCCAGTTAAAGATTTCTGGAGCAATTGCTAACCAGTGAGGGTTGGAGCTCATGAAAGAATGTCTCAGCTCCTTCAGGCCAACAGGACACTTGAGGTGCATTCACCAGAATCTTTAAGAGGGTCTGTCTTGGGAATGAGCATCAATTGCTCTCAGCAGAAATTTGCTCATTAACAGGCCCTTTATTGTCTTTCCTCTCTTCTTTCTTGCTTCCCCAATCCCTCACTGTGTTTCTGGGGATCATATCCCCAAGAAACACATGCATCTAGATCACCATTTCAGGAACCAAAACCAGGGCAGTGACCCAGTTTCTACCTCCCCAGAGCACCTCTTGGGTGGTAGGCTTTCAAAACAGCCAGGTTCCTGCTAAGATTGGCAGGTGAGCCTTTCCATGTTGGGCATTGTCCCTTTATGGCCACTGTCCAGGAAGACTGTGGATTGGTGGAAATAATTACAGAGTTCTTCAGGATGGAAGAATCTGCCTCCTGTAAATCCAGGAGGTCCCCTGTAGCAGGGTGCACAGATAAGGAGTGGTGAATGGGGCTCAGCATCTTTCTGAACAGTGCTGAGTTGAAGCAAGTTTGGCCTTCTCGTGCTGTGCACCACCTGGACTACTGAGCAGGTACAGCCCTTGCAACTCCTTGTCACCTTTCAGTCAGAGGAGCTGTGTCTTTGAGAACTCTTGCATGGGGCATGCCTGGACCGACTTGTTCTCTAAATTTCTCTTGGTGCCACAGTAGGACAGTCTTCCAGAGCACACAGTAAGGTGGAGGTCAGAAGTCCCCAGGGTGGGACCAGGCTCCTGGATTCTCATCTGTTCTCCTGGGTCCCAGAAGGCTGCCAATTGGACTGGCAACGAGCAGACACATGAAAGCAAACGTGCGCTTCTCACATTTCATAACCTACCTCCCACAAGCCAGAAGGCACTCTTCCCCTCGCCTTCTCCCCTGCCTTGTTCTTGACATTTTTAACGTGGTGCGTATACAGCCGGCTTTGCATTTCCGACACCTCCCACTTAAGCTGGCTCCTGGCCCCTGTAGGCCTGAGAATCCCAGTCATGTGCCCCACACAGAGAATCTCTCAGCTCCCCTGGCCAGGCCACACTCCTCCTGGGCAGGACTGGGGGGAAGCTGATGCTGGGCTGAGGAGGTTTTAATGTGTGTACTGGTGAAAAGCAGGCTGTTTGTTCTAGCTCTCTGGCTTTGCAGTGATGTGAGGGAAACCCTAGCAGGAGCCCAGCCTCCATTCGGGGCCTCTTGTGGGGCCTGCACAAAACTCAGTGTATCGTTGGTTTTTCTGCTTCAAGCAGAAAAGGCAATGGTGTCTTTTCTCAGGGTCCTTCCTTGTCTGTGGCCCAGGCCTGAGCTGCTGGTACAGCTCCCTCATCTGAGAGGATCTGGTATGATATAAAGTGGAACCCAGGCTGGGTCAGTTCTGTCCCTTCCTTTCCTTCCCATGCCTCATGGTGGAGTCTGCGTTCAATGGGGCCTAGGGGCTAAGGGGAAGCAAATATCTGCAGAGCCCAAAAGCAGATGCTAAGCAATACCTGAGGCTATGTTTTTGTAGGGGAGGATAAGTCAACAGCAGGAAGGAAAGGGGAAAGGGAGGGGAAGTTAGCTAAAGAAGAAAGGAAAAGAGGAAAATACAAAAAAGGATAGTTAAACAAGAAAGTGGCTGACTGTCACTGAAGACTCTTTGAGAAGCACTGATGCCATTTGTCACCCATCCCTGTTTCAAAGTGGGGTCAGGAGCTGCTGAATGCATGCACTTGCTCAGAGAAGACACCCAGCTCAGCTTGTAGAACGTCTTGCCTCTCATGCCTCCCTACTTACTCAATAAAAGGGCTTTTAAGCATTTTAAAAATGATATATATATATCATTTGAAAAAAAAAAAATATATATATAATGGTTTTTTTTTCTTCTCCTTTTCACTCCAAGACATAAATACACAGACTCCCCAAGGGCAATTTTATGATGCTGGTTTAGAAGATTCTGAAGGGCAGACACATCACAGTTCGGTTGAACTTAATGCAGGACACACCATAGTTGCTCAATGTCTGAAATGGATTGAGTGAATGAATGAATATGAGAGAAATATAAAAAAGAATATGTTAACAAGAAGATTCTAGAACATTCAATACTGACAACTTTCCATGATCTCTCATTGCTTTTGTTCTGGGTGCTGAGGATGCAGGGATGAGTGAGCTCTCACAGCGTGTCTCACTGGTTGACCAGGGAACACATGCCTGCATCAGAGTACTAAGTACAGGGAAGGAGTGGACGAGGCACAGCGACAGATGGAGTCTAAGTTGCCCCGAGGTCTCTAGAGAAGGGGGTTCTGACTGTTGAGGAGGTCATCCTAGGCAGAACAGGCCCCAGAAGACAGAGCTTGAGGACAATGAAGGGATAAAATCGCCTGTTGTGTCTAGGAGCTAAGATGCCTGTGGCACAGCTGGGACATGTGGAAGGAGCTGGGTTCTGTGTGTTGATTGGTGGAGCTGGAAGGAAGACCGGGACCTTGGTAGCCCCCAGTCCCTGCTGGTTACCATAGGTTTTGGTTTTGGTTTTGTTTTGTACTAGGGATTGAACCCAGGGTGCTTAACAACTGAGCCACATCCCCACCCCTTTTTAAAAAATGTTTTACTTTGAGACAGGGTCTCACTAAATTGCTTAGAGTCTTGCTAAGTTGCTGAGGCTGGCTCTGAACTTACCATCTTCCTGCCTCAGCCTCCCAAGCTGCTGGGATTACAGGTGTGCGCCACTACACTGGGCCGCTATAGGGTTTTGAATGCTTTCCGTATGACCAAATGCAGGCAGCAGAAGGTTTGACATTTTAAAACCTTCCTGGGAAGCTCAGTTCCCACGTATATGCTGTTGCTTTATCACTGGAGAGTGTGTGGGTATCTCCATGTCTCCTTAGGGATCCTGACTGATTAGGGAGGGGACAGACCTTCTATCTTCTAAGCACCTTGCTGGGTTTCTATTCTATATTCCTCTCTGCTGCGAGCTGCCTCAGGGCAAAACCTTCCTGTTGTTTAAACAGAGAGGGCACAAGAAGACTTAGATTGATGGATGGATGTTCTGAGTTCTCTAAAAGCCCATAAACCCCATTGTTCTCGCCTAAGAGGAAAAAAAAAAATCATTTTTACCCGGAGTACTCCTTGTTTATCTTATCTTGCAAGTCTCCCCCAATAGCACAGCACCCCCATCCTCAAAAAAAAAAAAAAAAAAAAAAAAAAAAAAAAGAATTTAGCCTGGAATGTAAAGAGATGAGGTTGGGGCCCAGAAGGAACATAGGGAGGATGCTAATCAGGGCTGCAGGGGAAGAGCTCCATTGCAGCCTCTGAGGCTTGCAGGGGAGGCAGGCGGAGAGCTGGGAGGCCCTGCACATCTTCGGGCTCTGGGCCAAGGAGTGCCACAGAAACGGGCCCCAGTGCTGGAACATCATGCACACTTCTGCTGCAAAAATGCCTGGGAGCAAAAAATTTGATAAAGTTTGAATCAGAGGAGAAAAAAAGGCAATTATGTTTCTCGCATCCTGGGTTCCTGCCACCCTGTGGCTCCCTGGGGATATACTTGTAGCATTTCCATGTTTTTCTCACAAATGCCTGGAGAGAGAAAAACAGCTGTTCAACATGTAATAAATTATCCACCAGGTCACCGCTCCTGTTGGCTTCCTTCTAACATTTCTCCCCTTCTGATTGCAGACCATAATTATCCTCTAATTGTGCAGACGATCTTGCTTATGGAGCTACAGCAACAAGGAAAAGCTGTCGTCTGTTACTGTTTTGTTCTGAATGCTGATCTAGCTGAATTCTGCATCAGTTGCATGCAGGAGTCTGTTCTGAAGAGCAGGTCCTCCTACCCCCGCCCTTGTTTTCCCCAATGAGGCAATCTTTGGAGACCTGGGAGGGGGTGTCACATCATATTTCTTGTTTCTCTCTGGGCCTGAGGGGTCGTCACTAATCAGTCTCTCCCCAAACAAAGCACCCTAGTGGGGTCCTTGTACAATGAAAGGCCACCCTCCAGCAGTGGACAGATAGATTCTACAAAGGAGTAAGTGGATCCAAGATCCCACCATGCTAAAAAGTGGATTTCCCTGGAAATCATACCAGCCTTTGACTCTGAGTGCCACTATTTATTTATTTATTTTTTTTCAAAGCACAGACTTGAATGGCAGGTAAGTACTGTAAGTCATTACCATAATTAAATAGCGCTTTTTAGATGCCCTGTATTCATTGCTTGGTGCTTGGTGCAATCTTTGAGATGCTTATTTCCTGCAACATGAGGACTGATCTCCTGTACAAGGTACAGCACCTGTATGGAGCTGGGAAGCACTGATGTGGGGCATCCTAATGTGCATGGATCTTCAGGTGGCAGCAAACAGAGAATGCAAGAGCAAGACCTGGGTGTGAGTTGAAGGTCAGGCTTGGAGATATAAATCTGGACTGATGACCTGGATCCTTTATTTACTGAGGACCTACCAAGTGGCAAGTACCAAGCCAGGTACTGAGAGTTTTAAAAAGTAATAAGCTGTTGTGCGTGGTTTTGAGGAGCACACACCCTGGTGAGAATCCCAGTGTGACTGGATTATACCAGCGATGAGAATACAAGGTCCATCGGGTCCATCAAGGGTAAGGAACATTGGGAAAGCATCAGGAGACTGATGGACTCAGCCCAAGAAGATGGAACTCGGGTGAGCCAGGCCTGGAAGGGTTGTCATGTGAGCTTTGAAAGATTTGCTGAAGGCATTTCAAGTCTGGAGACTGGAAGCATATGGAGCAGTTAAAAGATATAAAATAGTTCCATTTG